>CM062248.1:12931523-13611894 GCA_031216285.1 Syzygium syzygioides
GGCTCGGCTTCGGCTTTGCCGGGTCGGTGGCGATCGGCGCCCTCGTCGCCGGTCTGGTCATACAAGCGATCGCCGGATTGTTGCTGCTGCTCCTCGCCGGCTGCTATTTATTTCTTTTTCTTTTTCTTTTTTATTTTTTTTAATGGGAATTTTCATAACGCTCCAATGCTTGGCGTGTCCGTAGGGCCGTAGGGGGTTGTGTTCAAAGTACGAGGGGACAGTTTTCCAATGTCGTTGATATTATTGTCGCTGTATATGAAGTGGCACTAGCGAGAACATCATGTACTTGACTAGTTTTCTATTGTGTGGAAAATAACGGATGCGATTTGTACATCGCATATTCTGTTTCAGGAATTTACTCTAGTGAATGGTCCGTAGTTTTCCATTTCAAACCGTCTTTCGTTTTGTTGGTGGTCATTTTAGGATGCGATAGAGTTCTTGCAATACAGGTGATTTGCTCTTTATTTGGATTGATTGGTTGTCAACTTAACTTGAGTTACCCATACGAAATTGGGCTAGTTAAATCTGAGTTACAAAATGGATTTAGCCTATAGTTCTTTGTAAGTTATTTTTTAGGTCAAATTTATAAGTATTTTAATTTATAGGTTTTTTTTTTGCATTTTTTTTAACTCTATTTACTATTTTTTTATTATTTAATTTTGTTTTTTTAATTTGATGTGAATTTTTTATTCAAATAACATGTACATGTGAAGAGCTTAAAGTAAATTAAATGGGTGGGTATGAGTTTTCTTAAAATATTAATGTGTTCTAGTAGGATGGGTTAGGTCAAGTCGGGTATGGATCGGGTCGGGTTGAGTTGGGTATGAGTCAATATATTTGCATTGCATGAAAATAGGTTA
Organism: Syzygium syzygioides; assembly: GCA_031216285.1. Classification (NCBI taxonomy): domain Eukaryota; kingdom Viridiplantae; phylum Streptophyta; class Magnoliopsida; order Myrtales; family Myrtaceae; genus Syzygium; species Syzygium syzygioides. Next base: position 12,932,384 of record CM062248.1, read on the forward strand.
AAATGGGTTAAATGGGTCAAATATGGATCGATCCACATTCGACTCGACCCAAACTTGATCTGACCTATCCATTTGACGGGTCTAGACATGTCATTACAAAGGTTTGATTATGTTGTTTATGTGGAAATTATTATTATTTATTTGCTAATAAAATTTGCTTATTTATATATCATCTCCGATTCTGATTCGCCTAAAACAAATACATTGTTGATGAGTAAATCGAATTAATATTATGCCTCGCGATCCGGAAAAGAAAACAAAATTGTGATTTCGGTACAATTTTATGCTTTCCGAGTGCTACTCTTGTCTCGATAGACAAATAATTTTCCCACAATTTCTTCATATTAAATTTAAATAACGAAATAAGAGAGGTACCTATATCTAAAATGAAGCGAAAAAAAATCAAAGATTGAAATATATACTTGCCAAAATGACATGGTGTGGACCGTGGATGTTGCTATTTAATTACTAATCTATAATTCGTGAGAAGAAATTAAGTTGATTAATAATATGTTCGTGGAAAAAGCGAGCGATGACCGGAATGGTTCGAAACCCGAAAGCATTAAGACCAAAGTTATGTGTAATTTTTTATGCATCCCATCTTTTAATTTCACATTAGAAAATTCCACTTCGGCCTATGTAATTTATTGTTAGAATTTTCTTTTTAAGGTACGTTTTTTCTCACAACTTTGGTCTGTACACCATCCAAAGCGCGGTTCCTAAGTACATAAGAGTGGAATTACGCCACGATTTTAACCTTCATTGTCTAAAGATTTTATTCACGAAAGTTTCGTTTCATTTATTCAGTGACTAAAATTAAACAGGGATATATAGCTCGGAGAGGTTCGAACAAAGGTTCATCCATTTTGCATCAAGCTTTTGCAAACATATGAGAACGAATTCGAAATTGTAACCAAGCATCCTCCTTTGTGTTTTCATGACCGGTTCGTAACTCGAGAGTTTCTCCGGCACTATGCTAATTGAGGCGAAAATTCCAAAAATTAGAAATGCCCAAGATGTATCGTATCCATAAGGCAGAAACATAAATGAACTCCTAGAGTGCGAAATATGCGTTTGAATTTACTTGCGCTGTCGAAATAAAGAACATGCTCCAATGATTCTTTCAACATAAAATTTATTTTCTTTTCATTTTGTTAAAACCCCTTCACTTTAGTCCACTAATAGTGAGTTAAATTTGTAAGAAAATTTAACACCCCGTGATGCCTTTATTTAAAAATAAATAAATTAGAACGACCTCATCAATAAAAGAGAAAAAAAAATAAACGTGGACCAACTGCTCATGTCACCTCAAAAGATGCTAGCACGGTATGATTCACAAGAACACACAAAAGCCTGCATTTTGCACGTACAAGTTCTTCCCCTACACCTAGCCATAGTTTGTTAAAACGGAATGACCCGGAAAGACGGTTAAGCGCTCAATTCCGTCCCCATCCCCACCTCGACTGCGTTCCAGGGTCCATCCCGATTTCTCGAAAACAAACAGATGTCATACTGGAAAAAAGTGCTGATTTGCACTTCGTTCCTGTTAGTACTTTCACTGATGAAGAGAGGAATCGACCGATCCCCCAAGATTTGGACGATATTCCATTCGGCTTCTTCCCGAAGGAGATCATTCACCTACCCTCTACCTGTAATGTGAAAAGAGAGAGACAATGCGCGAAGAGGAGCTTGAGCAGAATATTCGGCAGCCAGATGAATGTAGAGGTAGACGGCGTGTAATACTGTACCTATGAGTTACTAATCATCCTCCAGATATTTGTGCACGTGTCAAAGGCAGTCATCTTTGTCGAGTCGAACTCAAATCTATCCACCACCCTTTTCTCCCTGTCAACAATATCTGTGGTTATTGAGATTCAAGGAACAGCTGATCTGGGGACGACCGTGAAACTCTAGTCAGTGCCACTGCATTGGGGTACACGAACAAGAAAAATTGAAAGGATGCATGCTGAAATTTTGGAGCCATCACCCAAGTTGGGGATGATATTCATCACGGAAGCATACATCGAAAGGCTCATCCTGCGAAATCAGGTAAAAGTAGAGGATATTAATTTTCAATTAACATGAGAGAATCTTATTGTGCGTGGACATTGAGCATGAGACCGCAAAAGAGTACAAAGGGGCAGAGAAGGCTACATTGAACGAGTCAAGCTGTAAGATCAATTTAAAAGAAAGCAAAATAACTTTGAGCCTCATATCATGCAAGTTTCATCGCCTTTCCGCACAAGAATGCACAAAGACAAGCTCAAACCAACCTAAGCTCTCATGCACATGGCATGCACATCCTTAGAGTGCACAAGAACGAAGGATTTAAGGATATGATCAGATAAAACATATATACTAGAAGCATGAAAACAAGTAAACTTGATGCATTGGCCACAAATGTGTGTCATATTCATTCTGGCTCGTTCTTAAGCTACACTTCAGGGTTCAAAACACATTTGGGCTAACAATAGCGAAACTTTCACAATGTCGTTCAAATTATGATAAGGTAGCAGCTTAAAAAGAGATTATTTTCTGGACCTACATGGCTTTGACAGCATGTTCTTACTTCTTAGCTACTGCTCATTGCGCTTTCCCTTCTTTCTTGCATTTTAGGGGGTTAAGTCGTTGAGAGAATAGTATTTAGGCTTCAGCGCTTGGAGGACCAGATGTATAGAACTCCTAAAGCAAAGGAGCATGCTGTTTCGAAATAAGAAGACAGGCTGCAACATCCGAACAAGCAATCTTACTCTGCAAGAAACTATCCTCCAGTTTGACTACTTACAACTAGAGGTGACCATAAGATTGGTAGATCAATGCTAGCTAGTTTGTTGTTTCGGGGAAGCAGTAGGTAGCAGCAGATGGTTTGATGCTGAAAAGCACCAGTAGATAAATATTATAGACGTTCCCATGCTGGCAAGCGAGCAAGTGAGAGAGGGAGAGAGAGAGAGAGAGAGAGAGAGAGAGAGAGAGAGAGAGAGAATTATAAATTTGGGGTTTTATGGAGGGGAAGGAATAGGAGATTTACTTTAAGAGTGGAATATTAATTAGACTTCTCTATGTGCGAATTAATGCTGAAGATCGGGTAAAGCACACTTCTCATTGATGCTTGTATAAAAATCTGCAGCCCCTTACACCCCTCTTCAATGGTAATAGAGTTATAGCAAAAGGACACAGGAGATGATTTTCCAGTTAGCTCAAATATTGGACTATGAACAAGGAGAACGCACACAAGCTGCCAACTGCATCCTAATAATGCACAACTGTGTAGAACAGCCAATGCCTCTAACCTCATCCTAACCCGTCATTTAACAGAGATCAGCTTTAGTAGCACAAACATGATTGGGCTGTCTAGCATTTTAAACTTCTTGTGTTAATCAAATGAAATGTAATATCGCGGATTGTAGAGATTTAGGAAAGGTTGCGCGACCATTCTGATGTCTGTCTATTTGACTACACAAGTCATCCAATAACATGATGACGCAAACTAATGGCTCTTTGGAAATAATTAGCTAGCAACAGACTGTTATGGACAGTTTGAGAGGCATATAGAGCCTCGCTTTTTTCACAATAGCAAGAATATATGGAAATGCGCATGCAAACTTACAATGCAAGACACAAGTTAAGATTTTGTTATCTTCAATTCCATTCGCATTTTCCCAGTTTGTAGAGTTAGTACAAATTTGAAGAAATAAAAAGCTTCTGCATATGAACTTACTGTTCTCTCTGCTCATGATGCTCAAGTTTCTTCAAAGCTTGCTTCCTCTCCTTAATGGAAATCCTTTGAAGATCTAGCTCATTAATTTCGTCGGTGACAATTGTGCTGGTACATATATAAGACAAAATTTAATATCAATTTGTTGTCAACAAACATGTAAAAAGATCATCAATGCTATCACAAAAAAATTGTTTAGATACTTATCTCAAATCCTCCATAAGCAGTTGTTCCTTCTCAAGTTCCTCTTGCAGTTCTTTCTCGAGTTGGTTGATATCCACATCTCCAGCAACTTCAGATTTCACCGCTTCAGTTTTCTTCTTGCAAGCATCAATCTTTTCCCCATATTCTGCAAAACCACAAAAATTCAGAATAAAGAGAGAGCATCAAAGAGGTATAAGATCAAATCAAACCATCTTCTGATGAAGTTGGTCAAGATTGTTAAGTCATTGTGAATAGAGATAACTTTGCATTTCTTCCTCAGTCATGTCAAATTCTACAAAATTAGTGGCAAAGCTCCGTACGACAGACAAACGAGGGAAAAGGGGGTCCAAAAGAAATAGCTCGTGTTCTCATTTCATTGCCAATAACCAAAAAAGCAAACTAGCAAGATATAATTTTGACATACCAGCATTTAATCTAATATTTTTAATTAAAATGACACAATGCGGACTTCAGGATTTCGGGGGCGCCAGCTCCTGAGCACAGCGGGGCCGTGGGCGGCAGCTTCGGCTTCGCCTGGTCGGTGGCGATCGGCGCCCTCGCCGCTGCCTTGGTCATATAAAGCGGTCGCCGGATTCTTGCAGCTGCTCCTCCTCACCGGCTACTATTTATTTCCCTTTTCTTTATTTTATTTTTTTTGAATTTTCGTAATACTGATACTCTTTTTTTCGATATTTTTAGGCACAGGGAGAAATGCACATTGGACATATAAGCAATCGTTACAACGGATTGATTATATAATTGTTTATGCAGAGATCGTTATTATTATTTATTTGCTAATAATACTCGTTTTATGTATTTTCCTGGTGAATGGATATTCATTTTTTTTAATCTATTATTCGCGATTCTTGTACGCCTAAACAAAATACGCATTGTCGATATATTTTCGAAATTAGCACCGTGCCTCGCGATCGGAATAAAAATGCGATTTGGTCTAATTGTTCCCATGATTTCTTGAGTTTATACCTAAAATAACAAAATAAAGAGGAAATTTTCTAAAATGAAGCGAAACAATTGAAGATTTCTGTATACTTTACCAAAATAAAATGGTGAGGACGTCGCTAATTAATTACCAATGTATAATTTCTAAGTGATAAAAAGTCGGTTAATAATATGTTAGTGTAGGAATAGCAAGCGAGAGCAATGATCGAGCGGTTCGCACCAAAAAGAACAAGTAGTTATATTGTCATATGAGGATTCAATTTTAATCCAGATTTTTTATTCTTTTTAAAATCTTACAACTTATCGCAAAAGTGCATAATATAATTAAGTCCTAAAACTTATCAAATTGGTGTAATCGAGTTGCTTTGTTAATCCCCAAAAAGCAAATGTTTCTTATTTAAATCCACACCCTTCAACAAAGAGCTTCCTCATAGGAGAAAGCGGCGGGGGCGAAGAGAAGGTTCCGGTTGAAAAGCAGATGGGTTGGATCTAGCTGTTCTCGAAGACGGCATTGGCCGCTACTAGCGAGTCGTCCAGGTTCGTGCAGGCGAATGCGAATTCAAACTCTCTGTTGCTGTCGCCTATCTTCTTGTCCTTGCTCTTCATGTTGCCTAGCTTTCTGTTCCGAAAGCAATGGCCTTTCTAAATTTCCGGCCTTCACAATGGGAGATGCTGGTCCTGTCTCGACCGACTGTGACATCCCCGAATTCGGACCTAAGAAGTCGAAGGTATGTGGTAAAAGTCTAAGCAAATAGTCTAAGCCAAGGGTCGATAATGGAACGGACAATATATTCGGAACGAGTGTACTGAGGGTTGATCATGGTTCGATCGAAAAATTGTCCGTAAATTGACTTAGGGATCGACAGTGGAATGACTCCCAGCTCACGCTAGACGATTAGAGTGATATGATTATGGATTGACCCTTCAACCATAAGAGCCGTCAGTAGGACGGTTCGGGAGAGCTATGGATCATTACTGTGTTGGTATGTGTCGGTCGCGGGTGATACCGAATGAACATGCATCGGTCGCGGTTGACCATGAGTTAATTTTGGGATACTGAATTTCACGTAGCTACATGACAATCGAAGGTATACCATGAGTCGTTGATATTCGAGTGTGGACCAGTCGCAAGTCGGCCACGGATCGTTGCGTCGAGTCGGATAGGTCATGGACGAGTTATGTGCCAGGCCACAAGCCTAATGGTTAGGCTGTGGGCTTGGTGTCGCGACCTACCTGTTCCGATTGGTTAGGCCAAGGGGTATTTGTCGATAAATACAAACATTGATTGATTCGTTTGAAAGACGAACCAAATGGTTCATTAATCCAAGGACCGAGGCGCTCCCAAGCCTCATACCTTATGCGATGAGAATTATTTAAACTGTGCATTTAATTGAAGTCGCCACTATTCATGATCAAGGATTGGATAGAAACCTTGATTGAAACGCGGGAGAATACGTGCAAAAACTAGAGATTCCAAAATTCGGGGATTTGATTACACTAGCGATCTAACTAGTGCCCTTTCGGTACCTAAACTTGAATGTTTGCAAACTAACGTACCGAGTAGCTTATCGAAAAAGCTAACATTCCACCTAACCGTTCTAAAAATAGAAGATAACAATCAATGCATTAAAAGTGCGTAACAGATAATCATAAAGAAAATAAACAATCAGTGACTTAGCATTGTCTCTAAAAATAAAAAAGATAATAAAAAGCCCTAAAGTAAAGCCCTAATGGCTTATTCAAATTTTGGGAATTTTTTAGAGGTTTTTCTCATTTTTCATTTTTTTGAGTTTTTAATCCTAAAATCTAGTGAAATTAAGCAAAAAAAAAAGATTTCTAAATGTTTATTAATTTTTTGGATTTTTTGGAGTTTTCTGAATTTTTCTGAATTTTTTAATTTTTTTACTGTTTTTCAGGCTTTTTAATATTTTTTGGATTTTTACACATTTTCGTATTTTTTTTGGAATTTTTAATATTTTATAATGTTTTTATTAATAAAATAAGGATTCGGACCGAATTCCTGACCCGATCCGCCCGACCTCTGACCCGGCATTTCAACCCGCCCGGGACCCCATTTTAATTTCTTTTTTTTTTCTTTTGATTTTCCCCTTTTTCTTTTTCCTTTTGCTTTTGTTTCTTTACTGTTTTTCTATTTTTTTATTATTCTTTCCTCCGCTACGTGCTTTTTCCATGCACATGAACTTCTTCATACAGTTCACCACCGAGACTTCTTCTGCCGAGACCACACCATGACCACTTCTCGGCCTCCGACAGACAGCGCACACCTCGAACGCCATCGACCGACATCGAGTTTTTACTCTCACCGCTGACCGCCACACCCACTGAACCGTCGGCTAACTCCGGCCACGAAAAAGGACACCGGCAACCAAACACTGATATCGACTTCCATTTTTCATATCTTGACATCTCAACCACATCTAAAACTCTAAATCTATACACACATAAAACACACAAAACAAGGATGGGAACCTGACCACGGCGGCCTCTAATTGCGGGCATCGCTCCGGCGAGAGGAGTGAGTCTCCGGAAGGTGCTCGTCCACGGCTGACGATGGGGATCGACAAGTATGCCACGAAATCACACAGAAACATAGATAGCTTGAAGTCAACAATAAGACTAGAATAAATCGAGCATATGACAAAGTTCTAGAGTGTCGATTTCACAAAAACAGATTCGGAGCTTCACTTAGACATTTTATCGAACACCTTGTCGGCGAGTACAGGTGGAGGCTCAAAACTGAGATTGAGGGCCATTCTTGGCTCAAAGATGATATATAAAGCCCTAATCAACCCTATCTAGACACGGGTTCAACTCGGCTTGCTCCAAAACGCCAAAGAGATGTACAACCAGGTTCGACGTTACAAAGCTTTAGTGGTTTGGTTCGGACATTTGATCAAACAGGTGTGGTGCAACCGAAAAGTGGATTCGCAGATCTGATTTTGACAAAGTTTATGGTTGATTTTCGACATACAACTTTTAGAAAGAGTTTTCTAAGTGTCAAACAAATGTTAGCCTCCGTCGACAGGGCCGGGCGATCACCGAATGGACTCGGTGTGCCCGGCACCCAAGAGGCAGGGGAAGGGAGGCCGAAACAGAACAAGACCTTATCCAGGGACTACCTGGTTCGCAACTGACTCTACGGCGGCTGACGGCTTAGCCTCCGACGGCAACTCAGGTGGATCACTGGCAAACTAGCGACTCCTCTCCGGGCCCTCTTTATTGGTTCCTTCTCTCTCTACCGCGACGAGCTCCGACTTCCAAAAATGAGAGAACGGCTAACTCCAGTATTCGTGGGCTCTCAATGGACAGCGGAGAGGGCTCGACGGCGATCGGGGCGGTCCTTCGACGAATAAGCGAAGCTTCGTCTTCTCTGATTCCCCTCCAGATCTCTCTCGGTGTCTCTCCTCTCCTTTTCAAAAACTCCCCCCTCTCCCCGTTACCCCACTGTCCTGTTTTACTATGTGCAGAACGTCCTCTTTTGGTGAATGGACTGCACGGTCAAAGAGACAGTGCCCTTCATGTCAGCCAAAGCTTCTTCTTTTTTGTCATTTTCTCTTTTGACTTCTTCTTTTCCTTCTAGCCCCCTTCTGGACATGCATTCCTTGAGAGAAAGCAGATGGACTTCCCCTCTTTTGAGCCTTAGGGCCGTAAAGCTTTTTTACCATTTTCTTTCTTGTTTTTTCGTGTTCTGCTTTCTTGTGTTCTGCTTTCTTCTCTTTCTTTTTTTTCATGAAAATACGCAGACCCCTTTTCTTGTCCTTTCTCACTTGTTTCTTTATTTGTGAAAGTATTGAAGGAGAGAGGAGCAGATTCCCTTGCGTTTCCAGAAGAAGAAAGGAAAAGGCTTCATTCATCATTTTTGTCTTTTTCCTTCCTGCTTTGTTTTTTTCTTCCTTTACTCCTCTCTACTTTCTCTATTTCTCTCTGAATTGTGGCCAAACACCCTTTTTCATTTTGGGTGTAAGTGTGGAGAGAGAGGGCGCTTGTCTGTGGGGAAGATGGTGTACCCTTTTGTCTTCTCTCTTTTTTCCCTTTTTTTTTTGAAATTTTTATAATGATTTTTTTTACATGAAATAAAAATGAAATAAAATAAAAGGAAAATATGTTTCATTAAATTCTACTAATGCAAATGCGCCTAACATCTATATGCCATGTAATTTAATGAAAATATTTTATTTAGGGGTTAAAAATCAATCCCTAATTTTTTATGCGATAAAATCCTAAATGATTGAGCACAATTTAGGTGTCAACACTTGGCTATGTGCCAGGCGCGCCAGCTAAGTCTTGTGACCTAACATGACCAGCCATCGTACCCATCAGTTAGGCCACAGATCGGCATCGTGCCCAATCGTGTTCTAGTCATTGTGTTTGACCCTCGTGCCTGGCAACGTGCCCGTCAAATCTGGTTTTGATTTAGTCCTGTGCCCAATGGACTTGGCCATAAGCCATGCATTGTGCCCATGCATGAGCCAATGTATGTGTTAGACCCTTGAACTGGCCCCTTGCTTGTATGAATCGACGTTGTGCTCAGCGTGCCGCTTGTGCAACTTGGCACTGCGCTTGTTCACTCGGCCATGTGTTCGGCCATGCGCCCGTGTGACCCGACAGCATGCCAAGCCATGCACCCAATCAGGTCTGGTCACAGGCCACACACCTGGGCAACCCGGCTGGCCCGAATTGGATACCAATGGACTTTTAAACCTTTGATTGGTCATACTTGGCTATATGTGGAGGTCTTTCTACACCAAACCTCGAGTCGAACGGGTATACTAAGTATGGAAAACCCTTGGAAAACTAGTGGAATAAGTATGATGCGAGGTTGTGAATTGAGTATTGATTAGTCAATTTTGTATAAACCGATTGGCCCGAGTAATTTGTAAGTGAAACCAGCATGTTCAGGCAATCCAATCAAAGCTTATAGTTCAAAGGGTGAGAGTTGACCTAGTCAAATGCCCATTAAAAGCCATTAAATGCCTCCATTATTAGACTTAGCTTAGGTGTCCCCCTCCATGATTTGGAACCAGCTGAGTTGTCCAGCTCATTTAATGTAGCAATGTGACTCATGGTCACTAATAATACACATAAAACTGGGGGTGGGGGCGCGCGGGGGAGCTGGCCAAGGAAGAGGGAGACGAGAGAGGGAGTTGGTCAAGGATCAGAGCAAGAAACCGAAAGAAAGAGAGACGAAGAAGGCATAATCCCACATTACAGTCTCTTAATGGCACTTCATCATGTCTCTTTTGCCATGGTTTATTAATGCATTAAATGATTATTAGACTTTTGAGGTCATTTCATGATGACATTTGTCTTTTTTTCGTAGCTTTACCTCCTCTGCAAGTATTGGCCCTCTATAAATGGATAAGTCCTCATGTGAGGAAGCCCCTCTCTCACGCCCACACACATACACGCCACTACAAAAAAATCGCTTTTTTGCCACGAAAATTTGCGACGAAAAATTTTCGTTGGAAAATTTGCGACAAATTTTCCAACGAAAAATAAAATTCGTTGGAAATTTCCAACGAAAAATTTTTCGTCGCAAAAATCGTTGGAAATTTCCAACGAAAAAAATTTAGTCACAAAATTCGTTGGAAATTTCCAACGAAAAATTTTTCGTTGAAAAATTGGTTGTAAATTTTCCAACGAAAAAAAATTCGTTGGAAAATTTCTAACGAATTTGAATTTCCGGCAATTATTTTAGTGTGTACAATTTTCGTTGGAAAATTCGTTGGAAATTTCCAACGAATTTTTTTTCGTTGGAAATTTTCCAACTAATTTTCCAACGAATTTGATTTTCAGGGGAATTATTTTTAGTGTGTACAATTTTCGTTGGAAAATTCGTTGGAAATTTTCCAACAAATTTTTTTTCGTTGGAAATTTTCCAACGAATTTATTTTCGTTGGAAATTTACAACGAATTTTGCAACGAATTTAAATTTTCCGAAAAATTATTTTATTGTGTACATTTTTCGTTGAAAAATTCGTTGGAAATTGCCAACGAAAATAAATTCGTTGAAAATTTCCAACGAAATTTCCAACGAATTTAAATTTTCCAGGAAATTATTTTATTATGTGCATTTTTCGTTGAAAAATTCGTTGGAAATTTCCAACGAATTTATTTTCGTTGGAAATTTACAACGAATTTTGCAACGAATTTAAATTTTCCGAAAAATTATTTTATTGTGTACATTTTTCGTTGGAAATTTCGTTGGAAATTTCCAACAAAAATAAATTCGTTGAAAATTTCCAACGAAATTTCCAACAAATTTAAATTTTTCAAGAAATTATTTTATTATGTGCATTTTTCGTTGAAAAATTCGTTGGAAATTTCCAACGAATTTTCCAACGAATTTAAATTTTCCGGGAAATTATTTTATTGTGTACATTTTTCGTTGGAAGATTCGTTGGAAATTTCCAACGAAAAAATAATTCGTTGGAAATTTCCAACGAATTTTCCAACGAATTAAAAAAAACCCGGTACAATTCGACATTTTTTATATTCGTGGGAAAATTCGTTGGAAATTTCCAACGAATTTTCCAACGAATTTCAATTTTCAGGTAATTATTTTAGTATGTACAATTTTCGTTGGAAAATTTGTTGGAAATTCCAACGAATTTTCCAACGAAAATCCTACATATTTATTTTTCAACATTTTCGTGTTCGTTCAATTTCCACCTTCGTTCTCTCTCCTTCCTCTCTCTCTCTCTCTCTCTCTCTCTCTCTCTCTCTCTCCTTCGCCTTCACCTTCTCCCTTCGCCTCCCCCCCTTCGCCTTCACTTCTCCCTGCGTCTCCCCCTCCGCCTCCCCCTCTGCCTCCTCCCCGCTGCTCCCCCTCCTCCTCCGGCTCCGGCACCGGCTCCGGCGCCATGGACACCAAGACTCCACTGCCCCCTCCTCCTCCGCGACGTCGGCTCCCTCCCCAAAGGCGCCGCCGCGGCCATCCAGGGCAGCCCCCGACGCCCCCGACGCCACCATGGGCCACCCCCGACGCCCCCGACGCCCCCGAGCCTCCTCGCCGGCCATGGCGAGGGGCGAGCTCGCCATGGCCGGCGAGCTCGAGCTCGCCCAGATCTGGGCGAGCTTGGCCCTCGCCGGCGAGCTCGTGCTCGCCCCAGATCTGGGCGAGCTCGGCCCTCGCCGGCGAGCTCGGCCCTCGCCGGCGAGCTCGTGCTCGCCCAGATCTGGGCGAGCTCGGCCCTCGCCGGCGAGCTCGGCCGTCGCCGGCGAGCTCGGCCGTCGCTGGCGGCGAGGGCCAATTTTGGACCAAAAAAGAAAAAACATTTCCACAAAAAAAAAATTCCGCCAGAAAAAAAAAATTACCACAAAAAAAAATTCCACCAAAAATTTTTTTTCGATGGAAAAAAAAATATTCACTATTTTTCAACCAAAAAAAAATTATTTGTTTCCAACGAAAAAAAATTCGTCGGAAAAAAAAATTCGTTTCCAACGAATTTAGCCACGAGTTTTCCAACAAATTTTTTTTCGTTGGAAAATTCGTCGCAAATTTCCAACGAAAATTAAAATTTTTCGTTGGAAAAATTTCCAACAACCTATTACCAACGAATTTTTTTTCGTTGGAAAATTCGTTGAAAATTCCCTTTCCAACGAATTTTCCAGAATTTTCGTTGGAAATTTTCGTTGGAAAAAGCGTGTTTTTTTGTAGTGCGCGCCAACCTACAACACTCACAGACCATCCTTCTTCCTCTTGCTTTGTTTAGCCAACTAGGAAGCCACGTTAGAAACCCGCTCGAAACTCTGTTTTTCCCGTACTCAAGCCTTTTCATGCTCAAACCACACATCACTTGCCTTCTTTCTTCTCATGCATTCTCACGTGTTCTAGTGTTACGTTGAATAAGTGAATTCCCTAATATCGGAAAAGGAAGTTGCAATGCGTTGTAACATGATTTGCTTGGGTCGTTTCTCTGTTATTTGGTCGATTATAGCTTGTTCTTTCTTTGGCTAGTGATGTTCCCACTTAACAATTATGTTTGATGTTCTTTTGTTGTTTTGTAGCATGAATCTTGCTATTGTTTTGCCATCGATGCCAGTAAGGAGAGAGTCAATTTATGTGAACGGTGACTGTTTCATCCTCACTTGATATTAGTGTTTTCGCTTATTGATTCTCCCCGACTCATTTTCCGTTATTTTCTATTTTCAGGTCTGTAAGATGGCGTCTCCCCCGACCCAGTTTGGTAACCCCGTCAAGATGAGAGCCGAGCTACTCATGGTAATAGATACCCGAGAAGGTTGCGCCTGTCTTCGAATCACGACATATGTTATGGTAGATGAAGGCCATGAGGACTTGGTTCCTCATCTGTACGTGGCATGGTATCGCCTCACGAACGAAGATTGGGTTGGACCCCTACGTGGGTTTAACGGGCTGTTTGGTAGAACAAGCGGACCGGCTCCAGGGAAGGCCATGGGCGGGGTGTGAGACGACCGAACCGATAGGAAGCGGGAGGAGTGAGGAGCGAGAAGCCGTAGTGGAGTTAGGGATCCCAAGCCAAAGTTTTGTTTGTTCGATAGTTGGCTCGTTATTCGGAATCGCCTTTGAAATGGACATGTAAAATATGTGTGTGGTTTGCATGGCCCGAGGGTAAAGCTTGTGAAGATAAGCACGTATCATGTAAATACAACGTGTGATGTTTGCTCATATTACTCATGTTGTCCTGTATGTTTCTATTTGCTTCTGCTTACGCATTGATTAAAATGAACGGGGTGCACTAACATATTTCCGCGAGTCACGAGTCCGAACGAGTCAGGATTGATCAGTAAGCATCGATCTCGATTCCGAGTCGGGACGTGACACCGACCTTCCCCGTCGAATATTCACCGGTTTCGCCTCGGATTTTTTGCGCATTCTCTCGAGGAGGCACGGTGGGTGGCGGGTCGCTTGCATCGTCGCTAAATTCAATTTGGAAATTTTTCTCACTGACTTCGTTTTCGATTCAGTAGGAAAAGAACTTAATGGGAACGGGAGAAGTTCGAACGGGAGAGAGCAAGCAAACAAAAATTTTGCCAAAAAATGATCATAAGAGCTTAATGGGATCGTCGATAGTATTGATTGGCTTCGTTTTGAATTTTGAGTTTTTGTAATTCTTAGCTTTCTTTTTCCTATTTTTCATAAAAGGAAAATTTCGTTTTAAATTTGCAAAAAAAACGATCAAAAGCAACTTGATCCTCGACGTCAGTAGAAACGCCCCGCAAGTTTCCGGTCCGGAACATATCGTATTTGTAAAGCGGAAACGTGCAGATGAAGTCCAGAGGACCAGACCCGAGTCAAAAACGGCGTGACTTGATGGTCACTCGGCCCCAGCCAGCGCGCGAAAAGTCATCCACCGTCGGATCAAACCCCATTAGGGGTCAATCCAACGGTCAGGCTCCGACGAGTGGAGCACAAGCATCCCGGGTCCGGAAGCCCCGGCACCTTCTCTGCCATTTCCCGAAGCGCAGGAAACCTTCTATAAATACCGGCGCTCTCGCCGTAGCCGTTGCGTATCGCACCAGAAACCCTTCAGATTCTCTCTCTCTCTCTCACTACGGAGCTTCTCTCTCTCTAAGAAGCTCTTCAACCATGGCTGGCTTGAGCTCGCTGCTCTCTCTGGCGGCCATGGCGGTCCTCCTCGTCGGCCTGGCGTCGTTGGCCCACACCCCGTCCCCCACACCTCACCGTCGCCTTCTCCCATCAATCCCACGACTAACACTCCCCAACAAGGAGGAAAAGCCGTTCAAATCCCCCGCGGACACGTCAAACACCAAGGGGCTGACGCTCGAGTGGGACACGCCAAACAACAACGGGATTACCGAGGGCATGCTAAACCCCACCCACGATCGCCCCCTCACCCCGCGGCTTACCCCCCCGCGGCTTCCCCGCCCCCCGTCGGCCGCCTCTCCCCCGCCGCCCCCCTCCCCCGCCTTCCCCCCGTCGCCGCCGCCGCCGCCGCCGCCACCATCCCCGCTCGCTCCTTCAAGCTGCCTACCCCGCCTCCCCCCGTCACCTCCGCCCCCCACCCGCCGCCGTCTCCCGCGCCCGGGGCCCACGCGCCGGTACCTTCGCCGTTGTTGATCGTGACGCTGCTGGCCGGGGAGCCAGCTCCGGGGCACAGTGGGCCCCCGAGCAGCAGGCTGGGGCCTCCCGCGCCGTCGCCCTCCGTCTCGCCCAAGGCGTCCCCGTCGCCCCACGGCCCTGCCGCCTCTCCCCCGCCTCCCCCGTCCCCGCCGCCATCTCCCACACCGGTACCTTTGCCGTTGCCAATCGCGATGTCTGGCGGGGAGGCATCTCCCGTGCACGGCGGCAGGCTTGGCTTCGGCTTTTCCGGGTCGGTGGCGATCAGCACCCTCGTCGCCGGTCTGGTCATATAAGCGATTGCCGGATTGTTGCTGCTGCTCCTCTGACAGAAATTGAAGAGGAGGAATGTGAAATTTGTATTTCTCAATATGTATTTGTACATGTACGTGGCTGTATTTATAGTACAATAAGCAATCAGGAAATAAATAAACATGATATCATTTTCCTATTTAATCTTCTGAATATTCCATCAATATTCCTTAATGCCGATTGTGCCGATTGTCTGAATCAATTAGTGGAGTCAAAGGATTGAATCAAATCCTTTCTCCAACACTGCACCTCCTCTTGAGTGTCCTCACTTCTTCAAGATCATTCTCTCCGACATCCTCGAATCTGGGAAGCTCGCCCTGATAATCTGTTCGTCGCACCGAGGCCTCTGAATGGAGCTTTGGTGGATGTGTTTTTGGCTAGGTTCTTGGTTGTAGTGTTTGTAGGGGGTTGTGTTCGAAGTATGAGTGGATATGAATGTAGTGTGCGTTGATGATTAGGTCAAAAAGCAGAGAACGCAAGTTGATACCACGTAGCTCCGATCTCAACTTGATGCGAACTCCATGTTTTTAGAGTATAGTTTTCCAATGTGGTTGATATTGTTGCTGCTATATATGCATGAAGTGGCACTAGTGAGAACATCATGTACTTCACTAGTCTTCTATTATGTGGAAACTGCGATTTGTACATCGTATATTCTGTTTCGGGAATTTGCTCTAGCGAATGGTGGTCATTTTAGGATGCAATATAGTTCTTGCAGTACGGGTGATTTGCTCTTTCTTTGGATTGATTGGTTGTCAACTTAGCTTGAGTTACCCATACGATATTGGGCTAGTTAAATCTGAGTTACAAAATGGGTTTAGCCTATAGTTCTTTTGTAAGTTATTTTTAAAGGTCAAATTTATAAGTATTTTAATTTATAGGTTTTTTTTTTGCATTTTTTTACCTTAATTACTAATTTTTTTACTTAACATGGATCAACTACTCATGTCACCTCAAAAGATGCTAGCACGGTATGATTCACAAGAACACACAGAAACCTGCATTTTGCACATACAAGTTCTTCCCCTACACCTAGCCATAGTTTGCTAAAAATGGAATGACCCAGAAAGATGGTTAAGCGCTCAATTCCATCCCCATCCCCACCTCGACGGCGTTCCGGGGTCCATCCTGATTTCTCGAAAACACGTAGATGTCATACCGGAAAAATGTGCTGATTTGCACTTCGTTCCCGTTAGTACTTTCACTGATGAAGAGAGGAATTGACCGATCCCCCAAGATTTGGAGGATATTCCATTCGGCTTCTTCCCGAAGGAGATCATTCACCTACCCTCCACCTGTAATGTAAAAAGAGAGAGACTATGCGTGAAGAGGAGCTTGAGCAGAATATTCAGCAGCCAGACGAATGTAGAGGTAGACGAGCGTGTAATACCGTACCTATGAGTTACTAATCATCCTCCAGATATTCGTGCATGTGTCAAAGGCAATCATCTTTGTCGAGTCAAACTCAAATCTATCCACCACCCTTTTCTCCCTGTCAACAATATCTGTGGTTATTGAGATTCAAGGAACAACTGATTTGGGGACGACCGTGAACTCTAGTCAGTGCCACGGCATTGGAGTACATGAACAAGAAAAATTGAAAGGATACATCCTGAAATTTTGGAGCCGTCACCCAAGTTGGGGATGATACTTGTCACAGAAGCATACATCGAAAGGCTCATCCTGTGAAATCAGGTAAAAGTAGAGTATATTAATTTTGGATTAACACGAGAGAATCTTATTGTGCGTGTACATCGTGCATGAGACCGCAAAAGAGTACAAAGGGGCAGAGAAGGCTACATTGAACGAGTCAAGCTGTAAGATCAATTTAAAAGAAAGCAAAATAATTTGAGCCTCATATCATGCAAGTTTCATTGCCTTTCCACACAAGAATGCACAAAGACAAGCTCAAACCAACCTAAGCTCTCATGCACATGGCATGCACATCCTTAGAGTTGCACAAGAACGAAGGATTTAAGGATATGATCAGATAAAACGTATATACCAGAAGCAAGAAAACATGTACACTTGATGCATTGGCCACAAATGTGGGTCATATTCATTCTGGCTCGTTCTTAAGCTACACTTGAGGGTTCAAAACACATTTGGGCTAACAATATTGAAACTTTCAGTGTCGTTCAAATTATGATAAGGTAGCAGCTTAAAAAGAGATTATTTTCTGGACCTACATGGCTTTGACAGCATGTTCTTACTTCTCAGCTGCTGCTCATTGTGCTTTCCCTTCTTTCTTGCATTTTAGGGGGTTAAGTCGTTGAAACAATAGTATTTAGGCTTCAGCGCTTGGAGGACCAGATGTATACAACTCCTAAAGCAAAGGAGAATGCTGCTTCGAAATAAGAAGACAGGCTGCAACATCCGAACAAGCAATCTTACTCTGCAAGAAACTATCCTCCAGTTTGACTACTTACAACTAGAGGTGACCATAAGATTGGTAGATCAATGCTAGCTAGTTTGTTGATTCGGGGAAGCAGTAGGTACCAGCAGATGGTTTGATGCTTAAAACCACCAGTAGATAAATCTTATAGACGTGCCCATGCTGGCAAGCGAGCAAGCATGAGAGAGAGAGAGAGAGAGAGAGAGAGAGAGAGAGAGAGAGAATTATAAATTTGGGGTTTTATGGAGGGGAAGGAATAGGAGATTTACTTTAAGAGTGGAATATTAATTAGACTTCTCTATGTGCGAATTAATGCTGAAGATCGGGTAAAGCACACTTCTCATTGATGCTTGTATAAAAATCTACAGCCCCTTACACCCCTCTTCAATGGTAATAGAGTTATGGCAAAAGGACACAGGAGACAATTTTCCAGTTAGCTCAAATATTGGACTATGAACAAGGAGAACGCACGCAAGCTGCCAACTACATCCTAATAATGCACAAATGTGTAGAACAGCCAATGGCACTAACCTCATCCTAACCCGTCATTTAACAGAGATCAGCTTTAGTAGCACAAACATGATTGGGCTGTCTACCATTTTAAACTTCTTGTGTTAATCACATGAAATGTAATATCGCGGATTCTATAGATTTAGAAAAGGTTGCATGACCATTCTGATGTCTGTCTATTCGACTACACAAGTCATCCAATAACATAATGATGCAAACTAATGGTTCTTTGGAAATAATTAGCTAGCGAGAGACTGTTATGGACAGTGAGAGAGGCATATAGAGCCTCGCTTTTTTCACAATAGCAAGAATATCTGGAAATGCAGATGCAAACTTATAATGCCAGACACAAGTTAAGATTTTGTTATCTTCAATTCCATTCGCATTTTCCCAGTCTGTAGAGTTAGTACAAATCTGAAGAAATAAAAAGCTTCTGCGTATGAACTTACTGTTCTCTCCGCTCATGTTGCTCAAGTTTCTTCAAAGCTTGCTTCCTCTCCTCAATGGAAATCCTTTGAAGATCTAGCTCATTAATTTCGTTGGTGACAATTGTGTTGGCACATATATAAGACAAAATTGAATATCAATTTGTTGTCAACAAACATGTAAAAAGATCATCAATGCTATCACAAAAAAATTGTTTAGATACTTATCTCAAATCCTCCATAAGCAGTTGTTCCTTCGCAAGTTCCTCTTGCAGTTCTTTCTCGAGTTGGTCGATATCCACATGTCCAGCAACTCCAGATCTCACCGCTTCAGTTTTCTTCTTGCAAGCATCAATCTTTTCCCCATACTCTGCTAAACCACAAAAATTCAGAATAAAGAGAGAGCATCAAAGAGGTATATGATCAAATCAAACCATCTTCTGATGAAGTTGGTCAAGATTGTCAAGTCATTGTGAATAGAGATAACTTTGCATTTCTTCCTCAGTCATGTCAAATTCTACAAAATTAGTGGCAAAGCTCTGTGCGACAGATAAACGGGGGGAAAAGGGGGTCCAAAAGAAATAGCCCGTGTTCTCATTTCATTGCCAATAACCAAAAAAGCAAACTAGCAAGATTTAATTTTGACATACCAGCATTTAATCTAATATTTTTAATTAAAATGACACAATGCGAACTTGAGGATTTCATGGATGTCTTCACAAGTATAGTTATTCAAGAAATGTCTCCAATGATAGCCTGTCAGGCTGTCAGAGTGAAATACTCGCATTCATTTAAGACAATCACAAGTCACAATATTCAGTAACTCTCAGAACACACCCCTGATCCCAATAGTCATTCAATCTATAAGGTTGATAGGAGATAAATTGTCACACAAAGAAGTAATCGTAATTACGACCGAACGAAGAACCTACTCTGAGAAATCGTAAATATGCAAAAGAAATGAGAGCAAAAAACCATATTCTGACTTTACCAAAAAAAAAAAACCATATTCTGATCTATATAACAGAGTAGGCTACCAAATTAAAGACAGCAAGGGAGAATCCAACAAGAAATTCTGTTTAAGATGAAGGATTTGCATAATTAAGTAGGGAAAAAGCAAGAGAAAAGAATCAAATAGGCTAACAGCCAGTATATTCCTTTATCATCCTCTATGTGATTCAATGGGTTATAAACTACATGCTTAATATATAGTTTACTTGAACAATGTGCAGGCATCACAAAGGGCTTCAAAATATCTGTTCTGCTAACATCATAATAAACAGATCGTTCAAGCACATCTGCAAAATGGCTCATGTTCTTGAGGAGTCTCTAAATCAGATATCATGACCACACGAAATAAGAAATGCCTTTAGCCTTATATCAGAAAAGACAAAGCTTCCTTTAACTGATTTAACGCAGGTACCGATATCTCTAGTCAGTGTGGTGTGTGACCTGCAATTTTCTTGTGTAAATACAAAATCAAACTCAGAACTCTACATATATATAACTAAACTCATGGGTAGCACAAATTGGACGGCTAACATCCTAGTATTGTGTAAGGACGTCCATATTCAATATAGGGGAGCGAAAACTATAGCAGAACTGCACACCCCGCATTACACGTCGTGATAGTGAAGACAGACTATTATGCATTTCTTCCTCAGTCACAGAAGATTCTACAGAATTAGCAGGGAAGCAAAGTACTAGAGATGAACATGGAATAAAAGAGGATATGCCAAAACAAATTGCCCGCATCTTCATTTCATTGTCAAATAACCGATAAGCAAAACTTGGCCAGATAACATCTCAAAAGTCCCGGACCCCTGAACTACCCACACTTCGATCCTGTCATCCCTATCGATAAAAGAAGAAATTTTTTCAAAAGAGACTCGGAAATGCCTCTACAGAACAGCAGTCACACTTCAAATGACACCATGCCGTGCAAAATTCGGGCACGAACCGGAACCTAATCAAAAACTTCCAATCGAATCGTTTTCAGCTCAAATCATGCCATTGGGAACAAGAAACAGTCGCACCCCATCAAACGCAATCACAAGCCGCGACGCCCAACAAGACCCCGACACCCCCCCCCCCACCCCAAGAAGCGCAGAACCGCGCGGCCCGTCTCCGACCCGAACCGGAACCTAATCAAAAACTTCCAATCGAATCGTTTTCAGCTCAAATCATGCCATTGGGAACAAGAAACAGTCGCACCCCATCAAACGCAATCACAAGCCGCGACGCCCAACAAGACCCCGACACCCCCCCCCCCACCCCAAGAAGCGCAGAACCGCGCGGCCCGTCTCCGACCCGAACCGGAACCTAATCAAAAACTTCCAATCGAATCGTTTTCAGCTCAAATCATGCCATTGGGAACAAGAAACAGCCGCACCCCATCAAACGCAATCGCAAGCCGCGACGCCCAACAAGGCCCCGACACCCCCCGAGAAGCGCAGAACCGCGCGGCCCGTCTCCGACCCAAACCCGTCATCAAAATCGACAAGGCGGGAACAAAGGAGGGCGTGCGAGAAAAGGGGGGGGGGGGTGGGGAAAGATCATTGACCCAGAAGCGAGGAGCGGAGGCCGGCGAGGTCGGCGTCGCAGGAGGAGCGGAGGGCGCCGGAGTGGCGGAGGCAGAGGGCGAGGTTAGCGGCGCCCTTGTCGTCCCTGAGGACGTGGGCGAGGTCGTCGCTGTAGGAAACGAGCTTCTGCAGATCGATGTTCCGAGAGAGATCCCCCATCTCCTTCGACGGGCAAGCGCTCGAACTTGGGTTCGTGCAGCAGAGGAGGAGATCCGAGGAAGACGGTGCGACTGCGGAGAGGGGAAAACTG
The DNA here is from genome assembly GCA_031216285.1 of Syzygium syzygioides. Taxonomy (NCBI): domain Eukaryota; kingdom Viridiplantae; phylum Streptophyta; class Magnoliopsida; order Myrtales; family Myrtaceae; genus Syzygium; species Syzygium syzygioides. The sequence continues at coordinate 12,953,821 of CM062248.1, forward strand.
CAAGAAAGGGCGCTCCACAGAGGCACGTTCAAAATCCTCCTTCCCCCACTCCACCTTTTCTTTCACCGAACACAATAAATTTGATTAATAAGTCCTTAATTGCACTTTTGTTGATTGCACTTTTTAAGAATATTAGGATTCGATTGCATAAGTTTTAGGACTGAATTACATTTTTTGAAAGTTTCGGCAGCACTTGCGTGACGATTTTCAAGACTTGCAGTGTATACTTATCCCTAAAAATAATTTGTTGCGTCGATAGCAAAGACGAATTAACGGAAATTAATTTTGTCGTTAGCAATATTATTTAGACATGTAGTATTATTGATGATGAGAATTTTCCTAAGCAATGATCATTTTTTAAAAAAATATTTGAAAATTTTCTTATTTTCTCATAAGCAAACACGCTCGAAACTTTAAATAGGTATGTCATCTTTGATACTCGATAACAATTCATTGCATTTTAACTTCATAAACCAATCATAATTTACTTATATTATTAATATTATTATTCTCTTGAAGCACGTAAGACTATGTTTGGTATAACAAAGTAGAATGAACGAAAGAATGGAATGAAAAATGAAAGAAAATGAATATAATAGAATGAAATTTCTTTCGTCAGAATGTGACCAAAATAAAATGAGAATAGGATGAGAGTTATGATAAACTTTAGTTGACGTACACTTGGTTTTTCACTAAAAATTGTACACAAAAAAATGTTAAAGATGTCCTCAACCTATTGTACGGCGGCCAATTCAATTCTAAACCTTTCAGTGTTGCCAATTCGGTCTTAAACCTTTCAATCGTGTCAATTTAGTCCTAAACCTATTGATTATTTGCCAATTTAGTTCTAAACCTTTTAATGACTTGCTAATTTAGTCCTTCCGGCTAATTTTGGCTGGAAATCACTGACTTTGCGGTCCAGTTAGTGCCAACTGTCCTACGTGGCGCTAACGTGGATAATTTTCTATTTTAGAAAAAATCGAGTTTTTTATTGATTTTTATTGATTATTTTGCTTTTATTCTTTTCTTTTCTTTTTTTTCCCTTTCTTCTTCTTCATTGAACCAATGAGGGCCGGCGGAGGTGGCCAGCCATTAGGCGAGGGCCGTTGACCCCTGCAGGCCCGGGGGCAAGCGCCGATGGCGAAGGTGTTGCAGCCCTCACTTAGGCCGTTGCTGGCCATAGCGAGGGCTTGCAAGCCCAGCCCAGATCTAGCGAGGGTCGCGACACCCTTGCCCATGACAGGTGAGGGCTCCACGGCCCTCGCCCAGGGTCGGCGGGGGTTGCTAACCCTCGCTGAGTGGTTGGCCACCTCCGCTAGCCTAGTCGCTGGCTCAACGAAGAAGAAAGAAAAAAAGAAAAGAAAAGAAAAGAATAAAAATAAAAATAAAATAATTAATAAAAATCAATAAAAAAGTCAATTTTTTTTAAAAAAAATATAAAATTATCCACGTCAGTGCCACGTAAGACAGTTAGTGCCAACCGGATCACCACATCGGCGATGTCCGGTCAAAATTAGTCAAAAGGACTAAATTTACAATTCGTTAAAAGATTTAGGACTAAATTGGCAAATAGTTAATAGGTTTATAACTAAATTGGCACGATTGAAGGTTTTAGGATTGAATTGATAACTTTTTAAAAGGTTTAGGACTAAATTGGCAAAATTGAAAGGTTTATGATTGAATTGGCCGGTGTACAATAGGTTTAGGACTTTTTGGATAATTTTTCCTCAATTTTAGGTTGGACGAGGTTGTGTGTTATGCATTTTCTTTTAATATTTGAAGTGATGCTGAAATTTTAATAAATTTAAATGTTTATTTGAAACTTATGGAATGTTAATTTAGAAGCTATAATTTTGGTTTAGAGGTTATATTTTTGGTGCGGTGATTATTTTAGAGTATTTAGAGTAATGGGGATATTTCGGCGTTGAGCGTGTATCAATGGTTTTGGGATTATATTGATGTTGTTCTGTACTCAAATCATTAGCAATCTATTTAAGACTCGGTTATTTAAAGATTTAGGGTTATTCACGTGTTTGTGGCAGTCTAGATATTATTTGGGATTATGAGTTATTTGGAATAGTTTGAACATTCAATAGATTCTTTGGGGGTCCATTTGGTATTAAAAATTGGGTTATTTCAACTTTAGGGATTTTAGGGTAAGATTCTTTGAATTTTTCAGTTTGTGGAAGCTTAAAGAGGATTGCCACTGACTGACTTACTACCTTGATTGGCAAACAGATTGGCTGCGCGAGTTGTTTTCCTAGAAGTTTCCTTGCCTTTTCTTTTAGGTAGCTTAGACCTTCAAGCAAGATTTTCAGTCCACTCGAGATGGATCTTTGCAATTTTTGATGTTACTTAAGGCTTTCGGAATCCCGATTTATGAATATAATTCTTGTCGCACTAAGGTGTATTCGAGGGTGGTTTGATTGTTTGGGTTATTTTGTTGCGGACCACGCATTAGGATATGTAAGGATATATTTATTGGTGGATTTATTTTGGAGTTGAGCATTAATTTACAATTTGCGATTACAAAGCAAACATATGAGGCTCTTTTTTAGTCAATTTCAAAGATTTTTTTTTGTTCTGTTATATTCTAACTCTCAATTCACTTTTAAACTTTTGTACTGCCTTTTTATAGAGCATGGAAATCAAAACCTACATCTAAAACTAAACGTCCCCACCTCTAGTCCTGATGAGAAGGTAGGGAATTGAACTCCCTACCTCCCCATTCCTAAGCAGGATGGGTGGCCCAAGTGGTTAGTTAATTTCAGAGTGAGAAGAGGGTTATTTGCACGTTAAGGGTTTTGGGTTCTATTCTTGGTTTCTACGATTTAGATTATGTTATTTGAGACTTGTGGAGTTTAATTTTGGTTTAGTCGGGTTATTGCACATTTAGGGTTATTTGAGGGTATTCGAATTTTTTGGGTTATTTTGATAATGAGAATATATTTTTGGTTTAGGTGTTAGTCGGGTCACTTTAGACTAATTTTGAGTTTATTTAGGAGCTTCTCAGTTTTAGGGTTTTAAGGGTTATGTTCGTTTTTTCCTTTAAAATTAAGATGCCATTTGGGGATTGTGAGTTGTTTAGCTTATTTTTGTTATGTGACAGTTTCTTTCGTGGGTCCTTTGTCGTTGAGGACTTCGAGGCGACATTGAGGGTTACTTATGCAGATTTTGAGTTTTTTCCCTCATGGAAACTGGGAAATTATATTCACTCGTATCTTTATTTGTGCTGGATCTAAATTCAAGAAAATGTGTGCATTTTATCAAAAATATTTGGGAAAATAACACAAACGGTTCTTGAACTTTGGCCCAATATGCAATTTGATTTCTGAACTTTTAATTTGTTTAATGTCAGACTACATTAAACATTTTCATATAATTTAAGGACAAAATTGAATATGTACCGAAAGTCCAAGGGCCACATTGAACAAATTAAAAGTTCAAAGATCACATTGAATATTAGGCTAAAATTTAAAGACTACATTGGACAAATTAAAAGTTCAGGAATCAAATTGCACATTGGGTCAAAGTTCAGGGATCATTTATATCATTATACCAAAATATTTTATTGATTTTATTCTATAATCAAACCACGCATCGAACATAATTAAGTAGAATGTAATCCCAACATGCATTTCTTTTTCTTCTTTCATATAGGAATGGGCACAGCCTTTAGAGATTCAGCCCGTTGGATGGCGATACCGAACTTGTCTTCCATGTTCATGTTCTCAGGGGTAACGCCTTCTTCGAGCCTCCAATTGAAAATATTGATGAGCGAGCCGAGCATCAAAGGCAACATTCTCATGGCCAATGGCAATCCCGGACAAATCCGCCTGCCGCCACCAAAAGGTAGGAGCTCGAAGTTTTGTCCCCTAACATCGATATCCGATCCAAGAAATCTCTCAGGCATGAACTTGTCTGGATCATCCCAAATGCTAGGATCTCGACCCATCGCCCATACATTGATGAGGACTTGTGCACCCTTTGGAATCGTGAAACCGCCTGCAATGAAATCTTCTCCAGATTTTCGAGGAACAAGGAGAGGAACTGCTGGGTGAAGTCGGAAATTCTCTTTTACGATAGCTTGTAAATAGGGTAAGCGAGGAATATCGGCTTCTTCAATCTGCTTGCCTTTGCCAATGACTTGATGGAGCTCGGCTTGGGCTCTTACTAGCTTTTCTGGGTTGCAAAGTAGTTCTGTCATCGCCCACTCCAGAGTACTCGCAGTGGTTTCGCCACCGGCGACGAATATGTCCTGCGTGATCAATGTTGCAAATAAAAGATTTCGTACCTAGAAATTAGATATTAATCATCACAAATAAGGAAGCATAATAAACGGACACAGTACCAGACATAGATGCTTGACTAAGGACATGTCCAGGGTCTCATTTTTATCTTCAACTAAATCAAGAAGATTATCCAAAACATCATTACACTTATCCGAACCAGTCTCCGTCCTCAGCTGCAACCTTCTCTGGGTTAGGTCGTCAAAGATGTTGAAAATCTTCTCAAAATGCACCTCGAGGCGATGCTTCGGACCACGCAGGCCGATTTTCTTGAGCACGGGAAAGTAATCTGCCAGGTTTGGCTTTCCAGCCTCAGCCACAATTTGCCACACCACTTCCTTCAGCTCTCTGGCTGGATGTAAAGGTTCCATCACGTCCAAAGAGAAAATTGTGTTCGATATAGCGTTAAGGCTGGTCCTGAAAGCTGCCTCACTGATATTAACTGCCTCACCAGCGCACGCGCATTTCCTAACAGAGGTGATCAGCTCTTGCACTTTCTTGCTGCGAAGGTGTTGGTTCAAGTCGAGTTTCTTGCCGGAGAGGATTTGCGAGTTGTATATTTTCCTGAGGTATCGGAAGAGAGGAGACACAGGTACCCAGGCCACGCTTAGTTTGTCATGGTCGTGGGCCATGGCCGAATCTGGAACCATACGATTCGAGAAGACAGCATCGTGGGTTTGGAGGATTTCTTTGGCGAGCGCCGGTGAAGAGATCACCACCGTGGTCACAAAGCCGAGTTCCAGTTTGATGATGGGGCCGTAAGCGCGAGCGAGCTTTGCGAGGGACTTGTGGGGAAGATCTCCGAGCTGGTGGAGGTTGCCGATGATCGGAAGAGGCCGTGGACCGGGGGGGAGGTTGGAGGGCCGAGCTTTTCGGCCTCCCCTGGCGACGAAGGAGAGAGCTTGGAACAAGCCCCAGAGGAGGTACAAACACAAGATCAAAACTAAGTAATCCATTTCTCTTTGTGAATCTACAGCTAAAAGGCGTGCGATCACTTCCTATAGATATATACTTGAGAGTCGGTCAAATTTTTTTTTGCTCCCTTTTTCTTAAGAGTACTTGTCAACACTTCATTCAAGCCCTCAAAATTCTCTGTCATCGTTAGGCCTGGCTATGCGACTTTTGCCATACCGAAACTAAAGCAGACTGCTTTTTCACGGTCACGTGTTTGACTGAAGCACCCATGAAAGAGAAAAAAAACTTCAATTGGCATTTTAGTCTTTTTAAATGAAGAGTACCGGAAACAAAAATATTCTTCATATGGATTTCATGGAAATCTATATGTATAGAGATCAACTACATTACTATAGAATCAAGGACGATGTTTACTAGCAATATAAATACATGCAGTTTGTAGTATTAGATTCATATGCAGACGGTATGAATACATATTGGTAGGTTACATATCTACATTCGTGCATACACACAGTCTTCTTTTAAAACATAGAAGTGCGAAGGATGACTTTTTTCCACAAACTGGAAAAGATCCACCTTAATACTATGTCATCAAACTGGAAAAGATTTCACGTGTTCGAATGAAAAGTGCACAAATCAAGATTTAGTGATGCATGGTCAAAAGGCAAATGCAGATAAGGGGAAAGATAAAGCAAAATGATATAGGTCCAATTTGTCATCTTCTGCAAGTTCTTTTCATGCTCCAATCCCTTCAGCACCAATCAAATCTTCCTCAATTTCAAAACTAATCAGTTACAAATGTACTAGCTGTGATATTTGGGTTTGTTGACTTCGTCAAATAAAGTGGCTAATAATAGAGTAAAGAGACATGACGGAGAGACGAAAGGGGAAGAAGAAAAAGAGAGAGTGATCATAAGCAGAGAGGAAAAGAAGAGAAGAGAAGAGAAAAGAAAAGAAGGAAAGGAGTGCAAGGTACAAAAACCTCACCGAGTCAAAATAAGTTCGCTTCACAATGTCCGGTAAGCATTCAAGCCCTTTGTTCATCTAATTGATGTAATTTCAAGAGTTAGGGCATAAATTCAAAGTAATGTGAAATTTAAACCCCGAGGTCCGATTTAAGAATTATTAAGCTATAGAATTATATGAGAATCATAAATTAGGGTGATATGGAGCTGAAGCATTTGATGAAAATCGATTTGGAGTAATAGTTTAGTTAAAGCGAAATTATAAAGTTTCACGCTTATGCTCCGCGTTGCAGATAGCTTTGAATAAACGCTTGGGCAAGTGTTTTGTTGGCACTTAGGAGTCGTTTCACTAGCGATTAAGCTTAGCTTAGTTGATTTGAAGTTGAGTTAGCGTTTTACTTGATTTTAATGTTTTTCTCGCTTATTTGATAGGATTGTAAGTTCGTCGATTCAAGTGAGCTTTGTTATTTGGTTTTAAACTTTCCCAGATGAGTGGTGCTATCTCTTTTTTGAATTTGTAAACTCATATTTTGAAAATAAAAATGATTAGACATATTATGTGCAAAGTATGATTTGGTTAAAGGGCAAAAGTGATGTTTATAGCATATTTAATGCATAACTTTGGATCCGGCATTTATAAGTTATAACCCTATTTGTTATTTGAAATGGTTTCATAAGTTTTTTTGAAATGAATTGTGAAAGGTATTTTTGTGGATGAGCTGAGTTGTGAAATGTTACCTGTTTGGTTTGCGAAACGTTTTATGGTTTATGAGATTAAGTCTGAATTGGATATTTGGTATTAGAGGATGATGGTTTGATGCTTATTATCATTATGAACCCAAGTAGGGGTTTCTGATTATCCAAATTGGTTTTAGGATATCTTTCTAGGCCGAACCAATGGCCGATAATAAGTGAAGACCTTATTAAGGGGGAATCTTGATCGCCTTGTCACCAGTTGTTGTGTCGTGACCATAGTTAGAAATTGAGTATTAGATTGATCAATGTAATTGACCATTTACACGTGATTTGATAGAGTTGGATCAATGGACTTGATCATTGATATTTGAATTGTGATAGTGGATCAAATGAATACATTTGTTTTGTATGAACCTTTGTTAAAATGAAACAACTCATATTTGATTTGACATGTATATTATATATTGGATTTGGATTATGACTTTTTAGTATTGCTTTATATATATGCATAGTGTATGTTTGATTTGCTTATAAAAGATGTACTATTCACTAGGTTAAGCTTGCTCATACCATTTGTCTTAAATGTTTTTTAGGTTCCTTAGTTATCAGCAAATAGAATGAGAGAGTTCAAGTTATCGCCGAGGCATTTTGATAGAGGGGCTTTTTGGTATGAGCTTAGTTAGTTGTTTATTTCTGAGTTGCATATGACAGAGATGAGTTTGATGGGTTTAGTTGTTAGTTGGAGATACATATATATATTTTGTTGGATTATATAAACTTTGATATTGTAACAAATCTGCTAGTTTGTCATATATATATTTTAATAATAGGTTATTGGTTATGTTTGAGGTTGTGTCCATTAAATGGAAAAACGGCCGTGTCATTCCCCCATTCTCGATGGATCCAAGGTATGACATTTGTTGGCATCAGAGCTTAGATTATGATATGTTTTGGTGTATATTATGATACCTTGTGAGATTATGTGACAATCTTAATGAATTAATCTTTTAGTGCTAACGTTGTGTTTCGTTTTGGATCCAGGTGATCGTGTTTTCTGATTCAAAGATGCATGTCTCATTCGCTAATCATGACCTAAGTTTGAATCCTAACAATCATTTTTAAAAAATAATTACCATTTTGAGAAAAATAAATTATTGTAATAAATTTATATTTTCTTAAGTGTTACTTAAGGGAGTTATCGTAACAAGTTTGTAACTTATATTAATTCAGTTTTCATATCACTATTTACTATAAATATATTAATAGGGGATAATCCGCTGTGATGGTTAATGATATGCTATCAATATCTATGAAAGTAATTAATTAGTTAATTATAATCTTGCAATTCAATGTTTTTGGGGTGGAATGATGATTCCATGGCCGAAGTAGTGGAATGCCAATTCCAAGAAGCGACAATCCGAGAAGTTGGGGGAAGAGACATTCCAGTGGAATCACCATTTCACGATTCGCCCGTTGATCTAAACCATCAGAAAAATGAATTGGCAAAATGGAATTTGTGATTGCATTTGATTATTCATAAATACCAAACATGCCGGACATGATACCATACCTTCAACTCCGATGATTTCGAAAACCTTTTTTCTGAAAATGATCGCTTGCATCGCTTAAAATAACTAATCATTATAAAATGTTTTCACTACTGACAATAATTTATGTGTAAATATTTTTGCGAACGATGAAAATATTTTTATCTATTCATTTTTATAAGCGATACAAGTAATCATTTTTATAATTATTTATTTTTTGCGAAACAAATACTCCTTGAGTGCTTCGAAGGTTTCTTTCAAATCCAACATGTGGCCCCAACTTCTTTGCTATTAACCAGCACATTCCTTTTTTTTTCCAACTGCGGGGCAACGACTTTGTTCATCAGCCTTTGGTAATTATGAAAAATGTTTTAACCTTGAATTGGCGGTTAAACTAACGAGAACTCTCCAAAATTGATTACTATCTACTTCTCTTGATTTCCGGCGACTCTACATAACTCGACATTCTTCAACTGCCACGTGGCATTTTAAGTCTAATAGAATTGCTTGCTCCATCTCTCATGTCCTCTCCACCGCTTTGGCGTTTATGGCTATGTGACACTTACCCTTTCTCAAGGCTCTGGTATACCTATCAAAATGGGTTGTAGACGCATTTCTTAATCCATGTATGATTGATAGAGTTGTTATATAAATTAGTTATATATAAATAAGTCATAAATAGGTTTAAACATAATATGAGCGTTAAAATGAGTCACAAATGGATTTACAGCTTACTTAAACCTCCCAACCCACATCTATGACTCTCTATTTATTCTCTCTCATCTCATTTAAGCTCGCGCTCTCTCACCTGCATTTTTATCTCAGTTTGGGTATGAGTTTTCATAGATTGGGTTAAATATGAAAGTGTTTTAGCAATATGAATTGTGTTGAATATGAGTTGAGTACGAGTCGGATCGGATATATGTCACTAGATTTACATTGTATGGAAATGAGTCAAAACATGTTAAATGAGTCTATTGGGTTGAATCATTTTTACTCGACCCACCCATTTAATGAGTTTAGGCTAAGGGACCTCGAAAGAAAACCTTTGCAATAGATATCGACAAAGTCATAGAGAGCATTGAATTTTCATGTTGTGACTTAAGCTTCAAATATTGGGTCAATTTAACACGTAAATTAATAAACTTATACATATAATTCTCATCTTCGTAGTTTAGTCAATTGACCCCAGCGCTCAATGTAAGGCGCTCATTAAGCTTGAATAATCGACTCCATGTTGCCATTTTTTCTGCCTATCATGTAAAACTCGAAGTGTCTAGATTAGATTACCAAAACAGCATCAAATCTAATTAGGCAACCAACCATACGTAAAAATAATTTTTGGTGCACATACAATATGATAATCGCGCACATCGTGTGGGCATCCGTCTAGTTTTTTCCTTTTCGTTTCCTTTTAGCTTTTACATGTTTGACCAAATGCATTTATCCTTCGAAATTTCAAAACATGGTCTTAAATCCATTCATAAAAGTCAATTTCATGGTGTTCATGCCCAATATGAGAATGATTTGAATGTCGCTTTCCAGACTTTTTTAAGTTCTTGGCCCTTTGTTTTATCATTTAGGATTTTATTGACCTACATATAAAACTTAAAAAGTATGACTCTAGGCCCGATAAGGTGCAATAGTTATCGAAGGCTTGAAAAAGCGTAATCAAGTCTTAAAACTTGTTAAATTCGTTCAATCAAGTCATTTTATTAACTCCATCCAACTTGCCTAACCGAAAATGCTGACGTAGCTTTTTTTTTCTCTATCCTACATGGTGATGACGTGATTAAAACGATGTCATTTTTGTCCAAATATGATTTTAAGACTTGATTGCTCTTTTTGTAAATTTTAGGACTCAATTGCATTTTCATAATAAATTTTAGGACTTCAAGTACACTTATCTCTAGATTTAACAAAGAATTGAGTGGGTTCTATTGGCTCTCAAAGAATTGAGTGGGTTCTATTGGCTCTCAAATCATGCTAGTGAATGAGTTGAATATGAGTAGCATTAGCACCTCCCACCTCAAAGGCAAAATTCCCTAAATTTACTAGCAAATGCCATTATCAGCGATTTGTTGCATGTTTACTTCATGAGCATTGTTGAATGCAAGGATGACTTAGGTAGATGGTAGGATTCTAGATTATTTTTGTTCACTCGTGATATTTTAGAGAGTTTTAACTTGGTGGGTCTGAAGAAGGATTCCTTAGGAATGCCCACCCTATTCCATAACCCTTTCTGGTGGGATTTGGTGCCAGCCTATGTTCTCCTGGCCCGCCCGCAGTAGCTCATGATAGGTTTGTGTACTTGTAATATGTGGTAACCTATCTACCTTAGGTTCCCTATGCCAAGATTTGCATGATTTTGTAAACCATTCTTTTTTATCCTCTCGCTGCAAAAACTTATCATTTCACCTAATTTTGGAGTACTTTTTGGACTTCTGGCCGTTAGCTTTTCAGTACATATGGGCTCCTCATGTTCGGTATTTGAAGACTTAGAATTCCGGTAGTCAAACGAATGCGAACTCTCCACAGTGATTACTGCTACTTCTCTTGATTTCTAGCAACTCCAAGCAACTCGACATTCTTCACTTGTCACCTGACATTCGAGTTTACTTGGATCTTTCATTCCTCCGCTCATGCCCTCTCTATTTCATCCCGCCTTTAGTATTGTTGCTGCGCAACACTAGCCCTTCTTCAAGGCTCAATGACCTACCTTCTCATCAGAGAGCAATGAAAGCCTTATAGGACATTGAATTCTCTTGTCTTAACTTAAGTTTTTAACTTGACAAAGTAATTGGGTTAATTTAACACCAAATTAAGAAACTTGTACATGATTTCAACTTTACAGTTCGGTCAATTCACCCAGCTACTTAATGTAAGGCCCCTGCCTCCTCATCAGGCCCAACCAAGAATCAAAGTGTGTAGATTAAATAACCAAAAACACAATAAATCTTATTAGGCAACCAGCTATATGTACAAATAATTTTGCGCATATTATAATTGCACACATCGTGTGGACATCCGTCTAATTCTTCATTTATGTTTCTTTCTAGTGTTTTTTGTTGCACGCATCCACCTAGTTATGAAATGTCGCTGATATTGATATTTGACCGATTGCATTTATTCTTTGAAATCTCAAAGCATGCTCCTCAATCAATTCATAATAGTCAAATCTTACGGTATTTATACCATATATGAGAACGATTTCAACAGACTTTACAAGTTCTTGGCCCGTTATTGACCTACTTATAAAACTTCAAAGCTACGACTTTTATCATCTCTTCAGTGATATAATAGTAATATTTGATATCATGCAGAATTGAGAATTGAAAAAAAAAAAAAAGGGGATTATGGTTGACTAAAAAGCCCTTTTCATATCAGCAAGGCAAAAAGGTCTGCTTTCTTTATGTAAACAAATGAATGCGTGCGGAAATCGATTTGACAGCTTTTTGTCCATATTTTGACGAAGTCAGTACTTACCAATTGTCTTGTCTCATCCATGTCTACTTTTTTTTTCTACTTTTCTACTGGCGGCGGAAGCAGCTCGCACGATCCATTGCACGTGTTGTTTATAGCATGAAGATGAAATTATTCGGCTACAGTACAATAGAGCGGGAATGATTATTAGTTAGTTTAGCTTAGTAAGTGAATCGACTCTTCTTTTGTATGGTTTAACACTGAATTTATAAGATAGGCATAAAATGCCAAAATGTTTCACCGCTCTCTATTCTCAACTTCAAGCTCCGCCCTTGAACATGATGCCCCCAGTTTGTCCGTGCAGGGCCAATAGCGATGGGTCGTGAGTGAGGGATGATGTGCTCATCTTCGTTAGTTAGGGTTCATAGACGATGAAATAACAGTGATGGTCGATTGTAGTGATTAGGGTGTAACTGTTGACGGTGAATCCCGGCAAGTGGTCGACATTAGGGTGTCCATATGAGCAACCTCGCCGCTTGTTGGGTGAGAGGGGGAAATAGAGAGGGAAGATTCGAGCATTTTGCAAATGTCCTATTTCATATAAAATTACAAAAAAAGTCATAAACTTATTGCATGTGTTTCATATCAATCCAAAACCTTTTAATTGTGGCAATTGAGTAAAAAGCTTTTTCATATTTTGTCAATTGAGTTCATTCGGTCAATTTTAATTGGAAATCGCTAACGTAAATACTAGCTATCCTATGTGACACGACCGATACTGACGTAAATATTTTTTCAATAATTTTTAATTTTTTAAATAATTTTTTTGGTCTTTTCATCATTTTTTTAAAATTCAAGGTAGGCAAGGGTCATCGACCAACCCTTGCTGGCCATAGGCAAGGCGTCTTGGCCCTCACCAGATCTGGGCAAGGGGCCGTGCACCCTCACCTAGGCCCTCACCGACCACAGCGAGGGCGTCGTGGCCCTCGCCAGATCTGGGCAAGGGTTGCCATGCGCTCGCCGACCACAATGAAGCCAGCGACGCCCTTACCTAGTGCTAGCGAGGGCGAGGGATAGGGCAAGGGTCACCGACCCTAGCTTGGGGCCAGCGACCCTTGTTGACCCTTAGTCCAAAAAAAAGTAAAGAAAAGAAAAGGAAAAAGAAAAAGCCCCAAAATATTAGAAAAAATTAAAAATATTAAGTAAATGTTACTAAAAAAAATGTCCACGTCAACGCCGGCTATGCCACATAGGATGACCAACGTCCATGTTAATGATTTCGGGCTAAAATTGGCCGAATTGACTCAATTGACAAAATATGAAAATGTTTATAATTCAATTAGAATAATTGAAAGGTTTATAACTAAATTGGCATAAATGTAATATGTCTATGACTTTTTTGATAATTGTCCTAGAAAAGCATGTAGATGCTTGGGTATTATATCAAGTTCAAAGTAATGGTAATTAAGAGAACCGACTACCTCCGGACTCATCTTATTTCTTCATCCATTGAATGGTTGGATGTGCATAACGTGCCTAACAATCACTAAATGGAGAAAGATCTCAGCTCGGAGCTCTCCTCCTGATCTTGGCAATTGCTGCGAGACACTTACCGTTCGTCAAGGCTTAGGGACCTCAAAAGAAAACCTCCTCAACAGATATGAATGAAGTCATACAGAGCATTGAATTTTCATGTCAGAACTCAAGCTTCAAGCCTAACAAAGTACTTTGGGTCAATTTAACACATAAATTAATAAAAGTATACATATGATTCTCATCTTCATAGTTTAGTCAATTGACCCCACTACTTAATGTAAGGCGCTGTCGTTAAGCATGAATAATTGACTCAATGTTATCATTCTTTCTGCCCCTCAACTAAGAATCGAAGTTTCTAGATTAGATGACCAAAACCACATGTATACGTAGAAATGATTTTGGCGCACATACGATATGATAATTGCACACATCGTGTGGGCATCCGTCTAGTTTTTTCCTTTTCATTTCCTTTTAGCTTTTTCATATTTGACCAAATGCATTTATCCTATGAAATTTCAAAACATGGTCTTAAATCCATTCATAAAAGTCAATTTCATGGTGTTCGTGCTCCCCATGAGAACGATTTGAATGTCGCTTTACAGACTTTTTAAGTTCTTGGCCCCTTCGTTTTATCATTTAGGGTTTTCTTGACCTGCATATAAAACTTCAAAACTATGACTCTAGGCTCGATAAGGCGTAATAATTATTGAAGGCTTGAAACTTGCCTATCCGTTTGCAATGCAGGGACGGTGGACTCCACGGATATGTTCCTTATTTTAACGTGTGAGTACTCGTATGTTTCGCACTTTCAATTCTCTCTGTATTCTCTGTCTTCCTCTAGAAAAAGGAATACCTTCTTATTGTTTTACATCCCGTTGATTCCAAGGTTTGAATTGAGCCGAGATGAGATGGAGCCTTTTAAGGACAAAGTGGTTATCGAAGGCTTGAAACTTTAATTGAAGTGGTCAACAAGTCACCTCGTCAGGGATATAATACTAAAACTTGATATTATGCAGAAATTGCAGATAGAAAAAAAATGAGGATTCTAATGGATTATGGTTGACCGTAAAATCCTTTTCATCCAGTAAAAATTACTAATCTTAACCTTAATTCCACCACTTTCTACCTACTCATTGAAGAATAATGTTTATGTTGGTCATTACTTGTAAAATTCATTCAGAAAATGAGGTGACAGATTCTTGATTGAATTTCCAATAAGATCCACTTATAGTTGGCTACGTTATTGTGTAAATCAATTTCGAAAAAATAGTCTTAATTTTCCTAAAATTAGTCCTCATCGAACTACTCGAATTCTACTTAGATTTAAGGAATAAGTGCGCCGGAAGTCCTAAAACTTGTCACGAAAGTGCAATTGAGTCCTAAAACTAATAAAAAAAATGCAATTAAATCTTAAAACTTATCGAATTAGTGCAATCGAGCCATTCCGTTAAGTCCATCCAACTTGGTTGAGGAAAAATGCCTACGTGACTTTTTTTTTCTCTATTGTATATGGTGATGACCAGGCTAAAACGACGTCATTTTTGTCCAAATATGATTTCTAACGCAATTTTTTTAAAAATTAAATTAATAATAAGCTAAATTTAAAAAAGGTGCGAAACTAGGGGACAAGGGCTTATATTTTTAACTAAAGTTAAATAAAATTTGTAGTAAAAATCAGATTTGGCCCAAAATAATGTCATTTTAGCTTTATGTTTAATGTTTTAACCACGTCATCTTTATGTAGGAGAAGGAAAATATTAAAAAAAACTATAATAGCGTTTTCTGTTAGCCAAGTTGGACGGAATTAACGGAATGATTCAATTGCACCAATTTGACATACTTTAAGATTCGATTGCGCCTTTTGTAAATTTTAGAACTCAATTGTACCTTCGTGACTTTTTGTACACTTATCCCTTCATTTAACAAAGAATTGAGTGGTTCAGTTAGCTTACGAATCATGCTAGTGAATAAGTTGAATTTGAGCTGCATTAGCAACTCCCACCTCAAAGGCACAATTCCCTAAGTTTACTAACAAATGCCACTATCAGCGATTTGTTGCATGCTTACATTGCGAGCGTTGCTCGATGCAAGGATGACTTGGGTAGATGGCATGATCTTGGATTGTTCTTGCCTACCCTATTCCCTAAGCCTTTCTATTGGGGTTTGGTGCCGGCCTGTGTCCATATGGCCTGCGACAGCTCAAAGATTAGTTCGTGTCCCCGTAATACGTGGTAACCTATCTACCGTAGGTTTCCCATGCCAAGATTTGCATGATTTTGTAAGCCAATCTTTTTATCCTCTCGCTGCAAATACTTATCATTTCACCTCATTTTGGATAACTTTTTGGACTTCAGGCCGTTAGCTTTTCACTACATGCGGGCTCCTCAAGTTCGGTATTTGAAGATTCGGAATTCCGATTGTCAAACCAATGGGAACTCTCCACAGTGATTACCGCTACTTCTCTTGATTTCCAGTGACTCCAAGCAACTCGACATTCTTCACCTGCCACCAGACATTCGAGTCCACCAGAATCGTTCATTCCTCCTCTCTTGCCCTCTCTACTTCATCCCACTTTTAGTGTTGTTGCTGCGCGACACTAACCCTTCCTCGAGATTCAAGGATCTAGGGAGAAAGCCTCCTCTACAGATAACAATGAAATCCGTATAGAGCATTGAATTCTCATGTCGAGTTAAAAACACTTGACAAAGTGACTGGGTTAATTTAACACTAAATTAAGAAGCTTATACATATAATTTCAACTTTATAGTGGTGCCAATTGAGCCCACACCTTAATGTGAGGCGCCTGCCTCCTCGTCAGGCTCATCCAAGAATCAAAGTGTCTAGATTAGATAACCAAAAATACATCAAGTCTAATTAGGCAACCGACTATATGTAGAAATAATTTTGTACACATTATAATTGCACACGTCATGTGAACATCCGTCTAATTCTTCCTTTTTGTTTCTTTTTAGTTTTTACAGTTGCGCGCATCCACCTATGTATGAAATGTCGCAAATATTAAATATTTGACCAGTGACATTTATTCTTTGAAATTTCAAAACAAGCTTCCAAACCCATTCATAATAGTCAATTTCATGGTGCTCACGCCATGTATGAGAACGATTTGAATGTCACTTTACAGACTTTTCAATTTCTTAGCCCTTTATTTTGTCAATTAAAGGTTTCTTGACTTGCGTATAAACCTTCAAAAGGAAAATGAGATAAATGAGCTCTAAATTTTTAATTTATTTAATGTGATCATTGAACTTTAGCCCAATGAGTAATGTTGTCCTGAATTTTTAATTTGTTCAATATGGTCCATAAACTTTTGGTACATATTCAATTCAATACTTAGACTATATGAAAATGTTCAATGCTGTCCCACATTGAATATGTACTAAAAGTTTAGGGACTACATTGAATAAATTAAAATTTTAGGGATCACATTGCATATTGAGTCAAAGTTTTGGGATTATTTCTATTATTATCCCAACTTCAAACCTACGAGTCTGATCATCTCTTCAATGATATAATAAAAACAGCTGATATCATGCAGGGATTGCAGATAGAAAAAATCTAAGGAATCAAATGGAATATGGTTGACCAAACAATCCTTTTCATACCAGCAAGGCAATAAGATACTCTTCCTCTATGTAAGCAAATGAATGCGTGAGGAAATAGATCTGACAGCTATTTGTCCATTTTTTTTTGACAAAGTCGGTACTTACCAATTGTCACGTCTCATCCTTATGTATTATCTCTTTTCTGTTTCTGCTGGTGGCCGATGTAGCTCGCACGGTCCATATGCGCGCCTTGTTTGTAGCAACAAAAGATGAAATTATAATGTAATTAGGGTTCGGTTACAATACAATAGAAGGAGAATGATTATTAGTTAGTTTGGTTTAGTAAGTGAATCGACTCTCCTTTTTTATAGTTTAACACTGAAATTATAAGATAGGCATAAAATGCCCATATGCGTCACCACTCTCTATTCTCTCTCCGAGATCCGCCCTCAAGCATGATGCCCCCCGGTTGTCCACACGGGGCCCATAGTGATGAAACATGAGTGACGGATGATGTGCTCGATGCTGTTAGTAAGGTTTCACAGATGATGATATAATGGTAGTGGTCGATTGTAGTGATTAGAGGTGTAACTCTCGATGGTAGATCCTAGCAAGTGGTCGACATTAGGGTATCACCATTGGGAACCTCGCCGCTTGCTGGGCGAGAGGGAAGATTCGAACGTCTTGCATATGTCCTAGTTCATCTAAAGTTATATGTAGATACTTGGTGTGCCTTTAATTTCTATATGCACGTTACCTTGATTACTTGAAACTGTGAACTTAATTTCACTAAGATATTTGGGCTTTGTGCCAAAAAAGTTTATCACTAATAATTTAAAAAGGCATGTTGATGCTTGGCTATTATATCAAGTTTAAGCAATGGTGGTTAAGAGTATCGACCACCTCCGAATTCATCTTATTTCCTCATCTATTGAAGGGTTGGATGTGCATAACGTGCCTACCGATCACTAAATTGAGGAAGAATCTCAGCTCCTCGCTTGGAGCTCTCGTTCTATTCTTGGCATCAATCACCCAAAACCACCAACTGTGGTTATGGTACCGCCTATGTCGTCACCACAGAGCTGATTGCTGCCCTTCAACCATACCACCATCCGCCATCCGTCATGCTTGATGACCACTAGTCGCATCAAGCTTCTCTCTCTCTCTCTCTTTCCCCGTAACAAGCTCGTCGGTCATCAACAAGCTAGTGACGGCTAGAGATGGCGGGCATGGTTCGACAAACTGAACTTAAAGTTGCGGACATCATGTCTCTATCGATAGGTTTATAAATTATAGACATCACCCAAATGCAAATTTAACTAAAATTAAAATCCAAACAATATCCATATTTATAACCAACCAAATTAATAGATTGGTCATGGAAATTTCCTCCATTTCTAGGTAGGGACGGCGAAAAATACGACCCATAATATGATTTTTCTTCATATCAATACCTCCTATTATATACTATGGCCCTAGACTTAGTTGCCAAGATTTTTCCATGTGTCGACTAAATAAAGGCAACTGGGTTTCTCAGTCCTCTTACACCTTTCGACCAATTTGCGTCGTAAATTGGGGTGGTTGAACTTGGTGGCTAGCTCAACTTGTCGTTTTCCATGGAGGGAGTGACCGATCGTTCAAGCGAATCCAATCCATTCAAGTGAGGCAAGACAAGCCTTATATCCTTTTCACACTAAGTACAAGAAATTGACACGTGTCACACCAAAGTAAGAACTTGAATTTAATTCGAACTCTGTCCCCGCCGTCTGTCTTCTTGGTCCTTGCTCCTCCTGTTGTTGCCTAGCTTCTTGTTCCGAAAGCATTATTGGCCTTCTCTCTCCCAGGCCATCGTCTTCGCGGCGAGAGACGCCGGTCCCCGCCCCGACCGGCCTTCTCTCTCGAAACTTCGCCGGTTTCGCATTGGGTTTTTTGCGCATTCTCTCGGGGAGTGCGGTGGGCTCACTCGCGTCGTTGCTAAATTCAATTTGGAAATTTTGCTCACCGCTTCGTTCGATTCAATAGGGAAAAGAACTTCATGGGAAGTTTGAATGGGAATATGAGTAAACAAAAAACACTTGCCAAAAGATGATCAAAAAGCAGGTTGATCCTCGGTAGTTGGTGGGGGAAAAGAACCAGTCCCACTACTATAAAAATCGGTATTATTGATTGCCTCCGTTTTGAATTTCGGATTTTTGTAATCCTTATCTTTCTTTTTCCTTCATTTCTTTTTTATTTTCAATTTTCAATTTTTTTTTCGGATGTGGTGTATAGTGGGCTACACATTGGGGCCGCATGTCTTAAGAAAGCATTAAGGAAAAAAAGCCGTGTTAACAGCGGGTCTCGATTGCACCAATTTGATAAATTTTAGGACTCAATTGCACTTTTTAAAAAGCTTTCGACTCAAATTGAACTTTTGCGATAAGTTTTAAGACTTCCGGTGCACTTACCCTTTCAACTCGTAGACATAGAACGAAAATCCGTCTATTTTCGCATCAAGCTTTCAGGGGTGCTCGAGCAAACATATAAACGCCAACAGATTTAAAATTCTAATCAAGCAATCGTTCCTTTTCTCT
Organism: Syzygium syzygioides; assembly: GCA_031216285.1. NCBI lineage: Eukaryota > Viridiplantae > Streptophyta > Magnoliopsida > Myrtales > Myrtaceae > Syzygium > Syzygium syzygioides. The sequence continues at coordinate 12,973,328 of CM062248.1, forward strand.
CTGCATTCGATTCACGACTCGAAAATTTCTCCGTTCCATAAATGTTAGAGATGTCGACACGAGGAACAACACTCGATGTGAACATATCATATTCATAAAGCGGAAACATAGATGAACTCCTAGAGAGCGCGTAAAAATTACACCCGATTAGTCGATGCGATTTTGAATTTATTTTAGGGCCTAACATTAGGACGTGCTAGCAAGACATAACACGCGCCTTCCTACACGTTACAACTGTCGAAACCGCGTGATTCGATTGTCCACTCGGTCCAGCAAGCGCGCGATGAGGATCCTCCACCGTCGGATCGACCACGAGGGGTCCATCCAACGGTCAGGCTCCGACGAGGAGAGCACCGCCCCGGTACGGAACTCCCACCGCCGTCCGCCACCGCTCGGAGCGCAGGATTTTCCTATAAATACCGCCGCGCTCGCCGTCGCATGCCGCACCAGATACCCTCCGATCCTCTCTCTCTCACTACAGAGCTTTCAGCTTTCTCTCTCTAGGAAGCTCTTCAACCCCACTCTCTCTCTCTCTAGCTCTTCTTCCATGGCTGGCTCGAGCTCGCCGGTCTCTCTGGCGGCAATGGCGGTCCTCCTCGTCGGCCTGGCGGTGGCGCAGGCCCCCGCACCGTCGCCGGCCCACGCCCCGTCCAAGTCCTCCCCCTCGCCGTCGCCCCGGGCCCCGACTGAGGCGTCCCCGTCGCCTCCTCCGACGGCCGCGGCGACCACCCCGCCGCCGTCTCCCCACGGCCCCGCCGCCCCTCCCCCGCCGCTCACTTCCCCGCCGCCGTCTCCCGGGTCCGAGGCTCACGCGCCGGTACCTCCGCCGTCGTCGATCGCGACGCCGCCGGCCGCGGCGCCAGCTCCGGGCCACAGCGGGGCCGTGAGCGGCGGGCTCGGCTTCGGCTTCGCAGGGTCGGCGGTGGCGATCGGCGCTCTCCTCGCCGGTCTGGTCATATGAGCGATCGCCGGATTCTTGCTGCTACTCCTCGCCGGCTGCTATTTATTTATTTTTCCTTTTTTTTTAATGTGAATTTTCATATTGCTCAAATGCTTTTCTCGATATTTTCTTGGCGTAGAGAGATATGCACGTTGGACATATCCTTATAGAGGTTTGATTGTGTTGTTTATGCTGAGATCGTTATTATTCATTGGCTAATAAAATTTGTTTGTTTATATATTATTTCCGATTCCGATTCGCCTGAAACAAATACACCGTCGATGTGTAAATCGAATTGATATTATGCCTCGCGATCGGGAAAAGAAAGAAAGTTGCAATTTCGATATAATTTTTCGCTTTCTGAATGCTGCTCTTGTCTTGATAGACAAAATAATTTTTTTCGCGATTTCTTGATATTACATTGAATAACGAAATAAGAGGAGCTTATATCTAAAGTGAAGTGAAAAAAGTGTCCAAGGTATAAATATATACTTACCAAAATAGCATGGTGTGGACCGTGGATGTTGCCATTTGAATACCAATCTACAATACGTAAGGAAAAATTTAGTCGATAGTATGTTCGTAGGAATAGTGTGCAATGACTAGAATGGTTTGAAATCCGAAAGCATAAGACCAAAACCCAAAAGCATTAAGACCAAAGTTATGTGTGCTATTTTTGGCCAAACTAAAAAAAAAATACAAACTTTACCTCGAGCGATAATTTTTGCTCGAGCTTTGTTTTGTCTTATAAAAAATCACCGACTTACACTTGAATCCTAAATTTGACCCAAATAATTTGAAAATTTCATATTACGGGAGCCAAATTTTGGACTAGAATTAAAATTGGTTATTTTTATTGAGACAAAAAGAAAGTTCGGATCAGAATTGTCATCCAAAGTAAAGTTTGTGTTTTTTTCCGATTTTTATGAATTTTATCTTTTGATTTTACAAGTACTTTCACCAAAAAAGAAGAAGAAAAGAACAGAAAAGAAAATTTTCATTCCATTTTGAAAATCCCACTTCAGATAATGTACTTTGGCTCCATTTGGTTCAATTTTGGGGGATTGCAAATACCTTTGGGCTAAAGGGATTTTCCGAAATGCAAGTGGTGTTTGGTAAGTATTTTTTAAAATCAACTTGGGCCAAAGGACTTTTGCTAATTTTTTTTTTAAAAAAAGCTCCGGTGGAGCTACACCGCCGGCCAAATTTGGCCGTCGGCCAACCTCCGACGGCTAGATCTGATCGCCGGCGACCACCGCCTGGGATTGCACGACCCCGGCGACCGCCGCTTGGGGTCGCGCGACCCCTAGGCGGTGGTCGCCGGGGTCGGGCTAACCCTCAGGCGGAGGTCGTTGGCCACTGGGCCTCGATTTACTGTTTACGAACAATGTCCATGAACAGTGCAAGTTGCATTTTCGAAAATGTAATTTCTCAAAGCACCTCTGGAGGACCATTGGCCAAAGGTCCCTTGGGGAGCATTGGAAATGCAATTGTATCTCCCCAAAGTGAGTAAAAAAAATTGCCAAACGCCATTTGCACTTGGCCAAGGGATTTTAAAGCCTAAATGAGCATTGCAAATGCTGGACCGGGCTCAATTCAAATCTTTTTGGGTTTCGCCGAGTTGGGCTTAATGGGTTTTGTTAGAATTTGATGGGCCTGGTGTGACCTGGGCTGCTCTTGTGGATCTGATTGGCTGAGGCCAATTAGGCCAGGTGCTTGATGGAATTAACTAGTGGTTTGGGCTTCACCTGTGGTTGGACCGGACTGGGCCAGAACAAGGTGATCGAACCGGGCTGGAGTGATGGGCTTTGATGGACCTTGTGCTTCATTATTTTTCTTTGTTATTTATTTTTATCATTATTTTTTATTATTTAATATTATATTATGTTTGACTTGTTGGCGAAAAATTCGGATGTAAACACCGTCATGATGCAAACGGGCCTTTTCCAAAATATTTCGAATAATCAAATGAGATGGTAACATTTTTGTCAATCCAAATTCGATGAATTTGACGAGTGTCAAAATGCTACAAACTTAGAACTCTCTTCCATAAGTTGGCAAATACGGAAAATATATGTAAATTGAGATTTTGGGTAATGTGATAGACATAACTAATTAAAGCATAAAAATGTGGCTCTTGGCAGAATAGGAAATGTCACTACCCAGTATAAGTTGCCAACCACACGGACACTAGAATTACGGTGGAAGAGTTTTCGACACTCCAAATCTCACTTAAAATGGAAAAGAACTTGAGATGTGAGTTGAAGCCCACTCCCAAGAATCACCACCTAAATAGTTTTCTGGGGGGACTGGCCCCGTTGAACGCTCTAAGTCATTACATGTGTCCTTTCGCATCGAGTAAATTTGTGTCAAAATGTAATGCTAGATGGAGCAAAATAATGATAAGAAATTAACTAAAGCTGGTCCTACTCTAGCATATTAGAGAGTTAATTCTAGACCCTATCGATAAAGGATCCGCTTTGAATGTGGACCAATTGGTACTATTTTTAAGGCGGCAGGCCAAACCTGCAAGCCTCGCAACCTTGAGGTCCTTAACCAAGTCAATTCCTATCTTGTGCTAATAGTTTAAGGAGAGAATAATAAGAGCACAAGAAATATCGCACCAAACTAAAAATTAGAATTATTCAATTGCATCGTTGCCAAACGCCTTGTCTTTCTTTGGGCTCCTATGAGGTAGCTCGTGTCATTATCTACAAGTGAGTAGTGAATAATTCAACTTCGTTTGCAACGATCATATTTTTCATGTCCAAGGAAGGCTGTTAACTAAAGTGCTTTTCTGTACAAGTTTAGTGAATACTTCAACTTCAACACGCAAGGCCGTGCATAACGTGAATTACGTTCAGAGAGAATTACTCATTGACTGCTCGATAGTTGCGAAAATTCTGGTAAGATTTTTGTAGTTACTTTGTGAGATTTAGTGATTGTTTCGCAAGGAATTGAGTAGGCTAAACATTATGTGAATTATGGATGTATTTGAGGGCCGAGGAAAACGCTAAAAGTGTTTGAATGACTCGAGTGTGATTATAACTTCTGTTATATCGTTTGATCAATAATGGAATCTTATACTGTTCTCTTTGTGAAGCAAGGCACACCAATCGAGCCAAGTAACACGGTATCCAATTACTTTTCTTTATTCTGATTTATTGTTGTTGGATTGTTTTTTGTTTGCAACAATTATCAAGATAAATGTGATGCCGTGTAGATTATTTTCTTACAAGTTTCACTTAATATGTATTTTCTTATGTTGGCCGATTTTTGTGACTATCTATTATTAGCTAAGTCACCATGAAATTTATGACATATTTAAATAAGTTGCAAATTATCTTTTCGACTGTAATGAAATTTAAATTTTAAAAAGTAAAATGTATGCATCGAGGTGTAGACTTCAATTGATCCAGCACATCCGCACGGGCCAAATTCTAGCTATTTTGAAAGCAAGAGCAAGTATTTCTGTCCAAGTATTTTTGTAGTACAGTAAAAACTTTATTAATTGATTAATAAGCACCCTAAAGGTAATTCCTTTGAAAACAAGCAGTAGTTTATTTTCCTTGCAAAAAAGCCGTGGCGTTCCTTTCTGGGTGCAAATGATTCTCGACATTGGTGTTCCTTTGTAAGAACAACAACAGGAGGAGGAGACATTATTGTCCTCTTAAGGACCTGCAGGTGTAGGGTAGTGTGAACCTTGCATAGCCATGTGAACCGCGCCACGATACGACAATCAATCTCAAATGTAAGACGGAAATCTAGCAGAACCATCAATTCACTAGCAAATGAACCAAACTCAACCCAATCCGAGCACGGAAACCACGAAGGTCGATCGAGAGAGAGAGAGAGAGAGAGAGAGAGAGAGAGAGAGAGAGAGAGAGAATCAACAGCAGCTTTACCTCAGCTTGCTGTTGCCGAAGGCGCTCCGCGCGCCACACCGGGTCCCACCACCGCTGCTCCCCGCGACCGCCGCCGCGGCCCCCCCTGCCGCCGCCGCCGCCGCCCCCGCCCCCGCCCCGGCGGCCCCCGGCGCCGCCGCCGCCTCGGTAGTTGGGGCGGTGGGACATCGCGGAGGCGGAGGAGGCGAATCGAGGGGAGAATGCCCTGGAGGAGCGGAGGAGGAGGAGGCGGAGGAGGAAGGGCGGAGCGGCGGGGAGCGAGGGGCGGGCGGGGAGGGAGAAGAGAGCGAAGAGGATCGCGGGGCAAGCGAGCATACGTATCGCGCTGAGATCGGGGCGGAGTCGGGTGGGTTTGGTATTTATACTTACGGCGAAAATATAATCGAATTATAAATCTCTTCAATAGTGCAATAAAGCCCTAAATTTGTCCATAATGAAATCCCTCCATTAAAGTCCACGTGGATATGACTGATGGAAAAAAAATTTCCTGCGAATTATTCTGTTACTTTCTTAAGACGAAGCGTCACATGAGGTCGAAGTACAACCGCCTTCGCGCACGCAGCCGTGGCCACTCGAGCATCGTGAAGCTCGGCCATGGCCGCCGGAGCATCTTCGAGCTCGGGCGATGTCAACAGAAGGCCCTCCAAGGGCCCGCGGTGGATTGGGGGGGGACCTTATAATCGACCCTTTGATGCTTCATGTCCGAATGAAACAGCGGGTGGACGTGCAGCAGGAGGCGAAAAGACCAGGATGGTCCTTATTTCACAAGAGTTCATCCAATCAAAAACGCCTCCTGGCCATGTGAAGCGCGCCACGTTTCGAGCTACGATCGATTCTCGACGTTATGCGTCGCTCTGGGGAAAAAGCAAAAGGAGAAGCGGACATTATCGACCCACGTCGTCGGCCCGGCGATGGCGCAGGCCCCGTCCCGTTACCGGCAATGAATTTTTCACGAATTTTTCAACGAATTTGAAAAAAAAAGCCGAAAATTATTATTTATCGACCAACGTCGTCGGCCCGGCAATGGCGCAGGCTCCTCTAAGTGTTCGCAAAGTCAAAACATCTAAGATGAAACTCTAGAACCGAGTCGAAATCATGTGATTTGATTGGCCACCCGGTCCCCAGCCAGCGCGTGAAAAGTCATCCACCGTCGGATCAACCCCATAGGGGTCAATCCAACGGTCAGGCTCCGACGAGTGGAGCACAACCATCCCGGGTCCGGAAGCCCCGGCACCGTCCGCCATTTCCCGAAGTGCAGGAAACCTTCTATAAATACCGGCGCATATCGCACCAGGAACCCTTCAGATTCTCTCTCTCTGTCTCACTACGGAGCTTCTCTCTCTGTGAGAAGCTCCTCAACCATGGCTGGCTCGAGCTCGCTGCTCTCTCTGGCGGCCATGGCGGTCCTCCTCGTCTGCCTGGCGGCGGCGCAGGGATTACCGGCGAGTGAATCCACCGAGGACATGCTAAACACCAAGGAGGAGCCGACGAGTGAATCCACCGAGGACACGCTAAACACCAAGGGGATTACCGAGGACATGCTAAACAACAAGGAGCCGACGACTAAACCCCGCCCCCGCCCCCCGCGGCCGCCTCTTCCCGGTCGCCCCCGCCTCCGTCCCCCTCCCCCTCCGCCGCCTCCCCGCGTCACCCCCGCCCTCCAGTTGTCGTTCGCGATGCTGCTGGCCGGGGAGCCAGCTCCGGGGCACAACGGGGCGTGAGCGGCAGGCTCGGCTTCGGCTTATATGACCAGATCGGCGCCCCCGTCGCCGGTCTGGTCATATAAGCGATCGCCGGATTGTTGCTGCTGCTCCTCGCCGGCTGCTATTTATTTCTTTTTCTTTTTTATTTTTTTAAATGGGAATTTTCATAACGCTCCAATGCTTTTCTAGATAATCTTTGGCACGGAGAGATATGCACGGTGGTCGTGTCTTTGACTAAAGTTTTCGCTTGGCGTGTCCGTAGGGCCGTAGGGGGTTGTGTTCAAAGTACGAGGGGACAGTTTTCCAATGTCTTTGAGATATTGTCGTCGCTGTATATGAAGTGGCACTAGCGAGAACATCATGTACTTGACTAGTCTTCCATTGTGTGGAAAATAACGGATGCGATTTGTACATGGCATATTCTGTTTCAGGAATTTACTCTAGTGAATGGTCTGTAGTTTTCCATTGCAAACCGTCTTTCGTTTTGTTGGTGGTCATTTTAGGATGCGATGGAGTTCTTGCAGTACAGGTGATTTGCTCTTTATTTGGATCGATCGGTTGTCAACTTAGCTTGAGTTACCCATACGAAATTGGGCTAGTTAAATCTGAGTTACAAAATGGGTTTAGCCTATAGTTCTTTGTAAGTTATTTTTTAGGTCAAATTTATAAGTATTTTAATTTATAGGTTTTTTTTTTGCATTTTTTTACTCTATTTACTAATTTTTTATTATTTAATTTTGTTTTTTTAATTTGATGTGGATTTTTTATTCAAATAACATGTACATGTGAAGAGCTTAAAGTGAATTAAATGGGTGGGTATGAGTTTTCTTAAAATATTAATGTATTCTAGTAGGATGGGTTAGTCGGGTATGGATCGAGTCGGGTTGGGTATGAGTCAATATATTTGCATTGCATGAAAATGGGTTAAATGGGTCAAATATGGATCGACCCATATTCAACCCGACCCAAACTTGATCTGACCTATCCGTTTGACGGGTCTAGACATGTCATTACAAACGTATGATTCACAAGAATACACACAAAAACCTGCATTTTGCACACACAAGTTCTTCCCCTACACCTAGCCATATTTTGTTAAAACGGAATGACCCGGAAAGATGGTTAAGCGCTCAATTCCATCCCCATCCCCACCTCGACAGCGTTCCGGGGTCCATCCCGATTTCTCGAAAACACGTAGATGTCATACTGGAAAAATGTGCTGATTTGCACTTCGTTCCTGTTAGTACTTTCACTGATGAAGAGAGGAATCGACCGATCCCCCAAGATTTGGAGGATATTCCATTCGGCTTCTTCCCGAAGGAGATCATTCACCTACCCTCCACCTGTAATGTGAAAAGAGAGAGACAATGCGCGAAGAGGAGCTTGAGCAGAATATTCGGCAGCCAGATGAATGTAGAGGTAGACGAGCGTGTAATACCGTACCTATGAGTTACTAATCATCCTCCAGATATTCGTGCACGTGTCAAAGGCAGTCATCTTTGTCGAGTCGAACTCAAATCTATCCACCACCCTTTTCTCCCTGTCAACAATATCTGTGGTTATTGAGATTCAAGGAACAATTGATCTGGGGACAACCGTGAACTCTAGTCAGTGCCACTGCATTGGAGTACATGAACAAGAAAAATTGAAACGATACATCCTGAAATTTTGGAGCCGTCACCCAAGTTGGGGATGATATTCGTCACAGAAGCATACATCGAAAGACTCATCCGGTGATGTGAAATCAGGTAAAAGTAGAGGATATTAATTTTGGATTAACACGAGAGAATCTTATTGTACGTGTACATCGTGCATGAGACCGCAAAAGAGCACAAATGGGAAGAAGGCTATGTTGAATGAGTCATGCTGTACGATCAATTTTAAAAAAAGCAAAATAGCTTTGAGCCTCACATCATGCAAATTTCATTGCCTATTCCTGCACAAGGAATGCACAAAGACAAGCTCAAACCAACGTAAGCACTCATGCACATGGCATGCACATCCTTAGAGTGCACAAGAACGAAGGATTTAAGGATATGATCAGATAAAACATATATACTAGAAGCAAGAAAACATGTACACTTGATGGATTGGCCACAAATGTGGGTCATATTCATTCTGGCTTGTTCTTAAGCTACACTTGAGGGTTCAAAACACATTTGGGCTAACAATCGAGAAACTTTCACAATGTCATTCAAATTATGATAAGGTAGCAGCTTAAAAAGAGATTATTTTCTGGACCTACATGGCTTTGACAGCATGTTCTTACTTCTTAGCTACTGCTCATTGCGCTTTCCCTTCTTTCTTGCATTTTAGGGGGTTAAGTCGTTGAAAGAATAGTATTTAGGCTTCAGTGCTTGGAGGACCAGACTACATTTATATATACCCCTTCAAGTGATGCCTTCCATTAAAGAATATCTCACATTTTAAAGAGTTGTATCTCTTTGGAGAAATTTTAACTTCTCAATAGAATTACATCTTTTCATTCATTTTCATAGCCAATACGTTTTATCACTTAAATATTTATTAAATCATTAATTCATAATATCATGTGGGCTACATTACTCTTACAAATCATGCCGCGATTTTTAGCTGCAAATCATTCGCGATGTCTAACGTTACTTTGGAAAAAAAGCAGAAGGACAAGGTGACATTATTGTCCCTCCAAGGACCCACGGTGGATTGGGGGACCTTATAATTGACCCTTTGATGCTTCATGTCCGAATGAAGCAGCGGGTGGACGTGCAGCAGGAGGCGAAAAGACCAGGATGGTCCTAAATTCACAAAAGTTCATCCAATCAAAAACGCCTCCTGGCCATGTGAAGCGCGCCACGTTTCGAGCTACGATCGATTCCCGACGTTATGCGTTGCTCTGGGGAAAAAGCAAAAGAAGAAGCGGACATTATCGACCGACGTCGTCGGCCCGGCGATGGCGCAGGCCCCGTCCCGTCACCGGTAACGAATTTTCTACGAATTTTTCAACGAATTTGAAAAAAAAAACCGAAAATTTAAATTTCGTGAAAAAATTCGTGCCAAAGTCAAAACATCTAGATGAAACTCTAGAACCGAGTCGAAACCATGTGATTTGATTGGCCACTCGGTCCCCAGCCAGCGCGTGAAAAGTCATCCACCATCGGATCAAACCCATAGAAATGCCCTGGAAGTTTCCGGGAATGTCATATCGCACCAGAAACCCTTCATATTCTCTCTCTCTCTCGCACTACGGAGCTTCTCTCTCTCTAAGAAGCTCTTCAACCATGGCTGGCTCGAGCTCGCTGCTCTCTCTGGCGGCAATGGCGGTCCTCCTCGTCGGCCTGGCGTCGTCGGCCCACGCCCCGTCCAAGTCCCCCCCCTCGCCGTCCCCCACAACTCCCCGTCGCCTTCTCCAATTGCGACTACCACGATTCCCCGAGGGCCTGCCGTGTCGTCCCGGTCACCCTTGCATCCCGCAGCCCGTCTTCCATCCCTGCCGTCCCCCCTGCATCCGCCCCCCCCGCCCCCCACCGCCTCGCATCGGTTACCACCACCCCTCCCTGCCCCGGCCTCCCGCGCCCGGGGCCCACGCTCGGGGTCCACTCGCCCAGCAAGCGCGTGAAGAATCATCCACCGTCGGATCGACCCACAGGGGTCAATCCAACGGTCAGGCACGGTCCGCCACTGCCCGAATCGCAGAAAACCTTCTATAAATACCGGCGCTCATATCGCGCAAGAAACCCTTCAGATTCTCTCTCTCTCTCTCTCACTACGGAGCTTCTCTCTCTCTGAGAAGCTCCTCAACCATGGCTGGCTCGAGCTCGCTGCTCTCTCTGGCGGCCATGGCGGTCCTCCTCGTCGTCCCACGCCCCGTCCAAGTCCCCCCCCTCGCCGTCCCCCACACCTCCCCGTCGCCTTCTCCTAGCAGTCCCCCGACTAAATCCCAAGGGGCAGGCGAGTAGTAAATCCGCCGAGGTCATGTCAAACACCAAGGAGCAGCCGACTGGAATCCACACCGAGGACACGCCAAGCACCGAGGGGATTACCGAGGCCGAGCTAAACAACAAGGGGCCGCCGACTAAATCCCGCCCCAGCCCCCCACGGTCGCCTAGCCCCCGTCGCCCCCGCCCCCCCTCTCCCCCCCCCCGCCGCCGCCGCCGCCGCCGCCGCCACCCCCCTCCCCCGCCTCCCGTTGTCGTTCGCGACGCTGCTGGCCGAGAAGCCAGCTCCGGGGCACAGCGGGGCCGTGAGCGGCGGGGCCGTGAGCGGGGGGGCCGTGAGCGGCAGGCTCGGCTTCGGCTTTGCCGGGTCGGTGGCAATCGGCGCCCTCGTCGCCGGTCTGGTCATATAAGCGATCGCCGGCAAGGAGCAGCAGATATGGCGACTGAGAGAAGATGGAGGTGGCGACCCAGATATGGAGACTGCATGACAGAAATTGAAGAGGAGGAATGTGAAATTTGTATTTCTCAATTTGTATTTGTACATGTACATAGCTGTATTTATAGTATAATAAGTAATCAGGAAATAAATAAACATGATATCATTTCCCTATTTAATCTTCTGAATATTCCATCAATATTCCTTAATGCCGATTGTCTGAATCAATTAGTGGAGTCAGAGGATTGAATCAAATCCTTTCTCCAACACTGCACCTCCTCTTGAGTGTCCTCACTTCTTCAAGATCATTCTCTCCGACATCCTCGAATCTGGGAAGCTCGCCCTGATAATCTGTTCGTCGCACCGAGGCCTCTGAATGGAGCTTTGGTGGATGTGTTTTTGGCTAGGTCTTGGTTGTAGTGTTTGTAGGGGGTTGTGTTCGAAGTATGAGTGGATGTGAATGTAGTGTGCGTTGATGATTAGGTCAAAAAGCAGAGAACGCAAGCTGATACCACGTAGCTCCCAGCTCAACTTGATGCGAACTCCATGTTTTTAGAATATAGTTTTCCAATGTGGTTGATATTGTTGCGGCTATATATGTATGAAGTGGCACTAGTGAGAACACCATGTACTTCGCTAGTCTTCTATTATGTGGAAACTGCGATTTGTACATCGTATATTCTGTTTCGGGAATTTGCTCTAGCGAATGGTCTGTAGTTTTCTATTTCAAACTGTCTTTCGTTTTGTTGGTGGTCATTTTAGGATGCAATATAGTTCTTGCAGTACGGGTGATTTGCTCTTTCTTTGGATTGATTGGTTGTCAACTTAGCTTGAGTTACCTATACGATATTGGGCTAGTTAAATCTGAGTTACAAAATGGGTTTAGCCTATAGTTCTTTTGTAAGTTATTTTTTAGGTCAAATTTATAAGTATTTTAATTTATAGGTTTTTTTTTTTGCATTTTTTTACTTAACATGGATCAACTACTCATGTCACCTCAAAAGATGCTAGCACGGTATGATTCACAAGAACCCACAGAAACCTGCATTTTGCACATACAAGTTCTTCCCCTACACCTAGCCATAGTTTGCTAAAAATGGAATGACCCAGGAAGATGGTTAAGCGCTCAATTCCATCCCCATCCCCATCCCCACCTCGACAGCGTTCCGGGGTCCATCCCGATTTCTCTAAAACACGTAGATGTCATACCGGAAAAATGTGCTGATTTGCACTTCGTTCCCGTTAGTACTTTCACTGATGAAGAGAGGAATTGACCGATCCCCCAAGATTTGGAGGATATTCCATTCGGCTTCTTCCCGAAGGAGATCATTCACCTACCCTCCACCTGTAATGTAAAAAGAGAGACTATGCGTGAAGAGGAGCTTGAGCAGAATATTCAGCAGCCAGATGAATGTAGAGGTAGACGAGCGTGTAATACCGTACCTATGAGTTACTAATCATCCTCCAGATATTCGTGCATGTGTCAAAGGCAATCATCTTTGTCGAGTCGAACTCAAATCTATCCACCACCCTTTTCTCCCTGTCAACAATATCTGTGGTTATTGAGATTCAAGGAACAACTGATTTGGGGACGACCGTGAACTCTAGTCAGTGCCACGGCATTGGAGTACATGAACAAGAAAAATTGAAAGGATACATCCTGAAATTTTGGAGCCGTCACCCAAGTTGGGGATGATATTCGTCACAGAAGCATACATCGAAAGGCTCATCCTGTGAAATCAGGTAAAAGTAGAGTATATTAATTTTGGATTAACACGAGAGAATCTTATTGTGCGTGTACATCGTGCATGAGACCGCAAAAGAGTACAAAGGGGCAGAGAAGGCTACATTGAACGAGTCAAGCTGTAAGATCAATTTAAAAGAAAGCAAAATAACTTTGAGCCTCATATCATGCAAGTTTCATTGCCTTTCCACACAAGAATGCACAAAGACAAGCTCAAACCAACCTAAGCTCTCATGCACATGGCATGCACATCCTTAGAGTTGCACAAGAACGAAGGATTTAAGGATATGATCAGATAAAACATATATACTAGAAGCAAGAAAACAAGTAAACTTGATGCATTGGCCACAAATGTGGGTCATATTCATTCTGGCTCGTTCTTAAGCTACACTTGAGGGTTCAAAACACATTTGGGCTAACAATCGTGAAACTTTCAGTGTCGTTCAAATTATGATAAGGTAGCAGCATAAAAAGAGATTATTTTCTGGACCTACATGGCTTTGACAGCATGTTCTTACTTCTTAGCTGCTGCTCATTGCGCTTTCCCTTCTTTCTTGCATATTAGGGGGTTAAGTCGTTGACACAATAGTATTTAGGCTTCAGCGCTTGGAGGACCAGATGTATACAACTCCTAAAGCAAAGGAGAATGCTGCTTCGAAATAAGAAGACAGGCTGCAACATCCGAACAAGCAATCTTACTCTGCAAGAAACTATCCTCCAGTTTGACTACTTACAACTAGAGGTGACCATAAGATTGGTAGATCAATGCTAGCTAGTTTGTTGATTCGGGGAAGCAGTAGGTACCAGCAGATGGTTTGATGCTTAAAACCACCAGTAGATAAATCTTATAGACGTGCCCATGCTGGCAAGCGAGCAAGCATGAGATAGAGAGAGAGAGAGAGAGAGAGAGAGAGAGAGAGAGAGAGAGAGAATTATAAATTTGGGGTTTATGGAGGGGAAGGAATAGGAGATTTACTTTAACAGTGGAATATTAATTAGACTTCTCTATGTGCGAATTAATGCAGAAGATCGGGTAAAGCACACTTCTCGTTGATGCTTGTATAAAAATCTACAGCCCCTTACACCCCTCTTCATTGGTAATAGAGTTATGGCAAAAGGACACAGGAGACAATTTTCCAGTTAGCTCAAATATTGGACTATGAACAAGGAGAACGCATGCAAGCTGCCAACTACATCCTAATAATGCACAAATGTGTAGAACAGCCAATGCCACTAACCTCATCCTAACCCGTCATTTAACAGAGATCAGCTTTAGTAGCACAAACATGATTGGGCTGTCTACCATTTTAAACTTCTTGTGTTAATCACATGAAATGTAATATCGCGGATTGTATAGATTTAGAAAAGGTTGCATGACCATTCTCATGTCTGTCTATTCGACTACACAAGTCATCCAATAACACGATGGTGCAAACTAATGGTTCTTTGGAAATAATTAGCTAGCGAGAGACTGTTATGGACAGTTAGAGAGGCATATAGAGCCTCGCTTTTTTCACAATAGCAAGAATATCTGGAAATGCAGATGCAAACTTATAATACCAGACACAAGTTAAGATTTTCTTATCTTCAGTTCCATTCGCATTTTCCCAGTCTGTAGAGTTAGTACAAATCTGAAGAAATAAAAAGCTTCTGCATATGAACTTACTGTTCTCTCCGCTCATGTTGCTCAAGTTTCTTCAAAGCTTGCTTCCTCTCCTCAATAGAAATCCTTTGAAGATCTAGCTCATTAATTTCGTTGGTGACAATTGTGTTGGCACATATATAAGACAAAATTGAATATCAAATTGTTGTCAACAAACATGTAAATCAATGCTATCACAAAAAAATTGTTTAGATACTTATCTCAAATCCTCCATAAGCAGTTGTTCCTTCGCAAGTTCCTCTTGCAGTTCTTTCTCGAGTTGGTCGATATCCACATCTCCAGCAACTTCAGATCTCACCGCTTCAGTTTTCTTCTTGCAAGCATCAATCTTTTCCCCATACTCTGCTAAACCACAAAAGTTCAGAATAAAGAGAGAGCATCAAAGAGGTATATGATCAAATCAAACCATCTTCTGATGAAGTTGGTCAAGATTGTTAAGTCATTGTGAATAGAGATAACTTTGCATTTCTTCCTCAGTCATGTCAAATTCTACAAAATTAGTGGCAAAGCTCTGTGCGACAGATAAACGGGGGGAAAAGGGGGTCCAAAAGAAATAGCCTGTGTTCTCATTTCATTGCCAATAACCAAAACAGCAAACTAGCAAGATTTAATTTTGACATACCAGTATTTAATCTAATATTTTTAATTAAAATGACACAATGCGAACTTGAGGATTTCATGGATGTCTTCACAAGTATAGTTATTCAAGAAATGTCTCCAATGATAGCCTGTCAGGCTGTCAGAGTGAAATACTCGCATTCATTTAAGACAATCACAAGTCACAATATTCAGTAACTCTCAGAACACACCCCCGATCCCATAGTCATTCGATCTATAAGGTTGATAGGAGATGAATTGTCACATAAAGAAGTAATCGTAATTACCACCAAACGAAGAACCTACTCTGAGAAATCGTAAATATGCAAAAGAAAAGAGAGCAAAAAACCATATTCTGATCTATATAACAGAGTAGGCTACCAAATTAAAGACAGCAAGGGAGAATCCAACAAGAAATTCTGTTTAAGATGAAGGATTTGCATAATTAAGTAGGGACAAAGCAAGAGAAAAGAATCAAATAGGCTAACAGCCAGTATATTCCTTTATCATCCTCTATGTGATTCAATGGGTTAGAAACTACACGCTTAATATATAGTTTACTTGAACAATGTGCAGGCATCACAAAGGGCTTCAAAATATCTGTTCTGCTAACGTCATAATAAACAGATCGTTCAAGCACATCTGCAAAATGGCTCATGTTCTTGAGGAGTCTCTAAATCAGATATCATGACCACACGAAATAAGAAATGCCTTTAGCCTTATATCAGAAAAGACAAAGCTTCCTTTAACTGATTTAACGCAGGTACCGATATCTCTAGTCAGTGTGGTGTGTGACCTGCAATTTTCTTGTGTAAATACAAAATCAAACTCAGAACTCTACATATATATAACTAAACTCATGGGTAGCACAAATTGGACGGCTAACATCCTAGTATTGTGTAAGGACGTCCATATTCAATATAGGGGAGCGAAAACTATAGCAGAACTGCACACCCCGCATTACACGCCGTGATAGTGAAGACAGACTATTATGCATTTCTTCCTCAGTCACAGAAGATTCTACAGAATTAGCAGGGAAGCAAAGTACTAGAGATGAACATGGAATAAAAGAGGATATGCCAAAACAAATTGCCCGCATCTTCATTTCATTGTCAAATAACCGATAAGCAAAACTTGGCCAGATAACATCTCAAAAGTCCCGGACCCCTGAACTACCCACACTTCGATCCTGTCATCCCTATCGATAAAAGAAGAAATTTTTTCAAAAGAGACTCGGAAATGCCTCTACAGAACAGCAGTCACACTTCAAATGACACCATGCCGTGCAAAATTCGGGCACGAACCGGAACCTAATCAAAAACTTCCAATCGAATCGTTTTCAGCTCAAATCATGCCATTGGGAACAAGAAACAGTCGCACCCCATCAAACGCAATCACAAGCCGCGACGCCCAACAAGACCCCGACAACCCCCCCCCCCACCCCAAGAAGCGCAGAACCGCGCGGCCCGTCTCCGACCCGAACCGGAACCTAATAAAAAACTTCCAATCGAATCGTTTTCAGCTCAAATCATGCCATTGGGAACAAGAAACAGCCGCACCCCATCAAACGCAATCGCAAGCCGCGACGCCCAACAAGGCCCCGACACCCCCCGAGAAGCGCAGAACCGCGCGGCCCGTCTCCGACCCGAACCCGTCATCAAAATCGCAAAGGCGGGAACAAAAGGAGGGCGTGCGAGAAAAGGGGGGGGGGAGGGGAAAGATCATTGACCCAGAAGCGAGGAGCGGAGGCCGGCGAGGTCGGCGTCGCAGGAGGAGCGGAGGGCGCCGGAGTGGCGGAGGCAGAGGGCGAGGTTAGCGGCGCCCTTGTCGTCCCTGAGGACGTGGGCGAGGTCGTCGCTGTAGGAAACGAGCTTCTGCAGATCGATGTTCCGAGAGAGATCCCCCATCTCCTTCGACGGGCAAGCGCTCGAACTTGGGTTCGTGCAGCAGAGGAGGAGATCCGAGGAAGACGATGCGACTGCGGAGAGGGGAAAACTGCGACAAAGGGCGCTCCACAAAGGCACGTTCAAAATCCTCCTTCCCCCGCTCTACCTTTTGTTTCACCGAATACAATAAATTTGATTAATAAGTCCTTAATTGCACTTTTGTTGATTGCACTTTTTAAGAATATTAGGATTCGATTGCATAAATTTTAGGACTGAATTACACTTTCTGAAAGTTTCGGGACTCGATTATACTTGCGTGACGTTTTTCGGGACTTGTAGTGTACACTTATCCCTAAAAATAATTTGTTGCGTCGATAGCAAAGACGAATTAACGGAAATTAATTGTCGTAAGCAATATTATCTAGACATGTAGTATTATTGATGATGAGAATTTTCCTAAGCAATGATCATTTTTTAAAAAAATATTTGAAAATTTTCTTATTTTTCATAAGCAAACACGCTCGAAACTTTAAATAGGTATGTCATCTTTGATACTCGATAACAATTCATTGCATTTTAACTTCATAAACCAATCATAATTTACTTCTATTATTAATATTATTATTCTCTTGAAGCACGTAAGACTATGTTTGGTATAACAAAGTAGAATGAACGAAAGAATGGAATGAAAAATGAAAGAAAATGAATATAATAGAATGAGATTTCTTTCGTCAGATTGTGACCAAAATAAAATCAGAATAGGATGAGAGTTATGATAAACTTTAGTTGACGTACACTTGGTTTTTCACTAAAAATTGTACACAAAAAAATGCTAAAGATGTCCTCAACCTATTGTACGGCGGCCAATTCAATTCTAAACTTTTCAGTGTTGCTAATTCGGTCTTAAACCTTTCGATCGTGTCAATTTAGTCCTCAACCTATTGATTATTTGCCAATTTAGTTCTAAACCTTTTAATGACTTGCTAATTTAGTCCTTCCGGCTAATTTTGGCTGGAAATTACTGACTTTGCGGTCCAGTTAGTGCCGGCTGTCCTACGTGGCACTGACGTGGATAATTTTCTATTTTAAAAAGAATCAAGTTTTTTTTATTGATTTTTATTGATTATTTTGCTTTTATTCTTTTCTTTTCTTTTTTTTTTTCCCTTTCTTCTTCTTCATTGAACCAATGAGGGCCGGCGGAGGTGGCCAGCCATTAGGCGAGGGCCGTTGACCCCTGCAGGCCCGGGGGCAAGGGCCGATGGCGAAGGTGTTGCAGCCCTCACTTAGGCCGTTGCCGGCCATAGCGAGGGCTTGCAAGCCCAGCCCAAATCTAGCGAGGGTCGCGACACCCTTGCCCATGACAGGTGAGGGCTCCACGACCCTCGCCCAGGGTCGGCGGGGGTTGCTAACCCTCGCAGAGTGGTTGGCCACCTCCGCCAGCCTAGTCGCTGGCTCAACGAAGAAGAAAGAAAAAAAGAAAAGAAAAGAAAAGAATAAAAATAAAATAATTAAAAAATTCAATAAAAAATTCAATTTTTTTTAAAAAAATATAAAATTATCTACGTCAGTGCCACATAGGACGGTTAGTGCCGACTGGATCACCACGTCGGTGATGTCCGGTCAAAATTAGTTAAAAGGACTAAATTGACAATTCGTCAAAAGATTTAGGATTAAATTGGCAAATAGTTAATAGGTTTATAACTAAATTGGCACGATTGAAAGTTTTAGGATTGAATTGATAACTTTTTAAAAGGTTTAGGACTAAATTGGCAAAATTGAAAGGTTTATGATTGAATTGGTCGGTGTACAATAGGTTTAGGACTTTTTGGACAATTTTTCCTCAATTTTAGGTTGGACGAGGTTGTGTGTTATGCATTTTCTTTTAATATTTGAAGTGATGCTGAAATTTTAATAAATTTAAATGTTTATTTGAAACTTATGGAATGTTAATTTAGAAGCTATAATTTTGGTTTAGAGGTTATATTTTTGGTGCGGTGATTATTTTAGAGGATTT
This sequence comes from Syzygium syzygioides, assembly GCA_031216285.1. Taxonomy (NCBI): domain Eukaryota; kingdom Viridiplantae; phylum Streptophyta; class Magnoliopsida; order Myrtales; family Myrtaceae; genus Syzygium; species Syzygium syzygioides. Next base: position 12,992,130 of record CM062248.1, read on the forward strand.
AGAGTAATGGGGATATTTCGGCGTTGAGCGTGTATCAATGGTTTTGGGATTATATTGATGTTGTTCTGTACTCAAATCATTAGCAATCTATTTAAGACTCGGTTATTTAAAGATTTAGGGTTATTCACGTGTTTGTGGCAGTCTAGATATTATTTGGGATTATGAGTTATTTGGAATAGTTTGAACATTCAATAGATTCTTTGGGGGTCCATTTGGTATTAAAAATTGGGTTATTTCAACTTTAGGGATTTTAGGATAAGATTCTTTGAATTTTTCAGTTTGTGGAAGCTTAAAGAGGATTGCCACTGACTGACTTACTACCTTGATTGGCAAACAGACTGGCTGCGCGAGTTGTTTTCCTAGAAGTTTCCTTGCCTTTTCTGTTAGGTAGCTTAGACCTTCAAGCAAGATTTTCAGTCCACTCGAGTTGGATCTTAGCAATTTTTGATGTTACTTAAGGCTTTCGGAATCCCGATTTATGAATATAATTCTTGTCGCATTAAGGTGTATTCGAGGGTGGTTTGATTGTTTGGGTTATTTTGTTGCGGACCACGCATTAGGATATGTAAGGATATATTTATTGGTGGATTTATTTCGGAGTTGAGCATTAATTTACAATTTGCGGTTACAAAGCAGACATATGAGGCTCTTTTTCAGTCAATTTCAAAGATTTTTTTTGTTCTGCTTTATTCTAACTCTCAATTCACTTTTAAACTTTTGTACTGCCATTTTATAGAGCGTGGAAATCAAAACCTACAACTAAAACTAAACGTTCCCACCTCTAGCCCTGATGAGAAGGTAGGGAATTGAACTCCCTACCTCCCCATTCCTAAGCAGGATGGGTGGCCCAAGTGGTTAGTTAATTTCAGGGTGAGAAGAGGGTTATTTGGACGTTAAGGGTTTTGGGTTCTATTCTTGGTTTCTACGATTTAGATTATGTTATTTGAGACTTGTGGAGTTTAATTTTGGTTTAGTCGGGTTATTGCACATTTAGGGTTATTTGAGGGTATTCGAATTTTTTGGGTTATTTTGATAATGAGAATATATTTTTGGTTTAGGTGTTAGTCGGGTCACTTTAGACTAATTTTGAGTTTATTTAGGAGCTTCTCAGTTTTAGGGTTTTAAGGGTTATGTTCGTTTTTTCCTTTGAAATTAAGATGCCATTTGGGGATTGTGAGTTGTTTAGCTTATTTTTGTTACGTGACAGTTTCTTTCGTGGGTCCTTTGTCGTTGAGGACTTCGAGGCGACATTGAGGGTTACTTATGCAGATTTTGAGTTTTTTTCCTCATGGAAACTGGGAAATTATATTCACTCGTATCTTTATTTGTGCTGGATCTAAATTCAAGAAAATGTGTGCATTTTATGAAAAATATTTGGGAAAATGACACAAACGGTTCTTGAACTTTGGCCCAATATGCAATTTGATTTCTAAACTTTTAATTTGTTTAATGTCAGACTACATTAAACATTTTCATATAATTTAGGAACTAAATTAAATATGTACCGAAAGTCCAAGGACCACATTGAACAAATTAAAATTTCAAGGGCCACATTGAACATTAGGCTAAAGTTTAGGGATTACATTGGACAAATTAAACGTTCAGGGATCAAATTGCACATTGGATCAAAGTTCAGGGACCATTTGTATCATTATACCAAAATATTTTGTTGATTTTTTTCTATAATCAAACCACGCGATGAACATAATAGATCATAATTAAGTAGAACGTAACCCCAACATGCATTTCTTTTTCTTCTTTCATATAGGAATGGGCACAGCTTTTAGAGATTCAGCCCGCTGGATGGCCAATCCGAACTTGTCTTCCATGTTCATGTTCTCAGGGGTAACGCCTTCTTCGAGCCTCCAATTGAAAATATTGATGAGCGAGCCGAGCATCAAAGGCAACATTCTCATGGCCAATGGCAATCCCGGACAAATCCGCCTGCCACTACCGAAAGGTAGGAGCTCGAAGTTTTGTCCCCTAACATCGATATCCGATCCAAGAAATCTCTCAGGCATGAACTTGTCTGGGTCGTCCCAAATGCTAGGATCTCGACCCATCGCCCATACATTGATGAGGACTTGTGCACCCTTTGGAATCGTGAAACCGCCTGCAATGAAATCTTCTCCAGATTTCCGAGGAACAAGGAGAGGACCTGCTGGGTGAAGTCGGAAATTCTCTTTTACGATAGCTTGTAAATAGGGTAAGCGAGGAATATCGGCTTCTTCAATCTGCTTGCCTTTGCCAATGACTTGATGGAGCTCGGCTTGGGCTCTTACTAGCTTTTCTGGGTTGCGAAGTAGTTCTGTCATCGCCCACTCCAGAGTACTCGCAGTGGTTTCGCCACCAGCGATGAATATGTCCTGCGTGATCAATGTCGCAAATAAAAGATTTTGTACCTAGAAATTAGATATTAATCATCACAAATAAGGAAGCATAATAAATGGACACAGTACCAGACATAGATGCTTGACTAAGGACATGTCCAGGGTCTCATTTTTATCTTCAACTAAATCAAGAAGATTATCCAAAACATCATTACACTTATCCGAACCAGTCTCCGTCCTCAGCTGCAACCTTCTCTGGGTCAGGTCGTCAAAGATGTTGAAAATCTTCTCAAAATGCACCTCGAGGCGATGCTTCGGACCACGCAGGCCGATTTTCTTGAGCACGGGAAAGTAATCTGCCAGGTTTGGCTTTCCAACCTCAACCGCAATTTGCCACACCATTTCCTTCAGCTCTCTGGCTGGATTCAAAGGTTCCATCATGTCCAAAGAGAAAATTGTGTTCGATATCGAGTTAAGGCTGGTCTTGAAAGCTGCCTCACTGATATTCACCGCCTCACCAGCGCACGCGCATTTCCTAACAGAGGTGATCAGCTCTTGCACTTTCTTGCTGCGAAGGTGTTGGTTCAAGTCGAGTTTCTTGCTGGAGAAGATTTGTGAGTTGTATATTTTCCTGAGGTATCGGAAGAGAGGAGACACAGGTACCCAGGCCACGCTTAGTTTGTCATGGTCGTGGGCCATGACCGAATCTGGAACCATACGATTCGAGAAGACAGCATCGTGGGTTTGGAGGATTTCTTTGGCGAGCGCCGGTGAAGAGATCACCACCGTGGTCACAAAGCCGAGTTCCAGTTTGATGATGGGGCCGTAAGCGCGAGCGAGCTTTGCGAGGGACTTGTGGGGAAGATCTCCGAGCTGGTGGAGGTTGCCGATGATCGGAAGAGGCCGTGGACCGGGGGGGAGGTTGGAGGGCCGAGCTTCTCGGCCTCCCCTGGCGACGAAGGAGAGAGCTTGGAACAAGCCCCAGAGGAGGTACAAACACAAGATCAAAACTAAGTAATCCATTTCTCTTTGTGAATCTACAGCTACAAGGCGTGCGATCACTTCCTATAGATATATACTCGAGAGTCAGTCATATTCTTTGTTGCTCCCTTTTTCTTAAGAGTACTTGTCAACACTTCATTCAAGCCCTCAAAATTCTCTGTCATCGTTAGGCCTGGCTATGCGACTTTTGCCGTACTGAAACTAAAGCAGACTGCTTTTTCACGGTCACGTGTTTGACTGAAGCACCCGTGAAAGAGAAAAAAAACTTCAATTGGCATTTTAGTCTTTTTAAATGAAGAGTACCGGAAACAAAAATATTCTTCATATGGATTTCATGGAAATCTATATGTATAGAGATCAACTACATTACTATAGAATCAAGGACGATGTTTACTGGCAATATAAATACATGCAGTTTGTAGTATTAGATTCGTCTGCAGACGGTATGAATACGTATTGGTAGGTTACATATCTACATTCGTGCATACACACACAGTCTTCTTTTAAAACACGGAAGTGCGAAGGATGACTTTTTTCCACAAACTGGAAAAGATCCACCTTAATACTATATGTCCTCAAACTGGAAAAGATTTCACGTGTTCGAATGAAAAGTGCACAAATCAAGATTTAGTGATGCATGTTCAAAAGGCAAATGCAGATAAGGGAAAAGATAAAGAAAAATGATATTGGTCCAATTTGTCATCTTCTGCAAGTTCTTTTCATGCTCCAATCTCTTCAGCACCAAACAAATCTTCCTCAATTTCAAAACTAATCAGTTACAAATGTACCGGCTGTGATATTTGGGTTTGTTGACTTCGTCAAATAAAGTGGCTAATAATAGCGTAAAGAGACGTGACGGAGAGACGAAAGGGGAAGAAGAAAAAGAGAGAGTGATCATAAGCAGAGAGGAAAAGAAGAGAAGAGAAAAGAAAAGAAGGAAAGGAGTGCACGCTACAAAAACCACACCGAGTCAAAATAAGTTCGCTTCACAATGCCTGGTAAGGATTCGAGCCCTTTGTTTATCGAATTGGCGTAATTTCAAGAGTTAGGGCATAAATTCAAAGTGTGAAATTTAAATCCCGGGGTCTGATTTAAGAGTTGTTAAGCTATAGAATTATATGAGAATCATAAATTAGGGTGATATGGAGCTGAAGCATTTGACGAAAATCGATTTGGAGTAACAGTTTAGTTAAAGCGAAATTATAAAGTTTCACGCTTATGTTGCGCGTTGCAGATAGCTTTGAATAAACGCTTGGGCAAGCATTTTGTTGGCACTTAGGACTCGTTTCACTAGCGATTAAGCTTAGCTTAGTTGATTTGAAGTTGAGTTAGCGTTTTACTTTATTTTAATGTTTTTCTCGCTTATTTGATAGGATTGCAAGTTCGTCTATTCAAGTGAGCTTTGTTATTTGGTTTTAAACTTTCCTAGATGAGTGGTGCTATTTCTTCTTAGAATTTGTAAACTAATATTTTGAAAATAAAAATGATTAGACATATTATGTGCAAAGTATGATTTGGTTAAAGGGCAAAAGTGATGTTTATAGCATATTTAATGCATAACCTTGGATTCGGCATTTATAAGTTATAACCCTAATTGTTATTTGAAATGGTTTCAGAAGTGTTTTTGAAATGAATTGTGAAAGGTATTTTTGTGGATGAGCTGAGTTGTGAAATGTTACCTATTTGGTTTGCGAAACGTTTTATGGTTTATGAGATTAAGTCCGAATTGGATATTTGGTATTAGAGGATGATGATTTGATACTCATTATCATTATGAACCCAAGTAGGGGTTTCTGATTATGCAAATTGGTTTTAGGATATCTTTTTAGGCTGAACCACTGGCCGATAATAAGTGAAGATCTTATTAAGGGGGGAATCTTGATCGCCTTGTCACTAGATGTTGTGTCGTGACCATAGTTAGAAATTGAGTATTAGATTGGTAAATGAAATTGATCATTTACATGTGATTTGATAGAGATAGATCAATGGACTTGACCATTGATGTTTAAATTGTGATAGTGGATCAAATGAGTACATTTATTTTGTATGAATCTTTGTTAAAATGAAACAACTCATATTTGATTTGACATGTATATTATATATTGGCTTTGGATTATGACTTTTTAGAATTTCTTTATATATATACATAGTGTATGTTTGATCTGCTTATAAGAGATGTACTATTCACTAGGTTAAGCTTGTTCATACCATTCATCTTAAATGTTTTTTAGGTTCCTTAGTCACCAGCAAATAGAATGAGAGAGTTCGAGTTATCGTCGGGGCATTTTGATAGAGCGGCTTTTTGGTATGAGCTTAGTTAGTTGTTTATTTATGAGTTACATATGACGGAGATGAGTTTGATGGGTTTAGTTGTTAGTTGGAGATACATATATATATATATATATATATATTGTTGGATTATATAAACTCTGATATTGTAACAAACTTGCTAGTTTGTCATATATATATTTTAATAATAGGTTATTGGTCATGTTTGAGGCTGTGTCCGTTAAGTGGAAAAACGGTCGTGTCATTCTCCCATTCTCGATGGATCCAAGGTGTGACATTTGTTGGCATCAGACCTTAGATTATGATCTGTTTTGGTGTATATTATGAGACCTTGTGAGATTATGTGACAATCTTAATGAATTAATCTTTTAGTGCTAACGTTGTGTTTCGTTTTGGATCCAGGTGATCATGTTTTCTTATTCAAAGACGCTTGTCTCATTCGCTAATCATGACATAAGTTTGAATCCTAACAATCATTTTAAAAAAAAATTACCGTTTTGAGAAAAATAAATTATTGCAATAAATTTATATTTTCTTAAGTGTTACTTAAGGGAGTTATCGTAACAAGTTTGTAACTTAAATTAGTTCAGTTTTCATATCACTATTTACTATAAATATATTAACAGGGGATAATCTGCTGTGATGATTAATGATTTGCTATCAATATCTATGAAAGTAATTAATTAGTTAATTATAAACTTGCAATTTAATGTTTTTGGGGTGGAATGATGACTCCATGGCCGAAGTAGTGGAATGCCAATTTCAAGAAGCGACAATCCAAGAAGTTGGGGGAAGAGACATTCCAGTGGAATCACCATTTCACGATTCGCCCGTTGATCTAAACCATCAGAAAAATGAATTGGCAAAATGGAATTTGTGATTGCATTTGATTAATCATGGATACCAAACATGCCGGACATGATACCATACCTTCAACTCCAATGATTTCAAAAACCTTTTTTCTGAAAATGATCGCTTGCATAACTTAAAATGACTAATCATTATAAAATGTTTTCACTACCGACAATAATTTATGTCTAAACATTTTTGCGAACGATGAAAATATTTTTATCTATTCATTTTTATAAGTGATACAAGTAATCATTTTTACAATCATTTATGTTTTGCGAAACAAATGCACCCTGAGCGCTTCGAAGGTTTCTTTCAAATCCAACATGTGGCCCCAACTTCTTTGCTATTAACCAGCATATTCCTTTTTTTTTCCAACTGCGAGGCAACGACTTTGTTCATCGGCCTTTGGTAATTATGAAAAATGCTTTAACCTTGAATTGGCGATTAAACTAACGAGAACTCTCCAAAACTGATTACTATCTACTTCTCTTGATTTCCTGTGACTCTACATAACTCGACATTCTTCAATTGCCACGTGGCATTTTAAGTCTAATAGAATTGCTTGGTCCATCTCTCATGTCCTCTCCACCGCTTTGGCGTTTACAGCTATGAGACACTTACCCTTTCTCAAGGCTCCGGTATACCTATCAAAATGGGTTGTAGGCGCATTTCTTAATCCATGTATGATTGATAGAGTTGTTATATAAATTAGTTATATATAAATAAGTCATAAATAGGTTTAAACATAATATGAGCGTTAAAATGAGTCACAAATGGATTTACAACTTACTTAAACCTCCCAATCCACATCTATGACTCTATTTATTCTCTCTCACCTCATTTAACCTTGCGCTCTCTCACCCGTACTTTTATCTCAGTTTAGGTATAAGTTTTCATAGATTGGGTTAAATATGAAGGTATTTTAGCAATATGAGTTGGGTCGAATATGAGTTGAGTATGAGTCGGGTCGGGTATGTGTCACTAGATTTACATTGCATGGAAATGAGTCAAAACAGGTTAAATGGGTCTATTGGGTCGAATCATTTTTTACTTGACCCACCCATTTAATGAGTTTAGGCTAAGGGACCTTGAAAGAAAACCTTTGCAATAGATATCGACAAAGTCATATAGAGCACTGAATTTTCATGTTGTGACTTAAGCTTCAAATATTGGATCAATTTAACACATAAATTAATAAACTTATACATATAATTCTCATCTCCGTAGTTTAGTCAATTGACCCCACCGCTCAATGTAAGGCGCTCATTAAGCATGAATAATCGACTCCATGTTACCATTCTTTCTGCCTATCATGTAAAACTCGAAGTGTCTAGATTAGATGACCAAAACAACATCAAATCTAATTAGGCAACCAACCATACGTAAAAATAATTTTTGGCGCACATACAATATGATAATCGCGCACATCATGTGGGCATTCGTCTAGTTTTTTCCTTTTCGTTTCCTTTTAGCTTTTACATGTTTGACCCAATGCATTTATCCTACGAAATTTCAAAACATGGTCTTAAATCCATTCATAAAAGTCAATTTCATGGTGTTCATGCCCAATATGAGAATGATTTGAATGTCGCTTTCCAGACTTTTTTAAGTTCTTGGCCCTTTGTTTTATCATTTAGGATTTTATTGACCTACATATAAAACTTAAAAAGTATGACTCTAGGCCCGATAAGGTGTAATAGTTATCGAAGGCTTGAAAAAACATAGTCAAGTCTTAAAACTTGCTAAATTCGTTCTATCAAGTCATTTTATTAACTCCATCCAACTTGGTTGATGGAAAATGCTGACGTAGCTTTTTTTTTCTCCATCCTACGTGGTGATGACGTGGTTAAAATGACGTCATTTTTGTCCAAATATGATTTTAGGACTTGATTGCTCTTTTTGTAAATTTTAGGACTCAATTGCATTTTCATCACAAATTTTAGGACTTCAAGTACACTTATCTCTAGATTTAACAAAGAATTGAGTGGGTTCTATTGGCTCTCAAATCATGCTAGCGAATGAGTTGAATTTGAGTAGCATTAGCACCTCCCACCTCAAAGGCAAAATTCCCTAAATTTACTAACAAATGCCATTATCAGCGATTTGTTGCATGTTTACTTCATGAGCATTGTTGAATGCAAGGATGACTTAGGTAGATGGTAGGATTCTAGATTATTCTTGTTCACTCGTGATATTTTAGAGAGTTTTGACTTGGTGGGCGTAGAAAAGGATTCCTTAGGAATGGCCCACCCTATTCCATAACCCTTTCTGGTGGGATTTGGTGCCGACCTATGTTCTCCTGGCCCACCCGTAGTAGCTCATGATAGGTTTGTGTACTTGTAATATGTGGTAACCTATCTACCTTAGGTTCCCTATGCCAAGATTTGCATGATTTTGTAAACCATTCTTTTTTTTCCTCTCGCTGCAAAAACTTATCATTTCACCTAATTTTGGAGAACTTTTTGTACTTCTGGCCGTTAGCTTTTCAGTACATACGGGCTCCTCATGTTCGGTATTTGAAGACTTAGAATTCCGGTAGTCAAACGAATGGGAACTCTCCACAGTGATTACTGCTACTTCTCTTGATTTCTAGCAACTCCAAGCAACTCGACATTCTTCACTTGTCACCTGACATTCGAGTTTACTTGGATCTTTCATTCCTCCTCTCATGGCCTCTCTATTTCATCCCGCTTTTAGTGTTATTGCTGCGCGACACTAACCCTTCTTCAAAGCTCAAGGACCTACCTCCTCAACAGATAACAATGAAAGCCTTATAGAGCATTGAATTCTCTTGTCGTAACTTAAGTTTTTAACTTGACAAAGTAATTGGGTTAATTGAACACCAAATTAAGAAAGTTGTAGATGATTTCAACTTTACCGTCGGTCAATTGATGCGCCTACTTAACGTAAGGCCCCTGCCTCCTCATGAGGCCCAACTAAGGATCAAAGTGTCTAGATTAAATAACCAAAAACACAATAAATCTTATTAGGCAACCAACTATATGTGGAAATAATTTTGCGCAAATTATAATTGCACACATCGTGTGGACATTCGTCTAATTCTTTTTTTTTTGGTAAAGAAACATTCGTCTAATTCTTCCTTTCTATTTCTTTCTAGTTTTTTTCTAGTTGCGTGCATCCACATAGTTATGAAATGTCGCTGATATTGATATTTGACCGATTGCATTTATTCTTTGAAATCTCAAAACATGCTCCTAAATCCATTCGTAATAGTCAAATCTTATGGTATTTATACCATATATGAGAACGGTTTCAACAGACTTTACAAGTTCTTGGCCCGTTATTGACCTACTTATAAAACTTCAAAGCTACGACTTTTATCATCTCTTCAGTAATATAATAGTAATATTTGATATCATGCAGAAATTGAGAATTGAAAAAAAATGGGATTATGGTTGACTAAAAAACCCTTTTCATACCAGCAAGGCAAAAAGGTATGCATCCTTTATGTAAACAAATGAATGCGTGCGGAAATAGATTTAACAGCTTTTTGTCCATTTTTTGACAAAGTCAGTGCTTACCAATTGTCTTGTCTTATCCATGTCTATTTTCTTTTCTGTTTTTCTACCGGCGGCCGATGCAGCTCGCACGATCCATGTGCGCGTTGTTTATAGCATGAAGATGAAATTATAATGTGATTAGGGTTCGGCTACAGTACAATAGAGCGAGAATGATTATTAGTTAGTTTAGCTTAGTAAGTGAATCGACTCTTCTTTTGTATGGTTTAACACTGAATATATAAGATAGGCATAAAATGCCAAAATGTTTCACCGCTTTCTATTCTCTGTCCAGGCTCCACCCTTGAACATGATGCCCCCGGTTGGTCCGCGCAAGGTCAATAGCAATGGGTTGTGAGTGAGGGATGATGTGCTCGTCTTCGTTAGTGATTAGGGTGTAACTGTTGACAGTGGATCTTGGCAGGTGGTCGACATTAGGGTGTCACCATTGGCAACCTCGCCGCTTGTTGGGTGAGAGAGGGAAATAGAGAGGGAAGATTAGAGCGTTTTGCAAATGTCCTATATCATCTAAAATTAATAAAAAAATCATAAATTTATTGCACTTATTTCAATTCAATTATAAACATTTCAATTGTGTCAATTAAGCCATAAAAGTTTTCACATTTTATTAATTGAGTTCATCTGGCTAATTTTGGTTGGAAATTATTGACGTAGACCCCAGTCATCCTATGTGGCATGGCCCGTGTTGACGTAAATATTTTTTTTAATAATTTTGATTTTTTTAAATAATTTTTTTGGTTTTTTTCTTTACTATTTTTTTTGGATTAAGGACATGTAAGGGTCATTGGCCACAAGTGAGGGCATCCTGGCCCTCACCAGATGAGAGGCCGTGCGCACTCACCTAGGCCCTCATCGGCCACAGCGAAGCTCGCGATGCCATCAACTAGTGTTGGCGAGGGCCAGGGCGAGGGCCAGGGCGAGGGTTGTCAACCCTCGCTTGTGACTGGCGACCCTCACCAACCATTAGTCTAAAAAAAGTAAAGAAAAGAAATGGAAAAAGAAAAAGCCCCAAAAAATTGGAAAATATTCAAAATATTCAAAAAATATTATTAAAAAATGTCAACGTTAGCCTCGGCTGTGCCACATAGGATGCCCATCGTCTATGTTAATGATTTTCGGCCAAAATTGACAAGATGGACTCAATTGATAAAATATTGAAAAAGTTTAGGACTCAATTGGCATAATTGAAAGGTTTATGACTGAATTGACACAAGTGTAATAGGTTTATAACTTTTTTGGCAATTGTCCTAGAAAAGCATGTAGATGCTTGGGTATTATATCAAGTTCTAAGTAATGGTAATTAAGAGAACCAACCACCTCCGGAGTCATCTTATTTCTTCATCTATTAAATGGTTGGATGTGCATAACGTGCCTAACAATCGCCAAATGGAGAAAGATCTCAGCTCGGAGCTCTCCTCCTGATCTTGGCAATTGCTGCGACACTTACCGTTCGTCAAGGCTTAGGGACCTCAAAAGAAAACCTCCTCAATAGATATGAATGAAGTCATACAGAGCATTGAATTTTCATGTCAGAACTCAAGCTTCAAGCCTAACAAAGTACTTTGGGTCAATTTAACACATAAATCAATAAAAGTATACATATGATTCTCATCTTCATAGTTTAGTCAATTGACCCCACTACTTAATGTAAGGCGCTTTCGTTAGGCATGAATAATTGACTTAATGTTATCATTCTTTCTGCCCCTCAACTAAGAATCGAAGTGTTTAGATTAGATGACCAAAACCACATGTATCCGTAGAAATGATTTTGGCGCACATACGATATGATAATTGTGCACATCGTGTGGACATACGTCTAGTCACTACAAAAAAACAAGAGTTTTCTAACGAATTTTCCAACGAAAAATTTGGCAAAATTCGTTGGAAAACAAATTTCCAACGAAATTAGCGATGAAAAAAAATTCGTTGGTTGGTAATTCGTCGTCGCAAATTTTTCTGACAAAAAATTTAAATTTTCGTTGGTAATTTCCAACAAAATTTTTTCGTTGGAAAAATTCATTGGAAAATTCGTTGGAAGATTCGTTGGAAAATTCGTGGCAAAATTAGTTGGAAAATTCGTTGGAAAGTTCGTTAGAAGTTTGTTGGAAAATTCGTTGGTAATTATTCGTTGCAAAAATCGTGGCAAAATTCGTTGGTAATTATTCGTGGTAAAGCGAATTTCCGACGAAAAAAAATTCGTCGTTAATTCGGCGTTGGAAATTTTTGCGACAAAAAATTTAAATTTTTCGTTGGTAATTTCCGACGCAAAAAAATTCGTTGCAAAATTCGTAGATAAATTCATGGCTAAATTTATTGGAAAAATTGTTGATAATTCTTCGTTGGAAATGTCATGGCATTATTCGTTGGTAATTTCCAACGAAATTAGCGACAAATAAAAAATTTTTCAACGAAATTAGCGACGAAAAAACATTTGAATTTTTGTTGGTAATTTGCGACAAAAATTAATTTGTGGTCACGAGCCGGAATCACGGCCATGAGCCCCCCCCCCTCCGGTGAGGTCGCCGGCGACCACCCCTCCGGCAAGCTGGCCGGCGACCCCTCCCCCTCCCACGGCGAGCTGGCCAGTGACCCCCCTCCCCCACGGCCAGTCACCTGCAACCCCCCTTCCCCCACGGCCTCCTCCTCCGCCTCAGCCGCCCCTCCCTTCTTGTTCGGATCTTCCCCTCCTGCTTTCGGATCCTCCTTCGCCTTCACCTTCGCTCACTCCTCCGCCGCAAACCCTAGCTCCTCCTCCTCCTTCCCTCTCCAATTGTCCTTCGCCCCCTCCTCCTCCGCCGCTTCTCCCTCCCCCTTCCCCCCCGCGGCCGCGGCCGCGGCCACCGCCTCCAACCCTAGCTCCGCTCCCACTCTGCCTCCCGTTGGCTTCGCTCCCTCCTTCTCCTCGTCGTCGGCGCCCTCCGCTCCTCAGTTCTCCTTCGGAGTCGGCTCCGCGCCGGCGCCTTCGCTCTTCGGTACGCCGTCGTCGACCGCGTCCGGAGGATTGCCGCCCTTCGGCCGCGAGTCCGTCACCGTTCGCATCGAGTTCCCCTTCGCCATTCTTTGGCTCGTCGGGGAGCTCCGCTGCTTCTTCGTTCGGTATGCCCGCGCCTTCTTCCGGTGCGAGCTCGGGTTCGTCCTTGTTTGGAGCGGCCACTTCTGGTTCGCCTCTGTTCAGGACGCCTCAATCCGCGGCGAGTTCTGGTGCGTCCTTGTTTGGAGCGGCCGCTTCTAGTACGCCTCTGTTCAGGACGTCTTCAAGCGCAAGCACGCCACTGTTCAGTGCAGCGCCTTTTCCCATGAATTTCAAAATTTCGGCAATTGGGGACTAATTTGAAATTCGTGGCAAACTATTTGCCTAGTGACTATTTTCGTTGGAAATTTCTCATGAAATTTCCAACGAATTTGAACTTCGTGGGATATTTCTCACGAATTTTAAATTCGTTGGAAAATATTTGCCTATAGACTAATTTCATGGGAAAATTTGTGGGAAATTTCCCACGAAATTTCCAACGAATTTCAAATTTTCGACAATGGGGCTAATTTGAAATTCGTGGAAATTTCCCACAAATTTGAAATTTGTTGGAAAATATTTTGCCTTATGTTTGAAATTTGTGGGAAATTTCCAACGAGTTTCAAATTTTTAGCAATGGAGAATAATTTGAAATTCGTGGGAAATTTCCAAAGAATCTAAAATTCGTTGGAAATTTCCCACGAATTTTCCCACGAATTTCAAATTCGTGGCAAAATATTTGCCTAGTGACTATTTTCGTTGGAAAATATTTGCCTATACACTAATTTCGTGGGAAAATTTGTGGGAAATTTCCCACGAATTTCAAATTTTCGGCAATGGGGACTAATTTGAATTCGTGGAAATTTCCAACAAATTTTAAATTCATTGGAAAGTTCCCACGAATTTGAAATTCGTGGCAAAATATTTGCCTAGTGACTATTTTCGTTGGAAATTTCGTGAGAAATTTCCAACGAATTTGAAATTCATTGGAAAATATTTGCTGAAAATTTGAAATACGTTGGAAAATTAGTGGGAAATTTCCCACGAATTTTCCAACAAATTTAAAATTCATGGGAAATTTCCCACAAATTTCAAATTCGTTGGAAAATATTTGCCTATGGCCTAAATTCGTGGAAATTTTCAACAAATTTACATTCGTTGGAAAGTTCTCACAAATTTGAAATTCGTGGCAAAATATTTGCCTAGTGACTGTTTTCGTTGGAAATTTTGTGGGAAATTTCCAATGAATTTGAAATTCGTGGGAAATTTTCCACGAATTTTAAATTCGTTGGAAAACATTTACCTATAAACTAATTTCGTGGGAAAATTCGTGGGAAATAAAAACCTCGGTAAATTGTGGGAAAATTCCGACGAATTTTGCGATGGAAAAGTGTTCGTCGCTAATTTCCGATGAATTTCGCTATGGAAAATTTTTGTCGGAAATTTCTAATGAATTTTGCGACGGAAAGCTTTTCGTCGGAAATTTCCGACTAATTTTGCGACGAAAATTTTTTTTGTCAGAAATTTCCAATGAATTTTGCGACAAAGAATTTTTCGTTGATAATTTCCAACGAATTTAGTTTTCGTCGCAAAAGTCGTTGGTAATTTCTGACGAAAAATTTTTCGTCGTAAAATCGTTGTTTTTTTGTAGTGTAGTTTTTTCCTTTTCGTTTCCTTTTAGCTTTTCCATATTTAACCAAATGCATTTATCCTATGAAATTTCAAAACATGGTCTTATATCCATTCATAAAAGTCAATTTCAAGGTGTTCGTGCTCCACATGAGAACGATTTGAATGCCGCTTTACAGACTTTTTAAGTTCTTGGCCCTTCGTTTTATCATTTAGGGTTTTCTTGACCTGCATATAAAACTTCAAAACTACGACTCTAGGCTCGATAAGGTGTAATAGTTATTGAAGGCTTGAAACTTGCCTATCCATTTGCAATGCAAGGACGATGGGCTTCACAAATACATTTCTTATTTTAACGCGCGGGCACTCGCATGTCTCTCACTCTCAATTCCCCTTGTATATTTTGTCTTTCCCATAAAAAGGGAATACCTTCTTGATGTTTTACATCCCATTAATTCCAAGGTCCGAATTGAGCCGAGATAAGATGGAGCCTTTTAAGGACCTATTCAAGTCGAAAGATGTAACAGTTATCGAAGGCTTGAAACTTTAATTGAAGGTGTCGACAAGTCACCTCGTAAGGGATATAATAGTAAAACTTGATATTATGCAGAAATTGCAGCGAGAAAAAAAATATAAGGAATCTAATGGATTATGGTTGACCATAAAATCCTTTTCATCCAGTAAAAAATTACTAATCTTAACCTTAATTCCACCACTTCCCACCTACTCTTTGAAGAATAATGTTTATGTTTGTCATTACTCGTAAAATTCATTCAGAAAATGAGGGGATAGATTCTTGATTGAATTTCCAATAAGATCCACTTATAGTTTGCTACGTTATTGTGTAAATCAATTTTGTAAAATAGTCTTAATTTTCCTAAAATTAGTCCTCATCGGACTACTTGAATTCTACTTAGATTTTAGAAATAAATGCACTGAAAGTTCTAAGACTTGGTTACCAAAAAAAAAAGTTCTAAGACTTGTCACAAAAGTACAATTAAGTCATAAAACTTATAAAAAGCGCAATCAAATTCTAAAATTTGTCAAATTAGTGCAATTGAGTCTTTCCGTTAAGCTCATCCAACTTGCTTAAGAGAAAATGCTGACGTGGCTTTATTTTTGTCCATCCTACGTGGTGATGACCTAGCTAAAACGATGTCGTTTTTGTCCAAATATGATTTCTGATGTAATTTTTTAAAACTGCATTAATAATAATCTAAATTTTAAAAAAAAGGTGAGAAACCAAGCAACGAGGGCTTATATTTTTAATTAAAGTTACATAAAATTTACAGTAAAAATCAGATTTTGACCAAAATAATGTCGTTTTGGCCTTATGTTTTATGTTTTAACCACATCATCGTCATGTAAAAGAGAGAAAATATTAAAAAAAAACATATTAGCATATTCCGTCAGCTAAATTGGATGGAATTAATGGAATGATTTAATTACACCAATTTGAGATACTTTAAAGACTCGATTGTGGTTTTTGTAAATTTTATGACTCAATTGCACTTTCGCACCACCCACCTGGGTGGCGCTGCTGGAGCGCGCACTCTTCCTCTCGCAAAAGGTTGAGTGTTCGAATCCCGGGCGCCGCAGGGTGACTTAACCGGTGGCACGTGTGTGGTGGCTAGCACGTGTCGCCCCCAGGGTTTACTCCCCGGCTGTTGGCCGTGCGGGGGTTCCGTGGGTTACAAAAAAAAAAAAATTGCACTTTCGTGATAAGTTTTAGAACTTTCTATACACTCATCTCTTGATTTAACAAAGAATTGAGTGATTCAGTTAGCTCACAAATCATGCTAATGAATAAGTTGAATTTGAGTTGCATTAGCACCTCCCACCTCAAAGGCACAATTCCCTAAGTTTACTAACAAATGCTACTATAAGCGATTTGTTGCATGCTTACATTGCGAGCGTTGCTCGTTGCAAGGATGACTTGGGTAGATGGCATGATCTTGGATTGATCTTGCCTACCCTATTCCCTAACCCTTTCTACTAGGGTTTGGAGGCGGCCAGTGTCCATATGGCCCGCAGTAGATCAAATATTAGTTCGTGTCCCCGTAATACGTGATAACCTATCTACCGTAGGTTTCCCATGCCAAGATTTGCATGATTTTGTAAACCAATCTTTTTATCCTCTCGCGACAAGCACTTATCATTTTACCTCATTTTGGATAACTTTTTGGACTTCAGGCCGTTAGCTTTTCGCTACATACGGGCTCCTCAAGTTCGGTATTTGAAGACTCGGAATTCCGGTTGTCAAACCAATGGGAACTCTCCACAGTGATTAACGCTACTTCTCTTGATTTCCAGTAACTCCAAGCAACTCGACATTCTTCATCTGTCACTCGACATTCGAGTCCACCAGAATCGTTCATTCCTCCTCTCTTGCCGTCTCTATTTCATCCCGCTTTTAGTGTTATTGCTGCGCGACACTAACCCTTCCTCAAGATTCAAGGATCTTGGGAGAAACCTCCTCTACAGATAACAATGAAACCTGTATAGAGCATTGAATTCTCATGTCGAGTTAAAAACACTTGACAAAGTGACTGGGTTAATTTAACACTAAATTAAGAAGCTTATACATATAATTTCAACTTTATAGTGGTGCCAATTGAGCCCACAACTTAATGTAAGGCGCCTGTCTCCTCGTCAGGCTCAACCAAGAATCAAAGTGTCTAGATTAGATAACCGAAAATACATCAAATCTAATTAGGCAACCGACTATATGTAGGAATAATTTTGTATACATTATAATTGCACACGTCGTGTGAACATCCGTCTAATTCTTCCTTTTTGTTTCTTTTTAGTTTTTACAGTTGCGCGCATCCACCTATGCATGAAATGTCGCAAATATTAAATATTTGACCAGTCGCATTTATTCTTTGAAATTTCAAAACAAGCTTCCAAACCCATTCATAATAGTCAATTTTATGGTGCTCACGCCATATATGAGAAGGATTTGAATGTCACTTTACAGACTTTTTAATTTCTCGGCCCTTTATTTTTTCAATTGAAGGTTTCTTGACTTGCGTATAAAACTTCAAAAGGAAAATGAGATAAATGAGCTCTAAATTTTTAATTTATTTAATGTGGTCATTGAACTTTAGCTCAATGAGCAATGTTGTCCTGAATTTTTAATTTATTCAATATGGTCCATAAACTTTTAGTACGTGTTCAATTCAGTACTTAGACTATATAAAAATGTTCAATGCTGTCCTACATTAAATATGTACCCAAAGTTTAGGGACTACATTGAATAAATTAAAATTTTAGGGACCACATTGCATATTGAGTCAAAGTTCAGGACTATTTCTATCATTATCCCAACTTCAAACCTACTAGTCTGATCATCTCTTCAATGATATAATAAAAGCAGCTGATATCATGCAGAGATTGCAGATAGAAAAAATCTAAGGAATCAAATGGAATATGGTTGACCAAACAATCCTTTTCATACCAGCAAGGCAATAAGATACTCTTCCTCTATGTAAGCAAATGAATGCGTGAGGAAATAGATCTGACTGCCATTTGTCCATTTATTTTTTTTGACAAAGTCGGTACTTACCAATTGTCACGTCTCATCCTTATGTATTGTCTCTTTTCTGTTTCTGCTGGTGGCCGATGCAGCTCGCGCGATCCATATGCGCGCCTTGTTTGTAGCAACAAAAGATGAAATTATAATGTAATTAGGGTTCGGTTACAATACAATAGAAGGAGAATGATTATTAGTTAGTTTGGTTTAGTAAGTGAATCGACTCTCCTTTTGTATAGTTTAACACTGAAATTATAAGATAGGCATAAAATGCCCATATGCGTCACCACTCTCTATTCTCTCTCCGAGCTCCGCCCTCGAGCATGATGCCCCCCAGTTGTCCACACGGGGCCCATAGTGATGGAACATGAGTGAGGGATGATGTGCTCGATGCTGTTAGTAAGGTTTCACAGATGATGATATAATGGTGGTGGTCGATTGTAGTGATTAGAGGTGTAACTCTCGATGGTAGATCCTGGCAAGTGGTCGACATTAGGGTATCACCATTGGGAACCTCGCCGCTTGCTAGGTGAGAGGGAAGATTCGAGCATCTTGCATGTGTCCTAGTTCATCTAAAATTATGTGTAGATACTTGGCGTGCCTTTAATTTCTATATGCACATTATCTTGATTACTCGAACTTGTGAACTTAATTTCACTAAGATATTTGGGCTTTGTGCCGAAAAAGTTTATCGCTAATAATTAAAAAAGGCATGTTGATGCCTGGCTATTATATCAAGTTTAAGCAATGGTGATTAGGAGTATCAACCACCTCCGAATTCATCTTATTTCCTCATCTATTGAAGGGTTGGATGTGCATAACGTGCCTACCGATCACTAAATTGAGGAAGAATCTCAGCTCCTCGCTCGAAGCTCTCGTCCTATTCTTGGCATCAATCACCCACAACCCCCAACTGTGGTTATGGTACCGCCTATGTCGTCACCACAGGGCTGATTGCTGCCCTTCAACCATACCACCATCCGCCGGCCGTCGTGCTTGATGACCACTAGTCACATCAAGCTTCTCTCTCTCTCTCCCCGTAACAAGCTTGTCGGTCATCAACAAGCTAGTGACGGCTAGAGATGGCGGGCATGGTTCGACAAACTGAACTAAAAGGTGCGGACATCATGTCTCTATCAATAGGTTTATAAATTATAGATATCACCCAAATGTAAATTTAATTAAAATTAAAATGCGAATAATGTCCATATTTATAACCAACCAAATCAATAGATTGGTCATGGAAAACTTCCTCCATTTCTAGGTAGGGATGGCGAAAAATACGACTTGTAATATGATTTTTCTTCATATCAATACCTCCTATTATATACTATGGCCCAAGACTTAGTTGCCAAGATTTTTCCATGTGTCGACTAAATAAAGGCAATTGACTTTCTCAATCCTCTCACACCTTCCGATCAATTTGCATCATAAATTGGGTTGGTTGAGCTTGGTGGCTAGGGCAACTTGTCGTTTTCCATGGAGGGAGTGACCAATCGTTCAAGTGAATCCAATCCATTCAAGTGTGGCACGACAAGCCTTATATCATTTTCACACTAAGTACAAGAAATTGACACATGTCACACCAAAGTAAGAACTTGAATTTAATGAATGGAATATACAAACACCATACACTAGTCATCTATATTGTTAGTTAGACAAACCCAATAGTTCCTCCAACATCAATCTTTTTTCAGAAAAATTCCATGAAAAAAAAAACGCATTCATATATTCAAAAAACCCGTGAGTCTGTGACCACACGCAATAATAGGTGGACAAAATCGTAATTTATGAAAATCAAGATCCCACGCAATTGATTACTATATATTTCTCTTGATTTATAGTGACTTCTACTCGAACTTCATCACCTGCCACCTGTCATTCGAGTCTACTAGAATCGCCCGCTTCTCCTTTCACATCCTCTCTACGTCGTCCTACCTTTGGTGTTATTGTCGCACGACGCCGGCCATCCTTCAAGGCTTAGGGACTCTGAAGGAAAACCTCCTCGACAGAATATCAATGAAAGTCATATGTAACATTGAATTCTCCCATCGTTGCTTAAAAGCTTGGAAAAATTATTTAAAAAATCATAAATCTGTTGCACTTTTGCTACTTCAATCCTAAGCCTTTCAACTTTGCTAATTGAATCATAAACCTTTTCATTTCTTGCCAATTGAGTCTGTCCAGCTAATTTTAATCGGAAATCGTTGACGTGGACATTTTCAAATAATATTTTAATATTTATGATTTTTTTATGCTTTTTTTTTATTTTTTTTCCTTTTCTCTCTCTTTTTTTTTTGGTTATGAAATTAGGGCAGGCGAGGGTGGTCGGCCAACCCTCGCCTAGGTTCGGCGAGGGCCGGCTAACCCTTGCCGACCCTAATTTCAAAACTATAAAAAAAGAGAGAAAAGGAAAAAAACATTAAAAAATCATAAATTATTAAAATACTATTTTAAAATGTCTATGTCAGCGCCACGTGGCCATCCGGCATCCACATTAGCGATTTCCGGCCAAAATTGGCCAAATTGACTCAATTGGCAAGAAATGAAAAAGGTTTATGACTCAATTGACAAAATTAAAATGTTTATGACTGAATTGGCAAAAGTGCAATAAGTTTAGAACTTTTTGGACAATTTTTCCTTAAGCTTTTTAACCTGACAAAGTAATCGGGTTAATTTAACACAAAATCAAGAAACTTATACACATAATTTCAACTTTATGTTGGGGCTAATTGATCCTATTGCTTAATGTAAGGGGCTGTTATGAAGTATGAATAATTGATTCATTGTTTTGTCCAAACGGAGGATCAACCTTTCTGCCACCTCATCAGGCTCAACTAAAAATCAAAGTGTCTAGACTATATAACATAAAAATATATAAATAATCTCGTGCAAATACAATATTATAATTGTGCACATCGTGTGGACATCTGTCTAATTTTTCCTTTCCTATATTTTTTAAAGTTTTTTCCGCTCGCGGCAGC
The DNA here is from genome assembly GCA_031216285.1 of Syzygium syzygioides. Taxonomy (NCBI): domain Eukaryota; kingdom Viridiplantae; phylum Streptophyta; class Magnoliopsida; order Myrtales; family Myrtaceae; genus Syzygium; species Syzygium syzygioides. The sequence continues at coordinate 13,013,300 of CM062248.1, forward strand.
CAGCCAGTTTTGAATTGCCACAAATATTGATATGTGACCAAATGCACTTATTCTTTGAAATTTCAAAATATGCTCCTAAATCCATTCATACTAGTCAATTTCATGGTGTTCAGACCCAATACTAGGGGTGAGCATTGCGTCCAATTCTACCCGAGAACTAAATTCTCGTTTCCAAGTCCGGAACTTACGTAGGAATTGGAACCAGTGTCCCACTGTTCACCTATTTAAAAAAATGCATCATACGCAGTAAAAATGTTCTTGTTTCCAAGTCCGGAACTTACCTAGGAACCGGAACAAGTGTCCCAGTGTTCACCGATTTAAAAAAATGCATCATGTGCAGTATAATATGTAGTAAATGTGTGTCGGATTTTGCTAAACAAAATTCATTTTCGTGGTAATAATGTCCCAAATAAGGTTGAAGGATTTTATTTGTGGTAAATATGTATACCATATTACAAAGAAAGTGGCTTTTGCAGATATGGAGAATCAAACCATGGTCTTCAACATGAATAAACAATGTAACCACTCGATCGACCTATATATGTTTTTCTAGTAAAATGGCGCAACAGTAATATTTTATTATAAAAAACCTATTTTTTGAACAAAACAAAAATTGGACCGGCTCCCAATTTCAATTTTTTGAAATCAGTAATCACAGGATCGCTTTTCAGTTTCTAGGTTGGGAACCGATCCACCCGCAAGCCGATTACCCCTACCTAATATTAAGAGCTATTCCGATGTCGCTTTACAGATTTTTTAGTTCTTGGCCCTTTGTATTTTCATTTAAGGTGTTCTTGACCTGCATATAAAACTTCAGAACTACGACTGGTTCTGCTGCCACCGCCACGTTCTCTTTCTTTACTTAAACAATTTCCAATAGGCAACAGTCACATGTCCCACAGCTATGATGCTCGAAGCTTTTTGAGTTTAGTGTTCGACAAGTCATCCCTTCAGTGATGTAATGGTACAATCGGAAATCATGCAGAAACTGCAAATAAAGGAATTATTAATGCATTATGGTTGACCAAAAACAATCCTTTTCATACCAGCAAGGCAATAAGATACCTTCATGTAAACAAACGATTGCGTGAGGAAATAGATTTCACTGCTTTTTGCCCATCTTTTGACACAGTCGTGCTCACCAGTTGTTCATAGCAACAAGGTAGAAATTGTGATGTAATTGGTGTTCGGGTACATTGGAAAAGGGTGAGAATAAGTATTTGCTTTATTTAGTTTGATAAGTGAATTGACTCTTCTTTTGTATGGCTTGACACCAAAATTGAAAGAGACGCGTGAAATGCCTAAATGCCCCTACAACTCTCTCCATTCTCTCTCCGAGCTCTACCCTCGAACATGCTACCCTCGGTGGTCTTCACTAGGGCTAGACCCGTTAAACGGGTGGGTTGGGTCGGGTTTGGGTCAGATCATAAATGGTCCGACCCAAATTGACCCATTAACCCGTTTATGACCCATTTATTCATAGTGTAAATATCTCGACCCATACCCGACTCGACCCATACCCAACCCATACCCGACCCGACCCATATTGCTAAAACACTTTTATATTTAACATAATATAAGAATACTTATTTCTTATGATTTTTTTTTTAAAATTATGCTGTTAAAACATTTTATGCAATACAAAGTTAGTGAAAAATTTTATATCTTTTTTTAAATTGAGGTTCTGTTTGTTTTACGAAAAATGTGACATTTCTAGAAAATATTTTCCATAAAGTCATTATCCAAGAAAATAAAAAAATTAATATTTTTTTTATTTTTAAAATCGAATTTTTAATTATTATTTTATTTTGTTTTATTCTTTTCCTTTATTTTTGGCCGATCGTCGTGGCCAGCGAGTCAGCGACCGGCCACCGGGGCGGAACGACCTTGCCGGATCTGGCGAGGTGGAGCCTCGCCCGAGGCTGACGAAGCTCGAGCTCGCCGGCCTCGGGAGAGGTCGAGCTCGCCCGAGGTCGCAAGCTCGAGCTCCACGAGTCATGCGCACGGTAGTTTACACTTTCTATTGCCATCCAAGCAAAAGGTTCGAAACATGAGGCCCAAGTGCAATTCCAATTTTCCTCACCAGTCAAAAGGATGAAGAGGAAAAGAATCTCACTTTCCCACTGCCCGATCAAAGAGAAAGTCTAATATAAAAAAATACAAAAAAACGCTATACGCTCGAGGTAAACTGGAGGTCGAGGTAAACGCGACCGCAAAATCCTCCTCTGCTGCTCGAGGTAAGCCCCATGCTCTCTATGCTGTTTCGGTTCGCATCTTGAATTGCAACGATGGGTCTCGCTCGCTCGCTCGACGATGGTCGTGCATGATTGTCTGGAGTGGCAAGCTCGACCTCGCCCGAGGCCGGCGAGCCCTCGCTCGCTCGCTCGACGATGGTCGTGCATGATCGTCCGAAGTGGCGAGCTTGACCTCTCCCGAGGCCGGCGAGCTCGAGCTTCGCCGGCCTCGGGGGAGGCTCCACCTCGCCAGATCCGGCGAGGTCATTCCGCCCCGGTGGTCGGTCACCGTGGCCAACCATCGGCCGGAATAAAAAAAAAAGAAAAAGAAAGAAGAGAAAACAAAAAATAAAAAATAAAAGATAAAGAGAAAAGATAAAAATAGTTAAATTTCGATTTTTTAAAAATATTTTTGTAAAAAGGGAGAGAGTGTGTGGATGGGTCTAGTAGGTGGGTTGGATTTGGGTTTCAAACTCAACCCATTTAGACCCATTTATCTTTAAGCTTTAAAACTTAAAACCCATTTAAGTTTGACTCTTTAAAATTAAAGTGACTCATATATGATCCATTTATTTTTAAATGGGTCATATATGGGTTTATGACCCATTTTGACACCTCTAACTAGGGCCAATAGCGACGGGTCATGAGCGAGGGCCGATGTGCTCGAGGTAGCTAGCGGGTGCTTGCGGACGATGAAATAGCGGTGGTGGTCGATTGCAGTGATCTGGGTGTAACCGTAGATAGTGGATCTTGGCAAGTGGTTGATATTAGGGTGTGGCTGTCGGCAACTCCACTGCTTGCTGGTTGAGAGGGAGAAAGAGAGAGGGAAGAGTCGGAACATACTGCGATGCCTTATTCATACAAAATTATCCTTAGATACCCGACGTGCCTTCGATCTTTATATACGCACCATATTCGTCCCTCAACTTTGTGAGCTTAGTCTCACCGATATTTTTTTGTATCCTTATGCCTAAAAAATTTTAGCGAAAAAGTGTATGCAAATAGTTGGTCATATTATATGGATGCGCAAATCGCTAAATCAAGACAAATCTTAGCTTGTCACTCCAACCTCTCCTGTTCTTCGCATCAATCACCCACAACCACCAACTGTAGTCGTCGTACCGCCTCTGTCGCTTGTCACTTGATGACTAAAAGTTGTGGACAGCATGTCCCTGATCGACGAGCTATGAACTATAGATATCGCCCAAATGTAAATTCGACTAAAATTAAAAGCGAATAATATTCATATTCATAACCTAACATCATAAATTGGGGCGGTTGAGATTGGTAGCTAGCGAGACTTGTCGTTTTCAATTTTTTTTTTTGCTTGGTGGTGAGCAATCGTTTAAGTGAATCCAATCCACTCAAATTTCGTACAGATTCGGTCAACCAAGAAACTTATCATTTTGCTAGTCTTCGTTTTCATTTTAATTTATTTATTTTCCCCCGCCTAAGTGTGGCAAAGGTGTCCCAAGCGAAACAAGTCACTTTTCTTTTCCCCACAAAGTGCAGGAAGTTGACACCTCTCGCACCGATATAAAAATTTGACTGTATTTATCTTTCTATTAGCTTGATTTCATAAAAAAAGAAAACATTAACTTTAAGTAAAATCTCAATTTTGCTTCGAATTTTTTTTATAAAAAAATTACAAATTTTCGCTATAGTCACGATATTCTCCTATCCAAAAATTGCCACCCATTTCATAGCAATTATCAAAAGAATATCTTACATTCCAAATTTGAAATCACTTTAACTATCGAATATTTCATAAATATCTCGTACTTTCCTTTTATGACCATCGGTATGATTATACAGAAAAAACGCATCAAAAACCTTTACACGCTATTTTATTTCTTCATAAATCTAATATTTTCCACAATATCCATTCACATACAACGTGTGTGCTCTTTTTCCCCAGATGAAATGAGAAAATAGACAAAGCAAACATACATAAAGTGCTTGAAGGACGTGAGTTTTATTGAATTTCCCTCATGTAATTGTGGCCCTTTGCTATATTAGATATAGCGATTATTCAATCTACTATGATTGATGTAATTCGAATTAAACGATATTATCTAAAATAAGAACAAAGAAAAGCTAATGTATATATAATCCAAGAACAAGTCCACTTGAACTTGCCCCCCACCAAGGGATATTTTATGGAATTATTTATTTCTCTAAGATTATTTAAATTAGGAAAATAGCCACGAAAAATTTCAAACTATGCCCACCACGACATATTTATCCTGAACGTTTTCTCGTGACATTTAATAACCCCAAACTATATCCACTGTGATATGTTTACATTGACCTTTTTTCTCGAGACATACAAAAACCTTAGCCTTCTACTTATATAACACATTTACCTTTCATCAATGTTCAGTTAAATTGTTTTTTAGCCAGAACGATATCGTTTTTATTTCATTTAAGTCACGTGGACGCCATATCAACACTATTTGCTATCTAGCGTCTATGTAAGCAAGTTTTTAACAATTCTTATCGACAGAACCTTGATTGAGGATAAATGTGTTAGGCATGCAACAAGTTTGGGATTTTTGGCGTCATGAAAAAATTTTTAGAATAAACATGTGATGCTTTACATAATTTAGGGTTTTCGGAGACTTTTTCCCTTTAAATCATTTGCTATTGTATACTCTTAGACCATGTGGTCATCGCGTTGAAAAGAACGAACGGAAATATGATGGGGCCTGCTCTATAACCTATACTTTACAATTCGCAAATTGCTTCACCCCTTGGTTTCGGGCATGGCTTTTGCGGGGTCCAGCTACTGCAATCGTGATTCGAATCTTGACAAAATTGCACAATTACGTTCTTCTTACCTGGCGGCGGCCAACTCTCAAAAAAAAAAAAGAAAGAACAAAAAGAGCCCAATTGTTTAGACTCGAGACAAAAATGACGCGACTTTCAAATTGCCCAGGAGAAAAATTAAACCTAGGGGCATGTCCAAGAATGACTTTCAATTTTTCTCTTTTGGTTGTTCTTTGCTTTTTTTCATATCTTGCATCTCGCGTACTTTAAAATTTTTTCTTCGAATTCGAAACTTCCGAGACTTTAATGGACCTGTCCAGGAATGACTTTTACCTTTTCATTCGGTCGTTCTTTGCTTTATTCATATCTTGCAGCTTGCGTGCCGTAAAATTTCTATAAAATTCGAAACTTCCAGAGCTTTTACAGAACTCAAACATTGATGGGTAAGTTCACATGTATACTCTTTTTTCTATATTTTTCCAAAATTTGAATAACATTTCGAGTTTTGGCGGCCAAGCAACAAAGCACGTTTTGCTTTAATTAAGTCCAAAGAAACATGCTTTAAATTGTTACGCTTAGAACCAAAATAGTACAACTTTTTAAATGTTCCAAAAAAGCCAAGTCTTTCACCCAAGTCTCATTGTTAAATCGCCATTTGTCGTCCTACGTGGAGCACTATGCTTACATGTACAGTGAGTCATGTCAAGTCAACCAACACAAAAACGACATCCATTTTAATTTATGATTTATACTCAATGTCTAGAATCTTTGTTAACAAAATTTTTCTATTTCGTACAAATAAACGGCTTCGCTTTTTTTTTTTTTTTTAAATTTATCAGTGATCCACGTAAAATGACACGTGACAATTTAATGGTGAGAACGCACAATTTTTATCCTACCAGTGAAAGGTTGGACTTTTTTGGTACGTTGAAAGGTTTTTGTTTTAATCGTAAAAGGTTGATTTTTTTTAAAAATTTTACTTTTAAAAAGTCGTGTTATTTTTCGTTCCGTGTACAAAAGATTAGGGTGTTTTCTTTGGCCTTCACCAAGCAAGAGACATTTTGAGGTTTTCCTTCGGACGAAGAATTGCTTTTTGCTTTTTTCTCAAAAATTTTCTTTTCCCCTAGAAAGAAGATTAATGCTTCGAATATAATACGAAAAGTTTTCAAATGACCATGCATGTAGATATTTGTATTTTCGTTTATTTAGACATTTGAGGCATTAAGCAAGAAAATGCTAAACTGAAATCTCCGTTCTCAAGTCTTTTAAGGTAATGCGTAGGAAAATTTAAATCTTTTTATAAGTTAAAATGATGATGGGTCGAAGCAATCCCATTCGGCTCTCACCTTAGAAATCTCACACTCGCCGTAGAATAACCAGTTTAAGCTATAATTTCTGGCCGGTGGGGTCTCGACCCTAGACAGATCCCTAAAATCGGGGTTTTTGAGCAGGTTGTGCTCGTGACTGCAGCCCTGCCGACGCAACGTCCCGACTCGAAGGTCGATCTTTCGCAAGCGATCCGGATCGATAGCATATCGGGTTTCGAGCTCGCGCGGTCCCGTGGGAACACATATAAGAGCGGCGCCTTCGTGACTGGGCCGCCACGTCTGGCGATTAAAATAGGGAAAGCGACCGATCCGTCCCGCCTCCCAAGCCCCCCTATTTTCACCGGCCGTCATCGTCGCCCGAAAAAAAAAAAAATGCAAACCACCGGGCAGTCAACAACAAGCGGCCGAGCAAAGAAGAAACCGCAAGGACAATAGCAAAAGAAAAGAAAGAGGAGAGCTTGATATTCTCCTCCACTCCACGCTTTCACTTTCAACGTTCAAAGCTTTAACAAAACGCACCCTTATTCCTTTAATGGTGGTTGGCCTGTCCATCTCCATCTCCATCTCCTCCCCAATCTCCTCCTTCCTCCTTCATCAAACCAGGACCGCTTCAATCTAACCCAAACCCTCTCTATCCCTCTCTCGTTCGTGCCCTTCCTCTCTCTTCAAACCCCTGCATGAGCCCTCCTCCGTAGCCCCCCTTCCTCCTCCGTGATGATGGGCTCGCTGCGCCGTCTCCGGCGCTTGCAGTCCTCGGACCCGATCAACGAGACCATCTCCGTGCTCTGCCAACCCTTCTGCGATCCTCAGTTCAACGACTCGGGAGGGTTCTGCATCGCACCGTGTCTGTCCCGTTGTCCCGATGTTTGCCGCCATACCGTGATCCCGTTCCCCCCTCCGCCGCCGCCGCCGGAGGAATCCTCCTTGAACGAATACGCGAAGAGATACCACCACTTGTCGCCGATCTTGATCACCCTCTTCGCCGTCCTCGCAGCGCTGTTCGTCCTGGTCGTGGGCTACGCGCTGTACGTGAGGTATTATTTGAATCGGTCCAGACCGAGAAGCAGGGGACTGCAGGAGCCGGAGACGAACGTCATCCATGACGAGTTTCTCGATCATGATCAAGGGCTGGTCATCGACCACCCCATCTGGTACATCCGTACCGTCGGCCTCCAGCCGTCGGTCATCAGCGCGATCACGGTGTGTAAGTACAAGAAGGGGGAGGGGCTGATCGAAGGGGCAGAGTGCTCTGTTTGCTTGAGTGAGTTTGAAGAAGATGAGACTCTCAGGCTGTTGCCCAAGTGCAGCCACGCCTTCCATGTGCCGTGTATTGATACTTGGCTTCGATCGCACACCAACTGCCCCATATGCCGTGCGCCCATCGTCACTAACGTGGCGCAGGCTCTGCCGCCGGAGCAGCCGAATGCGGAGAGTTCTGCATCTGCGGGGGAGATGGGGCTTGAGGAGATCGATGATGGTCTGGGGAGAGAAGCGGAGAGAGTCGTGGAATTGAGGGGACAGACTGAGGAGGATGGCGAATTGGATTTGGAGGATGGAAGGAAGAGAATCGAGGACTCGAGCAATGAATTGCAAACGATGAGGAGATCCGTTTCGATGGACTCTCTGTCAGCGCTGAAGCTCAGTCTTGCGGTCGTGAGTGCTCTTCGAGGAGAATCAGGATCCCTGAGGAAGTCCGGTCCTGAATTGGCCGAAGAAAATAAGGGAATCGCAGGTGCTATCGTCCCCAAGAGGAACGCTAGCCAAGAGAAGCTGCCGATGAGATTGATGGGCAGTTCGAGTTCATCGATCGGCAAATCACTAGCGAGTGGATCCAGCTCGATAACAAGGTCGCTTTCGTTGAGCAGGAGGTTCCTCTTCCCGAAGCACGGCCGAAGCAGGAGCTTGGTTCTTCCTCTATGAAAGGCTGTTTAATCTGGCCTCAGCAAGGGAAGAAAGGAAACAAACTGGCCTTGTTCTTCTCTACGTTCTGCTCGGTGCGGATGTCTGGAAAGCCAATAGAGGACGGCGCCGGGAAGTTCGACAAGTTCGTAGATGAGCCTGATTCAAAGGAATCCGACTCACCGATAAACGGAATGTATCATACGGTTTTCGGTTTTTCTCCTTTTTCTGTGTTCCATAAGAGCTCGAATCAAATGTAAGTAAAGCTTTTTGTCCTAAAGAGTGATGGCTATATAGCATCTTTACATACTTGCTACTGCTGAATTGAGTTCTCTGGCAGGAGGATGAAAGTAGTATGGTTTACAGACAAGTGCTGTCGAGTGCTAATTTGATCCTCCAATTTTTTCGTCCCAAGGAACGTAAGCACGCCTTGCTTTGCCGGTTGCAGAGTCGTTCCTATCTTGAAATGCTGCGACTTTGTACACGCTCTTTCGACGCACTTCAAAATTCGTCAACACATGAAAATTCATTTGCTGTTTTCGATACGCGATCTCATAGCTGTAAAGCCGGCGGCCGCGGCATGCTTCAGTATTGGATGATTTGGATTTTCAATTAAGCCTGAAGTGGGGTATAAAGAATTGGCTCTTGGCAATCGGTCAATTCTGTTGGAAGATGAACAAAGCCCCCAGTCTCCTTCCATGCTGTTCTGGGCATGTTGTTTTGATTTCTCTCTGTTGGCATGGGCTTGTTTCTCAATGATCTCCTCGAATTGAGGCGATTCTTTCAGAGAATTGAATCTAGGATGAGTTACATACAAATTCATGGTCATGATAAATTAAAGATAAAATGAGGATTATTATTTGGTCCACTGCCCACGTGAGATTATTTTTACATTTTCATTGTTGGATGAGCGACACGTGTATCTAAGGTTGATTTTGTCACTGAATACTTTTGAATTTCAATTTGATCGCGTATACAGGTGAACTCTGGCTTTTTACGCGGCACTGGACCTAATAAAAAGTTCGTTGAGTTAATTCCTTTTCTACAAAGAACTTTTCGATGCGGAAGTCAGCATGAATTGTTGTAAATGAGCGAAACTTACTCTCGGATTGAGATGCTTGCAAAATGACGTTCCGATGTTACGGCGTAGCTGAGGTAAAATGATAGATCCAGACCTCGAACCTCAAGTATTGTGAAAAAGAATTGTGATTTGTCACCATGTATACCAGGCATGCACAAATTAGCTATAATCTAATCTTGTATTTGGCACGATAGACTGCAGTGGAGTGAGAAAATGGAATTGCGAACGAATAGAATGGAATGGAATGGAATGGAGATTAATCTCCTTGTTTGGTAAACTGTGTCAATGAAATGGGCATTCTTATGCTTGCTCGTGACAAATTTTTTGAGGGGATGGAATGGAATGCACCTGTATATACACACGTGCATTTTCTTAAATTATGTTTTTAGCAAAGTACATCATTGTTATATGGAATCATCTAATGTTATTTTTTATTTGATTGCGAAATTATAATCCATCAGTCAAATTTATTAATCTAATAAATCGATTCTACAGTTCAATATCGATATTTTATTTAATCTAATATTCTTGGATTACTTTAATGCGCTAAATGCAGTATTCCGACATTCACAATTAATATAATGTAACATTTATTCGTACAAATCTATTATTGTACAAGTCAAATGTTAATAAATAAACCAAAATCATATTTCTGATTTCAATCACTTAATTAAAAAATAAAAAAAGGGATGGAATGCCCACCTCTTTGTACAAAACACGATGTAAGAGATTACTAATGTAAGAGATTGCTCGCCCAAATAAACAAATATAAATTTTATCACAGGTGTAATAATTTGTGATTTTTCATGGCATTAATCTAATTTAACAAGTGCATCAGTTTGGGATTTTTAGTGGTGGTTAAAAAATTAACTTAGAGCAAATTTGTCATAAATATACCAATTTGAGATTTTTCGTAATATTAATCCATAAAAAAAGTAGGAGTGAGCAAGATGGATCGCCCAAACTGGGATCGGACCGGACCGGACCGAACCAGCTGGTTGGGTCCAGTTCTTGGGAATATCGGTCTGGTTCCCAGTTCTTAAAAGTGAAATTGATTTTTGGCCAGTCTGATTGATTATTCTAGAGTGGGAACTGGACTAGACCGATAAATATATAATTTTATAATTTTTTTCATATATAATATTTAATATATATGAAAAATATTTAATATTGGTCCTATTGAAACCGATTATTTAATTTTTTCATATGTTATATATATTTTTCCAAATTTTTCCATGGCCTTATGGGATCAAATTAGAACTGCAAAGGAAGAACGGAACAATTGGCTCCAAATTTACAAATAATATTTTATATTTGTCCCATTGGAATCGGACCGAACTGGGCCGAATCATTGGTCCGGTTCGGTCCTTGGTTCCAAGACTAGCCAGACCGGTCCCCGGTCCTAGAAACTAAAAATCGATCCTCTTGATCTGGTTCCCAATTCTTAGGTTGGATCAGATCGGATCGGGAATTACTTATCCCTACAGCATGCTGCCACATCGATGTCATTAGCCATGACAGCTGTCACATTCGGTCAGTTTGACGGGAAAGATAACGGCGATCGTTTTTATTTCCAGAGCGCAAGATTCACACCTTTTCTTGGGCATTTAAAAAACACAGGGTCATTTTTGTCCTTTTGCGGACCTATGGTGACCCGTTTATTTTTTTTTCTTGGGTGAAAAATGCGAAATTCGAGTGAATGGCTACGATTAGAAGAAGATGATCTAACGGTTCTCATTTTTTTGACGATTAATTCGTCGCGACGGAATTATGAGATGGACTCGACTGGGTGGGCCGGGTCAAGCCGTCCACAGTTGGATGCTCAATGTCACTTCATAAATATATTGGACTATTATAATCTTAAATTTTAAATTTGATTATTTATAATCTTAAAATTTTAAATGGTTTATCGATTTTCCTCTCTATGTTTAAGTTTTCGGTTTCGTTTTGATTCACGAAAAATGAATGATTTGAAAAACATTTTCCCTAAAATGATCGCTTATGTGATTTGAAATAATTAGTCGGCGGGAATTTTTTTCATTGTCGACAACAGTTTATGCCTAAACATTTTCGTAGGCGATACAAAAAAGTTAAAGTTTTTTTAAATCATTAATTTTTCGTTAAATAAACGGAGCCTTTATCTTGCTTGATAATTTAGAGTCTGTCCAGATTGATTTTTACATTTTAAATTTCACGTAATCAAACCTCGCGGTCCATGCACTTTCAACTTTTCTCTTTTTATCTTAAACACTCGAAATTTTCATAGAATGTACATATAAATTTTTTATGATTTTTTTAGAAATCAACATGATATTTTAAATACCACCCGCCTGGGTGGCGCTGCTGGAACGCGCACTCTTCCTCTCGCAAAAGGTTGAGTGTTCGAATCCCGGGTACCGCAGGGTGACTTAACTGGTGGCATGTGTGTGGTGGCTAGCACGTGTTGCCCCCAGGGTTTACTCCTCGGCTATCGGCCGTGCGGGGGTTCCCTGGGTTATCAAAAAAAAAAAAAAACATGATATTTTAAATTTTGATGGGAAAATATGAAATTGTTTTCATGTAAGCTTAACAGAAACGTAGGCTAAATTCGTTTCGTGAAAAATGTTATGTTTATGGAAAATATTTTCCCTGAAATCATTTTCTTGGAAAATAATATAATTTTCCAGTATTTGGTTGAAATCTGAAAAAATTTTAGAAAATATTTTTTAATTTTCTCAGAAGTCATTAAAAATATTTTTCTGTTTTTTTTCCTCCTTCTTCTACCTTAGCTAGTTGCCGGCCATGGGGGCGGTCGGCGACCGGCGAGCTCGAGCCTCACCACAAGCTGGCGAGGCTCGAGCTCTCACCAAATTCCGGTGAGCACGCCTAAGGCCAGTTGGGCGAGCTCGCCTGCACCGGAGCCTTACCACATGCCGGCGAGAGCTCGAGCCTCACTGACTTGTGGCGATGCTCAAGCTCGCTGGTCACCGGTTGCCTCTGTGGCCGGCGACTAGTTGAGGAAGAAAAAGAAAAAAACAAAAAAAAATATTGAAAATAAATGGTGAAAGAAAAAGAAGGAGGAAAATGATTTTCCCTTTTTGAAAAGGGCAAATCTCAAAAGTGAAGGCATTTTATCTGGAGGAAGGAAAATGTTTTCTGTGGGACGATATTTTCCGTAAAATGAATACTGGAAAATCCGGAAAATATTTTTTCGGAAGTTATTTTCCGTAAAATGAACGGAGCCGTAGTTTAATATTCTTCTGCGCCTCCTTTTTCGATTCACGTATTGACCTTAATGAACTAATCCTTTGTCTCCATGCGGAAACTTGAAAGAACAAGAGTTTTCTGGAATAGAAAGGTGAAAGTCTAGGAATCCTTATCAGCGACTGCTGGTGTCAATCGAGCTGAGTCATGCTTTTGCTTGGTCTAATTCTCGGACTCGAACGAGCTTCGAATTTTCTCAAGCTGTGCTTTACCGCGTGACACGCCCGTTCAGATAGAGATTAACTCAGTTCGGCTCGATATTCCAACATTAAGGGCTCGGCTTCTTGGTAAATCCGGCTTCCAAATCGCAACAGATGTTACAGACATAGGGTGTAGGTGTCGGTATATTCAGTACTGCCTTAGTGTATGTATGAAACGATGTCACGTTAGAACATTTGTTAAACATATCGTTAAGGAATGAGTCGATGTCGAATGTACTGATATACGTATCATCAAAAAGCGAGCCTACAAGGATTAGTTGCATTAAGCGAAGTGTTATGAAGATCGACCCATATGGGTTTGATGTTCATCGATTTAAGCTCGAGTAGCTCGGCATGTTTACACCTAATGCAGTTGGTCAAACTTGAGGTCTCACATCAATCTTTCTCTGTTATTGCTGGATGAAACAGACCTGACTCAAATGTCACGGGTTAATCGAATTAGAATGCAACTCAGGCATTGCCCCCTGGAATTAATCCTCTGCGAGTGATGCCAATGATTGCACAGAGCATCTCCAACCACTCTTTATATTTGTCCCGTCTCCTTGCTGTTTGTGTCTTGTATCTTCCCTCATTGTTTTCACCAGTTTATCTCGTCCACAACATTGGATTTCTTTAGTCAATGATTGCATAAAAGCATATGTATGTCCCTACTGGGTTGTCTCTTTCACCTTCCATTTTTCTTTCTGCATGTCTTATGTACTGTAATGGATGTCCTTGTGTGTCGGTTATTCTCTTCCACTCGCCTCCGAGCACAAACGCATTCAATACCTTGTCACCTTCGTGCCGCCCTGTCTCGTCTATAAGTAATTGGAAAAAATACAGCATATGATCGTAGTCGGAGAACTTTGATGATCTGTTTGGAATTATGACGGTCTTCAGGTTCACTTCTGGTGTAATACTAGGCTTGGTTTTGACTGTTTTAGCTGTCAGAGCAGCTCCTGACGAATCCCTCGTTACTCACGTACCGGGCTTTGATGGCACTTTAACCTCTAGTCATTATGCAGGGTACATATTGCACCATTGTCCTAACTGTCATTTCGATCTCAGGCTCGTTTACTTGACTAAGAGAATTCTGAGTTCGGTATTTGCAGGTATGTGGCCATAGAGGGGAATCCTGGAAAGAAGAATTTGTTCTACTATTTCATCGTGTCCGAAAGGAATCCTAGCAAGGACCCTGTAGTACTGTGGCTTAATGGAGGACCCGGTTGCTCCAGCTTCGATGGTTTTGTTTTTGAACATGGTATTCGAATTAAGCACCAAACCGATGTGATGCTGTTTTTGCAGTCACATGTAGGGTCCATTTTTCATGTCCATAGCTATATGCAGGACCATTTAATTTCAAAGCAGGAAAGTCAAACGGAAGCTTGCCTATACTTCAGCTCAATCCCTTCAGCTGGTCTAAGGTCCGTAAAATCATTTCTGTTTTGCGAACCTTTCCATTCACTTACTGGATTGCATGTCGGCGTAGTATAATTTGTAACTCATTGTATTTTGAATTCTACAAGGAAGTGCTCTTGCTTATTTTTCAGGTCTCCAACATTATCTATTTGGATTCTCCATGTGGAGTGGGTTTATCATACTCTGACGATCCACGCAATTATGTGACGGGAGACCTTCAAACTGCCTCTGATACGCATGCCTTTCTTCTCAAGGTAACATTGCAAGGCCCTGCACTAATCTGAATATGTTAGGCTTAAGTCAGTGGGTTAATTTACAGAACCAGCAGGATAGAGGTAGAGCAGCTGCAAATAAGCCATTGTATTGAAGCACTCCTCTTAATCTTAAAATATTAAGCCGCTGGATTATTTGTTTTTGGATTCAGTGGTTCGAGCTCTATCCAGAGCACCTTTCAAATCCATTCTATATATCAGGAGAGTCATATGCCGGAGTTTACGTGCCAACTCTTGCCTCCAAAGTAGTAGAAGGTACGGCGAACTCAATGAAATTCCAGGTTCATTTGTCGAGGTTTGTCAGTAATTGCAATTGAACTTCTCTTTCAGGAATTAAGAAAGGTGAAAAGCCTCTTATCAATTTCAAGGTGCCTATCTCCTCTTCTCATCCTCTGCTGAATGACATGGGCAATACCCAATTTCTTGATGATGGCTTTGACTGACTGAACTTTTTGAATATGAAAAAATGTACCTTGCTGCAGGGTTACCTCATTGGTAATGGGATCGCAGATGACGAATATGATGGCAACGGCCATGTGCCTTTCTTATTCGGTATGGCGCTGATCTCAAGCAACATCTTTGAGGTCGGTTAAACAGGGAAGCTAGCACTAATTAGTGGACTTGTGCCATCACGAAGTCCCACAAGTATGTTTAGCAGGAGCTTACAATTGATTCTGCAGGATTGTCAGGCTACATGTAAAGGGAAGTTTCATGACCCCCCAAATGATCAATGCCGAAAGAACGTTCTCAAGGCTTACGCGGTGCGACGGTGTCCTTTCTCAGTACTTTGGAACATGTTTATTAGCTTTAAAAGCAATAGAACCGATACTATCCACAAATAGATTTGCAAGTGGGATTCGGTCAGTAAATTGACATTTTCTCCCGCTACTTTCTAGGCTATGACGGGTTTAAATAGGTATGACATTCTCGAGCCGTGCTACCATTACCCAGGCGACAAGGTCATGAATCTGCCTTTTGGCCTCCATCAGTTGGGGGCGACTGAGGAGCCTCTCTACACGAGAAAAAGAATGTTTCTTTGGCCATCAGAAAGAGAGAACACCCTCTCGTCAAGTCTCCAATCGGCGAACTTGTTTCACATCCCATGCGTTGTGAGTAATTCAGACTTTTTAGTATGCATGATTGAATTTCTATCGCTTTTCCACTCTCTTCTGGGGGTTAGAATCAAATTCCAGGGCACTGTAAAAGTAAGCTCGGCGACATTTTCAGTCTATCTGAGAAAGCTAGAATCTTCAATCGCTGTTGCTATGCTTTTTTTTCGGTCGAATCTGTTGCCATCCTTTATTTGTTACAGTTAAGATAAAGAAATGGAGATTTGAACTAAACATCGACTTAACAAAAGACTGATGTTTCTTTTGCTTTGATGTGAGCCCAAATTTCCGTCAGCTAAGACCTGAAAACAGTGCTCATTCTCTCGTCGAGATAAGTGAAGCATTAGTTTTCTACTACGTTTATTATGTTCTAAATTGTGAGTTTGCAGAATGACGATTTGGCTACTGCATGGTTAAATGACGAAGCAGTCCGAGAAGCAATCCACGCAGCAACGGTAAAGTGTTGAACTATTTCCTCTCCTTCGTTGAGGAAATGTTGAGCTTCTAATTATTTCGGGCATTTGCTTATTTTGCGTGTAATAGGCAAGTGTGGTAGGTCCTTGGGAGATATGCGCCAATAGAGTGAGGATAAATTATACCATTGATACAGGAAGTATGATCCCGTACCACAAAAGTTTGATTTCTGAGGGATACAGGGCACTTATATACAGGTGAAATGTGATATTCATGCCCTCTGCATTACTGAGATATCTCTTCTTGCCATGGCACTTCTACTAGGATTGGAGTAACTTTAACCTGTCAATTAACCTATTTGATGCGGTTTAGATGCATAATAGGTTGTGTAGTGATGTCCAACAAGTTCATTACCTCATTCTTTATATAATGGTGGCGTCTTTTTCATTTAATTGTTGTTAATTGATGTTATTTATCTGTGCTCAGTGGAGACCATGATGCACGCGTACCTTACACTGGCACTCAAGCTTGGACCAGGTCACTTGGACACAAAATTGTTGACGAATGGAGGTCGTGGATCTCCAACGAGCAGGTTGCTGGGTAAGTTCTTACTTCATCCCGTCTTTGGCAGTAATACTTAGCACTTGCAAGGTATGATCTTACTGACTAGTACTCATGGTCAAAGAGTAGAAATGTCTAAATCGATCACTCATAGGCAGAGTGATGTACAAATCCTTTGCTCTTTTTTTTTCCATCGCTTTTAAGCGCATCCACAAATTCAAATTACGATGCAATACCATTGTGGGTGATTATGCTATACTGTTCTAAGCATGCAAGCTTTTCCAACTTGTTTCAGGTATCTGCAAGGGTATGACCACAACCTCACATTCCTAACTGTCAAGGTCAGGAACCAATGAACTTTCAAACCAATCATATCTTATGACTCACAATTCGTTACCCAAAAAGACTAGAACAAGGTCACGACATCATCATGACGAATGTGCTGTTTTCTACATATTTTGGTTGTTCCGTCAAAACAAACTGGAATGTGGTACCACGCGATAGAATAATGCTGATAATATATACTTAATCTCTATGGATAAAAGATGTGAGTATACAAACAATGTCAAAAAGTTCTTCCTCAATGTCTTGGACAAAAAAAAAAGTCGTCTGTGTCTAAATCCTAAAGAAAAGCTCAATTTATCCTTAACGAACTAATTTTGTATGGTGTTTGGAAATGAGTTATTTGATGTTCGAATTCACAGATCCTGACCATTTGATAGTTGATACCAAAAATAAAAACCTTGGTTTCGCTTTTAAGGCTCAGAAGCAATTCTATTCTTTATTTTAATGGAATGCATGTAAGCCGATCCATTTCTAATTGCACATGCGCCGCTCGTTGGACTAGTCATCTCCTTGTCTGATGCTAATAATAACCGTCTTGTCATCGGTGCAGGGAGCGGGACATACGGTCCCCCAATACAAGCCGCGGGAATCATTGCATTTCTATACTCGTTGGTTAGATGGAAAACCAATCTGACATTACTACATTGCCTCTGGTTCACTCAATCGGAATCCTTCTACCATTTAGGCTAAAAGCCGGACAACTAGAACTTATGTACTCGAAAAGTTCATCGAGTTTTCAATAAGATCTTGCTTTGCGGTTTTTGATTTCTCCACTGTTCTTAACACAACCAACTGACCTGAATTGGGTCTATATTCTAACATAGGGAGAGATCAGTACTCCGACTTTTTGTTCAATGTCTCCAAAGAGACTAGAAGAAATGAGCTTTGCTCTTGCATCCGGTAAAGTATGACAGATGTAATCCTCACTGACAAAGATTAATCATGCATTGAAACTTGTTATACTGTAAAACTTACAGTATTTATGACTGATACCTGTGTTAGGCTGATCGGTATTGCCGTAATTCAATATCATGCATCAATTCTACTAATTCAACACAATGAAGATCTCTTGGAACTTAGAACCCTTTATGATGTCTGAGACTGGTGCTTCCGCTACACCAATCAATTTTTCTTGCTCCAACTCTATCATAACGGATAACGAGTAAACCTCTATAATCAATCGTTACACCAAAATGTCGTCATGATGAATGTTTCTGCCAATTACCACTTGAGCTTATGTGTCTACCGATGTTCCATACCAGCACGCCCAGTTTCATACTTGGTTGATTGGACATGACTTAATTGGGAATACTAATGGCCCACTTGCTTGTGCTCCTTGTACAATCACAGTCCGCCAAAGGAAAGACCATGAACAGTGAGCCCAGCTTGTGCAACATCGGATCGGTCAGGTTCAGTTGTTAAATGTCAACGTTGCTCTATTTTTTAAAGTATTATACTGCTAGTGCTGATTGCATCCGCACAAACTCCATTGAGGCGCGTGCCCGACTTTACTTGAATAAATCAAGTTCTGGAATGATGATGCTTAAGGAAAAGCTTGTTGTCTCATCTGAGGGTCCCTTCCTGATTTGTGGCACAAGAATTGCAGATTTCAATGAGCATAACAGATTTCAAGAAACAAGGACACTACAAATATCAAAATTTATGTATGACACTTCCTTTAATGCCAAAAGTTGTCGCCGGATCGCTTCGGTGCTAAACTTTTTGAAAAACGATCATTGAAGTGCCAACTCTGGTCAGTTTCGCCGGAAATCCGACGTGGTATTTTTTATTAATTTCTGAAGCCGATGTGACTCACTGGAGGCTTAGTCAGTATTTTTCATTTTAAATAATTTTTTTCTTTCTTTTTTTTTTCCTTTTTAGATCTACCGATCGGTTGCCGATGGCCGGGGCCACTGGCGAAACCCGGGAAGGGCTGGGCAAGGGCGTCTCCGACCATAGGCGAGGTCACCCCTTGCTAGCCATGGGTGAGGCGAACCTCACCGGCGACAGGCTAGGCTGCCCCTTGCCGGTCATGGGCGAGGCATCCCTCGCCCAGATCTGGCATGTCGTTGGCGAGGGCTGCCTCGCCTAGATCTGGTGAGGCCATCCCTCGTTGGCAGTTGGCTAGGTTGGCCTAGCCCATGGCCGGCGAGGGGCTGCCTCGCTTGTTGCCGGCGAGGCCCTTGCCCAGCCCGGGCTTCGTCGGTGGTCAACTCGGTCATCGGTAATTGGCCTGTAGATCAAAAAAGGAAAAAAAAGAAAGAAGAGGACAAAAAAAGAAAGAAAAGATAAAAATATAGTTAAAATAAAAAATGTTGACTAAGCTTCCGGCGAGCCACATTGGCTTCAGAAATTAATAAAAAAATGCCACGTCAGATTTCCGGTTAAACTGACTAGAGTTGGCACTTAAGTGATTGTTTTTCAAAAAGTTTGGCACTTAAGCGATATGACAAAAAATTTTGGTACTAAAATAAATACCGTACGCAAATTTTGGCACTTATAGTGTCCTTGTTCCGTTATTGCTTGTTACTACTCCAATAAATTATTCTGATTAAGTGCACAGTATTTCATTTGCTCTGCTGCTCTTATAACTTTGACCTCTAGTTTATGAACTGGAGTTCCTTTGATCCCGCAACCGACTGTGTCAACCCTGACAGTTGGCCACCATTAGATTTAAGTGAGATCATTGATTCATTGCATTTAAATCAAGTACTGCCGCTGATAGTAATATCATTTTTTTTTTATCTAATCTAGATGTTACTTTATCACTCTCTTGTTATTGTCATCACGATTCTACTCTCGGTATCTAAGCTCACAGGCTTGAGGAATAGGTAATGCGCAGAGACCTAAGGCATGCCAAAAGCGGGAAATCTAGACGCCCTCACCTTCTGCGGAACCAGGCATATATACAACACCACTTGCGACCCCCTTAGCGAGTACACAAGCGGTCTTGTATACATGCCTGCTTCCGCAGAAGGTGAAACCATCTACAGCTCCTCTTTTGGTGCGCTTTAGGCTTCTTTACGCATTACCTCCGTCCATCAAGCTTATCACCAAAACAGATTATCATTAGCATATGATTTTCGAGAAAATTCGCATATGATTTTCGAGAAAATTCGAAAATTTTCTTCTGATGCTGTCATCATATAAAAACCAACATCAACAAATAATACAAGGCGGAGACGAAAGCAACATGAAACACGATGAAAGGAACAGTACTATGATGGAAATTGCACATGGAAGTACTTTTCTCTAAGGGGGCATCATCGCATGGTTGAAACACTGTCCACGCTGTCGCTCACCATTAAAGGTACTTTCATTCAGACTGACATACTCTCGTGGGCTCTCTTTTGATCACAGCCTCTCCTGTGGGGCTCTCTCTTCATTATCCCTTACTACCTCCCATAGTCTAGATTTTTGAAGGATTCATCTTGAAGTTTAGTTATAAATGGATCATTGCCTAACATGTATCTATCTAACCAATCTTCAACCCACCAAAAAAGAAAATTCCAAATTTGTTGGGGGAATAATGGAGGGGTTGAAGAGATTTCAAGTATGAAGGTCAAAGTGCAAAGCAGGAAACTGATCAAGACGCTGAACTAAATTTTAGCATCCTTACACTTTTAATGATTCTATGCATGAAACTCGGGGGAAATGTCACTTGTTATGACTTGTAGGGGTGTACATGGTCCGGGTGGGCGATTCCTACCCCGGAACCTTGGACCACCAGCTACAGGATTAGTTCCAAAAATTGGAGCTGAGAATCGCTTATCGGTTCCATGGACTCGCTCAAGAACCGGACCTCCAGTCCGGTCCGATTCTTTGGTGGGTCCATGGAACCGGTTTCAACAAGTTTTCCTTGACAAATAAAAAAAAATCTGTGGACCAACATCAGATTAACAGAACAAAAGGAAAAGAACATAACTTTTCATACAATTCCTACACTATGATCAATTATATTAACCACATCATCCATAAATCAAATGAGTACCTATTAATTATTGAGAAAAATGACCAAGGTATCCCAACTACACAATAGCTTCAGACATGATAACAAATTTTCTTCTTTTTTTTATTTTTTTTGGTCAGATTTTTTAATTAAAAATTTAAAAGAAAATATATTATTATTATATTACCGGTCCGGGTGGGCGATTTCACACCGGGAATCGAGAACTGGCCCAAATAGTACCGGTTCCAAAAAATTGGAACTAGGAACCGGTCCAGTTCCCTTGGGAACCATCGGTTCCGATCTGGTTCCGGGCGGTTTCGGGTGGTCCGGGCGAGTCCCGATTCTTTTGCACACCCTTAATGACTTGTATGAACTAATATATTCTTTGGTAAATTTTTTTATTATTAATTTATTCTGGTGGAAAGGGTTTGAGAGATCCAACTCTATAAAGAGGGTGATAATCGCGAGTAGGTAAAGGCACAATAGTGAAGGCAACTTAGGAAAAAAAACATGAAGATTGAGATGAAGAGCAAGAAGATGATCAAACCCTCAGCTCCAACAGCTGATCACCTTCGCAAGCTAAAAATCTCTCTTATTGATCAGCTTCAGCCTCAAGTTTATGTTAGTGTCATTCTCTTCTACTCATCCAAAAAGGATGTACGTGACCCTTCATTCGTACCTCTTAGCGAAAGATTTCGGCTGCTCGATAAAGCGCTTGCGGAAACCCTCACGCTCTTTTACCCTCTTGCGGGCCGATACATCGAAGATAAGTGCTTGGTTGAATGTGAAGACCAAGGAGTGGAGTTCTTGGAAGCCAAAGTTGATGGCACTCTGGATCAATTTCTCCATGGAAAAACCGACCCCGACGATGTCCTCAATCATTTGGCAACTCAACCTCATCCGGTGGACCAGATTGCGCCACCTCTAGTGGTTGTCCAAATAAGCACGTTCACTTGTGGTGGAATCGCGGTCGGCCTGCGCTTCGCGCACAGGATTGCCGACATGCACACTATGTCCTCCTTCTTGAGCACATGGGCGATGGCATGTCGCGGAAGCATTCACAAGGCAATCCGTCCACGCTTCGATCTATCATCCATTTTACCTCCAAGAGACTTGCCCAAGCTCGAGCCTCCCGCCATACTAATGCCAGGTGCGAAACACGTCATGAAAAGATTCGTGTTCAACAGTCGATCCATCTCGAAACTCAAAGCCATTACCAGGAGCGGGGGATTCAATTCCGAAAGGGAACCCTCTCGTGTGGAACTGGTCACGGCGCTCGTTTCCATTGCTCTCTTGAAAATTGCCAAGCTGAAAAATGGGCAATCCAAGCCATTTCTCATTTTGCACATGGCGAACTTGCGAGGAAGGACGGATCTATTGCACGATAATTTGTGCGGCAATGTCTACACAGCGGTGCACTGGAAGTCCACGGCTGAGGCGACTGAGCTCGGGCTACATGGCTTGGTGGGTTTGATGCGAGATTCGATAACAACCTCGCTCGCTAAATTAGCAAATGCGATAGACGGGGAGGATTTGGCCGAGATGGTGATGAACTTGGTGGGACAGTATCAAGAGGAACTGCAAAATGGCGGTGCCGACGTGCTCTTTTTCACCAGTTGGTGCCGGTTTCCGCTGCACCGGGTCAATTTGGGTTGTGGTGAGCCTGAGCTTGTGAGCGGCTTATGCACTCCGTTTGACTCGGTCGTGTTGATGGATCACAAGAAAGGTGGCGGCGATGATGGCGGAGTTGTGGCGGGGGTGAGCCTGACTGAAGCCGACATGGATCTTTTCCGTCAACAGCACGACATGTTGGAATACGCTTCCCCTAAGTAGACAGAACGATCCTATCATATAGTTGTCCGCATGTGACCAGTGGACCAAATAATTTTATGTATGCAACATTGTAAGTCCACATGTAATGTGGAGGGTAGATGAATAAACTTTTATTTGATCGATTGAGTTTTTGAGTGTAATAGAAGTTTGTTGATTATATTAGGGAAAATGAAAGAAATTGTCGCTTGCAAAAATTAGGTCAATCTGGGTCTAACCAGCTTTACCTTAGCCTTTGTTGTAATAATATAGTGCCACTAGCATGAAAAGCCATTGAGGTTTGCTTGACTATTATCTTGGTTTCTTGTCATGCAGTTTGATTGGCGCGAATTACTCGTCCATCATCGCACCGATTTTTTGCACATCATAATTTTGACCTACGTTAGCACATATGTTAGTTTCAATTTGCTGAGGGACTTTGACCGAAAAAATTCTACAAATTCAACTGCCTGATTGCAAAATTTATGTGACTGCAGGATCACTTCAAAAAAATCCGGGACTTATCAAATTCAAGTGCTGAACAAAACGAAAGTAATTAAAATGACTGACTAATGGCTTGATAAGAACACCCTATTATTTGCTCACTTTTTATTGGTCCGAAGAGAACCACCATATTGTACGATGAAGTCAGTGGACTAATGGTATCATTTGTTTATTGATCTACGACTAGTGAACCATTGTGTAACACGAGATGATTAATCGTGATGCCCTATTAGGCTTAGACAAATGGATATGTCCAAGTTGATTAAAAAATGGTTCAATGACTATCTAGAGGAAGACGTCAGCTAGACCAGCAATTGGTGTCTTTGTGTCATAATCTTATCGTATTATATAATCTTGTTGCATTAGATTTAGATTTAATTCGAGCCCGAGACAGTTAATAATCATTTCAGATTCTTAGTTCCCAAAACGACAAGTGTATCAAACGGGCTGTAGAGCACGACACGATGTGTTTAACACGTTTAATACATAACATCTTTTATGAACCTGCAAAAACTATTGAAGTAACAAATCCAAAAGTAAAAAATCAGTTGCAGTGTAAAATCTTTTACAAATCAGCATAAAGATAGCATATTGATTATTTAGAGATCTTTTCTGATTTTTCTTTTATTCAATCTCATTGTAAATCAAATTGTATATTTTATCTTTGAGTTTTACCATATTATAGATGATGATATCTTTATTTATACTATCCAACATATCAATGAAAAGTAACACTTCATTGACTCAATTCTTTATTTTCTTTGTGTTATATCATTTCAGGCCCCATTTGCCTTCCAAATTAAATATATCCCTGCTTAGTACTAATATATTATTTGGTAAAAAATTTCATTATTAATTTATTCTAGTGGAAAAGGTTTGTGAGATCCAACTCTATAAAGAGGGTGATAATCGCGAGTAGGTAAAGGCGCAATAGCGAAGGCAACTTACGAAAAAAAAAATGAAGATTGGGATAGAGAGCAAGAAGTTGAACAAACCCTCAGCTCCACCAGTTGACAGCCTTCGCAAGCTAAAAATCTCTCTAATTGATCAGCTTCAGTCTCCAGCTTATGTTGGTGTCACTCTCTTCTACTCATCCAAAAAGGATGTACGCGACCCTTCATTCGTACCTATTAGCAAAAGATCTCGGCTGCTTGAGAAAGCGCTCGCGGAAACCCTAACACTCTTTTACCCTCTTGCGGGGCGATACGTCGAAGAGAGGTGCTTGGTCGAATGTGACGACCAAGGGGTGGAGTTCTTGGAAGCCAAAGCTGATGGCACTCTGGATCAATTTCTCCATGGCGAAACTGACCCCGATGATGTCCTCGGTCATTTGGCAACTCAACCTCATCCGGTGGACGAGATTGCGCCGCCTCTAGTGGTTGTCCAAATGACCACGTTCACTTGTGCCGGCATGGCGGTTGGCCTGCACATCTCGAACAAGATTGCCGACATGCACACTGTATCGTCCTTCTTGAGTACGTGGGCAATGGCATGTCGCGGAAGCGTTCACAAGGCGATCCATCCGTGCTTCGATCTATCTAGACATGGCCACGGTTCGAAACCGGCGGTTCCGGTTGTGGTCATGTATGAACTAGAACCGGAACTAGAACCGCCCCTGGCGGTTCCGGTTCCGGGCCGGTTCCAGTTCTAGGCCGGTTCGGAACCGGCCGGTAAAAATTAAAAAAATAAATTATGAAATAAAAAATAATGAATTATCAAATTATGAATTAATGAATTAATCAATATAAAATGTAATCAAAATGTACATTGTAATCAAATTTGAGGAAAAAAGAGAGAAAGAGATGAGGCTTGAATTTAATGAATTATCATTAAGCGCTTTATATATCTTCTTGGGGATAGAAGAATCAAAATCCATGTAGTTCTTTTACCCTCAGTCGTTGCTACTCGTTGTGGTACCGGTATCAGTAGTGGTGGTATCTCCGTCGTCAAAGAATTCGGATTCATTATTCCGATCTATCTCTTGTTGTCGACATTGAGCCTTCGTCCAATCATTGACGCAAGCTTGAGCCTCTACTAATTTCGGAACTAATCTTGAACGTTGTTCATCTAAAATATTACCTCCGACACTAAATGATTGTTCGATCGCAATTGTCGAACATGGAATTGCAAAAATTTGTTTTGCAATAAGAAAAAGGATTGAGTATTGGCTTGCGTGCCTCTTTCACCAATCTAAAATTAAAAAAACCTGTATTACCTTTGGATTCGGAAAACTCAAAGGAAACGGTTAGATACATCTCTAATTTAGAAATGTTTCTTATTACTCCCTTTTACTTTTTTTGTCTATGTAATAAAAGTTGATACCCTCTACTAATTTTACCTGTACTCTCACTTTGTGTTTCGGTAGATTGAGAAGATCCAATATCACCTCTCTTGGTACAAACTTCATTATATAATTCTATTACTACATTTTTAAACTCCCTTAGTATGGTTGTAACATCTACCATATTATAATGTAAACATTGATAATACATATGCAAATAATCACCTAAACCATCTAATTTGCAACGTAGATAAAACACACAATAACTAAATAAATAATGGAAATTTCGCTATAATAATTGAGCCACTTCATTCTCATTGTTATTATAGTATTTTATAATTCAACATCATTTTCATATTCCTCAAAAACTCCAACAATATTAACCTTTAAAATATCTAAAAAAAATTTGCAAATATTTTTTTTGCAAATATCCCACTCTCGTGCAAGTCCTGCTGTAGTTTTTTTTTTGGGGAACCGGGCCTGAAACCTGCAGTTTCGGGCCGGTTCCAAAATTGTTGGAACCGAAACTGGGCCCGTAGGCCACGGGTCGGTTCCGGTTTCGAACCGCAGGCCCGGTCAACGGGCCGGTCCTGGGTTTGACCCAGGCCGAAACTAGCCCATGGCCATGTCTAGATCTATCATCTATTTTACCGCCAAGAGACTTGCCCAAGCTCGAGCCTCCCGCCAGACTAATGCGAGGTGCAAAATACGTCATGAAAAGATTCGTGTTCGACAGCCAATCCATCTGGAAACTCAAAGCCATTGCAAGGAGCAGGGGTTTCGATTCCGAAAGGGAACCCTCTAGTGTGGAGCTGGTCAAGGCGCTCGTTTCCATTGCTCTCTTGAAAATTGCCAAGCTAAAAAATGGGCAGTCCAAGCCGTTCCTCATTTCGCACATGGTGAACTTGCGCGGAAGGACAGATCTCGTATCGCACGATAATTTGTGCGGCAATTTCTACACAGTGGTGAGCGGGAAGTCCACAGCCGCAGTGACCGAGCTTGGGCTACGCGGCTTGGTGGGTTTGGTGCGAGATGTGATGACAACCTCGCTTGCTAAAGTAGCGAATGCGATAGACGGGACGGATTTGGCCGAGATGGTGATGAACTTGGCGGGAGAGTATCAAGAAGAACGGAGGAAAGGCGATGTCGACGTGCTCATCTTCACCAGCTGGTGTCGGTTTCCGCTGCACCGGGTTGATTTGGGTTGGGGTGAGCCTGAGTTTGTGAGTAGCTTATGCGCTCCGTTTGACTCGGTCATGTTGATGGATCACCAGAAAGCTGAAGGCGGAGTCGAGGCGTGGGTGAGCTTGACTTAAGACAAGATGGGTCTGTTTAGTCAACAGCATGACATTTTAGAATATGCGTCCCCTAAGTAGACAGCTTCAATATGAATTGATTGAATATTTCGTGAAGGCATTGAAATGCACGATCCTATTATATAGTTGTTCGCATGTGATTCGTGAGATATATAATTTTGTGTGTGCACGTTGTGAGTCCACATGTACTGTGGAAGGTAGACGAATAAACTTTTATTTGATTGATTAAGTTTCTTTTAGTGTAATAGAAGTATGTTGATTGGTTGAACCAGATTGACTATTATCTTGATTCCTTGTCATGTAGTTTGCTTTGTGCGAATTACTTGTCCATCATCGTATCTCGAATCACTAGTCCCCATTCTACATCCTATGCTAGACTGTCATTTCTTTGGCCCTCTAATGCTTCGGCCAAATCTTGAGTTATTAATAGCGGCTCTATCTTAACGTTCCACAACCTAAAATTGTTCCTCCCATTAACTTTTTCAATTTCAACTTTCACTTCAGACATAATTGCAGCAACATGATTTCTAGATGATAATCACACAAGAAAAAACTCCAAATCAAAATCTAGAAAATCCCATCCTAAGGCATTAATATCAATTGTTGTGATATGGATGTGGAAGTGCTAATCGGATCTTACAATTTAAGTGAATGCAAAATCATCGAAGAAATGAACAAGGAACAGTGAAGGAGATTTTTGGTCCAAGTGTCAATAACTACATTCATAAGGAAAGCCAGTAACAAATAATCTACTATAATCGGCTCCAAATTATAATTATTCACACACTCGAGTATTTTCTATATTTAGATTAAGCCAAAAACCCAAATTGTTTACAAATAAGCAACTCATTTTGATGTAAAATTTACAGCATAAATTATCGTGTTTGCATTTGTGTTGCCGAAAACGTAGAACGTCATGCGTTCTCTCTCTTACTTCGCGCGGCTCCGCTTCTCGAAGGGAACACACGTCTTCCTTCTCTTTTATTGAGCGGCTCCTTCTGTCCTGGCAGCTCATGTGCATTTTATTCAAGGAACGCTAAGCATCCTTTAGCTGTTTGACTCCAAAAAACGAAGAAGATGGAAAAGGTATAGCTTTTCTTTTTTTCATTTTTTACTTTTCTTTCTTTTCACTTGGTCCCACTTGCTTCTCTTTGTACGTCCATATATAAAAGGCACATTAATCCACTTGTTTGATCGTGGAGATATATATTTTATAAAATAAGAGTGCCCTTTATTTTGTCTTCTAGTGGCAAAGCTTCTCGCAATCAAACTTGAAGACACATCAAATTTTGAACAAATCAAAATATTCCAATGAGTCAAGTCCGGTACACGACTAAAACTCTGAGAAACAATTTAGTAGAACGAGCAACGCCGATGAGATCAACTTGTGCAAGATCAGATTGGTCAGGATCAGTTGTCATTAAACGCCAACATTGCTCTTTTTACGAAAGCATTATACTGCTAGTGCTCATCGCATTCGGCCCAGCCTTCAATGAGGCAAGTGTGCGACTTTACCCGAGTAAATCAAGTTCTGTAATGATGATGCTCAAGGAAAAGCTTGCTATCTCATCTGAGGGTCACATCCTGATCTATGGCAAAAGATTTGCAGATTTTGATGAGCATAACGGATGGATTATTACTTGTTACTGCTCTAATCAATGCAATGATTTTACTATCCATGTTCTCAGTGGTTTATTTTGATTTAGTGTACAATATATCATTTGCTTTGACTGGAATTCCTTCGATACCCTAGCCAACTGCATTGACCCTGAGAGTTGGGCACCATTAGATGTAAGTAAAATTATTGATAAATCAAGCACTACCGCTAATAGAAAAATTATTTTTATCTAATCTAGTAGTTACTTCATCATGATCTTATAATTGTCATCGTGTTTCTATTCTTGATATTTGTTATTAGGAGGCAAGTATGAATTGTGTTAGAGAATTTTCACATCGGATAAATTTTTTTTTTTTGTAACCCAGGGAACCCCCGCACGGCCGACAGCCGGGGAGTAAACTCTGGGGGCGATACGTGCTAGCCACCACACACGTGCCACCGGTTAAGTCACCCTGCGGCGCCCAGGATTCGAACACTCAACCTTTTGCGAGAGGAAGAGTGCGCGCTCTAGCAGCGCCACCCAGGCGGGTGGTCACATCGGATAATTTATGTGGTGTAGAACTATTAATAAATCTTAGTTGTCTTGTAACTCATTGGTTTAAGCTTTTGAGTAAATGTAGATCTAATCGGATATGTTGAGGGGTTTGGATTTAGGTTTTCTCTTGGTGATCTCCTCATGCAAAAGGTATCAGGCTTCTGTCCCATGCTCCCAACATTTGTTGAGTTTGTCTTGAATTATGTTTCGAGTATTTGACCCAAATTGAGTTTTAATACAAGAACTCTTGGTATGGAGTAATATAAATATTATTTTTTCTTAAGGTATTAGTTCTAAAAAAAAGGAGAGACAAAAAGAGTTTTAGGTTCTTTTGAGTCATCTCTTATAATCCTTGAATTTTCATAATAGATTTGGTTTCTCCTCTCCCCATGGTTTTCCCCGCAAGGGTTTTCTACGTTTATTTGTGTTTGAGTTTTTTTCTTTTCACTTTTAATTTCGTTGTAGTTTCTGCATAAGTCATAATAGTATTTAAGCTGATAGACTATAGGGAATGGGTGATGTGCAAACCTAAGGAATGCCAAAAGCGAGAAATCTAAACACCATCACCTTATGTGGAATCGGGCATTCACAAAGGGGGTTGTAGTGACTAGACCCCGGTGATTGTTTTACACAAGTGGTATTATATATATGCCTAGTTTCACGCAAGGTGAAACCTTCTACACCTCCTATTTTGGCGTGCATTAGGTTTCTTTATACAATACCTTGTTCCATTATGCTTATTACTAAAACATGAGTTGGAAAGAGTCTTAAGTTTTTTCAAGCCACCTTTTGTGATTCTTGAATTTCAATAGTGGGTTTGGCTTCTCCTCTCTATTTGGTTTTTCCACAAGGATTTTCCATGTAAATCTATGTGTTTTTTTTTTTCAAATTTAATTTCGTTGTAGTTTCCGTATAAGTCATAATAGTATCTGAGCTTCAAGCTTGAGGGAATAGGTGATGTTTGGAGACGTAAGGCCTGCCAAAAGTGGGAATTCTAAACGCGGTCACCTTTCATAGAACCAGGCATTCACAAAGGAGGTTGCAGTGACCAGGCCCCAATGATTATTGTACACAAGTGGTGTTATATATATGCTTGGTTTCATAGAAGGTGAGACGTTCTACACCTCTTTTGGCATGTATTAGGTTTCTCTATACAATACCTCTTTCCATTAAGCTTATTGCTAAAATTGGAGAGCATTCAAAAATTTCTTATGATTGTTTTTCTTAAGTTATTAGGTTTTAAAAAAAGGAGAGACAGAAAGAGTTTTTAGTTTTTTCGAGCCACCTTTTGTAATCTTCGAATTTCCATAGTGGATTTGGCTTCTCTTCTTCCCGTGGTTTTTCTCGCAGGGATTTTCTATGTAAATTTGTGTGTTTTTATTTATTTATTATTCTTAGTTTTAATTTCGTTGTAATTTCCACATAAGTCATAACAGTATTTGAGCTCACATGCTTGAGGGAATAGGTGATGTGCAGAGACCTAAGGCATGCCAAAAGCGAGAAATCTAAACACTATCACCTTCCACGGATCTAGGCATTCACAAAGGGGGTCACATTGATCAAGCCCCGATGATTATTGTGCACAAGTGGTATTATATATATGCTTGGTTTCGCGAAAGGTGAGACCTTCTACACCTCCTCTTCTGGCGTGCATTAGATTCTTTATACAATACCCCTTTCCATTAAGCTTATTACTAAAACAGGAGAGAATTAAAAATTTTCTTCTGGTGCTATAATCATATAAAACCCAAACATCATCAAAAAATGCAAAACGAAGACTAGCAACAGCGTGAAACCCGTGGAAAGGGAACAGTGCTGCTACGATGGAGATTGTACATAGGAGTACTTTTTCTGTGGGGTCACCATCACATGGGTGAAACCCTTTCCACGCAGACGCTGTCTTCACCATAAAAGGTACTTTCATGCAAACTGACGAACATAGTCTCGGAGTCTTTTATGATTGCTAGTGTACAATTATTGATTTATGCAAGCTGTATCCCGTATTTAGCAGGGGTGAGCACGGTTTCAAAATAAAACCGGAAGCAAAAAGAACTGGATCGGCAGATCTGATTCCCAATTCTAAGGAGGAGGGAGATTCCGGTTACCGATTCTTTTTCAAAGGAATCGCCGGTCCTCGGTTCGGTTCCCGGTAACCGGAACCGGAACCGGAACCGGAACCGGCTACCATAATCGTAAAATTCCTAATTTTCTTCGCACTTTTCACGTTCCACTCTCAGTCTCAGTTCTCAAGCTCTCATCGACGGCGTCACAGCGAACCTTCGGCGTTCCACCGCGACGCTGAGCCTCTTCCACCGCCGCGACGCTGAGCCTTCCGCGTTCCATCGCGACCCTGAGCCTTCCGCGTTCTGCCGCGACGCTGAACCCCTTCCGCCCGTTGCGACGCCGAGCCCCTTCCATCACTTCGCTTACCTCGTCTTCTGCTACGTTCAAGAATCAGGTAACCAAAATTTCTTCTTCGCCTCCTTCTGGTTCATTTTTGTAGATGAGGTGACGGCAGTGGCCGGTTTGGTGGTTGCGTTGTTGACGACTCTAGGGTTTCTGTCGATTTGGCTCGTGCGGTTGTTAGAGCACTTTGGAGTTGGAGTTTTGTTCCTGCTTGTTCGTTTGCTAAAATTGTTGTAATGGCTGAGTTGATTTTTCGTTTGGGGCAAAAGGGCATCTGAATGGGTATAGATATAGCCATGGCCAGATCTCTTTGCTTTGAACTAATTTTTCCGAATTGGTATTAGTATAGATAAAGCATTTCTATCTATTTTTCCTTACTTTTTGACTTGTACCCGCAGCTTGTAGGAGTTGGTTTTGGTTTTAAGTGAATGGAAGTGGGAAAAACAGAGTGTGAACTCTGACTTCTATAAATTAATCAAGTGAAAAAACAGAGTGTAAACTTTGACTCTATTTGCCTCTTTCCTAGTGATTCACGATCTAACAAGTCAAAAACTCAACACTGCCACACGAAATCAATTCATCCGAATGGGTAAAAGGGCATCTGTATTTTCCAATTAGGGGATAGCTTTGTCTGTGCCACCCTAGTCTGAACAATATTTCCAAGGAAAATCTGAATACTACTCAATTCTCCCCTACTTATGGATTTAGTAGAGAAATTGACATCTTTTCTAGTCTAGAGGAGCTTGGAGGGGAATATGGGTTATGTGATTTTGTCCTTGTGTTGTGCCTGCTTCTTTTGTTGAGAATTTTCTTGTGGGTAGGTTTGGGATGTGATGATGGGGGAAAGGGTGATCTTTTTAGATCCAGTTGGGGTCAATGCAAGCAGACTTGAATTCATGAGTAGAGCTTATGTCACCGGGAAGCTTGCTACTGTCAAGAATTTATCTCGTTCGGTCTTTCTCCGATGGCTTTAATGTAGAATATTTAGGAATTGTTATTACTACGGATATGGTTGTGGTAATTGATCTTGGCTCATTTATGCTTTATCATTTGTGGTATATGTGAAAAATCTGATTTGATTGTGAGTATATGGACTAAATTGCAGCTTGGAGGAAGACACTGGATTAAGTTTTAGATTTGTCATTGGTAGGACTAATGATGGGGCGAAGATGATGGAATTTAAAAGGGAAGTGGCACAGTCTGATGACTTCTTACTGTTGGATATAGAAGAGGAGTACAGCAAACTCCCCTACAAAATGTGGGCACCATTCTCTCTCTGTGTGATCCGCTTTAAACTGCAGGTTAGCTTTCTTCAAAACCGCCTATGCACTTTTTGATGCTGATTTCTACGTTAAAGCGGATGATGACATCTATCTCAGGCCATCATTTTCAATCTTGCTCAACATATATGTCAACATATGGCTGTTATTATTGGTATTTTTTACATATACCACAAATGATGTCATGTTCTTTTTTTGTGAGATCCATCTTGATTTTGATGAGAGTCTTCATCCTTAGTTGCAAATGATAAACAAATCCATTATGTAATAGGCCGCTCTTTATTCTTTAGACCTTTACAATCTTCGTGGTTTGTCCAATAACTGGTCTTTCGTTTTGTATAACTAAAAGTGAAACAAGAAAAAAAAAGAACTTGTTAGAACCTGAATCGACCCTGGAACCCGTAACAGGGTAGGTTCTAGATTTCACGTTTCGATGGGTAGATTTCAGGTTCCAATAAATGAGGAACTTGTATCCGAGAGTAGGTTTTAGGTTCCAGGCGGAACTTGTAAGGAACTAGGAACCGCTCACCCTTATCATTTAGGTAGGAAAATGATACTTCTGTGAATCCAAATGCATTAAGATGATCTACAATCATGTTTTAATTTTTTCATCGTGATATTTGAATTTTAGCCCAATGTGCAATGTCGTTCATAAACTTTTAATTTATTTAATTTGGTCTTTGAACTTTTGGTACATATTCAATTTAGTCACTGGATTATATGAAAATATTAAATTTTGTCTTCTGTTAATTTAAGTTAATGGAATTTGCTGATCTGACTTCTAGTTTAGTATGTCAATAAAAAATAAACATTACATACGAATTATTCACATGAGATATTCAACTCGAATTAGAATATAATAATCCCCTTAATTTTTTTAAATTAAAAAGTGATTATCCACGTTATTTAATGATATGGATTATTATATCCTAATTTTAGTTAAATCTCTTTCGTGGATAATCTACATGTAATGTTATTTTTTTGTCCACCCTTCAAACTGACCGAATTGGAAGTCAAATTAATAAATTCTATTATCTTGAATTAATGGAAAGATAATATTGGATATTTTCACTTAGTCTAGAGACTAGTATGAATATTTACTAAAAGTTTATGGATTATATTGAACAAATTAAGGGTTCAGGACGACATTATACATCGGACTAAAGATCAAGGATCACGTTGAACAAATTACAAGTTCAGGAATAATAATGCACATTAGGTCAAAATTTAGGGACTACATGTGTAATTATCTCATGGTATTATTAGTTTGATAGAGAATGAAAACAAGCAATGGAGCAAAGGAGGACCAGTAGCAACTTAATGGATTCTGCATTACGAGGGCTTGTACATTGTATGCTTTTTTCTGGTTTTTACCGTCACACACTCAACAGCATTAGGCGGCCAATTAGCCTGCAATTACAAGAAAATCTCTGCACGAGATTAAGTGGTGGCTCTTTTTTTTTTTTTTTATCAAAACCTTTTACAGCCGCCCACAGACTAGATTTTTGTTGGATTATCTAGGAGTTCTCTTATAAATAAATGGTTGTTGAGCAAATATTATCTATATAACCAATCTTCACCCACCAGGTTTGAGTGCACCGATTCCAATTTGTTGGGGAATCTTGGAGTGACCGGAAGAGATTCAAGTATGAAGATCGAAGTGCAAAGCAAGAAACTGATCAAGCCATCGGCTCCGACGCCGAACCACCTTCGAAAGCTAAACATTTCATGCATTGATGAGCTTTTGCATCTTCTTTACTCCGGTTTCCTTTTCTACTACCGGGCTGATGGCGAAAACCATG
Organism: Syzygium syzygioides; assembly: GCA_031216285.1. Classification (NCBI taxonomy): domain Eukaryota; kingdom Viridiplantae; phylum Streptophyta; class Magnoliopsida; order Myrtales; family Myrtaceae; genus Syzygium; species Syzygium syzygioides. The sequence goes on from CM062248.1 coordinate 13,047,674, forward strand.
AAGAGGATATTTTCCAAAGGCTTTGCCTTTTGGAGGAGTCACTTTCGGAAACTCTAGCGATCTTCTACCCTCTAGCTGGTCGGTATGTTGAGGAAGGGCTCTTTATCGACTGTAATGACCAAGGAGTAGAATTTGTGCACGCCAAAGTGAATGGCCAGCTTGATCAGCTCCTCCAGGGAGAATTTGACACAGACCTGCTCAGCCGTTTGTCCGAGTTCCAAATGGGACCAGCCAGCAATAATCCCCTAGTTGTGATTCGAGTGAACGTGTTCGAGTGTGGGGGATTCTTGATCAGTCTGCGCCCTTGTCACAAGTTAGGCGACTTGTATACCGTTGTGACATTCATGAACTCATGGGCTACCGCTTGTAGGGGCGGAATCCACAAATTAGCCTCGCCGTATTTCGAGCTGTCCTCTCTATTCCCATCGAAGGGGTTGGGGGTAACTTTAATGCCTCCACTTCTTACTGGAGTAAAACTCACGATGAATCGGTTCTTATTCAGTGGCGCGGCCATATCGAGATTAAAACTAGCTGGGCCTAAAAATGTGCGGATATCGAGAGTGGAGGTCGTGTCCGCACTGTTATGTAAGGCATTCGTAACTTTGGATCGAGCTAAACACGGGCACCTGAGGCCCCTTGTCATTTGCCAGAATATGGACTTGCGTGGTAGAGTTAATCTACCAATACCAACAAATGCGTTTGGTAACTTCGTCACGAAGGTCATTGCCCGACGCATGATGCATCAGAGCAGCCTGGATTTGGAAGCGTTTGTGAAGATGATCCACGATATGTTCGCAAGCGCCAAGGCAAGGTTTGCAGCGATATCGGACAGAGAGTCGTGCATGGATATGGTGAAGGAATGTGCAAGAGAATACAATGAAAGGGTTAACAGTGACGAAGATAATGTGGTAGACTTTACAAGCTGGTGTGGTTTCCCATTGTATGACATTGATTTTGGGTGGGGGAAGCCGGACTTGGTCAGCAACGCATGCAATCCCGTCCGTAACATTGTTCTCATTGATAGTAAATCTGAGGGTGGAATCGATGCATGGATAACTCTAAGCCAAGAGGAGAAGGTTCTTCTTGAGCAAGACCCTGACATTGTTGCTTCACTTCCTGAAAACTCTGTTGGGCGGAGCGGTTGCCTGCACTCTCTTCCATCCAAATTGTGAGATCTGCTGAAATAAAATAATATTGATTTCGGTTGTTGAATTGTCAACATCTCTTGAGATCGATGGTAAACCTCTCCCTAGCGTTGTTCTTTCTCAGAGATTTCAATCACTCTTGAAGCATGTGGTTCCTGACTTCATGTTATTCGGCTGCAATTACTGAGTGTGATCTTTAAAATAGAGAGGTAACAGTCGCTGCCCATATTTGAGGGAGAGAAAAAATAAAAGAGTTGCGAGTGTGTCTATGTAAAAGCTAGTGAGCTTTAAGTGTTTTGTGTGTGGTTTGAGAAACTATATTGTAATAATTGTGTGAGATAATATTTTATTCGAGTGTTATATTTGTATCGTAGTTTGGTATAACAAGCGCGACTCCAGCTTCCTATTATAAATTCTCGTTTTACTATCGCGGGCTTTTACGAGCTCACCTAATCTCAACAAGGACTCGGTTACGTGGGACTCACATGGACCTCATAATTTTGAAGGGCTGAGATTGAGTGGGCTGACGAAGACTCGGTGTAGGTAAAATTTCTCTAAATACGGCTTTAGGTTCTAATAAAGGTGGACAGACCTACCAAGCTATATGGATCTTATGTACTTCGATGAAAGCATTGGATGTGTAATAAGAGAATATTTACTTAGTAGATTTGTTGTAATTTGGACATGATAAATTCAGCGAAATCCCCCGATCCGTCCTCTATGGGATATTAGTATTGGTGAAAATGAATAATTTACTAAGCTTAAATATATCACGCCCTAGCAATTTAAGGCGCGGTGGCCGAAGGGAGCATATCCCATTCGTCAATGTTAAAGCTGCGGCAGTGAGATAGAGTTTCAATAGGTTATGATTAAAACTCCTTGAGTCTGCATATTATCTATTGTGGGCCAACCTTTATTCTGCATCATGACAATTCGACAAATACTAGAGATATCTAATTTCGGTAATAATTAGTTGTCCAGTACATGATATTGATTCCAAGGATGTTCTTGCGTTAGTTTTTGACTGCACGGATAGTTGCGTGTAGCCATGTTCTCGCTCCGCTACATCATGTACGAGAGATTGTGCAACTTTAACCCTCTCGTAGGGTTTCTCTCCTTCGGAAGAACTACCATCTTCCTCGTAGGGAGTCTTCCTTTCCCTTAGTTAGAGTCTACCTCTCCACTGTTGGTAGTTTGTAAAACAAACGAAGAGGTGCCTTGTCCCACTTGGCGGTTACTTATTAGCGGTTATATCGGAAGGAAAGGTTATATCTGTTCATACATATTTTTCGTTATTAATTACACAACGTTTTTGTCCAATAGATTATTTTCTTCCATTTTTCATTTCTTTCATAGTCAGCCATTGTTTTCAATTGTTTCCTTTTGAGAGTTCTTCTGATATTCTCATTGAGACTTTGTTGTATCAAGGAAAATTTTTGCTAGTAACCATTAGCAATATTTGTGAGGTAAATAATTCCTTAGAGAGAGAGAGTTATCACAGCTCAAAGCCCGACTCCATTCTTCTACCTAGTCACTTGATTTTTCCCCAACACTTCGGCAACAATGGAGTTAGAGTCAATCAAAGTCATGAATCAAGACATGGTGAAACTCGACCAATTTTTTTTTTGGGTCAGAAAATTAGACTAGTTTGATGGCAAGAATTTCGCCCGTTGGAAAAACAAGATGATGTTTCTTCTCACTACCTTGAAGATTTCCTCCATTCTGAATTCCAATTAGATGCCTATAGAGGATCCAAAGCCTACCATTGAAGTAAGATAGCCAAGTGCAAAAGCCATTGAAAGGGAAAGAGAGGAAAAAACTTGAAGAGGACGAATTGCTTTGTCGTTGGCATATTCTGAACATATTGTTCGAGGGAAAAGTGTTAAAAAAGTCCTATATCTTTTGCATTGGTGCCAATTGAGTCTTAAACTTTTTTTTGATGCCAATTCAGTTCTAAATCTTTTACATTGGTGCCAGTCATAAATCTTTTTTGGTGCCAATTTAGTTCTAAACCTTTTCCATTGATGCCAATTTAGTCCTAAATTTTTTGTATTGATATCAATTTAGTCCTAAACCTTTTTTTCGTGCCAATTTAGTCCGAAACATTTTGCATTAATGCCAATTCAGTCCTTCGACATGTGAACAACTATTAGCTTGAATGACTAAATTAGCACCAATGCAAAATATTTAGGACTGAATTAGCACAAATGCAAAAGGTTTAGGACTGAATTGGCATCAAACAAAGGTTTATGACTAAATTGGCACCAATGCAAAAGGTTTATAACTGAATTGGACCAATGCAAAAGGTTTAGGATTGAATTGGCACCAAATAAAGGTTGAGGACTAAATTGACACTAATGCAAAAGGTTTAGGACTGAATTGGCACAAAAAAAGTTTAGGACTAAATTGGCACAAATGCAAAAGGTTTAAGACTTTTTTGACACTTTTCTCCATTGTTCGATTGATTGTATGATTTATTCACTGAGATGAAATCTGCTAGAGACATATAGAATGCACTGGAATTAAAGTACAAGGCAGAGGAGCAAGGTGCCAATAAATATTTGATTGAAAAGTATTTCAGCTTTAAATGTGTTGATATAAACTCTTGCTGGAGCAAGTCCATGAATTGCAAGTGCTTGTCAATGAAATTCGTTCCCTCAAGATTAACATTTTAGAATCCTCTTAGGTTGGAGTAATTATTACAAAATTGCGTGCAAGTTGGAAAGATTATGGAAAAAGGATGTTGCACAAGTAAGAGGACTTCACTTTGGACCAAATTCAAAAACATATTCGAAGTGTGGAAGAGTCACGTTTACATGATAATTTTGGCTTATATGAGACCAAAGTGAATGTTGTGGAGGGGAATGATTTCAATCCCAAAAATCACTGGAACTTGATAGTCAAGAAACGTCATAAGTTTTATGAAGACATAGAACGAGAAAATACAATTCTAATGGTACTATCCAAGCTTTTAAGGCTAGGTTAGTGGCCAAGGGGTATAGACAAAAAAAGGAATAGATTATTTTGATACATATGCTCTTGTAGCATGTATAACATTTATTCAAAATTTTTTTTCTTTAGCATCCATATATGATATTTGCGTTCATCAAATGCATGTCAAAACTGTATTATTGAATGGAGATATAAATGAGGAATTTATATGGAATAACTAGAGGGTTTTATTCTTCATGGAAATGAAAGGAAAGTATGTAAATTGGTTAAATCTCTTTATGGGCTTAAACAAACACCTAAGTAATGGCATGGAAAATTTGATTCAGTCATATTGTCAATGAATTCAAACACAATAGTCCTGATAAGTGTTTTTATTCTAAATTCACTAAAGATTATGTTGTTTTAGTTTGTATATACATTGATGATATGCTTATTTTTTGAACAAATATTGTCACGCCCCGAATCCTATCGAGCTCGCGACATTCTCCACTGGTCGATTTATGTGACGTCCCAGGATTATCGCCGACCTCAATTAACCATCAGAGATTTACATCCACAACGGATACCACAATTAATCCAGAATAATTAAAAACTGGGGGAAAGTCAGGAAGAACATACATATTTTCAATATCAAACTTATAAACTATTTACAATTTACAACCATCACGAACTCTTGCGCACCGTACTTAAATCCATCGATATACAAAAAGATGGATGACTTGACATTCTGACCTAAAAAATGGTACCTTGCAAAAGCCTACTCTGGACCCCTATACTAATCCTTACGCCCCTTATTCGGCGTCCATTTTGAGGCTGACTCCTCATCTTCTGAACCCGAACTCTCCTGATCGATCTACTCCTTTGAAGAACTCGACCCCGCCTTTATCTCGATCAGATGATTGATGTCACCCGACTCAGCTGGAATTCCGTTCTGATTCTCCTCAGCTAGGAAATCAAAGAAATTGTACTCAAGCACGAAATTGGGATCCATATACTCTTCGTACGGGAGTACATATTCCGTGTCTTCGACAATCTTTTCTGACTCCTCCGACTCATCAGGCACATCCTCGTGTTCCACTTCGGGCTCTGCTTCCTTTGGTTCTTCCTTGGGGATTGGTTCTAAATCTATGTCCATTGGTTCAGCCTTAGCTTACGATGCTTCGAGCTCGAGTTCATGCTCAACCTTCGAAGATCCTTGAGCGGCGGGTGCTGGTTGCATCTCGGATTGTGCTAAGCTAACTTCTGTACTGGTCAACTCTCCATTAATCGGGGGTACGGCAGTCGGGTCCTAATCCCCAACGAGATCAAACGGAACATCAAAATTTCTGACGGGTCCGAACTTATCCCCATCAGCATCACGGAAAAACTAAGCAATATAGTCGTGAGTCTCCCACAAGGGTAGTCCTACCTCTACAAAAATAGTCGTAGTATGCCTAATCTAGGTCACGTTATCAAGCATAGGAAATTCTGCAACATCTAATTGGGTGTGCACTGGTACCCCAAAACGTTCTGGTGGTGGTGGCGGGTGATTCATGAGTCTTGTCGGGGTTCTGAAAAAATATTAGTTTAAACAACCATGAGACTAAATCTCAGTAAGTACACCCCTAAACCCCACCTAGGCTATCACGTAACTCCAGACAACTACACAAACACAAATCCCACACAAACGCCAAATCGTCACATAGCAAACACATCAATTAGTTTACTTGGGCTTATCCTGCTTGCACCCTACACGTTAGTTGCAATCACTTTATAAGCAACCACATGCATAATTAATTCTCATTCTCGCGCATTTCCGTTTGCCTCATCACATTCCTTTCCGTACCACTCGCCAGTGACCCGCGTTACGATATACGCTTCAGGTCCACTGCGACTATCCCATCACAACACTCTAGGCCCGCGTTACAGTACACGCCTTAGGCCATGTTTCTTACCCGCGTAAACGTACACACCTCAGGCTCAATACTTACCACCTACTGCGTAACTTGCGCTGAAGTACACGCCTCAGGCTGACAGTCTTCCGATAATACCGGGCATCGTTCCGCGTTAAAGTACATGCCTCAGGACGGCACAATTCCCACGATCTCACATACTGTATCACGCACTGTTTCTCATTCTTTCACATGCGCAACAACCACTTGCCACTTAACTGGTCAATCACATGTGACCCGTGCACGCAACAATTATACACAAACCATGCTCGCTCAGTAGTCAACACGGCCAATTTTAATAATTAAAACAATCTGGCCTAAGCGTGCACCCAACAGACATAATTAAATCAACCAATTGCACAATCGCACATTCAATTTCACCACCACAACCTAATTATATTTCAAACGCACGTAAAACACAAAAATTGTTATTTTTCTCTAACCAAATGGCCTTAAATTGATTCAGGTCCTTCACGAGACTTTCTTGCTATTAATCCTTGGTTCTAAAAATCCAACTTGCGTCCCGATCGACTCATCACAGCTTCATGAACAGTAGTCCACAGCCCACTGTTGCCCTCAAATTTCCAATAAAAATTTTCTGAGTTCAATCCTAAGGTTCGCCACATAATTCCACTCCTAAATCATGCAATTCCGCATTTAATTTATACCCGATTTTACCCAAAAATTGCCTATCAATACCTAAAGTCCTAAGTTGGGTTTAGAGCGCGACTTACCGAGTTCTAGACTCATGCGGCTAGAATGAAAAGCGGCGGCACTTTAATCGGGAACGGCGGCGACGGTGTACTGCTCCTGGCGGGGCGATGCTCGGCTTGGGCGGTGATGGCGGGGCTTGGGCGTGACTGGCAAGGCTCACGGCTAAGAGAGAAAGACCGAGAGAGAGAGAGGGAAACTAAGAGAGAGAGAGAGATGGCGCAGGTGGTGTACGGTGGCGTGGGGCGATGGCACGGTGGGCAGCGGTCCGAGCGGTGCGACGGCGATGGCGAGAGGGGAAGAGGGCCGGAAGGGGGAGCTCACGGTGGGGGGGATTCACGGTGGAGAGGGAGGAAGAAGAGAGAGATGAGAGAGAGAAAGGTCATTTGGACCTAAATAGTGGCTTTGACCAAAAAATATTTAAGGAAAAAATGACCAAAATGCTCTTTGCCCATAAAACTAACCCTTGAATAATTCCCAAGGGCAGAATTGTCACTTTCTCCATTTCTCGTTGAAATCGAATTTTTCTGAAGGATTCAGGCGCGTCCAAAATTGCATGTTACATTTGCAACGTTGTGCTAACGTCCCGTTGTGACTTCCAAATTTTCCTGATGTCCAATTTGGGCTAAATAAAAAAAAAATCAAATTTTATTAAACGCAACTCGAGCGTTTCTCAACTAACGGGCAGCTTGTTGGGGAAATTCGCATATTCGACTCGTGACTGATACTAAATCGAGTCACGTGCAATTTATTCAGACTGTAACAACTTCGATTGTCAAAAAAACCGCGAGGATCAATTACTAGATCCGAGGGGCACGTTCGTTTGATATAGGTTCAGGATCGTTCGTCAATTCATTTCGTAGTCTGGCGCAACTACCCACGATCCACTACTATGACAGTGGCAAACTGACCCCTGACTATCCTTGAATTGGCCAACAGTGGCTCAAAATATTACCTCGACGATTTCATTGTCGAAAATTAATTTACGATCGAATTTTCTTTAGTTGTACGAATTTAAATCTTTAATTAGCCTTTCCTTAATGGTTAGTATCCCATGAATGATCAGTTCCGGGCGAGAATTAACTACGAGTACATTTATAAAACTCAGTATTTTATAAATCCCAATGTACTGATTTTTAGGATGTCACAAATATGACTGGAGTTATTGAGACTAAGGAGTATCTAACTTCCATTTTTAAAATGAAAAATTTGGGTGAAGTAGATAATATCTTGGGTATTAAAGTTAAAAAACATAGTGGGGGTTATTCTTTTAACCAAAGTATTTACGTTGAAAAAAATATTAAGTAAATTTAAACATCTTGGTTTCAAAGAAATGAGTACTCCATATTCAATTGAATTATAATAATGGTAGAGCAATAGCACAACTTGAATAGGCGAGTGCTATATAGTCTTTAATGTATGCAATGCATTGTACTAGACTTGATATTGCTTTTCTCCATGTGTAAGTTGAGTAGATATACTAGTAATCCAAGTAATTTGGAATGCTATTACTGGAATTTTTTATTATCTTAAGAGAACTAAATATTTGTGATTGTTTTATAATGATTATCTGGTTGTATTAGTAGGATACATTGATGTTAGTTGGATCACTAGTGTGGATGACAAACATTCCACTTCCTGATGGATTTTCACATTAGGTGGATGTGCTATATCTTGGGCAAGCAAGAAACAAACATGTATAACTCACTCAACAATAGAATTTGAATTCATTGCTTTAGCAACAATTGGGAAAGAGGCTGAATGGATTAGAAATTTGTTGGTGGACATCAAATTGTGGTCTAGTCCTATGCCTCCTATTTCTATCCATTGTGATAGTCAGGTTACTATGGCAATAGCTTATAGTAGTACTTATTAGGGCAAGTCTAGACATATCAATCTAAGACACGATTATGTGAGACAATTGATTCAAGATGGTACCATAACAATTGTCTATGTGAGGTCAAGCAAGAATCTAGCTGATCCCTTTACAAAGGCTTTACCAAGAGATGTGGTAAAGATGATCTCAAAAGAAATGGAGCTAAAACCCTTTGACCAAAATCATTAGTAATGGTAACTCAACTTAATACTATTATATTACTAGTTATAAGGTTTAATGGGTAAGAACAAGTTACTTGAAGTGATTGTTTCATATTGACATTAGCTTGGATATGAGAAGTCACTATCGTCTGTTACGTTATGTAGGCTGAGTTATATTCTTAATGAAGTATAAGGCAATTTAGTAATGTGTTTATTAGTAATAGAAACACATGGTAGATACTTCACCTATGTGAGCTTAGAAGTGGTGCCACTTTTTACGAAAGTTAGGGTTACTTCTAGAGAGTTAATGAAATAGGAACAATCACAAGGCCATAATAGTGTTTAGTAAATTATAGAACTTCTAGTTCAAACAAAATGTTAGTCTATGTGTGGTTAGTCCGATTCTATTATTATGCATATTAATCTTGTGAAAATTTAGGCCGTATATTTTTAAAATTTTATTTTATTTTTGTTTTACAAACCAAGTAGGGGATTGTTAGTAGTTTGTTTGTAAAACAAATAAAGAGGTGCATTGTCTCACTTGGCGGTTACCTATTAGTGGTTATTTCAGATAGATACAACCTTTCAAAGGTCGTATTTGTTCATACATATTTTTCTGTTCAATAGATCATCTTCTTCCATTTTTTGTTTGTTTTATATACAATCATTGTTTTCAATTGTTTCTTTTTTGAGATTCCTATGCTATTTGGTATTCTTATTGAGACTTTGTTGTATCATGGAGAACTTTTGCCAATAACCATTAGCAACATTTGTAGGGAAAATAATTTCTTAAAGAGAGTGTTACCACGCTTCAAAGTCTGATTCCATTCTTCTTCTCGATTACTTGATTTTTCCCCAACATCCACTTCATTGAAGTTTTCTCCTTCTTCATTGCATCAACTTCACTTATTTCCTTCTTCATCCATTTCTCATTCAAGGTCACTGACTACCCCTTGACAGTAACGAGGACGATCTGTTTCGTTCGTGCTGTCATGTTCTTTGTTGGTTGCATGCCAGTGAAGGAGATGCTCCTTCAGCATCGACTTGTTGGTGCTCGGTGATGCCGGTGCTTGAGTGTTTCCCCGTTACTTTGATTGCTGAGGTTAGTCCCCATTTACTCCTTTGAGCTGGAGTATGGTGATACTTTTGGTGCTGTTACGGGATTGCTTGATTAGTTTAATAGATGATTTTATACAAGTATCTTGAGGCAAGGTGTATGTGGTTCTACATGTTTTGTGTAATTGAGTACGCACAAAGCGTTTGTTTTCATGCCTGGTAGAAAGCTGTTGAAGAATTGTGGCGTTTTCATTGGCGGTGATCGGTGATTGAGCAGTAAACCTTTTTTGTGTTTTGTGGAAAAGGGAGGCAGGCCAATATATGGCCCATCGTAGCTAAAGGTATGCAATGCTATCTAAACCATGTAATGTTATCTAAATTATCCTATATGTTAAGGAGAAATCTATCTAAAAGTCTATTCTAATTTATTCTAGAATCCACCCTAACATGAAATCTAAGCTATGATGCAAGTTTTGTAATTTTTATACATGAAGAAAGTAATCAAAGATAAGCAAAATATCATCAACCAAATATAACGACAATTCAAAATTGAAAACATTATCTCAACTTGTAATTTTTGCAAAAATAGAGTCAATATCCTAATCTTAAGGCTTAAAGATCAAGATAAATTTTCTAACCACACAATCTAATAATTTTATTTGAGGGCTCATAGATGGATTAAAAAGATTATATCGTGTTGCGGACTAGGAGATAAACCCTAATCGATATATATCTATCACTCAAAATATGCAAGTTAGATATTGAAAAATATATATTAGGTAATAAAATATCCTAATCAAATTTGGGTGGGATTTTACCTAATTTTGTGGATGATGTTGCCAAATTTGAACTTCAATGGAATCGGCTCAGATTCAGGGCAAGGTGGGACTCACGGATGGTACCTCGGCCAAGGAAAGCATGGTCAAGATTTGCTGGATGGCTCGCGGCGGTGCTCTCAATGACTGGTGAAATTCACAGCTTGGCAAGGAGTGGGTTCCGGCTTTGCTTAGGGATACGTCTTGAGGAAACTCGGTAACTAGAGAAAACCTGCACAAAACGGAACCAAGAACACCAAGGAGAGTCTCCTCACTGCTCTGACCAGGGCTGGGAATAGCTAACGGCTCGGAGGTGTCGCAACTCAAGGCAGCGCAGGGAGTTGCAGCGGGAGCAGAGGCACAAGGCCGGACATTGCTGGAGTTATCGGATGATCGCGCTGGACTGAAAGATCGCCGGAATTGCTGTGGGATCTTCGGTCCAAGGAAGAACGTGTTGCGGACAGTAGCAGCGGCCGTGAAGGAAACCGGCGCAGGGAGACGTCAAGCGCGGCTTGGCATGGAATGACGTCACGGCCGGGCTGAGCAGCGAGCTGGGAACCTCAGGGAGGATCGCCGGAGTTGGAGCAGCTTCACAGGCGTGACAGGATGAGGCCAGGAGACAGGCGGCGCCACCGAAATTCGTCGGCTTGCTCTTTTCTATCTTTTCTTTTTTATATGCCCCCATTTTCCTATTAATTCATGGAGAGATGATGGAGTAGACAGTGGAAAGTGTTGGCTGGGTCCGCCTCATTAGCAGACTAAAATAAGGAGAAAAGAAGAAAAGTCAAAAAGTCAAAAAGTCAAAAAAGGCAGCAAAAGCAAAAAGAACAAAAAGATTGGGGCTGCTTTGTGCGCCCGTGAGTCCAAGGAGAGAGAAAAACAAAAGAGGGCTCACCGAGAGCATCCAGAGAACAGGGGAGAAAAAGGAAGAAAAGGGGCTGAGGCTTGTGATCCGGATTTGAGGGCCAAACATTATTGGAATTGGCTCAAATTTCAGTATGTTGTTCGTGAAATCGAGGGCTATGAGTTGATCGGTTTTGTTCGTTGAGAATCTCCGCCGAACTCTCCATTTGCGATTAGGATGTTTTTTCTTCATTTTTGTAAATTTACTTTTTGGTAATGAAAATATTGATGTATTATTGATGTTGTGCCTCTAGTGTGTGACTAGAGAAGAATTTTGTGTATTCTACTATTCTTGGTGATTAGTAGAAGATTTTGGGGTGGTCTGTGATTTTTTCCTCATTGGATTTTCATGTTAAATTTTGGTGTCGTTGCATTTGTCTCCTTATTTTGCAAGGTTGAATTGCTAGAATATTATTGGTCATTGCTAGGATTAAGTTAATTTCGATCGATTTAATTGTGGGAGACATATTTATTCTTGATTGGGCTTGGTTCTTTATGAATTGTTGGCCCGGTTCTCCCTATCAGAAAGTCATCCTGCATTTTCCTTCAAGCTGGACCCAATATTGCCGTAAACATGCTCATAGAATGGTCAGCCTTCCTGCTCCTTCATGTTGACCGAATATTTGGCGCCCAATAAAGATCTCCATATATTTTTTAACCCTTATTTAAAATTATATATATCCGCATGCTTAGGTCATATCATAGGTTCGACAAAATCTTACGTGCTGCAGGCTTAGTCCAATTAAGCTTAGTACTTCTCTCACTTGAGTCCATTCACCGCCGGTCCGATAAATATTAAAATACTCATAATAATCTATATGCAATTTAACTGATATTTTTGTTTTTGAGTCGCAATTGATCCCTAATTTTTATATATAATAAATATCTAAATTGATCGATAAAATTTAGGTATTAACATCTGTTCTTCTTGAGGGAGCTTGAAGAGGTTTTATTCAAAGATAAAAATGATATCTAAATTTTGACTCATGCGAATACAATGTGATGATTTTTTTTTTGTTAGGATATGGATCTCAATGAGTCCACACCTATTTTCTAATATGAAATGAAAATGCAAATGTTAATGCAAAGATAGGAAACATTGTTGCAGTTACTTACATGAAGATTCGAGAAAATAAACTAGGGCTGTGGAACAGTTTTTGAATACCTGCCAAGTATCTGGAATCCAACCTAGATATTTGAAAGGCTTGAAATTTTTTGCGAAGTTATCTGGAAATCCACTCAGATATTTAGATAAATACTCTAGAAACCCACTCAGGTAGTTGAGAAAAGTTACCTATAAAACCACTTAGATTATTGGTCCTGCCCACTCAGGTAGTTGAGAAAAAGTGATCCGAGAACTCACTTAGATGATTGGATAGACAACCCGAAAACCTACTCACGTGGTCAAGAGAAGTTACCTATAAACCCACTCATATGATTAGATGGACAACCTGAAAAGACCACTCAAGCAGTCAAAAGAAGTCACCGCAATCGCATGGTTAAATGCCGAAGCAGTTCAAGAAGCTCCACGCAGCATCGGTAATATGTTGAATTGTTTGCTTTCGTTTGCCAAATAAATATCGAGCTTCTAGGTATTTAATCGGGCATTTGCTTAATTTACACGTAATAGGCAAGTGTGGCGGGGCCTTGGGAGATATGCGCTGATAGTATCACGAAAGTTTGATTTCTGAGGGATGCAGGGCACTTATATACAGGTGAAATGTGATAATCATGCCCACTGCATTACAGAGACATCTCCTCTTGCCATGCTCTTCCTAAAAGGATTGATGTAACTTTAACTTGTCAGTCAACCTATTTGATGCAGTTTAGATGCATAATAAGTTGTGTAGTGATGTCCAACAAATTCATTACCTCAATCTTTGTATAATGGTCGCGTCTTTTTCATTTAATTGTCATTAATTGACGTTCTTTATCTGTTCTCGGTGGAGATCATGATTCATGCTTACCTTTACACCGGCACTCAAGCATGGACCAGGTCACTCGGATACAAAATTGTCGATAAATGGAGGTCGTAAATCTCCAACGAGCAGGTCGCTGGGTAAGTTCTTACTTCATCCCGTCTTTGGCAGTACTACTTGGCACTTGCAAAGTATGATCTTACTGACAAGTACTCACCTTCAAATAGTAGAAATGCTGAAATCGCTCACTCACAGGCCATTGTGGGTGATTATGCTATACTGCTCTAAGCATTGAAGCTTTTTCCAACTTGTTTCAGGTTTCTGCAAGGGTATGACCACAAAACCTCACATTTCTAACTATCAAGGTCAGGAACCAATGAACTTTCTTACCACAAAACCTCACAATTCGCTATACGAGAAGACAGAACAAGGTCACGACATCATCATGACGAGTGTGTTGTTTTCTGCATATTTTGGTTGCTCCGTCAAAACAACTGGAATGTGGCACAAAGCGATAGAATAATGCCGTTAATATTTACTTGATCTCTGTGGATGAAAGATGTGACAGTATACAAAACAATGTCAAAAGTTCTTCCTCAATGTCTAGGACAAATTGAAAGCTGTCTGTGTCTAAATCCTACTGAGAAGCTCAATTCATCTTTAACGAACTAGTTTTGTATAATGTTTGAAGATGAGCTATTTGAACTTCGAATTCACAAATCCTGACCACTGGATAGTTGATACCGAAGATAAAACCCCTTTGTTTCACTTTCAAGGCAAATAATCAATTCTATTCTCTGTTTTACTGGAATGCACTCAAGCCGATCAATTTCTGATTGCACATGCGCCGTTCATTGTATTAATCATCTCCTTGCGTGATGCCAATTATAGTCCTTCTGTCATCGGTGCAGGGAGCGGGCCATACGGTCCCTCAGTTCAAGCCACAGGAATCATGGGACTTCTATACTCGTTGGTTTGATGGAAAACCAATATGGCGTGACTACATTGCCTCTGGTTTACTGAATTGAAATCCTTCTACCGTTTAGGCTAAGAGCGGGACAAATAGAACATGTACTCAAAAAGTTCATCAAGCTTTCAATAAAATCTGGGCTTTGCAGTTTCTTAAGTTGTCCACTGCTCTTAATTAACACAACCGACTTGAATTTGGTTTATATTCTAACATAGGGAGAGATCAGTTTCAAACTTTTGTTCATTGTCTCCAAAGAGACTAGAAGAAATGAGCTTTTGTTATTGCACCCGGTAAAGTTCGACCGATGTAATCCTTCCTAATCATGCACTCATTCTTGCTATACTGTGTGACTTTGTGTACTTATTACTGATCTTCGGGTTAGACTGATAGGTATTGTTGTAATTTAAAAGCATGCATCAAATCTTGTGAGGCAATACAATGAAGATCCCTTAGAACCCAAAACCCTGTATCGTTTATGGTATCCAAGGAATAGTGCTTTGGCGATGCCAAACGAATTTTCTTTCTCCTAATCTATCATGGCTGAAAAAAACAAGTAAACATCTATAATCAATCCTTACATCAAATTTCATCTTGATGAATGTTTTGCCCAATTACCACTTAGCTTATGACTACCGATGTTCCATACCAACATGCCCAATTTCATACTTGGTTGATTAGATGTGACTTACTTGGGGAAAAAGTGTGAGACAAGTCATAAACCTAGTGCATTTATGCTAATTTAGTCGTAAACTTTTTTTTTTGTACTAATTCATTTCTAAATCTTTTGAACTAATGCCAATTCAATCTTTTTGGCTAATTTTCGCTGGATTTTGCTAACGTGGATGCCGGTCGGCTTACGTGGCACCATCAGCGCTAACGTGAATAATTTTTAATAATATTTTAATATTTTTTTTGATTTTTTAATTATCTTTTTTCTGATTTTTTTTCTTTTTTTTTTCTTTCTTCCTCCCTTCCTCCCTTTGCTGGTGACTGGCCACCGGCCATGGCCGGGTGGGTTGCCCTCGCCTGGGTGAGGGTCGTTGTTACTCAGCTAGGCAAGCCTCGACGTGGACTGGGTGACCCCTGGCTAGCTTGAGCGAGCTTTGGCGAGGGCTCCCCTTGCTAAATCTGGCGAGGCCAACCCTTAACTCAAGGAGGTTTACACAATTACAAGACTCAAACTAAGCCACTGCGTAACGAGGCCATTGATTCAAAAGGGAGGTTGACTTAAACTCCTCTACAACAGGGCATCCAAAAGGATGATACATCCAATGCCCAACATCACCCTAAAACTCCGAACCACACATGACGACTACTCGTCATTCCAAGCTTGAAAATGTTTAATAACGGGGGATGAGATAAATCTCAACAAGTAATTATCTAAGCCTCGCTTAGGGTAATGTGTACCTCCGAACAATCCTAATCATGCAATACCGACATCCAACATGTCATAACAATCATAGACACCCTTACCTCGCCTCGGCATATACGCAAGCCCTGCACATTAGAATCTCGCCATAACATGGCCAATTGCTCATCAAGCTTGTACAATGCAATTTAAGGCGTAATCATGCATAACACGGTTAATAATCTAGACGTGCTCATCAATTAAATCAGGCAAAGCATTTCCCAATGCAAATCACATTCATTAAGTCCAGATTATTAACGACCCCTCGGGCCACCGAACTCCCGCCGGTCTTCTGGCGTAACCAGGCATCGTCCTGCTACGTTGGCAATTGCAACGTTCAGGATCGAACACCCCCTCGACAAGTTGGGTATCCAACGGTATTCCACTTAGGAGCATTGATCCGGCCTCCACTGCGCCTGCATCATTTGGGATTGAACACCCCCCGGTAACCCTGGGTACCAAACGGCATCCGAACCCCCGCCGGGCATCATCTAGAACTCCTGTCTAGACAGAATGTGTCATGACCATCAACACACCTCAACAATCATTATCGATTCATATCTTTGTGAATTAGCCCAATGTCAACTAAATCCGTCAAAATGCCGTGATAATACCGAATCATTCTCGAGAGAGAGAGAGAGAAAAATCGAAAATGTACAAAATCGGGTCCAAACTGGGCAGTTGCGCAGTGACCGAAATCCGTTTGAAATAAATAGTAAATTAACTCCAAAAATTCTGAAATTTAGATATGTTGTACAAAAAATCTTGATAAACATTTTTCATGAAGTACACCAAATCCAGTTCTGACCGTAATCACCTCGTTTTGACACTCAAAGCCGGACAGAACCCAGTTCGCTCAGACAACCTCTCACAACATCAAAATACAATTTATTCAGTACCCAAATCAATTTGAAAAGCTCTAAAATTTTTATATGTCATAGACACGAATGTTCTTAACAATTTCTATGAAGGAAGTTTGTTGAAAAGAGGTCTGAAAAAATTTATAGAAAATCGGAAAAACCAGTAGATTGGGTAAACAGTAAATCCGGCAGTTTTTTAATGGTTCGAAAATGGACTCTCGAATGACCCCAAATGATCTTAAAAAATTCCAGATTTAATGTCGCGACCTAAAATTTCTTAGACTAATGGATTATTAAGACTAAGTCTAACTCAGGCCCTCCCAAGCCTTACAAATGTAAAAGTTTTCATGCTTGGAGTCGCCACTAATCTATTTGCGGTAGGTCGATTAGAAACCTAAATAAAACATAGGGAGATATGTTTTATTCCTACGAATCAGAGATTCTAAGTTCGGGGACTTGATTACGCTAGATCTAGTCTAATGCCCTTTCGGTACCTTTTCTTTTCAAAAAATGTTTATGCTTGCAGTCTGGATTCATTTTAACTTAGTCATAGAATGTGAGGTGATCATGCGGGTGTGCAAACTACCAAAGTAACACCTAAGAAAGCAATAAATAGATTGCAAGATTAAGAGAATGACATGCCTTAAAGCAACGCAAGCCTCTGCATTGTTAGTGGAAAATCATACAAACAATCCTAATATGATTTCTAATTAACAAAGCAAATCACTCGAAGTGTTCTTTAGGGTTTGCGCTTTATTAAAATGCAAACTAACCTATATGCAATGACGTGCAAAAAGATGACACGCGATTAATGCAACCTAGCAAGCAAAAAGATGATATGCGACGACATGACTTAATTCTAATGACGGATAAATGATTTATTTTTTTAATGAAATTCGGAATTAAAAAATGCCTAAATTGACATAAAATCTATTCTAAACAAAATAATTTAATCTATCCTAAAGTGACTTCTTTTTGATATTTTTATGAAAATTCGAAATCAAGAATTATCCTAAAATGAACCATCGAGATCAGGATAATATCTAAATTAAATCAGGAAATAAATTACTCTAATTCCTAATTTAAATCAAAAAGTTATCCTATCGACTTATTCACAGAAAGTTATTCTAAACCTATCCTAAACATGCATCATTCTTTTTAGGATTTTCTAATCAAATCAAAACAAATATTTAAACCAAAGCCAAAGATAGCATCCAATCACCCAAGATATCATCCATATCCATTCAAATTTGGAAAATAAATTGAGAAATCACATCTCGGGCATAAGGATTGGATTGGCCGATTTTCAATGCAATTGCGAATCGTATCTCGGGCGGGAAATCGGATTAACGGTTTTCCGTGCAATCACGAATCGTATCTTGGGCGGGAGATCAGATTAACGACCATAGCACGTTATGAAATCAAGGAATAATTCTTAATTTAAATAATATTTGAAGATTCAAATAATAATGCAATTTCACAAATTAGGCAACAAAATATATGAAAATCGAATCAATGAATATTCTTACCTAATTCGCGATATTGCTCGAACAGCGTTTCCAAATTTGGACGGACGACGGATCCGGATTGCGGATTGCAGGACTCGACGGATGGTGGCTTGCGGTGTGACTCGGCCCCCATGACCGGCAAAGGGACTTGTGGAGGCTATGGTGATGCACCAGTGACTGTGGCTCGCAAAGTGGTGGCGGCGGCGGAAAAAGTACGAACTTTTCTCTCTTTTCCCTGAGCGTATCGTCCACGAATAACACCTGCATAAAAAGCTTTTCTTTGTTTTTCTATTCTAACCAAACAATCCCACGTTCCAGTTTTAACCAAATTTGGCTTGTCCTTTTTATGACTTTTGCTTCCCACAACAGCAAACAGAAAAACAAAACCATCGCTTCAAGCTTCTCTGTTCTATCAACTCTTTGCGTGTCTTTGTGTTGAGAACATTGATATGGAATAGACTCCAGAGATGATCGCGGATGAAACACCCCGGATAAGAAGTCGCTGGGACTGGGTCAGGATCGTCAGAAGACTTCAAAAGCTTGCATGGACTGATGCGTGGGTATCCGATTGTTAGAAGGCTGTTGCTGGATGGCATTGGCTTGCGGTAGGAGTTGCTAGAGTCTTCGGGATCTGCTTGTTGGACGCCGGGGACCGTTGGGGGGTGCAGCTGTGCTGGTCGTCGGGAGTGCGGCTGTGCTTGTCGTCAAGAAAGAGGCACAGAGATGGCGATCACTGTGAACTTGCTGGTGAAGACCAGCCTCGCCGCGTGAAGTCCGAAGTAGTGCTGAAGCGTGACGAACCACGCTGACGTTGAAAACCTGCAGAAAATAGTTAGACCGCGCGGATGTTCTGCAGGACAACGATCGGGACAAGGGGCACGCCGGCCCTCTCTCTCCCAACTCTCGCTTTTCCCTCAATTTGTGGCCGTGTATTTTCAATTGTGTGGCCTCTTCTCTCTATGTGGCCATATTTCTCGATTGTGGCCGTGAGTTTCTCTGTGGACGATGGATCTGGCAGAGAAAGCAAGCTCTCAGTCCAAAGCGGAGACCCCCGCGATTTTTTTCTTCTTAATGGTGATCGCCCCTGTCAAAGTCTGTGGCCCTCCTTTTTATATGTAAAACAACATAGAGCCCACATGGAAAAAACGTGATGCGGCTTCCAATTGTGGATGCATTGAAATATATATATATATTTATTCTTTTCCTTCTTTTGTTATTTCTCTAGAATCCACATCTTGACCAATCCTTTCTTTCCTTTTTTTAAACCCTTTATCCACAAGTTTGTATCCACTAGCTTGAGTGAATCCTCTTTCCTTAATTCTTGCTTCGATAACGCTTTACTTTCCAATTGTTTCTTGACCCAAAGATTTTCATGATATTTTCTCAATATTTCCTAATCCAATGTGCCATACGCACAACACACATGTCAATCTTGACCACTTGAGGAAATAACGAGTTGGGCCGAATCTTTAATTCACACGGGCTTAATCCAATTAATTCTATTGGATTCATAACCTTTGTACTTGAGTCCATTAACTCCAGTTCAGTTAAATTTTGTTAAGCACATCTCTCATAGTCCGATGCAAATGCAACTACTTAAGAAATGTTCTTAAAACTAAATGCTATGTAATTTAACTTTAATATTTTTGTTAGGGACTAAAATTTAATCCCTAATGTTCTGTGCAATTAATCACTAAATGGTTAGTCAAAATTTAGGTGTCAACATTTAATATATGTTACACTCCAAGATATTAAGAGCAACTTTCATAAAGAACACACTCTCAGATTTGGCCCACACCGATCTCCACAGAAATCGTAAAATACAGAGGCATAGTAGCAAACAACCCGAGAACCAACCAACAAGAACTATTCAGCAAATCAAGCTCATCTAACCTCTAAGCCAACTATCCACAGCCTCTAATACACCCCTAAACATATCCATTAGTAACCCATTGTCTTAACCAAGGCTTAGGGAGAACTTCTTCTTAGCCTAAGCAAGAGAATCGAGCAACAGGAGCAATAGAGAGCCTCGGCATGGCAACGGCTACTCCGGCGAAGCAACGGCGAGGGCGGACGGCGGATGGCAGCTCAAGTGGTCGGTGATGGTGTGAGGGTGATCGTGGGTGGTGGTGATGGCCAAGTGGTGGTGATGGTAAGAGGGAAAAGGGGCTGGTCTGGTGGTGAGCAGCAGCAAGAAACCAAAGCAATGAAGCAGAAACATCAACCAAAGAAAGAAACAGAAGCAGCAGTGAAGTAGAACCAGTGGAGCAGAAGCAGTGGAGCAGAAACAGAATAGACGAAGAAGCAGCAGCTACCAAGAAGGAAAAGAAGAAGAAGAAGAAGAAGAAGAAGAAGAAGAAGAAGAAGAAGAGAGAGGAGTGGGTGAGAGTTAAAGACGTGGGCAGTAGTAGCAGTGAAGCAGCAACAGAAGCAGCAGCAAGTCAGCAACAGTATGGGTTTAGCAGAAACAGCAGCAGTCATGTGAGGGAAGGAAGAAGTCAGCGGAAAAGCAGTCAACAAGTGGGGGCAACGTGGGAGGTCAGCGGGAGGGAGGGAGGGAGGGAGGGAGGGAGAGAGAGAGAGAGAGAGAGAGAGAGAGAGAGAGAGAGAGAGAGAGAGAGAGAGAGAGAGAGAGAGAGAGGGGGGGAGGTTCAACATTAGCCACAAAATATTTTGCCCAATTTTTCTTTTTCCAAATTTCCGATCAACCCGATAATTGGCCAAGTTTAATAAGACGACATCTGACAAATTAGTCGTGAAAATCTTGAAACTTTGATACCCAGTTCGGATTCTAATCAATGGCAAAATTCAATTGAATGCAACTTTAGTGTATCTTGAACTAACGGACAGTTTTTAGGAATTACGCGTATTGACTCGTGGCCGATTCGATATCGAGCCATATCTAAGTTTACTCGAGTCACGGTGGCTTCGGTTGTCATGTAATTGTGAGAGTCAATCACTAGTTCCAAATGACGCGATTATTCGGATTAGGTTTAGGATCGTTTGAAATTCATACAATGGCCAAGCGAAATCACCCGCGACCCAATTGCACAACATTTGCGAATCGTTCCATAACCATCTTTGGATCGGCCTTTAACTGCCCAAAATATTCTCTCGCCAATCCCTATGGTGGAAGTGTCAATCCGTGGCTAAGTTCTTAGGTCTACGTACTTGATTTCTAGCTAGCTATTCCCTAACGGCTAGTCTACTTGAGAGTAATCAATTCCGAGCGAGATTTCATTGAAAGCGATTTGAAGAAATATTCATTTCATAAATCTCGAAAATGGGTTGAAATTCAGAATGTCACAGCTCACCCTTATGTAAGCGAGGGTCGCCCTAGCCTAGGCCAGGACAGCCTCACTGGGCATTGCTCGCGCCAAGGCAACACCCGGTGAGGCCACCGTGGCTTGGGCTCGGCCGGCCTCGCCAAATCTGACGATGGGACCCCTTGTTGGGGCTTGCCTAGCCTGGCCGAGCAACGATGATCCTTGCCCAGGCGTGGGCAGCTTGCTCGGCCATGGCCGGTGACCATTGCTTGTGGCTGGTCACCGGCAATGGGAGGAAGAAAGAAAAAAAAAGAAAATAAAAAATTAGAAAAAATATTATTAAAAATTATCTATGTCAGCGCCGACGATGCCAAGTAGGTCGGCGGGCATTCACGTTAGCAATATCTGGATAAAATTAGCCGAAATGACTGAATTGGCACTAGTTCGAAAGGTTTATGATTGAATTGGCACAAAAAAAGGTTTATGACTAAATTAACACCAATGCAATATGCTTATGACTTTTTTGACACTTTTCCCAACTTACTTGGGTATATCAATGGCATACTCCCTTGTGCTCCTTGTACAATCGCAGTGAGCTGAAGGAAAACCACAAACAGTGAGCCCAGCTTGTGCGACATCGGGTTTGTCAGAATCAGTTGTCGCTAAATGCCATCATTGCATCAATTTCTAAAAGTATTATATTGCTGGTGCTCGTCGCATCTGCAAACAACCTTCAGTGAGGAACGGTAGAAACTTGCGCGACTTCACCTGGATATATCAAGTTCTAGAATGACGATGCTCAAGGAAAAGCTTACTCTCCCATTGGAGGGCTACTTCCAGATCCGGGGCACAACAGGATTTGCAGATTTCGATGAACATTATGACTGGCTTACTGCTTGTTAGTGCTCCAAACAATGCAATGATTTTATTATCCACGCCCTTAGTGGCTTATTTCGATCTAACTGCTGCTCTTCTAACTTTGCTCTTACTCATAACTAGCTTTTTAGCAAGGGCGATTCACATAATGTCTCAGTAAAAACATAGATTACATTATTTAAGAAGGATACGATACAAAAGGGTGATTTTATGGAGAAGTTCTGTTTATTTAAAGGATAGAAATCTGCTATTGCAATCTAATGCAACATCGGTCGTTTTCCAATTCTCAATGCTTGGTAAATCACTTTGCAGTATAGTTTTATTGGAAAGAAAGGAATGCAAGAGCATCTTTTAACATAGATAACCCCCAACTGAGCTTAGCCATTGGTAGAGAAAGTACTCAAAAGATGCAAATACTGGTTAAGAGGTTCAAAGCAGATATGGATCATGCCGGTGAGTGCAATGTTCAGCACATCATTGCCAGAAGCCGGTGAGGGCTGCCCTTGCTTAAGGCCAGCTCGCCTAAGGCCGCTGGAGGGAAAAGGGAAAAAGAAAAAAGAAAAGAGAGAACAAAAAATAAAGAAAAGAAGAGAAAAGGAAAAAAGAATAAGAAAAAAAAGTAAAAATGGAAAAGAGAAGAAAAGAAAAAAAGGAAAAAATTTTAAAAAATTCGAAAAATATTAAAATATTATTAAATTTTGTCAATGTCAATAATGTCGTCTTACGTGGCACAACCGGTGTCGACGTAGTTTGGCCATCGTCTATGTCAGTGATTTTTGATCAAAACTGACTGGTTGTACTCAATTGGCAAAAATTAAAAAGATTTAGGATTTAATTACCATAATTAAAATGTTTAGAACTAAATTGGTAAAAGTGTAATAAATTTAGGACTTTTTGGATAAGTTTCTCGAAAATTTCCAAATCCAATTTGGTAACCCTCCACTCTTCTACTATAACTATTTATCTTTCTATACATATACTCAAACATAATTTTGTAGGCAAAATAACACTATAAGTGTCATAATTTGTGTACGGCGCTCATTTTAGTGCTAAAAGTTTTTGCCAGCTCACTTAAATGCCAAATCAAAGGAAAAACGATTACTTAAGTACCAAAAGTTTTTTTTTGGATCACTTAAGTATTAAAATTTTTGAAAAACGATAACTTAAGTGCTAAAATTTTTGAAAAATGATCACTTAAGTGTCAATATCCAGCGAGCCATGTTAGCTTCAGAAATTAATAAAAAAAATGCCACATTGGATTTTCGGCAAAAAATTATGTACGGCACCGGAGTTGGTATTTAAGTGATCGTTTTTAAAAAATTTTAGCACTTAAGTAATCGTTTTTAAAAAATTTTAGCACTAAAATGATAAAAAAAACTTATGGCACCAAAGTGAGCGCCGTACACAAGTTATGGCACTTGTAGCGTTCTTTTGCCCAATTTTGTAGCTCAAAAAGTGTTGTTTTGACGCATGTAAAAGTTTGATCTTTTCAAATTTGAACAAATGATCAATCATTTGACTATCCGAATAATTTCGCTTTTTGAATTTTCTATCAATCAATCTCTACATTCAATTGAACTTCTCTAAAGGTGAATTCTCCGTAAATTCTTTAGATGTGGCTTTTAAGTTTTTTTTTCCTTGGTCTTTCATATATTAGCTTTTCAAAATATCTTCAAAACAGACAATAAAAAAAGGAAAAGGAAAAATGTGGAGGAGAGGTGATAAAGGAGTATTTAGTAGGGGTGTGCAAATTCCAAGGTGGGTGGGGTATTTGCACTTTTTCATATTTATTGGTTCCAATTTTTTGAAATCAAGAACCTACCCTATAGGCTCTTGGAATGACCCTAAAATCTAGAACTTGTTAATTCCACGGGTTCCAGAATACCATGTACTATTATGTATTTTTCTCAATTTTTTATTTAATAAAATTTATCTCAATTTTAGTTATTAAAATATTGAATATTCAAGATAACACATAAATGGATTACATGTTACCATATATATTCGTGTCTAATGGTAACATAATTCTAAAACTTTTTTTTTGTCAAAGAAACATATTATTCATTTCTATGGATATGTAATAGAGATACGTAGTTCAATTGCAAATCAAGACAACAAAACAAGTTCCATATGAGAAGATGAATCATTAGAATAAGGTTATAGGTCATACGCTCAAAGAGCAGATTTGAGATTTCTTTAAACCAAAATCAGTGGCCAATCAACAGATTTGTCTTTAGTAATGAGCACATACAAAGATATGATCTTCATCTGTTGTTACAACTTTGCCTTTCGGTGGTGCGTGCCTTGGTTCGGCGTCCCCATCACCATTGCCGTGCAAAGTAATAAGGTTGAACGCGCACATATTTGAAACCTATGAGAGCGAAACCTTCATGGAACTCTTTTGATCTCCTTCAAGACTAGATTTGTACACCAAAGAAACTCAAGGAAAGCGAAACCCCAAAATCATAATACACAAAAACCCCAAATCTAGACTATATTGGGATAGAAACCTCTCTGAAACGGAAGAGAGGAACTTCTAGATTTAGACTAGATTAGAAGAGAAAAGCTCCTCAAAATGGGAGGAATACAAGAAGCAGAGAATAGTGAATCAAATCAGCCAAAAAAAAAAAAAGTAAAAAAGGGAGGGAGGGAGAGATTTGGCTTAAACCCTCCCATCCGTGAAGGTTGAAGAAAGAAGATGTATGAAGATAGGAGGGAGACAAGGGAACCCTAGAGAGCAGAGAGAAAAAGGTAAGGCCTGGGGTTACATAATTCTAAAACGTTAATAACATTAAAAGTAAAAGGAAAAGAAAAGACAAAGAATTAAATCAACTTGCACGAATCGTTATATCCATGAATTTAGATGAAAACTTGTCCTAGTGCACCAATCAACCGTTAGCTATTATACCATTTGGTGGGAATGCCCAACAACAGGCTAAGTCTCGAACCCATCAATATATCTAGTTGAACTCATATTCACTTGAAAGTTTATATCAATGAATTATGAGCCAACTATGGCATATTAATAACCTCATACCACACAAATTCTTCAATGTGAGGCTTTTCCAAATACAATTCATACGCGTATCTCAACATGTTTATCACGCTTGGTGGTGTGCTGAGTTAGTTTAGTGCTCTTTTGCTGCATTGAGACTATTGTGGTCTGTCTTTTAGCTAAGATTCGATGATTACACATGGCCACTTGATTAATCTAGTGACTAAAGAATCCTCATTAAAAACCTCATGTTTGCCTTCCCTTTTGCGTTTGATGTGAGGAATAATATCATAATGAGTGCTTGAAAAATGAGTAGATAGAATTATCACGCCAACGATTTAATTAAATGATCTCGATTAATCAAGTGACTAAAAATTCCTCATCGAAACCCCATGTGTACGGTGTTAACTGACATGCTGATAAAAAAAATGATGCCAAACTAACCGACAGTTTCAAAAGAATAGAATAAACTTAATGGGAAGCACATTTCGACCAAAAAAAAAATGTGAAGCACATTGAATTATGGTACTGCCATTTCAATATCAAATCAGAAACTTGACATCCTGTTCATCTATGTCAACATGTGGAGGCGATCTCCATAAGAAAGAGGGGGAGGAGCCAAATCAAATGTGAGGCATCATTAAGCAACAACTAAGTCATATAAGAACATTCATAGATAGAATTAGCACACCACCATTTAATTAAATGATCATTGGCACATATGGCCCCTTGATTAATCATGTGAAGGACAAATACACGTCAAAATTCCCGTGTTTACGAAACAAATTGATTAGCTAGTAATAATTGATGGCTTGCTAGAATAGAATATACTTAGTGTGAAGCAGGTTAACTTTTGATAATTGTTAGGGTTAATACCACGAAAAATCCCAAACTGATATACATGTGATAACAAAAAACTCCGAACTAGTACATCTGTAACAAATTTTTCCTCCTTTAGTTTTCGTTGAATTGGATTAATATTATGAAATCGCTTGTGATAAACGGAGGATAAAACGCCAAATTGGTACATACATCAACTGTTAGGCGTCATTTAACTCAGTAATTTGAATGTAAAATTCAATGAAAACTAAATTAGTTCTAGGTGTATCAGTTTGGGATTTTTGGTGGTTAAAAAATTAATTTGAAATAAATTTGTTATAAGTGTATAAATTTGAGATTTTTCGTATTATTAACTCTAATTGTTATAATTAATCTTGAGTTTGAGCCTGTTGGACGGGAATCCGGCCCGAATAAAATGTTTCTTGATCGTGGAAATTGAAAAGAAAGAAAGATGGGCACATTATTTTTTCTTTGCTACTGGAGTCGGTCAAGCTATACAAGAAAGGAAAGCCCACGAAAGTTGAAGTTTTTGTTTCTCGATGTCTTGAATCGAGCAAATCAGATTACAATTAGAAGTCAGCGCAAGAAAGAAACAAAAGAATAAAAAAGGAAATGCTGATATCCGCTTGCCTATTTTCTCTCGGTAGGACTTCTTTGACTGGTCTTACTTGGAAATCCCACGGGCGGTGCTATACAATATATATTTGTCGGAGATTCGACCTTGCATGTGTTTTGCAAGTCACGAGTGGGGTTTCCGAGAACTGCACAAAGAGTTTTACATCAAAGATCTCATGTTTTGGGTTTCCGCGTATAACACGCACATGGTTCACGTTCACTAAGAAAGTCTTGTTAGTCGGTTCTTTTGTTTCTCATGTGGCGTTTTTGTAATACGATTGTGCTGCATAGTCTGTACTACGAGGAATATTTTCCAAAAACTCATAAACTTATTGTACAACGATTAATTTAGTCCTAAACTTTTCAAATGTGTCAATTTAATCATAAACCTTTTAACGATTTGCCAAATTAGTGTTTCTAGCCTATTTTGGCCGGAAATTGATAACATGGCGATAGAGCCTCGCCGGCGATCAGCTCTTGTATGTGGGCTGATCGTTGGCCATTGCTGAGGCACAATATTTAGAATAGCAAATATTTCCTTTTAAGACTTAATTCAATTAATATGTCCCCCTTCCTTATCCTAAATCAAGACATTTCACCCCAAACTATATATTTGACTATATGGATTTAAATTTTAATTCAAGACGATATATTTATATCTCAACTTTACCTCCACTAAAAAAGGATAGCACATTGGCAAATTAATTTTGTATAGGTGCGGTGGTGTTCTGTCATTTTAATTGTTCCCTCTTTCTTTTTTTGGGTAAAAGCTACTAAAAATTTTAAACTATGCTCACTGTAACACATTTACCATAAACTATTTTTTATAACACAAAAAACTGTAAACTTGTACCTATTAGATACATTTACCCAAAACTTGCACTGTGTGATATATTTGTCCAAAACTTCTTTTTACTAAAATGAGCTTAATAAATGAGTGATGTGACTGAATTTTGACTATTTATTTTTTATTTTTCATTTGTCCATTAATTAGAAAAGGTAAATTTAAGGTTTATTTATCCTTGAATTTAGAAAATGCTGCTGTAGATAATCTGTGATCTTTAAGAGAGAAGGAGATAATTAATAAAAGAAAACTACATCTTTACTCAATTGGCTTGTCATTTAATTTTTTTGAATAAAAAATATTTATATCCGAACAATACGTATAGGAAAGGAAATAATCTAATCTATTAAGGATATTAGCTATACTAGAAAATAGCGAAATATCAAATACTATCCCTAATATCTAATAATATTCTCTAATAAGGAAATCTTTAATATTCACAAATATACTTCATCAGCTGAATTTAATATCGGATCGTTTTGAAACTAATACTGCATGTATGTTATAAGAAGGTGAAAACAGGGCGAGGTGCACATGGCCAAAAAAAAGTGAGAGGTCTAGAAGGTATTAAGCATTAGATCGTACCTCGGATGGATATAATATATACCATCGTTCCTCACATTGTTCTTAAAAAAATTATTGATGTGGGGGATAGCAAAAGGACATATAACTAAGAAAAGTGTCTCACATGCAGTCTTAAGATGCATGTTAATTCCAAGACTAAAATATCGCCTTGGTGTGCTCTATAAAACGCGCATTGGCACTGGACAGATCTTGCACACTACCGTATTCACCATCCTTGTTTCACTAGACATCTTCCATAGTTGCACTTCGACACGTCTTGTGCAGCAATCCAAGAATGAAGGTGGAAGTAAAATGGAGGAAGTTGGTCAAACCGTCAGCGCCAACGCAGCACGACCGGCGAAAATGGAGGCTAACATCACTGGATCGGCTTCAGAAGCCAATTTACATAGGCGTTATCTTCTCCTATAGAGATAATGCTGAGAACCCAGGAGTTGATATTTCTCAAAGGCTTCACCAAATGGAGGAGTCACTTTCCAAAACCCTAACACTCTTTTATCCTATGGCAGGGAGATATATCGAGGATGATGGTTGTTTTGTTGACTGTAATGACCTTGGAGTGGAGTTCATCCATGCCAAAGTGGATGGCCAGATGGATAAGCTTCTCCATGGAGACCCCGACAGGGATTTCCTCATTCGTTTGTCGGAATACCCGACCAACGTAGTAGGCAATCCGTTGGTTGTTATTCAAGTGAATGTGTTCGATTGTGGCGGATTAGCAATTAGCGTGCGCTTTACACACAAGATCGGCGACATGTACACCATGGCCAAGTTCATCAATTCGTGGGCTTCCGCTTGCCGAGGTAATGTAGACACGATAGCCTGTCCAAGTTTCGAGTTGTCATCTCTACTCCCAGCGAAAGAGCTGGCGGTTCCAAACTCTGGTCCACAACGTACTGGCAACAAGGAACTCATCATGAGTAGGTTTAGGTTCAGCGCTAATGCTTTATCGAAGCTGAAAGCCTTAGCTAGGGACAATGCAAAGGATTCGATGGCCAACGATTCCCAGCATTCAAGGGTGGAGGTTATTTCGGCACTAATAGGTAAGGCTTTCCTCAATATTTACCGAAATAAACATGGCGAAAAAAGGACTTTCGTAGTCTGCATACCAGTTAACTTGCGCGAGAAAATCAATCTGGCAATACCCGCAAATTCTTGTGGCAATCTTGTCGTTGATGTGTGGGCGCGATCTGGTCAACCAACGGCTGGCAAAAGCAAGTTGGAGTTCAATGGAATGGCGAATGTAATGCGCAACATGATAGCGTATGCCAAAACGAAGTACGCAACAGTAGTAGACGGGGAGGAGTTATGCTCGATGGTGGGCGATTCTCTAGCCGAATATGTCAAAATCGCGGCCAGAGGCAAAGATAGTCTGTTTGGTTTCACTAGCTGGTGCCGGTTCGGGCTATATGAGAATGACTTCGGGTGGGGAAGGCCAGTTCTCATCAGCAACGCGCCATCGAACTTCAAATCAATTTATCTTATCGACGATGAAGAGAGCGGAGGAATCAATGCATGGATAACCATGGATGAAGCTGAGACAATTCTTCTTAAACAGGATGCAGAAATCCTGAAATTCACTTCCTAGTTAGAGATAGAGATGTTGCCTGATAATATCATTTGCAAAGTCATCATTTCTTACAATAATGTGAAGAGGGACAATGAAAATTATGAACTCCAGTCTCTAGTATTTGTAACATCTGTTTGGTTTCTTGAATAAAGATGCTTCTTGTGGACAAGATCAACTCTTGACTAATGTTTACCAGTTTATTAAGTACCTTCTTATTGCAGTTATCTTCTAAAGGGGTTGATGTAATTCCATTTTTATAGTATGATTGCCACTGGAAATTCATTCACTTAAAGTTATGAGTGGGTGTATAATACATAAAGGGTTGGGAACCTAGAGTTTGTTAAATTTTAAATTCACCTCTTTCAGTGAAAACTCAAATACCAATCGAAGGATTAGCTTCCCTTTCCTCTCTCTCTTTCCTTTCAACCGAGTACATCGACTTACCGCAGCCGCGAGTATGGCACATTGGCAAATTAAATTTGCACAGGTGGGATGTGTCCTGTACTTTTTTTTCCCTCTTTCTTTTTCCTTCCTTCCTTTTTTTTTCTACTTTTTTTTTCCCATTTCCTTATTCTTCTCTGAGCACCTCTTCTTCTTGCCCGCCACACATCACGCCAACGGTACAAGCAGTCATTTTTAGGAAAACATGTTCCGAGTCATATATTTTTTGCGAAACAAACGGAGCCTAAATTATAGTTACGGAGAACTTTAGCTACTACTAAACAGCAGCATTGATTCTTTTGCTTGGACACTTGGCTGTCATTGAGAGTAATTTTGGTTACACATTGATCACGGACATCTACATAGACTTTAACAACAAAATTACACCCAAAATTACACTTTCACTATTGACTTGCTAGTTTGAGGATATACATATTCTGTTATGGTAACCGCGATCTATTCATTTGATGAAAATTGGACTAGCTTATAATCGTAACTACAAAATACATAATGCCTCCTGGGAAAGCCAATAAGAGAGATATTTATGTACGAAAATAGAACTTTTTAATTGCCACCATCTCCATTAGAAAAGGTTCATGTTATAATTGGTGCTCCACTATCTTCATCAGCAAAGCTTTGAAGAGTCACAAAGCTTGTCTGTCTAATTTACATTTCAAGCTTTTCCTAAAATCCATTTGATGGTGATCATATATCTCATGATATCTCCAGGGGGCGCTTTTACTTAATCAATCCATTTGACTTAATGCTAAATCTTCTCGAGTATCTAGCTTAAACTAACAGTTTGTGGCCACCAAAACCTATTAGACAGTAGAAGTGATATCATGAAGTTCAAAGTTTATTGCAGGGTTGGATGCCTTGCATTTTCTTTTGGGGCCTATCTTGAACTTTGGCCAATCTTTTTTGTCCACATCATTAACAAAATGGCTTACATTTTATAACTTAGCGCTTCTACTTCTGTACAAGGCTGATAGGACGAAAAAAATCTCGAGCGTGCAAAACCGAAAGCCAGGAAGCCTCTTTCCAAGAGCTAGGAAATGCCCAAGACACAAAAGGGCCGGAGATGCGCCAATAATGTGACTTGAAATTGTGAAATCATGGAAGATAGTGTAACTCTTTCACTTATGGATTATCACGCTCCATGTTGTGCTGAGTTAGTTTAGTGCTCAATTGATCCAACAACGCTATGGTAAGGTCTCCAACCGCTCTTTATATATATGTCTTCTCTTTGCTGTTTGTCTTGTATCTTCTATCATTGTTTTCACCAGTTTATCTCGTCCACAACATTGGATTTCTTCAGTCGATGATTGCATAAAAGCATCTGTATGTCTCTTCTAGTTTCTATTTCTCCTTCCATTGTCCCTTCTACATGTCTTGCTGGAGTGAATGTCCTTGTGTTTCGATCATCCTCTTCCCCTCACCTCCGAGCACAAACCCATTCCATACCATATCACCTCCGCACCACCCTGTCTTGTCTATATATAATTCGTAACAATACGTGGTACGGTCATAGTCAAAGAACTTTGATCATCTGTTTGGAATTATGAAGGTCTTCAGTTTCGCTTATGGTGTAATACTAGGCTTGATTTTGACTGTTTTAGCTGTCGGAGCAGCTCCGAGTGAATCCCTCATTACTCACGTACACGCTTCGATGGCACTTTACCCTTTAAACATCATGCAGAGTTACATATTCCGCCATTGTCCTAACCGTTATTTCAACCTCAGGCTCGGTTAATTAACTAAGAGAATTCCAACTTCGATAACTGCGTTTGAAAGGAATCTTAGCAAGGACCCTGAAGTAATGTGGCTTAACAGGGGACCCGGTTGCTCCAGCTTTGACGGAAATGTTTATGATCATGGTATTTGACTTGAGCACCGAACTGATACGATGATCTTTTCACACTACTTGTAGAAAGGTCCCATTTTCATGTCCATACCTATTGCAGGACCATTTAATTTTCAAGCAGGAAAGTCAAAAGGAAGCTTTCCTACACTGCAGCAGGAACTAAAATATATTGTACCTAGGCATAGCCAAGCTCTTCGCGCGCACGCCGGAGGGGGAGTTGGAAAATTGTTTTTTCAAATGAGGTTGGAGATTACCCCACACATCTAAATGTGAAAAATAAAGAAAAGAGAAAGTCATGAATAATTAAGTACACATTTAATTACTTAAGAAATATCATGCAGGATACTCAGTAGAGTTTTATAGAGTGCTTGGACACGATACAGGGGGATTACACCCGAAACTCTGGAACCTATCCTGTAGCCACCTATTCCAAAATTTTGGAACCTAAAACCTGCCATATGAGCTCTAATATCCACTCTGGAACCCATCCGACCACTAAGGTGTCAACTTTTGGGTGATATATCTGAAGTGTAAATATGTCCCCTAACTTTAACCCATTAAGCTCAATTTGACTTAACCTTTAAGTTTTTAAACTCATCTTCACATGACCTTTAATGTTTAAACAACCCATTTAGACACTTCTATATCGCCCAAATAACTTAATAAAGCGGTGTCACTAAAGGTATGTGACACGGGCACTGTTATTACATCCAGAATACCATATAACTTTACGACAAATCTTGTCATTAAATATAAAAACTTCATAAGATCAACATAGTTTTACAATATTGTGACATATTGTAAAACTTCTCGCCAATTACTTGTTGTCACCCCAAGAACCATAAATCTGCTGTCGGGTGTGATGGGATGGAAGACTACCATACCATTTAAAACATATAAGAAAACATTATGGATTGACACGGGACACTCCCCAAAGCATGTGAGAAAACTCCAATTTGTGTCGGACTTGCAGGAACATATCATATGTCAATTTTGTAATTAAAAAATTGTCTATGTGACCAATGGAGTCGTGACAAAGGTTGTTGGCATGACAGGACTGTCTCTAGATCCTCCAACCATTTCTAACATTATTCTTTGTGAATGAGACAAACCAGGGCTTTGAGGCTGGTCAACAAAGGATCTGTAAGAATTTTTGTGATATGGGTTACATTAATTGATATTGTAATTTACTATTTTACAGGATTGGTCTAATAAAGTAAGATATAAAGATTTTTAACTAGCCTAATATACGACTGGCTAGTGTGAGTCGAGTAAAGCCTGACCCGTGATGAGATGACCCGACTTAAAATTTTATAAATAGAGTTCAAGTCCCTCCTCTAACCTAGATATACAAATGATCTCACATAAGGAGCAGATGCTAACTGTGAGAGGCAATCTCATTGAACCAGTATACAGAGGGTAATAAAGGAGAAGACTTGCGCTAAGGATTATCGCTATTTTGCATCAAGAACGATGGATTCTAAATGTGACATTCCGGATTTTTGGCCATTTTTTGGGTTTATAGAACGTGTAATTCGTTAGTGCGCTTGTAATAGAATTTCGCCCGGGAACTGATCACTCTCGGGTTTTTGTTTTAAAAATATAAATTTTGCTAGAATCGCACTCGATCGAATTTGGTCGTTATTTAGACCCCGAACTTGGCAGTCGATTTCCGGGAGTTTCAGGACAAAATAAATTGGACGGTGTCGATATTATTATAGCCAGCGTTGAGATTGTCAGGAATAATGGAAAAAGGGGAGTTTTTGACCTGGTGCGAATTTAGACTAGTAGACCTCCCTCGCTATAGTTTGATTTAATTAATTTGGCCTTTGTCCCTTTTTATATGCGAGGCTTATTTTGGACCGGTAGACCATTTTCGGTTTTGAATTTAGACCCTCGGTTTGCATTTAATATTTAAATGAGTATAATTTTTTTTAATTCCTTTCTCTCTCTCTCTCTCTCTCTCTCTCTCTCCGGTCACTTTCCCCTCATTCGCACGTTTGTTCCCCCCTTGTCAGACCTATCCATTTCTCTCTCTCTCTTCTTTTTTCTTTCTTTCTTTTTCCTCTTTCTTTTCTTTTATTCCTCTCTTCTTCTTCTTCTTCTTCTTCGCTGGCTTACCCTCGACGCCACTGCTTCTGGCTTCTTCTCCTGCTTGCTGCTCGCTCGACCACACCTTGCCAGCGACCAGACCAGCCACCGCCGCCTATTGCCTTGCGCCGCCCTTTGCCCGACCGAGCCGCGCTGCCGTTCGTCGCCCGCGACCGCCGCTTGCCGGCCTTGCTCGCGTCGCACCCAAGCAGCAGCTCGCCGCGGTCCGGCGTTGGCCAGCCGCTCGCCGACCTGTCCTCCGTTGCCCGGCCGCTCGCGATGTCGCCGTGCCACCTCCGGCCGCCGCGCGACCTCCTCCCCCCTTGTTTCTCTCTTCCCCGGCATCTTCCCCTGTTTAGGGCTCCCAGCTCCGCCGCCACCGCGTGCCGCCGTTCTGGCCGCCGCCGCCTCGCCTCCGCCATCCAGCTTCCCCCCCAGCCACCAATCGCCACCCCATCGTTTGGCCGGCCACCCAACACCACCCATCCCCTGTTCTGGCCACCTCTTCCCTTCCCCTGTTCTGCCCTTATCGCCCTTGTTCCCGTCGCCACCGTGGGCCGCCGCTCGACGCCGGAGCTGCTACCGTCCCGGTGAGGTCCTGGCTCTCCCTTGCTGCTGCCGCCTCAGCCGAAGCTCCTTGCCGCCCAACCAGGTGCCGAGAGTCTCGCTGATCGCCGCCGTCGCTGCTGTCCCGGCGATTTTCCTTGCTGCCCAGCCTTGTTTTCTCGCTCAAGTTGGGGTAAGTGACTCCCTAAACGCCGTCTAGGACATCGGGTATCATTAGATGTGTTTAATGGTCGTTTAGGGTGAGATTGGCGGCTGATTAGGGGGCTGTTCGGGGCTGATTTAATGGCCGTTTAGTGTGACTTGGTGGCTGAATTGTGGGCTGGCTCAAGGTGAACGAATGGACCGGAGTATGGGCTGAATCGAGGCGGTTTCTTGCTGATTTTATGGTTGGTTTGAAGGTCGCATAATGCTGGAAAATTAAGTTGAGTTATTAGTTGTTTGTGTATGATTCAGTGCTCGATTGGCAATTGTTTGGGTTGTTTATTTGTGGCTGAATTGAGGGGGAGGATTCGATGGCTGGTGCGGCGATTTTTGAATGGCGATCATGATAGGTTGTTTAATGAGTCGAGTGGAGCGATGGGCGAGCAAAATCTTGGTTGTTTAGTGGTTGGTCATCGCGAGATCTATGATTGATTTTTTTGGCTCGGGGAATGCCCAGTTCGATGAGCCGATGTTGGGTAATCTATGGAATGAAATATTAGCTAAGTTATATCGGAATGGCGTGTTAGTGAAGCTAATTGCGCGGCTGTTTGATGCTGATTTTATGACGATTTAATGCTGATTTTTGTGTCGGTTGATGCTAATTTGGTGGTGGGTTTCAGGGTGAGTGAATGGGTCGGATTGTGGGCTAAAATGATGTGGTTTATTGTTCAAATCATGGCTGGATTGGTGGTCATTAGTGCTGGAAATTATGTTATGTTCATTGGGTGTCCTTGTATGATTTAACGTCCGCTTGGCGACGGTTTGTGTTGTTTGTTCGTGGTTGGATTTGATGCCTATTATGTGAGCCGTGGCTTGGTGTGATTAGAATTAATGGCGATTGTGCATATTATAACGATATTTGAATATGTGATTGACATGGTAATTGATTGAATTATGTGGCGTATGTATTTGCTTGAAAAAGTCCGGATTGATCGGAGGGCTGTCAACCTGTAGGGTGTTGACCCGGATTGTGAGAAAGGATCTGTAGGGTGTTGACCCCGGTCGTGAGAAAAGTCTTGGAGCATGTTGACGCGGGACAAAGCCCGGATTGATCGGAGGGCTGCCAACCTGTAGCGTGTTGACGGGGGTGGCAAGAAAGGACCTGTAGGGTGTTGACCCGGGTCGTGAGAAAGATGAATGCGCATGTGTATTGTACCTAATTCAATTGGTGAATGTGCGTGTGAATGACGCTCGAGTAATTGTGATAAGTACGTGAAATGTTATTTCAATATAGTGATTTGACTAATGTACAGAATTAGCATGTGATTTGAGGCAAGGTAAGTACATTATGTGAAAATTGTTATGTGGATAGTTAGATTGCATGTTTATACTCGTCTGGGTACGCATTGGCCTATGTGGTGTTTAGGTTGTCTGCTTATTGAGATGTATTCTCATGGTTGTCAACCAAACCATTTCAGGTCCGCGACCGTAGTTGATTGGAGACCCTGCAAGGATAATCTCGGGGATCGAAGATGGGTCAAGGACCCTGTATTTTGAGTGACCCATTTTGTATAGTAGTTAAGTTGACGAACCACGGTCTCTTTTGTTGAATGTGGTTTGTCATTTTTGGCCTAGTTGGCAGTTGACTTTTGTAAATAGTGTATGTATCTACCAAGTGTATGAACTGCAAGTTTTGATTGTGCTTTTGCTACCCCTTCTTCATTATTATATGTCTGGGTTATTTCATTTTGTTTCCGCGCGTGCCTAATTTCTGATGTTTGGGTTGGGTCGGCGACTTGCCTGGGATGTCGCATTTAATGATCGACCATCGAGGGATGTCGCGAGCTCGGCGTGGTCCGGGGCGTGACACTAAATTAGGTGCGCAAATCTCTTTTACTTGATTAATGTGTTCTAGATTCTAGTTATAGAGATCTTATATGTCATTATATTGTGACCAACAGGTGGTATAAGAGCAGCTATAGCATAGAACTCGAACGTACTATTTTTTCCCATTTTCGTAATTTTTTGTTCTTCAAAAATTGATTTTGATTGCATAAATGGAATGTACTCGACAAGACAAGTGTTTTGATGGGTGGCATGCCACCGGGAGATGCTGCATGTGCTCCCACGCGTAGCCCCACGCCGATGAGTGGCGGCATGCGGCGCCCAGTGCGTGCACGGGGGCTGACGTCATCACAATGTCAGCAAAAAGATATAGGACCCGCGAATAGGTACATGATCTGACCCAACTTGTTAGCTCGACCCGGTTGATCGTGTGACCCCCGATTTGTTGACCCACCTGAATCGACTCATCCGTTGACCGGACCGGTGAACTGGTTGGACCATAACCCGTTCGAACCAACAACCGGTCAAACCATCAACGGTTGGACCGGTTAACAGGCTGAACCAACTAGAAGCGCGTGTGCTCCACGAGCCGTGCAATGTAGAGGCATGTGAGGGCACATGGAGGCTCCGATTGGAGTGTTCTTGGCACCTATGTTCTGGTATTGAGATGCTCTACACTGTGGTATATTTATTTTATATTTTTGATACTTTTATGGATGTGAAAATACACATGGAACCCTATATATGTGTATTTTTTCGAGTATTTTTAAGTATTTTCATGTTTTTCTCTATGGTTTTGGAAATATAGAGGTTAGCTCACATGAATGTTATCACATAAAGAATGTGTAGCGTGTAATTCATTGTCTATTAATAAATGGAATAATGTAATTAGCATGGCATGTGATTTTAGGGACAAATTGCCCATGCCTTCAAGTCTAAAATTGCATGTATATGGTGAATGTGAGACGTAAATTTTATATATCTGGTATGAGAGATTTCATTGATTCAATTGAGTTGTGACTGCCAAAGTGACACACTTGATTGGGTTTGAGAAATATCAATCTCATATTGTGGTGGGATGTCTCTTGTTCTAGTGCATGATCATACTCCCAAAGGAGGTGATTGTGTATTGGTTCATGGAGAGACACATGTACATCATATAGTGGTCATACACCCAGTGGTGGTGAATTTACTAAGCTTGTAATAAATTCTCATGACCGTTGTAATGTAGAAAGTATATAACTATATGTCATGTATTTTGCGCAAAGGTGTTTATATGATGATGTATGTAACTTTCAGGATGTGTACTTACAAGATTTTCAAGTTATATAGTTCTCACATGATGCTAATTATAAACATTGTTTGTTCCAAATCAGTCACATTCTCTTTAAACGACAACTCCATTGTGATTGAAGTTCTTACGAATTCAAACTTTAACAAATGGAAAGAGCATTTTATGCTTGGGATGGAACTGGTAGATGTTTATATTGCTCTTACTGTGGAGAAGTCGATAGATCTTACTGACATCAGTATAAAAGCCCAGAAAGTACAATTTGCTAAATGGGAAAAGCGCAAAAGAATTTGCTCATTGTTAATGAAGCGGTCTATTTAGAACACTTGAAGAGTGGTTTGCTAGTTGACTGCTCTGCTAGTCAAATGATGGAGACTTTGGAGGCTAGAAATTGAGTCTTGTTTAATGCTGAAATTGGAACACACTTGCAAACACTTTTTGGCATGAAGTATGATAGTTCTACTGGAGTTAGGGATTACATTCTAAGGATGGTAGACCTACAGATAAAACTTTAGGTTCTTCAAGTTACTATTCTTATTGCTTGCATTGTGCATCCAACTTTAAACACCCTTCCACCTGATTTTGAGATTATGAAGATTAATTACAATTCCCAAGATGAACATGGCCAATTAATGGCCAGATATGGTGGTGGTAGAAGAAGAGAAATTGAAGAAAGAAAGAGGGCACATTGCCCTGTATGCTTCTTGTTCCAACAATAAAAAGAGTAAGAGGTTCAAAACTCATACTCAGAAAGGAACTAATAAAACCACCGATCATTCTAATAGTCTATGTCCTAAGAAAGCATCCTTGAAGAAGGATGATGGCTATTGCTACTTTTGTGGGAAGAAGGGTCACATAAAGAAAGACTGCAATAAATATAAAACTTGGTTGTCCAAGCGTGAGCATGTAGGTAATGATTTTTTGGCATTTGTTTGTGAATCTAACTTATCAAAAGCCCCGTCCAATTTTTGGTGGCTAGAGAGTGGGACAATTAATCATGTCGCGTTTACCATATAGAGATTCATAAAGACAAAGAAATCAAATCAGGATAAATCAAAGCTCACCCTATGAAACAACTATGAAGTCAACGTCGAGTTCATGGGAGATCTCATTTTAATTCTACATTCTGGTTTTAATTTGATATTAAGGAACACATTTTATGTACTTTCCTTTAGATGGAACTTAGTTTCCATATCCAAACTGGATATGTATGGCTACTCTTTTGAAATAAATAACAATACTATTTCTATGTTTTTGAATTCAAATAAGGTTGGATGCTGCATATGTTTAATGGATTGTACAGATTGTGTTTAACTCTTAATGATATGTATGTCGCTTATATGGCTGAAAAGGTTTTTTTCAAAAGACCTCCACTTAAGGAACAGTCTTATGCGTTGTAGCATAAACGTCTTGATCACATCTCTAGTGAAAGAGTGGAAGGCTTATAAAGGCTGACATCTTACCTGCTCTTAAAAGTGACCTAGAGACTTGCGTAGACTGTTGTAGAAGTAAGATGACTAAGAAAAAGAAGAAAACTACAGTCTGTAGTTCTGACCTATTGGATGTCATTCATACTGATATTAGTGGACTTTATACAGCAACCTTATGTAGAAATTTTTATTTCATCACTTTTATTGACGACTATTCTCGATATGGTTACATATAATTGATTAAGGAAAAGTTTTAGTCTCTTGATAAGTTTAAGATTTTTCAAATTGAAGTTGAGAAACAGTTAGGAAAAGTCATAAAGGTTGTTAGATCTTATTGGGGTGATGAGTATTATGGCAGGCATTGATATGTTGAATAGCTTAAAAGACCATTTGCCAAATACTTGGAGGATTGTAGGATAGTAACTCAATTTATTATGCCTAGGAGTCCTGAACAAAATGATGAGGAATATGACTAGTAGGACCAACTTACATGGTTTTTGGTAGGTGAAGCTTTAAAAATAGCTCTCTACATATTAATTCGTGTTCCCACTAAAGCTGTTCCATTGCCTCCTTTTGAGTTATGAACTGGATGTAAACTTAGCTTGAATCATCTTAGAGTTTAGGGATGCCTGCAGAAGTAGAATTATATAACCCAACGTTAAGTAAGTAGGATTCTAGAACCATCTAATGTTACTTTATATCTTATCTAGATCATTCGAAGGGGTATCAATTTTATAATCCTAATGGAGGTACACGAATTGTGAAATCACAAATAAAGAAGTTTTTAGAATTTGATGTGGTCGAAGAGAGTAGTTGCTCAAGAACTATTTAGGATAACTGTATGGTGGGGAATACTGTGTCTTTTTCTCTACCTATATAGACGAATGTGGAGCATCCTATACCATAGACTGAACTTGTTGTGGTCTAGGATCTTGTTGTTGATGCAATTCTTGATGAAGTTCCTCATGCCCTTTGGGTGTAAGATGAGGTCGAAGAAGCTCCACTCAAGAGATCCATTAAGCAGAGATGATCAGCTATACCACTAGAATATATAGTCTATCTGGTAGAGCATGGCTATAATATCGGCTGCGTAGTTGATCCAGTGACTTATGTAGATGATGTTTCTTGTCAGATATAATGAAAGACGAGATGCAGTCTATTAAACATAATGATGTTTAGGAGCCAGTTGAATTGTCTCAAGGTTATAAACCCATCGGCTGCAAATTGGGTGTACAAGACTAAAAGAAACTCCAAAGAAAAGATTGAGAAGTTTAAAACCAGACTGGTAGCTAGGGTTTCACTCAAAGAGAATGAATAAACTAAGAAGCAACTTTTTCCCCGGTCTTTTTTAAAGATTCTTTCAGGATAATCATGGCTTTAGTAGTTCATTTCGATATGGAATTACACAAAATGGATGTTAAAATTGCTTTTTTGAATGGAGACCATGATGAGGAGGTTTATATGGAGCAACCCGAAGGTTTTGCAGCAGATGATTAGGTTAGCTTGTGTGTAGACTAAAAAAGTTAATTTATGACCTCAAGCAAGTTTCTAGATAATGGTACTTAAAGTTTCATAGTATTGTCACTTCTTTTGGTTTTGTTGAGAAAAACTGGATTAGTGTATATACTGCAAAGTTAGTGGGAGGAAATTTATTTTTCTCGTACTCTATGTAGACGATATCTTGCTTGTGAGTAGTGATCTTGGACTGCTGCACGAGACAAAGTGAATGTTGTTAAATAATTTTGACATGAAGGATCTTGGTGAGACGTAATTTGTAGTTGACATTGAGATTTATAGATATCGTTCTCGCTGTATATTCGGTTTATGTCAGAGGGTATATGTTGATCGTATTTTGGAAAGATTCAATATGCAGGATTGCAAGCTAAGAATTATTCCTATCAACAAGGGTGATAAACAAAGTCTATCACAATGTCCTAATTCAAATATTGAGAAAGTTCTAATAAATGATGTACCTTATACTAGTGCACTTGATAGTATTATGGATGCTCAAGTTTACACTAGACTAGATATTGCTTCTGCAACGCGACTTCTAGGCATATATCAATCAAATCGAGACTACAATCACTAGGTTGCTGCTAAAAATGTTTTTATTTACTTAAAGAGAACAAGAGACTATATGTTGATTTACAAATATGTTCAAGACCTACACTTACTAGGATATTTGCACTTGAGACGCGATATAAAACCTGTGCTTCATGCCTACACCGACGTAGATTGGGTAGGAAATATTGATGATCGCACATCTATTTCGGGTTTTGTCATTTATATTGGGGACAAGTCTATCTCCTAGAGTTCACATAAGCAATGATCGGTTATACGGTCATCTGTTAAGATATGAAATCTTTTTGATATCTTTTTTTTTGAATTTCAAATAAGCTTACCAACTATAGATAAGTTGGCCTTCCTTGATTTTGCTTTGCCAAATATTGTATTTTTTCTTCTCTTTATAAACATGTACAACCTGTAAATGTTTAGAAATGAAAATCATTCACAAACGTTGAGCCTTTATATGATATCAAAGCTTTCTGCTCTTAAGAGAGTTTTGATTTGGCCATTTTGATTTTTTTTTTCAGCAACCTTTTGCATCCTCCAGCCATAGAAGTCACCTCATAATCAACTCACAATACCTCAAATTCTGGTTTCAGTTCTATCGGGACAGCCGCACCTAATGGTCTAATTTCAATCTCGGCGGCCGTCCAATTGCCATTCAAGCTCTCCGCTGCAAATTATCCCTCTTGGCGCGCTTAATTTCAGGCATTGCTCATTGGTTATGATTTAATGGGATTCGTTGATGGGACTTCCGTTTGTCTGCCTCTCACCATTTTAGCTGGAAATCAAACAGTGGCAAATTTAGCCTCAACAACTTGGATTCGCCAGGATTAGCTCTTGCTTCATGCAATTTTTGCATCCGTATCTGAAGCCGTGATTTCTCTTATTGCCTCTTGCAATTCGTCACACGCTCCCTGGACAAAACTCATGAATTTATAAGCAAATAAATCCCGCTCAAGGGTTATGCATCTCAAGGATCAACTCTTTACCGCTCAT
The DNA here is from genome assembly GCA_031216285.1 of Syzygium syzygioides. Lineage (NCBI taxonomy): Eukaryota > Viridiplantae > Streptophyta > Magnoliopsida > Myrtales > Myrtaceae > Syzygium > Syzygium syzygioides. Next base: position 13,090,213 of record CM062248.1, read on the forward strand.
GGAAACTCACGTTCTGTTTTAGACTTTTTGCAAGAACTTAAAGCCCTTATGGATGAATTAGCAATTATTGACACTCCTCTCTCCGATGATGATTTAGTCATTCATGCACTTTGGGGACTTGGAACAAAATACAAAGAAATCGCAGTAGCGATTAGGGCTCACAAAAACACAATCAACTTTGAGGAAATGCATGACAAGTTAGTGACCTATGAAACCCAACTGAAACTAGAAGAAATCATACTTGAAGCAGCACCAGTCACGGCCCACTACAGCAACAGAACCCGTGGTATAGGAAGCAACTCCCGCTGGCCCAACAATCGCAACAATCGTCATCAAAATTATTCTCGATCTAACCAGCATCATGGATCCTTTCACATAAAGTATTATGATTGGTATAGCAGAGAGCCTCGTCCGACATGTTAGTTTTGCGACCAATATGGACACTTGGCCAAATCTTGTTTTCCATTCCGAAACAGTCTCCGTGAGACTACTGCTCATGTTGCAATAGCTCCACGTCAAGAAAACGGTTGGTTACTAGACTCGGGAGGATCACACCACGTCATAAGCAGCCTCAACAATCTCACCACTCACTTAGAGTACGAAGACCCCGATGAGATCGTCATTGGTGATGGCACATGTTTGCGTATTAGTCATGTTGGTTCTAATAGTTTATCCTACCCGAACCAAACTTTTAAATTGTCCAATGTTTTATGTGCATCTCATAGTGTAAAAGACCTAATTTCTGTCTCACAATTTTGTTGCAACAACCACTCATCTATCGAATTTTTTGCCAACTATTTTTTTTGTGAAGGACCTTCGCACAGGGGCGACATTGCTTCGAGGAGGGCTTAGCAATGGTGTGTATCGAATGCCTCTCACAAACACACATCCAAAATTCACGGCTTTTGTTAGTGAGCGGACAAAACCAATAGTTTGGCACAATAGACTAGGTCACCCTTCATTTCGTATTCTAAGTCATGTTCTTAATAATTTTCCAACTTGTTCATCTTTTGAGTCAATCGTAGGTTCTAAATTATCATGTAATGCATGTCAGTGCAATAAGATTCAAAAGCTTCTGTTTGGAGTATCAACTCTTGTGAGTCATTTCCCACTTGATATTATTTTTTCCGATGTTTGGGGTCCAGTGTCAACTGCTTCAATTGATGGTTTTTGTTATTATCTTATATTTGTTGACCACCGTATGAAATACATTTGGTTTTATTCTATAAAAAAAATTGGATGCTATCCAAATTTTTGAACAATTCTAAAGCTTGGTGGAAAAACAATTTTCTGTCTCCATTCGAAACTTATACTCGGTGGCAGAGAATCTCAAAAACTTGAAACCTTTTCTTGCAAAACACGAAATTTCCCATCTAACCACACCACCATACACACAGGAACATAATGAAACCGCATAAAGAAAACATCGACACATAGTTGAAACTGGACTCATCCTATTACACAAAGCAAACCTACTGCCCTCCTTTTGGTCATATGCATTTCAAACTACTACATACCTAATTAATCGTTTCCCAACACCCATTCTAGACACACGCTTACCATTTCAGACACTATTCCCAGTGGCTTCCAATTATAAAAAACTTCGCACATTTGGTTGTCTATACTATCCGTGGTTACGTCCATACAACACAAATAAACTTATGCCCCATTCTTGACAATCTATATTCTTAGGGTATTCGCTGTCACAAAGTACGTATAAATGTTTTGATCCACAAAATAATCGTCTTTATATCTCACATCATGTTGTGTTCGAAGAAAACACATTCCCGTACCAAACACTTCTCAATTCTAAGAGTGTCTTGTCATCCTCTCAAAGTTCACCTCTTCCACCTACTTTTTCTCTCCTGGTCTTATTGTCAAACACTGGACCACCTGCACAAACGTCCCCTCAGAGCAGCATTCGAGCTCGTGCTACATCCCCATCGACTTCTCAAACTTCATATCAATCCCAACAAATGCCACCTCTTGGAAACCTATCCCATACATTTGCATCTATTGCCCCACATCAACATGCAACAAACACTTAAAATTTTACTCCTTCCAACTCACCCAAAACCCAAGTTGCCACTGTCAATAATGACCAAACATCAAAACCCATAAATCCACCTACATGAACTCACAAAATGACCACAAGATTCCAAGCCCAAACAAATCAACCACATCACCACCAAACATCCACTTCCACCGACTATAGAACCAACGGGAATTACACAAGCTATATGCGATCCTCAATGGCATGAAGCAATGTTGGTTGAGATCAATACCCTTATTCGTAACAGGACTTGGAAACTAATACCTTTTGATCCATCTTTGAATGTTGTAGGTTGCAAATGGGTTTATCGGATAAAAAGACATGCAGACGGTAGTATTAAGAGTTACAAGGCATGTCTTGTGACCAAAGGTTTTCACCAACGACCGAGCCTTGATTACACCGATACATTTAGCCCGGTCATCAAACCAAATACCATTCGGGTGGTCTTATCATTGGCTCTAATGCACGAATGGACATTGAGACAAATCGACGTCAATAATGCCTTCCTCCAAGGAACTCTCTATGATGAGGTCTAAATGTCGCAACCGCCCAGTTTTAAAGACCCAGAAAAACCAACACACATTTGCAAACTTCGCAAAGCCATATACGGGTTAAAGTAGGCTCCGCGACCTTGGTACAATGAGCTAAGTTCATTTCTTCTCACAAATTCATTTGTCAATTCAAAGAATGACAGTTCACTATTCATTTACTCTCATGGTAGCATTCAAGCCTATTTTCTAGTGTATGTAGATGACCTCATTATCACAAGAAGTGATCAAAATTTTGTTTTGGACTTCATCAATGCTCTCTCTAATCGGTTCTCAATTAAAGACTTGGGGCCACTAAATTTCTTTTTGGGAATTGAAGTCATTCCTACAAAGACTGGCTTACTTCTTTCTCAACAGAAATACAAAAGAGAGCTACTTGAATGCTTCAAAATGGGAGACGCAAAAGAGGAAGGGACTCCATTAGCCACGGGTCAGTCTCTTTCAATCCAAGACAAAGAACCATTAGCTGATGCTATAGAATTTCAAATCCTCATTGGCACACTTCAATACCTCAACATTACTCGTTCGGACCTTGGTTTGCGGTAAACAAGCTATCTCAATTCATGCAAAAGCCGACCACAACCCACTGGACAGCTGCAAAATGGCTTTTATGCTATTTTAAGGGAACATTATTCCATGGGTTGCACTTGAGACACGACACTAAACCAGTGCTTCATGCCTACATTGACGCAAATTGGGCAAGAAACATTGAGGATTGCACATCTACTTCGGGTTTTGTTATTTATATTGGGGCCAATCCTACCTCCTGGAGTTCTTGGAAGAACGATCGGTTGCACGGTCATCGTCTGAAGCAGAATACTAAGCCATTGCCACGACCTTAGCGGAACTCATTTGGGTAAAATCTTTGCTTCAAGAACTTGCCATTAAATAAATAATAAAATTGAAAGTATAACTTAAATCCCTAACATGTAACTATTACATGATAACTTTAGGACATACATCTAACAGTTGGGGATGGGGACTGTGAGTAAGGGAGAAGGGTTTTGAAACCTGCGCAAAGCATATAGCACACACAGTGTCTAGTAAAATAGAAATAAGATAAAAACTAGACAAAAAAAAAAAATACCCCTGGTCGTATTGAAGTGACTACATTGTCCTTTGATGGTTTCACTCTTAATTTAAGATTATTCTTTTACCTCTTTTCTTCTTTGTCTTTTGTTTTAATTTTACTAAAAATAAAGTATTGACACATAAATTTTGGAGACCCAGTTAGTCGTTCATCACATAAAAAATTAGGGATCGATTCTGTTCCCTAGAAAAAAATTAGTTAAATTGTATATATATTAGGAGCATTTGAATTAATATTTAGGCCCATATAATTGCATTTGTATTGGACCGACAACGGATGTACTCGAGTCGATGGCTCTGAACTTAATGAATTACCCGGACAAAGCCCACAAGTGAAGCAAAATTTGGCCAAGCCCATATACATCATAAGAGGCCAAAAATTGAAATGCCAAGTGGAAAATATTAAATAATTGGGTAATTTCGTTTGATATTATCACAATTATATTTGATAAAGAGAAAAGTTTACTTTTGGGGGAAATAGGTATATCTCTTAAGATCTTTGAAGATCGGAAAGTTAAAATCCTAATTGCACTCCATATAAAGGCACGTAGGTTCACGATCAAAAGGAGAGGCCACACAATTCACAATACGGCCATATTATTGAGAGAAGTCACGAGAAGTCACGAAATACAAAAAAAGGAGAGAAGAGATTCTCTCCTTCTGTCTTGGCAACAGGAGAGAGAATTGAGAATAGAGAGAAGAGAGTGTGCGGCCGAGTCCCTCCACAGCCACGACCCAGCCTCCTTGCCGACGTCAACCTCCCTTGCAGCCAAGCTCCTCTGCGACTGCTGCTTTGCGGATCGCTGCACCTAGACGACCAGTGAAGCTGCTGTGCCATCGCTGATCGAGAAGCTCCTGACAACGTGCTCCAACCCACGTGTCCAGCAGCAGTCATCTGCCCTTGTTCCGCCCTACTTAGCCATGACTAGCACAACCCGGGGTCGCCGAAACCACCGTCATCATAATTCAGAGCCAGCAAGAATCCTACGGAGTTCCGTCTGGCCCGACGGTGCCCTGAAGTGTTTTCTGATTGTTCCAGCAACATCGGCTCACCCAACAAGCTCTTGTGGTTTTGTTCTTATCCTTTTTTGCAGGATTCGCCGACGTCCAGCAAGGCCAGAATCTCTCTACCAACGTGAATATCATATCAGTTTTTGCGGCCACCGCTAGCAAGCCTGAAGTCCACGGTCAAAAAGAGTTGCCAGAGTCTCGGTTAAATAATTTTAAGTGGTGGATTTGTCCTCTTTTGAGTGTTGTCCAAATTTGATAATAACATCCTGGGTTTTGTAATTTTATTTCATGCAAGCATAAGAACAGTTGGCAAGGAGATTATGAAGAGTTTAGACGTGTGGTAACTATAGACATTGCGGAGAAGAATAGACAATACAGTATCGCACAACGATTCATAAACCTTCACGCTCCCGTCGGCAGTAAGTCATCCACCGGGAGCATCCTTAGCCGCAATGTTGACGAGCTGCTTGTGATCCACGGTCGAGCAACCGAGTAGTCCCATTGTCAAGCATAGCCACCATCGCTGCCGGTCCACCACCATTGGCCAATTCTCGTGACCTGCAATCCCGATTCGAGTCGGGTTCAAACTTGGAAGTTATCTGTAAATTAGGTAAGAAACTTTATTCAATATCGTTTTAAATATTTAAATTCCTAATTTGAGTGATTTTGTTATCTTTGATTGGTTGATATTTTTTGAATGATGCATGGCATATCGACAAGATTCCAAAAGATACCCTAAGTTAGGAAATTCCTAATTCCTAACTTAATAACGTATTGGGATGACTATCTGATCTCAACCATGAGATACGATACTCGGCGTCACAGAAAATATTTATCCCATCCATAACTATTTGGATACGATAATAGATTTTATTTTTTTTCAAAAAAAAACTTCCATCAATATCCGTAACCACGTGTATATAATCGTCGGTTTATATCGTTCCCTAATTCAAAGATGACAAAATAAATCTTGTGGATTGTGTGGATTGATTTTGATCGTGGTGGTTATTTGTCTATTTGATTTGTTTTGTTTAAAAAGAAAATTCAAAAAATATTAGTTAGGTTTTAAATTTGAAACATTACGTGTTTAGGGTATCCTAAACATATCTAGGAGATAGGACATTTCTCTGATTTAAATTTGGATTTAGGGTATTTTATTTCCTAGTTTAAATTAGGGATTATTCTAGTCTTAATAGATAATTTAGGATAGTTTATTATTCCGAATTTTAATGAAAAATACCAAAAATACATTATTTGCTTGTCATTAGAAGTAGATCATATCGTTGCATGACATATAGTTCGCATGCTAGGTTTAATTGATCGCATGTTATATTTTGCACGTCATTGCACTTAGGTTAGTTTCATATAAATGAAGAAAAAACCCTAAAGAACACATTGATTGAAGTGCTTGTAAATTAGAAATCCTAATATGACTGTCTATGTGATTTTCTAGCTAACAATGCAGATGCTTGCGTTGCTAAAATGTATGTTGTTCTCCAAAACTAGTAATTTATTTATTATTTTCTGGGTGTTAAATTGGTGAATTGCGCACCCGCATGGTCATCTCGTATGATAGTGAATAAGTAATAAAATGGATCCAGATTACCTGCTCAAATATTTTTTTTGAAAAGAAAAGGTACCGAAAGGGCGTTAGACTAGTTCTAGCGTAACCAAGTCCCTGAATTCAATATTTCTGATTCGTAGGAATAAAACATATATCCTCATATTTTATTTAGGTTTCTAATCGACCCACCGCAAAAGAGATTAATGGCGACTCTAGCATGAAAACATTTGTAGTTAAGAACTTAAACCCTAAGTCACGAATTGGTAAGGCTTGGGAGGGCCCGAATTAGGTTTATACTTAATAATCCATTAGCCGAACCCCTGAGTGGTCTCACACCAAGGTTAGGTCACGACACAAAGCTACCCACATCCCTTTGAAAAAAACTTTTTTTTCACTCTAGCCGCTTATTCCGCACGCATTTCATTTTAACATTTCCTTCATGTTTGTCTTCTTTAACTTATTATCCATTGTTATAAACTGAGCAATCACTAATTATATATCGAAGTAAAGAAATGTTAGTTCTATCTGCAAATTTGGGTACGGTTTCATTTATTTATGGAAACATTTAAGCAGGTAGTTTGAATTAATTTTAAACATATTCACTAATATACGATGTGATCATGCGGGTGCGCAACCATTAATGTAGCATTCAAATAATTCAAAGCATTGAATAAATTGCAAAGATGGAGAGGGATTTATTTACCTCGAAGTAACGTACGTATTTGCAACAAATATTAATTCGAAACACACATTCAACCTAGGCATGGTTTGACCGGTTTGCGGTGGTTGGTCAGCTTGTGGCCGGACTGTGTTGTGGGTGGTAGCAGGAGCAGTGTTGGTCTTAGTGTTAGGGACTCATCGAGGTCAGTTGGGACTGAAGGCGCGATACGGACCAGCACGAACAACGAGCAAGGGGAAGCATCAATTTGGGCAGTGGAAGCAGCAGCGGGTCGTGTTGGTGCAGTAGCTTAGAATCGTCGTTGATGTAGGGCTCATCCTATCGCGTCACAGATGGTAACAATAGCTCCGTCACCTTGGAGGAGCAGCAATAGTGTTGGGTTTGACTCGCCTCAAGAGTGTTGATACCTAAATTTTTCCTCAAAAATCATTTTCGAAAATCGGAACTTGTTTTCCACAAAATATATTTCCTTAGATGTCAAGTTCTTGAATTACTGATGCATTTAGTACAACTTTCTAATTAATATTTATTCCCTTAGAATTTGTTTTAAAAAAATGACATAAAAAAGATAAAAATATATATAATAAAAAGAACAAAAAAAAATAAAAAAAGTTAAAAGAGAGATGGTATGGGCAGACGTTGATTGAGGCAGTGGAGAACGAGGAATGCGAAGAGCTCATCAGCTCACGTCGGTCACCAACCACGCACGCACACACTCACCTTCAGCAAGTTGGAGGATGGATTGTCAGAATTCATTCAAAGCCACAAAACCAACAGTAAGAGGATGTCGTTCCTGTTTTCAAGAAAATGGACCAAGACGAGAAGAACAAATGAAGAAGAACAGGGCATGCGCTGAAATCAAACGTTGAGTGAAGCAGAGGAATAGCAGTGGATAGGAGCATTGATCGGCGCATGAAATTAAGGAAAGAAGGCAGAGGACAAGTTGAACATCCAGCACAAGACACGGAGAGAAGATAGAAGATAGACTGAAGATAGAGTGAAGCAATGAGTAAGCAGGCGTTGGCACTGAACAGTGGAAGCAAGAGGGAGGATGCTTGAGAAAAGTTGAATGTATAAGAGAGGATGGATGACGAACTTCAGGGGACGAAGGAAAAAACCCATATTAAACGCCAACCTTCCTCCTTCGTGAACCTCCGAACGACACCGCCACCAGCAATCCACCACCAAAGCCAATCAATCAGTCTCGGCCCCTCTCTGTCCGAAGTGACCACTCGGCCGAGAATGACAGTGGAAGAACCCACGTCTTCCACCAACTTCATGGCCATCATATAACCATCTTCGGGCCACCACTCCCCACAGTAGCCCCACCGTGAGCCCCCGCTCCTCCTGCCGAAGCTGCACCTTGTCCTCGCGCCGTTGCGGCATCTTCCCAGTGACACCCTCAACAAGTCCCGGCACCTCGTCAAGTTTTTCCTCGAGCTCGGATCCCCTACCACTCCTCCAGTCGTGACCCAGCGCTGCTCTGTGTTCCAAGCAAGAGGGGTCGAAGTGCTTCGCGCTCACTCGGTCTGATTTCATTGGTTCAAGCTTCGTTCGTGGACTACCACAAGTGCTTCGAACATTAACTCGTACGCTCGTTCCAGTCCAGCATCGCAGGAGAACCAGGTAATTACACCGTCCCTTGTTCTGCCCTGTCTTAGTAAAACCCAAGGCCGAGGTGCGTTTGTGTTACCCATATGTGGATAAGTTTCTATCGATAATTCAAGATGATTTTGTTGTTCCAGTATCGTTTCAAGATAAGAACTAGTTCGAATTCGTGAGTAGAGCCAATTTTTCTAAATGCACTACTGTTTGATGAAATGCTTGCACGAGACCGTGCAAATGAGGAACTTTGAGAGGTCCTTTTGGTGTGTTCAATTGACCATTCCCCAAGAAGTTAGTTGCGTTTGAAAGCATGTGTTTCACACTTTCATTTTGATCAAATATAGTTTTCTTGAAATATTTTGTGTGGTATATATAAGGGCGTGAACTTGGCCAGTTCACTGGTCTGGCTGTTCTAGGTTCAACTCAGACTTGCAGGAATAGCCAGTCCCACGACTTTGGAGGGGATTTTAACCACGACTTGTTGAGTTTCGTGAGCTGTTACTGAGATTTTCATCTCTTGGTGCGTATTAGTATAACCTCGATACTTTATTCCATTAAAAGATCAACTGCAGATTTCAATCGAGAGCCACGAGCATGGCTTGAAGAAACAGGCTTGGGCAATCTAATGCATACCAAAGGTTCGACAAAATGCCCAAACCAAGTTTCAATCTTGAATGGTTGATTCGAGCGTGGTTAATATGATTTTTTATGTTCTGAATTTGTCCATGTGCATGTAAATCAATCATAGTACAGTTTGATGACTTAAAATTATTTTAAAAAAATTAAAAGGTTAAAAAAATGAAAAATCTAGGAATTTTAAAAAATGTAGGTTAGTGTTAAATTAGACAAAAACGACTTCTTTAGAACTTTCCTAAATTTCTAAAGTCATTTTTTAAAAATTTTATTCTTTTTTTTTGTATTTTACGGAGTATGATAATCATTTTCTTAAATAACCCATTTTGCGTAGATTTGAATTACGTAGTGTAATTTCATGCATTTAGAGTAATTTCACGCATGTTTACCATTTCACTCACGGGAGTCCTGTCCCAAGGCGTAATAATAAGGCCATGTAATATTCTTGGCCCGACTCGCATCGGATTTTCCTTCTCCTCATTTACTTTCAAGTCATTTCAATTCCTTGGTTGCTTACTTACCACACCGCTTATCAATGAATTGAGTGTTAATTTTTTTCCTAGATTAGGTTAGGACTAGTCTATATACGGGAGAAGACAACCATACAAAAACATTTGCATGGACACTTAACGGCTTTGATACCTTGGGTTTATAATTGGTAATCAAGATTACATGGCCACTTAGATAATAACCTTTCAAGTTAGTGGTACTAAAAGGGCGCTAATATAAATGTTAACGTAAACAAGTCCCAATTCTTGAAAATCTTTGATTGCGTAGGAATCGAGAAAACACTCTCGCTTCTTGATTAGTTTCTAGCTAACCTCAATAGGCTAGTGGCGATTGCTGAAATTACTTAGGTTGTAAAAAAACTAGAAGTTAGCCCAATGTCTTGCGGGGCATGGTCTTTGGGAGAGACCGTGCCTAGATCAACGGGCCATTGGCCTGCCTTTTGGGTAGTACCGTCCAAACCCGTTGCTTTTTCCCCCGACGGGAAAAGAGAGTTGCGACAAAGAGCAGCAAGTGTCACGGAGGAGGTGGCAGCAGCAGGCTCTACCGGAAGAAAGGGCAGTGGCTCGTTGTCACCACGGCAAGTGGGGTTGTCGTGGAATTGCTGGTGGTCGTGGTGGTCGTGGATAGAGGCAATGACGCCAAGGACGTATGAAGGGGCGGCGTTGGCGAGGTTTGGCCGTGCTTAGACTCGGCCATGTCTCACTCTGTATCTCCTTCCTCACGTGTTTCACTCTTTGTGCTCTGGAATTCTGATTGCCGGCCTCTAATTTTGAGGCATAACCAGGTTTATATAGAGTTTAACCTTAAGTTTCATCAACTCATGGGCTTAACTTTCGGCCTTACTAAATTAATGGACGGAATTATCCCAAGGCCATTATATGATTAAACTTTAATAGGCTGAATTGAAGATCAAATTGGTTCCCCCCTCCCTATTAAATTTCGGCCAAGGCCTTCTTGATGAGTTGGCTGAAATTTGTCTCTTTGTGGGCTCAAATATTAACATGCTTTGATCCATTTAGGGTATATTCTAATTAAAATCAAAGCCTATTAGCTTTATGGGCTAAACCCAACTCAATTGCAGCTTAATACCCCTTAATCATGGGCTTGAAATTTCGGTTCCCCTCTCCATTATGCTGGCTTGTTGTAGCCCCCATCCATGCGACTAATTCAGGTCCTTTCACCACGAGAAACATTGTTGACACCTCTGCTTCGATCCATTGTTAAACTCAAAGACACCTCGCTGGTTTCACTCTCCCGTCTTTGTCTATCTCTCTTTCTCTTTGAATGTCTCTCGACCTGTGTTAGAACGGTACTTAAAGTGGCATCACCGAATATAGTTCATTGTGAAGTCGTTTTGGTTGTTTTATTTTTTTGTGCTTAAAGATTTCGACTTTTCGAAAATGAACTCAAGATTCTTTCAGTTGAGCTTCGTAGCATGGTTCAGCAATGTAATTTCTCTCCTAAGTTCATAACTTCTCAAGAATTGTAAGAGAAGGTTTCTTTTTTTGCTTGGAACAAAAACCACCCGTGCGGCTGGTAGGTTATTCTTGGAAAGTAATTACATACTACATAATATCTCATGAGAAAGCCAATCAGGAAATAGTTACATATGAAAATAAAATCTTTAATTGCCGCCATTTCCATTCGAATAATTACAAGGGGTGTGTACATCGGACCGCAGGAACCGGGAATCGCCTAGACCGAACCAAACCAACCGATTGGTCTAGTTCTTGGAGTATCGGTCCAATTTCCGATTCGTAAAAGTAAAATCGATGTCTGGGCAGTCTGGTGTTTGGTTCCAAGGGGCAATCGGACCGGACCAAACCAACTATATATATATATTATTTCTTCAAAAAATTTAGTAAAATATGAACTAAACGCCTCCTTCAAAATCTTCACAAAAGTGTCCCAGCACTTGCTAAAGTTTCCACCCCTTCAAAATTGAAATGGCAACGTCAACCACCTCCCAATAAATTATGTGAACACTCTAAACATCCGGATGGGACACCACCTCATGGAAACCATGGAAATGTCATGCCAGCTTCTTTTCTAAAACAAAAGCATCTAGTTTTTACAAGAACTAATACACTGTCATTTGAAAAAAAACAAAGTGACTGGTTCCATTGGATTAGATTAGAGATTCGATCTAGTTCCTGATCCTCGGAACAACCAGTCCGATCCCCAGTTCCCAATTTTGGGAACCTGGAACCGATCACCCCAAATAATTACAAAAAAAGTTATAAACCTATTGTACGGATGTTTGTCCGGAACTTTTTAATTTGATCAATTTAGTCATAAACTTTTTTATAATTTTTTAATGTAGTCCTTCTGACTAATTTTTGTTGCTAATCGCCGACTTGGATGTTGGCTATCCTACATGGCTCGATTGAGGCTGACACAAATAATTTTTGCAATTTTTTGAAAACATATTCTGAATTTTTTTGTAATCTTTTTGATTTTTTCTTCTTTTTCTTTCTTTCCTTATGTTTTTTTGCTGAAGTTTGGCAATGGCTGAGGCCACAGGCGAGGGTTGTAGCCCTTGCTCAATGGCTAGCAAGGGCTTTGGGTGAGGGTCATGACCCTCACTTGTGGTCGGCAATGGCTTCGCAGCCCTTGCTGACCCACAATGTAAAAAGACAAATAAAAAGAAAAATAAAAAACATCATCTATTGATGGAATCGCATATATGAGTGCGGAGTGGGGCCCCTATTATGAGATTCATAGCCAAATCTCTAGAGCACTCATGGACAATCAGAAGGACGCATGGCCTACTAGTGCAAAATTGTGTTGAATAGCAGAATTTGTGGGGATTAACGTAATGATTGAGAACTCTAGCTGACAATAAAAATCCTTGGATCATAGAAGCTATAAGCTTCACCATTGGTTCTGTAAGTTATGTCTCATTTTTCTACGTATGGTTCAAATTCCAAAGGACACTAGATCCAATGCATCACCCTCTAATGTGAAACCAGCCTTTATTCGTTCTTTATTTTGATAAACCTTTTTAAATATGCTGAAGATTATTGTAGAAAAGTATTTCAAAAAATATGATTCCCTTGTCTTTCACTGCCACACATTGCTTGATAAATTCTCTTTTGTTCACTTTATTGATAGGTTCAGTTTACTAGTTAGCAAGAAAAAAAAATATGTTCAGTTTGAGCATATGAGCTTGTGTCAAACGAAATGTGAAACCTTTGATGTTTTATTTTGGGGCAAAAGTACACCACAAGTGCCATAACTTGTGTACGGCGATCACTTTGGTGCCATAACTTTTTTTCGGATAACTTTGGTGCCAATTTCGGAAAAAAAAGATCACTTTAGTGCCAATTTGGCCGGAAATCCGACGTGGCATTTTTTATTAGTTTTTGACGCCGACGTGGCTCGCCGGAGGGCTGAGTCAGCGTGTACAATCAGCATTTTTTATTTTAAATATTTTTTTTCAACGTGTATAGTCAGCATTTTTTATTTTAAATATTTTTTTTCTTTTTTTCCTTTTTCTTTTCTTTTTTTTTTCTCCCCTCGCCGGCCGGTTGCCGGTGGCCGGCCGGCCACCGGCGAAGCCCTACAAGGGCTGGGCGAGGGGCGGTCGACCCTCGCCGGCAACGGGCGAGGCTGGCCCTCGCCGGCCTAGGCGAGGCCGGCCCTCGCCAGATTCGACGAGGGCGACCCTCGCCGGCGTCGGGCGAGGGTCGCCCGCGCCCGACCAGGCGAGGGCGACCCTCGCCGGCCCAGGCGAGGGCCGCCCTCGCCCGACGCCGGCGAGGGCGACCCTCGCCTCGCGTCGAGCGAGGGCGGCCCTAGCCGGCCTAGGCGAGGCGGCCCTCGCTAGCCCAAGCGAGGGTCGCCCTCGCCGGATCTGGCGAGGGCGACCCTCGCCTGGCGTCGGGCGAGGGCGGCCCTCGCCGGCCCAGGCGAGGGTCGCCCAACGCCGGCGAGGCTCGCCCTCGCCGGATCTGGCGAGGGCGACCCTCGCCTGGGCCGGCGAGGGCCGGCCTCGCCCGACGCCGGCGAGGGCCGCCCTCGCCTGGGCCGGCGAGGGTCGCCCTTGCCAGATCCGGCGAGGGCGACCCTCGCCTGGGCCGGCTAGGTTTGCCCTCGCCCGACGCCAGGCGAGGGTCGCCCTCGCCAGATCCGGCGAGGGTCGCCCTCGCCAGATCCGGCGAGGGCGACCCTCGCCTGCGTCGGGCGCGGGCAACCCTCGCCCGACGCCGGCGAGGGCGACCCTCACCTGGGCCGGCGAGGGCCGGCCTCGCCCCTCGCCGGCCATGGGCAAGGCCGCCCTCGCCCGACGCCGGCGAGGGTCGCCCTCGCCTGGTCGGGCGCGGGCGACCCTCGCCCGACGCCGGCGAGGGTCGCCCTCGCCGGATCTGGCGAGGGCGACCCTCGCCTGGGTCGGCGAGGGCCGGCCTCGCCCGTCGCCGGCGAGGGTCGGCCGCCCCTCGCCGGCCATGGGCAAGGCCGCCCTCGCCCAGCCCTTGTAGGGCTTCGCCGGTGGCCGGCCGGCCACCGGCAACCGGCCGGCGAGGGGAGAAAAAAAAAGAAAAGAAAAAGGAAAAAAAAAAAGAAAAAAATATTTAAAATTAAAAATGCTAACTGTACACGTTGAAAAAATGCTGATTGTACACGCTGACTTAGCCCTCCGGCGAGCCACGTCGGCGTCAAAAACTAATAAAAAATGCCACGTCGGATTTCCGGCCAAATTGGAACTAAAGTGATCTTTTTTTTCCGAAATTGGCACCAAAGTGATCCGAAAAAAAGTTATGGCACCAAAGTGATCGCCGTACACAAGTTATGGCACTTGTGGTGTACTTTTGCCTTTATTTTTGTCTCAGGACCTTATTAGGAAAACCCATTCACAAATAAACCTTTGATTTTTGTGTTCTGCCATTAGTCAAACTAGCTGTTGTCATATTCAATTTGCTACCGTTAATTTTTTTCATTCTGCTAGCCGTTTTCACACTAGTTCTCCTAACCATTATGACATTGAATGCGCTGACCGTTTCTCATATAATTTTGCTAGCCGTTTATAAATTAATTCTCCTCGCCGTTCGTTGATATTTCCAACTTCCGATCAGCTTATTTCTCCTGTAAATATTTACCCGTTCTTCTTCATTCTACGCATTAGAAATAAACAAAACCCTCCCTCCTCCTCCATTTATGTTGTTCCTGCTATAACCAAATAGTGTAGTGCATACTAATCACATGATCCGTTGAATCTTGGAGGATAGTTGCATCTATCCTCTGCACTCACTGAAGGGCGGTAGTTATCCTTGAAGACAATGCTGACACCTTAAACTTTCATGATTTTTCTATCTACATTCAATGATTTTGGGAATTTCCACAATATCTAAATTGGGGCTACCTCTGGTTTTATGAAGGGCACCTTTAAATGTCACGCCTCAAAACCCTCGAAGCGCAATCATCCCACGTACCGGTCAAATTTGATGCGACGTCCCAGGCCGCATCGTCGACCCAACTCCCAACACAGAATATAAGGCACATGCGGAAGCAATAATTAAAACACCCGTACAAAACAATACATGACCAAGGGTAGCAGGAACGTCGAACAATCAAAAGCCTATTAATCAAGACTTGCATTGAGCTTCATACAATGTCCACGATACACCAATATAAATCACCAACCAAAAGCGGGTCAAAGGCCATTGCTAACAAGATCCCTAAGTGGCCAAGGAGGCAATCTAAGGTGGGGCTACAATCAAAAGGTTACTGGCCTGACCTAAGAGAGGTTAAGGCTGATCCTAGGAAACTTAATCAAGATCAAATCCTGATGACTCGGACTCAGGCTCGATTATTTCATATTCCGAATCCATTTGCTTGACCTCACCAACCTGTTTGAGATCCTGCTCTATGGGCTCCGAATCCTCATATTAATCGGGTACACGAAGCATCCTCTAATAGGGGGCTGAAAAACAGGGTTTAAACAACTATGAGACGAATCTCAGTGAGTAGGCCTCCTAAACCGAAACTAGGCTAACATGCAACCCCCAACAAGCAAATCAACACAACAACGGACCATAATGTCAATCAAATAACCTAGGTGCTTGATCCTGGATCGCTTACCTTACTGACCCTGCAGGTTAGGCAATAACAACAGGATAATCACAACACATGCGTGTACATACTTGGCCACACGTATGCCACACACATGCTTATGCTCAAAGTGTTCATCTTGCATACTATTCACCGAGTCTTGCACACTTGCACACTGGTCCATGCATTTTTATGCATGCAATTTCTATTCTCATGCCATGATTTCCATCAGTCATAGCCGGCACACTGGCTCAATGCTCAATTATTAACTCAGAGCTCGACCTGCATAAAACGCATTAGGTCTGACCCGTGCCAATGCAATAGGTCCACATAATCACAACACTCCGTGGCCAGCGTAAAAACGTCCCACGCCTAATGTCTCTAGCCCGCATCAAAACGCATCAGGCGCAACACCGATCTTCTTACGAACCAGAGCCACGTAAAATGCATCAGGATGGTCGTCTTCCGGATGTATCGGGCATCATCCCGTGTAAAACGCATTAGGACGGCACACCCCGCGTAACACGCATCAGGGCGAATTGTGATCACACATACATATAGCCAGTTATTATCTGAACCCCGCGTAATATGCATCAGGGCATTTAGGTGATCACATGCTCATGTCAGGCATGCATTCTCGCGCAATCTTATTTCATGCCCCATTCTCGACATACATAATGCGTGGCCATGCAATGCAATTCAATGCAACATGAGCATCAACCAATCAAGGGCACCCAGTAAAATTCACATCACCACGCCGTGCCCAATATACAAACAGCATGCTCACTTGGCCCATTAATACCGTGCGGCCCAAAATCACATTTCATAATTCCATACTTAGTACAAGCCATCAGTTGGCCAATCACACTTTGCACGGTTCGACCACACGAGGACGCGACATGGCATATCACAATTACACACGAGTGACTCAACAATCAACCAATCCGGATAATTCCAGCAATTCCTACAATTAACCCCAATATGCCTAATCCAGTCCAATAATCCTCTAATGGACAGCCATCCAACCAGCCACTCCGTAGCACATTCGACCCCAATTGGGTCTCAACGAGCAACAATCAGCGATAATCCATCAATCTAAGCACACCCAGTAATCGCACAGTCAAATTTCCAACTTGCCGATTTCTAAACCATCGAAGTCCTAAGCGAATAGCCACTATTCATCCCAACCTTGACTTCTGATCTAACTCTAATCGGCCCAATAAACCACTATTCAGTCCGAGAGAGAGAAAAATCGAGAAAACACAAAAATCGCATTCAAACTGGGTAGTTGCACAGTGACCGAAATCCATTTGAAATAAATGGTAAATCAATTCTAAAAATTATGAAATTTGGATATGTTGTACAAAACATCGCAAGGAACATTTTCTGTGAAGAACTCAAAATCGGTTTTAATAGTAAACATCTTGTTTTGATACTCAAACCAGACAAAATCCGGTTCGCTCGGACAGCCCCTCAGGCCATCAAAATACAACTCATTCGTTACTCAAATCATTTTGGAAAACCTTGAAATTTTTATATGTTATATCCACAAATGTCCCCAACAATTTTTGTGGAGGAAGTATTTTGAAAATAGGCCTGAAAAAATTTATAAAAATTCGAACAGACCCGAAGGTCGGGTGAACAGTAAATCGGGTAGTTTTATTTTGGTCCAAAGATGGAATTTCGAATGGCATCAAATGATTTCTAAAAATTCTCAAATTAAAATATGTTATACTTGAAGATGTTGGGAACAACTTTCATGAAGAACACTTCTTCAAATTCGGCCCGCACAAGTCACACAAAAAATAACAAAATCCGGCGACATAATAGTAACCGTACCGGAAATCAACAAATATGCATCACCAAGTAAACCAAGCTCAACAAACCACTTATCCAATTATCCACAGCCTTTAAACCATCCCTAAATTATTACCTTAGGCCATTAAAGTCACCACAACTTTAGCCCTAAATCAGCCCACACTAATTAACCCCTAAAATACCCTAATAACCTCTAAACTTGTCCAAAGTGCATGTAATCCTAATTAGTGGATTCCACTCACTTGGATTCCTAAGCTTCTTACAAGGTTGAACAAGTGGGGAAAATGGGTGGGCTGAGCTGATTCCACGGCGGCGCAAGCGGCGGTCCTCGGCAGCGCTAATGGCGGCAGCGCACGGCTATTTCGGCAGACAGCGCACTAAGGCGGGGGCTGATCACACGACTGGGGAAGGGAGAGAGAAAGTGGGACGGCTGGTTGGTGGTGGTGCTAGGCGTGGAATGGCGGCACCTGGCGGCGGCACCAGCAAGCGGCGGCGCTTCGGCTTAGCTTGGCTTCTCATGGCCAAATGATGGAGGAAAATGGGAGAGGGAGTTGGCGTGGGAGGAGGGGGCTGCCGGCTGATGGTGAGAGGAAATGGGAGAAGAGAGAGTGGTCAAGGGGGGTTAAATGATTGGTTTGACCCAGTTTTCCTTAATTTCAATTTTGCTCCTTAAACACTTAGTTCTCATTAATCCAAGCCAAAATATTTAAGGGTGTTTTGGTCTTTCACCCCTTGAATTATTGGGCTGAAATATACATTAAAATATCCAATTTTAATCTCTAAAAATGGCCCAAAATTCGGAACCCTAAAAATGAGTCATAGGGGCAAAACGGTAATTTTCCGGTCCTGGGTCGAAATTTCATTTTTTGACCGTATCAACCCCAAATGTGTGTGGCCAACATAATATGACGTCGGATTCACAAAAATAACCTTTTAAGCTCTCGAAAATCGACTGTAAAGTTTGGAGGGTCAAAATAGTAATTTTTCACTTCCGAGTCGAAATTTCATTTTTTGACTATACACACTCCAAATATGCGTAGCCACCCTAAAACGGCATCGGCCTTGAAAAATAATCTCATACAGCCTCGAAAATCGACGTCGGAGTCCAAATGGATAAAATCGTAATTTTTTCAATTTCGATCGAAATTCCAATTTTCGGTCGGACTAACCCCAAATGTATGTGGCCACACTAAAATGATGTTGGTCTTGCAAAATAGTCCCAAACACCCATAGAATTTCGATATCGAAGTTCGGGTCCAATTTGGCGATCAAAATTGCTCAATTCAGAATTTTAGAGCTTCTCACTGACGGGTGGCTGTTTAGGGGTTATGCGTATCGACCTAGGGTCACTCGAGTCGTGATGGTCTCGATTACCAGGAGAACGCAAGGAATTATTGGTTATTCCTGGGGTCACTATCGTTCGGTTCAGGTTCGGGATTTGTTCGCCACTCGTACTCTCGATCGTGCGGAATCACCCACGATCCGATCGTACGTCGTTGGTCAAACCAAATCCGTTACCTTCCTAGGATCGGCCCACACTGGCCCAAAATACTTCCCTGCCGTTTCTTGAAATCGGTGCCTAATTCGCGATTGGGTCCCCGGTCCACGTACCGTTGTCCTAGTTAGCCTTTTCCATGAGTTAGTATCCCGCGAGAGGCCAGCTCCGGACGAGACGTACTAAAATCAGATGAGAAATAATATCCACTTCGTCGGATCCCGGAAATGAGTCGAAATTCAGGATGTTACGTTAAATGTAGTTATTTGTTTACATTTTATACTCTAAGGCTGCGTTTAGTCGTCTGGATTTCTAAACAGGATAGGACTAGATAGGATAGGATAAGAAATCCTCGGATTTCTTCATATCTTGTCCACTGTTTTGTGGACTACAGATTTAAAATCGGATAGGATAATTTTTATTTTATTTTCTATTCACGGGTCCGGAGGAGTCGGTGAAGGAAAAAAAGTAGAGAAATTTTTTTGGTGAAAGCGCACAAGGTGTGGGGATGAAGATGACGGCGAATGGAGCGTAGGATTTCTAGAAAAATAGGCATTAGAAATCCTATCCGGGTCTATTCTATCCCTCCCCCTTGGATTTTTTTATCCGGGCTATATCCGGTCTATATCCGACCTTATCTTATCTTGGACCACCACCAAACACAGGATATGATAAAATATATTCTATCCCGGCTTTTATACGGCCGACCAAACACAGCCTAAAGGGACGGGTGTGAAGACCCTGCTATTTATAGGCCCACGAAACACTCCATGAGCTCACAAATCAGTTAAGTGTAGACCTATATAGACGGCTCTGAACAAGAACAATTTGCATATAGTTAATGGAAGTTGAACGGACGGCTCCAATTCCTAGAATTCCTCCTACATCCCAGCCAGCTGTGTTAACCCTAAGGGTTGGCCAGCATTAAATTTATGTGAGATCAATCAATCGCTGCCATTGATTCATCATGCTTTTGTAATCGGAATAACAATTTTACTCTTGGTATTTCTCTGTGGGGTGATCATCACATGGTTATAACACTGTCCACACAATTTCACACTATTAAAGGTATCCTCATGCAAAGAGACGAACATAGTCTCCGAGTCTTCACGATTGCTAGTGTGTAATTATTAGTTTACGCAAGTTGTATCCCGTTTAGGTAGGAAAATGAAACTTCTCCCGATCCAAATACACCCACATGATCTAATATCACATAAATAGTATCGTCAATTTGATAGGGAATGAAGAAAGATTGAAATTGTTGGTAATGGAAATTAAATTTGATTTTCTATCATAAGGGCATGTACATAGGACGCTTCTTTCTGGTTTTTTCTATCTCACACAACCCGATTAGGCTAGCCTATTAATTGCCTTCAATTGACGGATGTTGTACAAGAAAATCTCTGCAAGAGCTCACGATAGGCTCTTTCTTTTTTCTTTTTATCATAACCTTTTACTACCTTTCATAGACTAGATTTTTGTAAGATTCGTCTAGGAGTTCCCTTATAAATGGATCTTTGTTTGACGAGTTTCTAAATAACCAATCTTCACCGACCAGGTTTGAGTAAACTAGGAAAGGAAATTCCAATTTGTTGTGGAGTACTGGAGTGATTGGAAGAGAATCAAGTATGAAGGTCGAAGTGCAAAGCAAGAAACTGATCAAGCCATCGTCTCCGACGCCCAACCACCCTCGAAAGCTAAACATTTCATGCATAGATGAGCTTTAGCATCCAGGTTATGCTGGTTTCCTTTTCTACTGCGGGGCCGATGACGAAAACCATGAAGACAATAATTTCCAAAGGCTTTGCCTTTTGGAGGAGTCGTTTTCGAAAATCCTAGTGATTTTTTACCCTCTAGCCGGTCGGTATGTTAAGGAAGGGCTCTTTATCGATTGTAACGACCAAGGAGTAGAATTAGTGTATGCCAGAGTGAATGGCCAGCTTGATCATCTCCTCCAGGGAGACTTCGACGCAGACCTGCTCGACTATTTGTCTGAGATCCCGCTGGGACTAGCCAGTAATCCCCTAGTCATAATTCAAGTGAATGTATTCGAGAGTGGAGGACTTGTTATCAGCCTGTGCTCTTGTCACAAGTTAGGCGATATGTGCACCATGGCGACATTTATGAATTCATGGGCTACCGTGTGCCGGAACGGAATAAATGAACTAGCCTTGCTGTATTTCGAGCTGTCATCCCAGCGAAGGGATCGATAGTCACTCGTTGGCCTCCACTCTGTGGTGGAGTAAAATTTACAATGAATAGATTCGTATTCAGCGGTGTGGTCCTATCGAGACTAAAACTAGCTGCAGCTAAAAATGCACGGATATCGAGAGTGGAGGTCGCGTGCGCACTTTTATGTAAGGTGTTCGTAACCTTGGATCAAGCAAAACACGGCCGCCTAAAGACCTTTGTGGTTTGCCAATCAATGAACTTGCGTGGGAGAGTCAATCTACCGACACCGACAAATGCGTTCGGTAACTTTTACACCATGGTCGTTGGCCGACACACAATGGATCATAGCGACCTGAATTTCGAGGCGTTTGTGGAGGTGATCCACGACACCTTTGCGAGTGCCAAGACAAGGTACACGGCGATAGCGGACGGAGAATCATGCATGGACATGGTTAAGGATTCTACAAGAGAATCCAAGGATTTGTGTAACAGTCTGAATTTTCGATCCTTTTCCCGGGATTTAAGAAATGAAATTGATCAATGCACTATAGTGAGATCTCACCTGGGACTCGCGCATTCTCGGGATGCTAACCTTAGGGGTAAGGCCAGTACAGGATTGAGTTCACACGACCAAAGAATTTGACCTTGGTTCAATCTTCGATCATATGGATTGACGAGGGAATGTTTTGAGCCAACCGAGACCGGTCTATTTGATTGATCGTGTCCAAAGGGCACTAGTAACAGACCCTCGCAATTATATGACAATCGAGGTCTCCTTGGTTCGAGCAAACTTAAACGTGATTTGACTTAGTGTCGATCACGGGTTGAGAGCGCGTAATCCTAATGAGTCACCCGTTAGCCAGAGATAAGCTAAAGTCGTGATTAGTCAATTTTAGTCATTTCTTGGAATTCGGGCCCGGGAATTGAGAATTTTGAAAGTGATAATTTTGAGCGGACGATGACGTTTTTGGCTTGGCCAACCTTGGGGCCACCCATTTCTGCAAAAAAATGGATTTTGGTTCAAGACCGAGAAAATTACGGTTTTGCCCCTGTGGGCATCGAGGCGGGATTTAGAGGCCGTTTGAGGTTATTTTTCGTGGCCAAGGTTATTTTAGGGTGGCCACGCACATTTAGAGTGGTTTTGGACAAAAACGGGAATTTCGACAAAAATTGAAAAAATAATATTATTTTATTCTCGGATCTTCGCAGTCGTTTTTCGAGGGCTTAAAAAGTGAATTTCGTGATTCCGACCTCATATTAGGTTGGCCATGCATATATGGAATGCGTATGTGGGAAAATTGGAATTTCGGTTCGGGGTCGAAAAATTACGAAAATGCCCCTAGGCCATTTTTGATTAATTCCGAAAATTAGATTTTATTTTGGGTTAAACTAAGGTTAGTTAGGCTTAACTCAGGTCTGGTCAACCATGGTTAAGGGCAAATGACCATTATACCATTGCTTTTTATGGATTAGATCAAATTTGGGCCTTTGGATTAGGGCAAAAGTGTCCAAGGCTTTGGATTTTTGACACTTGGCACCCTAGTCTACCTTTGACCCCTTTGACCAGACTTATCTCTCTCTCTCTCTCTCTCTCTCTCTCTCTCTCTCTCTCTCTCTCTCTCACGCATAGCAGCATTCAACCATTTTTTCCTCAGAATCCTCTTCTTCTTCACGTTTCTGGTTCTGCAGTCCCGTTTCTGTCATTTTTGGTACTGTTCACGCTGGAATAGTACCAGGCGGAGCTATCCCCACCAAGCCAGCACCACCAGCAACTATTTCCACCTCTGTGCAGCCACCACAGCCCCAGTTTTTGTCCAAAACAGCCTTGTTTCTCTCTTTTTCTCTTTCCTGGTCTGCAAACAGTAACGCCGGAGCTTCGCCGGAGCTCGGATTGCCATTCCGTCGACACCCGGCCGTCCAGCAAGCCCATACGTTCCTGTTCATAGCCGGCTGTACAGTGTCCGTACGATCGGTATTGTAGCTGTCCGTACGATCCGACCGTACGGTCCGTCGCCGTTGTGATCGACGCCTCGCCGGCCGCCGTCCCAGCCCTGTCCGTACAGTTTCGTACAGAAGTACTGTTCACTGTGTCCATACGGGGGCACTGTTCACCCCCCGTCCATACGTCGGCATCCGTACGCCGGCGACGCCGCCGTCGCTGCTGCTGCCGTTCTGTTCCGGCCCGTTCCAGCCCCGTTCTGTCTTGCTTTTTAGGGTAAGTGTTTTCCCCAAATGTCATTTAGGACCTCGGGTATTTCTAGGCTCGTTTAGGACCCGGTTTAGACGAATTTGTGACTATTTTGTGACTGATTTGGTGGCTGTTTAGGACGGAATTAGGGGCTGGATAATTGATGGTTATGGACTGATTGGCGAGGGAAATTTGAGGTTTAGGAGGTTCGGTTAGGACTATGATATTGAGGATCGATCGGGGTTGAATGGTGTCATTAATTTGAATTGTATTGGCTTGATCGAGTTTATTGAATTAATTGTTTTGTGTGCTGTGGTTGGTTGGTTCTGAATTGTACATTGGACTAAACGGAATGCGTGGTGTGCCGTGTGTGTGGCCGTGAGGTGTGGTGCGTCTAAATGTGAATGTCAATTGAATTCGTGTGATAAGTGTATATGGGTCGTGAAATGTGTTCGTGTGATGAGAATATGTGCATTTGTGATGTGTATGGGAGGTGTGAGGTTGTGTGTGATAGCGTGTTTGAGTGGCCGTGTGGTACGTGTGGAATGAGTTAAACGAATGTACGGATGTGTAGGATTGATTGGCAAAGTGGATCCGTCCTGAGGCGTGTACGTTTACGCGGGACGATGCCGTCCCTGACGAGGTGATGATGCCCGGCCTGACGAGGTGTCGATGCCTGATGTGGTCAGAAGACCGTTGGCCTAATGCGTTTTACGCGGGCGCGGTAAAAGGAAAGTGTGTGTAGGATTCCGTCCTGAGGCGTGTACGTTTACGCGGGACGATGCCGTCCCCGACGAGGTGACGATGCCCGGCCCGACGGGGTGACGATGCCTGACGAGGTCAGAAGACCGTTGGCCTGATGCGTTTTATGTGGGCATGGTAATGGTGGAAAGGTTGAGAATGAGCAAGAATTGGCGAAACGAGTGAAACTAAGAAAGTGACGTGTGGTGTGAGTTCGTGTGCGAGTGCATTTGTATCGCGTGATGTGATGCTTAATTATGGGGTAAAAAAAAACTACTAGGCACAGTATGGGACGTGCCCAAGTGGGTTTTATTTTATAATTGAGACACGTGCGCGTCTGTGATTCATTGTTGCAATATATTGGCTATGTTATTATCTAACGTGCAGGGGCGTGTATGTTGGATTCCAGGTAGGGGCGTGTATGTTGGATTCCAGGTAGGGTCGTGTGTGGTTGTTAGTTTAATTGATGGTCGTGTGTTACTCGTGTTTTCGTCTAGCGGTACGTGAGTGCCTACGTGGGGTTTGGGGTTGTACACTTATTGAGATTCGTCTCACGGTTGTATAACCGCCACTTTCAGACCCCCAACCATAAACCCAGAGAATCGCATCCTCCTTTTGAAGTACGAAGAGTCGTCTATGGTACCCGGTGGATTCACAGGCGATGCCCAAGAGATCTCCGGAGGATTGAGCCAGATGAATTAGGGGCAGGATGAAGTAGGGCGACCCTTCGATTTTCCCCTAGGGCATTTTAGGGGTTGTGTAGCTTGGGTTATCCTATAGTGAAGTTAAGATAACCAAGCCCCTGATATTTTGTTATAACGATGGTTTCTGATGATAGTTTGCTAAATATGTCTGTAATGCAATGTTTGTATATATTTGGTGTTGTATGAATATGTGGTTACTGGATTGTTCTATTGTTCTACCCCGTTGTCGTCATTATTTGTCTGGGGTTTTGTTGTTCGCTTCCGCATGTAGCTCTGATGTTTGGGTTGGGTCGGCGATGTTCCTGGGACGTCGCACAAATTCGACCGGAGCATGGGATGTCGCGAGCTCGATGGGGGTTCGGGGCGTGACAATTGGGCTCCTAGTGATGAAGAGAATGTGGTGGCCTTTTCAAGCTGGTGTGGATTCCCATTCTATGACATCAATTTTGGGTAGGGAAAGCCGGACTTGGTGAGCAACACGTGCATTCCTATCCGAATGGTTTTTCTCATTGATAGTAAGTTTGACGGTGGAATCGATGCGTGGATCATACTAAGCCCGGAGGAGAAGGTTTTTTTTGAGCAAGACCCCGACATTGTGGCTTTCACTTCCTAAAAACTCTATTGGAGGCGGAGCGGTTGTGGGCACTCTCTTCTAACCAAATCTTGAATCTGAGAGTTGCATTTGCTAGACAGGCAGTGGCTTCTGTAAATTGGACCCGATAGATTTAGCGAAATCTCCCAATCTTATAAGTGTAGGGTATAATTAAAAGATTCTCGTATCATCTGAAAAGCCATTTTTCTGGACTCTAAAAAAAAGAACCGAAAGCTAACGCGAAATAGAGATGAGCGAGGGGAAGGAAAATGCAACTAGAACTTGAAAAGGATTAAACTGAATTGTGTGGGAATGAGATTGACTTCCACCTACTTTCCACTGTACTCAATGGGCACAACCCATTGCATGCACCGGATTGGCCTGAACACTTCATTATCATCACGGGAACGAGAAAGAGCTATCCTCGCCGATATTGGCATGAATCTGAAGATATTGGACTTCTGTTCACCAAGATGTTTTTGACGTAATGAGAGGGAAGGGAACTAAGCAGAAGGAGACTAAGAGAGTTGTCCGAACACAATGAGTTCTCTGGTAAAACATCTGAATTATGCTTGATTTGCTTCAAGAACTGATCATTCTGTTTGATCGCTCAACATAGTGGGAATACACCCTCTCAGCATCCCATCAAGATTGGACAAAATCAGGTTTCATCGGTGCAGTGTCTAGTCGAAACTGTGAAAACTAAAAAAACCGTGGTTTTAGAATCATCCTAAACATAGGCCCAAAATGCCTCTGTGGTTATGATGCTAGAGGTCAACGTATTGTCTCAGCCTAAACAGATCAGTATTTTCGTCGAGGAGATTATATTCGAAGCAAGTTCTTTGAGTTGCGGGAGCACCCAATATTTTTAGCCCAATGAAGTGGCCATTTCTGGTGAAAATCTTGACAGGCAAATTTTCTTGTTCATACTGACCAACCATCATGATTTGGCACTACGAACTCACAGTGTTTCATCATACATTATTTAGTTCTCACTTCCATTTATTCTGTCAAGAAGATACATCACAGAAAGGTTCAGCTTACATCAGTGCTGTATGGTTCTTGCACCTTTCATCACATAATATTAAACGTTCCATAAGGTTGCTCTCCAAAGAGTCCAAACGGTCTAGAAGCAGAACATAATCACACAACCCTTTTTAACATAATGCAGCATGCCAGTGGGCTGCACAAAATCATATCTTTACCTGATTCAGGTACGATATCCCATCAATTACTTTGCTCTGTTTAAACTCCATGTAGTCCTTGTAATTCATCGAGATGTACATGGCTTGGTTGGGCTCGCCATCCACCAGCTGCTTCGCTGGCACAACCACAGTGTCAAGCGACGGTCCAGTAGAAAAAGGGATTGATAACCTTGCAGCCTTGTTGTTCACGACAGCTCGATGCAGGACGCTCTTGTATTTCCCATTGCTCATAATCTTGCACAATTGCAAAGTGTCGAGAAAAAAAAATTAGTTGCAATAAGCTTTATCTGTTCAATGGGAGAAACAAGAGTAAATCACAAAGATTCGTGTCAACTTTAACTGATTAATATCCAGTTAAAGAATACTTTCAAAAAAATATCCAGTTAAAGAAACAAAGACAATAGAGTAAGTTTTTAGCAAATTTTAAAGACAAATGTATGTACTATAGTTTTCTTACCAAAAAAAAGATGTATGTACTATAGTTCTATGTATAATAACAATGTCCCTTCCATAAAACTTACATTTTATCAGCATCTATAAACCGAGGCACACAGTATTCACACCAAGATTTGAAATTCATTGGACCTCTCTTGCAAGACAGATAAGGGAGATTAGAAAGATGAAACATGGATTTCTGTATATTTACCTCGAGCTGATCAGCGGTGTTGACCACAAAGGCATTTGGAATGAGATCAGCTTTGACCCACTTCCCGTCATGATAAACTTCAAGGCCGCCAACTCCATTCTGCATGAGGATGGTCAAAAGGCCATAGTCGGAGTGTGAGGGTAGGCCCATTGCGAGTTCTGGCTGTGGGCACGCCGGATACAGATTCGCTGCTAATATCTGTAGGCTTGAATCCATGTTCATTGCCTCGTCGATATAGCCTGGTTCGAGTCCTAGGCCCTCCGATATACCCTTGAGCAGTTCCCTAACTAATTTCCGAAGCGCTCCAGAGTACTCTGCCAAAACTTTACTGCAAAAGACATTGCTTTCATTCATCAGAGGAAATGCCGTGGTGGAGTTCTTTTCATCTTTAGGGATTTCACAAGTTTCTATCACTCAAATCTTTTATCTGGGGTTTTACCAATTGTTTTGCTCTATCAAATTGAATCAGCACTTTTCTTATTTTTTCTAGGCGTACAAAATTGTTTGTCTGACGTCAAGATGATCCAAAATAATGCTATCCTAACATAAGAATGGTGTACTTTCTATTGCGATATTTCAAGACTGCCAGATTTCTAGTTAAATATAGATCATCTTTACAAGACTAACGAACCGGAACCAAAGATGCTGAAGAGCTCGCGTCTCAGACAGATTGAAGTTGTTCAAGTTCAGATCCCACATGATTAATTGAGTGGTCAAGTAGATACGGAAAATCTGGTATCCAAATCACATCGTCTCGTATATAGGTAACTTTAGAGCTCCGATCTGCCTCCCAAGTGGACAGTCTTATTCATGGACGAAGATGGGAATTAGTCAAGTCCAAGATTTGGATTCTCGTGTTATCAGGGAAGAAGAATTTGTTCAAGTTCCTCATCAATTTCTTTTTTCCGATGTACCTGATAATTTTATACTGTGCACAAGATCTGGATGCATTGATAACTCTGAACATTATTTTAGCATAACAAGTTGAGAAGAGCGAAAACTTATTTTGCTCTACCCACGTACTTACTCTGCAATTTTTCACTCCCTTAAGATTCTGTAGGTTCATCCTATACTCGATTGCGAATAAAATGCCCGCGAGGGGAAGGTTCTGTTGCTTCTGGACTGTAGCATTGAAGCTACAGTTTGGACATATAGTTGTCATTACCACTATTAGTAAAACATCAGATTGTTGATATTTGTGGTGTGGTAAACTCAAACTTTTATATGCAAATGGAATTAAGAAAACAGAAATATCAATACGTATATGCAAACTGAGAACATGCATGCAAAGCATAGAAATAAATTCAAGGGTAAAAGTCACAAAAAATTTCAAACTATGCCCACTGTGACGCATGTATCCCAAAGTTTTTTCAGTGACACTAAAACCCCCATACATGTATCTGTGTGACATATTTACCCGCTGTCAAGGTTCTGTCAATGAGCACTGTTGAAAATCTGCTTACTTATATAATGGAAAGCAAATGGCACTGACATGAGACCCTCATACTTAAGTAAAATAAAAACGACATTATTTTGGTTGGAATATACAAAGTTACAAGTTTGGGGTTTTTATGTCATAAGAAAAAGTTTAGGATATGTGTGTCGCAGTGGGCATGGTTTGGGACTTTTTATGTCACAATAAAAAAATTCAGGGTGAACATGTCATGGTGGACACGGTTTAAGGTTTTTTGAGATTTTTTTCCCCTTATTTCAATACATATTAGACCTTTTTTTTAAAAAAAAAAAGAGAGGGAGAGAATGGGGTACCTCAAGCCTTCTGGTTTGGCGGGGCAGTGAAATTTTGGATGCACCGTCAACCTCAGAAAATCCCTCCAGAGGAACACTTTGTCAACCGAAGCTTTGAAGCTTGTCCCGTACCTTATGGGGTCCAACACGTGCTTCCCTTCGAACTCACTCTTCTTCTCATCTGTCAGATCGAAGAATCCCATCAGCGCCTCAACCGTCGCCTTCATTCGACTCTCGGGCACTCCGTGGTTGATCAGCTACTCACATGTACGACCAAGGGCTGTATGATCAATACGTGGTAAACAAGAAACTATTGCTAGTCATGAGAATAAATTTACGTGCAGTGGCCAATCTCACGCAGGTTAAGCCGTGAGAATAATTTCTCATTAATTCTCTTTAGCTCCGGCATGAACGGACAACCGTCTGTTGAATAAGCCAATTCGATTCAAATTGTTGCTAATCTTTCAAGAACTATTGCAGTTTTGTCAATTCAGTCTTAAATTTTTCAATTTTACCAATCAAGTTCATCCAATCAATTTTGACAGGAATCCGATAACGTGGATGTCAGCTATGCCAAATAAGACAACTAGCGTTGATGTAGACAATTTTAACTATATTTTGATATATTTTGAATTTTTATTTATCTTTCTTTTCTTTTTCCTTTTTTTTTTCTGTGTCCTTTAATTTTTTTTTTCAGTGGTGAGGGAGGGCCTGGCGGCCCTTGTTGGCTGTGGGTGAGGGTCATGCGGCCCTCGTTTGGCCTTGCCCAAATGTGGGGGAGGTCGCCTTCGCTGCAACCGCAATGGCTTCATGGGCAAGGGTCGCGGCTACCTGACTATGGCAAAAGCAAAAGAAAAAGGGTCGAACACGAAGCAAGGAGGGATGATGCATGGTCTCCGTTCTTGTTGGTGGGTGGTGCTTGACCATGGGCAAAGGCAGCCTCGCCTAGATGTGGGGGAGGTAGGGTGAGGGCCGTGCGACTCTCATTCGTGGATGGTGAGGGCCACTGAGCCTTCCCCAACCACATTGAAAAATTAAAGAAGGAAAAGAGAAAAAAAGGAAAAAAGAAAATAGGAAAGAAAAACTAAAATTTCGAAAAAAATATTAAAATATTATTTAAAATTGTGCGCGTCAACGCCGCCCATGTCACGTTGGACGGACGGCATCCACGTTAGTGAATTCATGCTAGATTGACTCAATTGGCAAATTATCAAAAGGTTTAGGACTTAATTGGTAAAATTGAAAGGTTTATGACTTTTTTGGATTATTTTCCCTTCAAGAATTTATGGCAGTTGGATAAGCAATAGCTGATGAAAAATACCAACCGTTTGTTTTGCATGTTCACGAGATAATAAAGTAAAGAAAGGTATTACGAAGCAGGTAATGAGCTAGCTAGGAACATATGTACCATGAAGAAGCCCCAGTCCTCACAAGCCTTTGCAAGATCCGAGATGGCTTTAGACCGCTGGTCAGGATTGCTTGAGGAGAGAAGAGAGAAGTCGATGACCGGGATGGAGTCATCGTGAATGGCTTGATCAACGGAAGCGGAGGTGGTGTAGGCATAGTGGGAAGGGATGGAAGCGAGGTTGGAAGATTCAGCCAGAGTCTTAACACTTGCTATTTTGAGCTTTGAAGAATTAGCTTCTTGATGGTGTGGGGAGACTCGGCATACAGCATCCATTTCAGACGAAATTTACTCTCTCTTTTCGCTATCGTTAAACGTTGCTCTCCTCAACTAAGCTTACCACTTGCGGTACCAATGTGGGAAAACTGATTCATCTTTGTAGATATATATAGTAGCATCCAGTTTAATAGCGGGTAGTTGAATGTACTAATCTCGTGTTGTTCAAGTCTCTCAAGGACAAGTTAAGAGTTTGCAGTAAAAAGGTTAGCCCACGTAAGCATGTTTCAAGAAGAAGTCCAAACTATTTTTCAACTAGTTCGGTGGAGATTACCAATGGAAACGCCTGGCTCTTTCGTGTAGATGTGTGGGAGGAGTATAACTAAAATCCGTATCCCAAGTGCTCCTCTGCCAACGTCATACGTACACCTCTATATAAAAACCAAATAAACTATATCCCATTGCCTATAATCCGTAAAACTATATACTTTGTTCCCTTATTCATCCCCTGCCAAATATGTCCTGCGCACATGAATACTTGCGTTTGATGTGAGGAATAAAAGTATATGATTGCCAAGGAAAACATGGTAAAAAAAAGGGCCATTGGAGAGAGAGGGAGGAGCCAAATCAAAATAGTTAGGTGTCGTTAAGCAAACAATTAAGTGAATAAAGAAAGGAAGGGTCGCGCTTTTTCCATTCCACATTTGGCTTAGACACTCCATATCATAATGTTTTGACCATATTATCCCTTACATGGCTCACATTTTGGCATTACTCTCCTCTTCTTATTTAGTCAAATGTGTTGTTCCTCCTTTTTTCTTTTCTTTTCTTTCATCGCGACTGTAGTGTCCCTCTCTATTCCCTTTTTTTCCATTTTTTCGTTCACACACGCCTTACGTGTCTTGTTATCTCTCATTTTTTCTTAAAAAAAAAAAACAAATGCAATGCTATGTTGAATGCTTCCTGTGTTGGATCCAACAGAAAAATAATAAAATTTTGGAATTTGGAATAAGGGAGAAATGGTTCTTAATATATTCTCAATGTAAAGCATATTGAATATTTTATCCTCTCGAACTGTCAATTAGGTTGTCATCATTTTATCAATGGCTAATAAATTTAGATTGTAAATAGAGGGATTTTAACGCAGATTTGTCAGTTACTTGATTAATCAAAATGGCCATATGTAACCCTTGACAATATAATTAAATGGCTAGGTAATATTTTTATGGGCCATGCATTTTCCACTTCTCATTTGGTTTGGACACTCTATTATAGTGTTTTAACCATATTGTCCCTTATGTGGCCCACCTTTTAGTATTAATCCCCTATTTTTATTTAGTCAAATGTGTTGTTCCTCTTTTTCTCTCCTTCTTTTCTTTCCTCGCAGGTCCCATTTTCCTTGTTTTTCTTATCTTTCCAGGCCTTCCGTGTCTTCCAACCGTGACGTCCCTCTGTATTTAATTTTTTTTCTCTTTTTTTCACTGCAGACACACCTTTGGTGTCTTATTCTCTCCATTTTTTCTCAAAATGACATCCAAATGCAATGCTAAGTTGAATGCTTCCTATGGAACCAAAAGAATAATAATAAAACTTTGGAATTTGGAATAAGGGCACAAAATTGGAGGGAGAAATGGTTCTTAAAACGCTTTCTGTTGGCTTCGGTAGATATATAGCACTCGCCATCATGTCCTTATATAAAAGCAAAACACGTACAATACATTTAATGATGAAGACAGATTGTCCACACACTTATTTAATAAGGTTAATACCACGAAAAGTCTCAAATTAGTACACCTATGATAATTTTGTCCCGAACTAATTTTTTAACAACCAAAACCCCAAATCGGTATACTTGTGACTAATTTACCCTGACCTATTTTTTTTATCACTGAAAACCCTACACTGGTACACTTGTGATAATTTTAGCCCGAATTAATTTTTTGACCACAAAAAAATGCTAAACTAGGACACCTTTGACAATTTGAGTCCAAACTAATTTTATGATCACTAAAAACCCCAAACTGGTACATTTGTGATAAATTTACCTTCTGTTAGTATCTGTTAAATTGGATTAATATCACGAAAAATCACAAATCAGTAAACTTGTGATAAACAGAGGGGTAAAATCTTAAATTGGTACACCCATTGATTACCACGTGTCATCAAATTTAGCAACTTGATTGTAAAATTTTAAAAAAACTAATAGAGGATAAAATTGTCACAGTTTTACCAGTTTGGGATTTTTAGTAATAAAAAAATTAGTTCAGGGTAAAATTATTACAAGTGTATCAGTATGGAGTTTTTGGTGGTAAAAAATATAGTCCGGAGTAAAATTGTGATAAGTGTACTAATTTGAGATTTTTTGTAGTAAACAAAATAGATTATGGTGAATTTGTCACAGGTATATCAGTTTGGGGTTTTCCGTGATATTAATCCTGTTTAATATAAGGACAAAATGTCAACACAAAAAACACACAGTACATGAGCCAATAGCTATGAAGTCTAGCTTCTAGCAGCTCCTTTTAACAGTTGGTCATACTTCACGTTTTTTTCGAAAACCCAACAAAAGCTCCTCTTTTCCTTTCGAAAGCTGCTCATTGTTGAATGGTGGAGGGTCCAAACCAGAGATAGCCCACCGGAAATCATATTGATTTCCTTTCGTCTTGGTTCTTTTTCTAACACCCACCATAAAGCAAGACATCATTCGAAGAATATTAACAGCCAAATCTAGAACGCAGCAACTCACATGCTAAAATCTTCAACAATTAATTTTAGATTATTTTAAGAACCTCCTTTAAAAATGATTTTGGAATTCAAGAGCACCATGCATCATCTTTAATCTTTCAAACAAATCCACATTCAATGATTTTGTCAAAATATCTACAAACTGATCTGCAAAAATCAAGCTCAAACTCACCATCTTTGACTCGCTCACGGATATAGTGATACTTGATATCAATATGTTTGCTCCTACCACGAAAAACATGATTCTTGGCTAATGCAATAGCCGACTTATTGTCACACATATTTTGGTAGGGCATGTTTGTTTACGCATCAATTCACACAGCATCCACGATCATCACCTTTGTAAGATTTTTGCAGAATATCCCATGCTACTTTTACGTCTCCACACTCGATATCTTTTCAAATGTCATTTCCTCCATAGCTTGAAAGATCACATACAATGCTTTCTCATCTTTCTTCTGGGACTCCACAAACAAGTCTTTCTCCTCCTTTTTAAAGCAACAAAGGCTTTAGCATCGGCCACTTTGGTGTAGCCATTTCCCAAAAAATTCCACAAATCTTGTAATTTGAAGAGAATCTTCATTTGGACAGATGGATTATTGAAATTCTTTAGGTTCAACTTTGGAAGTTGCAATTGAAAGAAAATGTGGATGCCAATTCTAGCTTTGATACCAAATTTTGAAACCAAAAGAATAATAATAAAACTTCGGAATTTGGAGTAAGGG
Source organism: Syzygium syzygioides (assembly GCA_031216285.1). Taxonomy (NCBI): domain Eukaryota; kingdom Viridiplantae; phylum Streptophyta; class Magnoliopsida; order Myrtales; family Myrtaceae; genus Syzygium; species Syzygium syzygioides. Next base: position 13,124,354 of record CM062248.1, read on the forward strand.
CACAAAATTGGAGGGAGAAATGGGTCTTAGAATGCTTTCTATTGGCTGTGATAGATATACAACACTCACCCACCCATCCTTATATAATAGAAGAACAGTGACCATACATTTAATGATGAAGAGAAGCAGCCCACGCACTAATTATCCTAAGGACAAAGTATCAACACAAAAAACACACATTTATTGAGCCAAGAGCATGCAGTTTTCGAGTGGCTCCTTCCGACAATTGTTGAACCTTCACATTCATTAAAAAACCAACAAGGGCTCCTCTTTTCCTTATGAAAACATATACTCACTGTTGAATAGTGGAGTGGCTACCCCAAGTAAATCATCCTGATTTTCTTTTGTAACCGTGAACCAGTAAAGTGCTCCCATGATTTTGGTAAAAAAAAGCTAACAAGACATGCCGTTTTCTTCATCATCAAGGATTTTGCCGACATTTCTTAAATCCGTCATGAGTTTATTGAACTCCTCTAGGAGGGATAAGATGAATGTATCTTCAGTATATCGAAACTGAAATATCCTCTTCAACATATGTAAGTGATTATTCCAACCCTTTCGTTACATAGAGTGCCTGGAGTTTTTCCCACAACGCTGCGGCATCCTTTTCCTTGACCACTTCTATTAACACCTCATCTAATAGGTTCAACAAGATTATTCTTCTTTACTTCCTCATTAGCATGTCCTTTTGGCATCTTTCATTATTCAGAAAACAACTTAGCCTTGCCCTCCAATGCTTCGACCAAACCTTAAGTTGTTAATGCTCCAGAACTCAAAGTTATTCCTTCCATTAAATTTCTCAATTTCTACTTTCACTCCAAACATTATTGCAGCAGTAGAATTTTTAGATAATAATCAAAGGAGCAAATGTCCTCAATCAAAATCTAGAAAATCCTATGCTCCAATTGTTATAATATTAATGTAGAGGCTAAATATGATTTTGCAATTAAATTAACATGAAATCACAAGAGAAATAAATAAGGAACAATAAAGGACACCAAAGATCCACAGTGAGACAACATCGAATAATCCACTATAACTGGAGAATTAGAGTTATAATCATTCGCTCACACGCTCGAATGTTTCCTACATTTAGATTACATCCAAGTCTATAGTACTTTCAAATAAACAACTCAATATGAATGTAAAATTCACAGCACAATATCATCGCATATTCAAGCCCAAATCAAAATTCTTCGTGCGATTCACTTGAGTCCGTACGTTCTTTTTTTCTTTCGTGTGGCGGCTCCTTTGGGATGCTTCTCGTCAATTCAGAAAAGGAGGGACCACAAAGTCTTCTGTTCCTTTTATACGGCTTCGGTTGGACAGAGTAGTAAAACCCAAACCCTTGCTTTTGTTTCATTTCCTGACAAAAGACTTCTCTAACCCATGAAATATATATATATATATATATATATATATATATATATAGATAATATGCCCCTTATTTTGTCCTGTAGTGACAATGAGCTTTTCTCCCCCCTTTTTTTTTTTATTTTCTTCTCTGTATGGATATAGTTGTGAGCCCTCCAAGCAAGTCCAGAAAATTACTGCATCAAATCAATCCAAATTCAAATAGGAAAGTGTACATAGACGCAAACTCGAGACATAATTTAACTTGATGCTTGGATTACTCTAAACCAAGATCAGATGGTTCTTTTCAATCAAGATCCGGGCATTGTGGCTTGGGCTTCCAAGCTAGTTCTTCCTAGAAATGTTCACATGCAAATTTTACCTATTAATTTTCTTTTCGTTCTCAATCCAAAATATTCTGCTCATTTTCTGCATTTTGAATGTTTCTGATGTTGAATAAGAATTTGATAGACAATTCTTTCTTTGTTACCCTAACAAGTCCCACTATGTCGGCAGAACTTTATGGTTAGTAAGTTTTGGATCTGAATTTTAAATATTATTTTGAGTTCAATGAGGTTTTAAAAATTTCGGCCAGTTAAAAATGTCACGAAAAATAGTAGAATATACGTCATCTTTATTCAAGCAAACATTTATCTTCCATCATATTATATAATAGAAAAATCTAAAGAATATATTGAAAGATTAATCGCACTAGTTTTTTACAGCATTGCTAATGTATTTTGTGCCGTCGGGAACACAACAATCATGTTCATGTAGTTGAGACATCGATCGATTATGTGAAGTCAGAAAAATTTTCTAGTTAGCAGAAATAAATTTGCACAAGACAGCTATATAATTTGTACAGAAAAAGTTCCTATTTGGTGGTATCCATCGATTACGTGAAGTCGAAAGTAAATTTGGAACTTTAGCATATTCTGACTTCCCATAATCGATCAATTATGTGAATTCCTGACACAATATGCGGAGCTATATCAATTGATTATGTGAAATTAGAGGTAAATTTAGCCAACCCCCTGACCATACATTTGGGAAGGAAACAAATAGTTGAAACATTAAGAGAAACAAAGCTTATGCCAATTAGAAATTTCAAGTAGAAAATTCTTATTTTAGTAATAAATATATTGTGTGAATTCAAATTCTATCATGAACCTTTTAATTGTTCTAATTTAGTCATAAACCTTTATATAAACTTTCAATGTCGTCCTCTTGGTGAAGACTTGCTTGAAATTGTTGATCTGACGATCTGGTCATCGCCAACAGTCATATGTTTCGTAGCCGGCGATTTGACGTGGACAAATTTAATCGAAATGACACCGTTTTACATAATTTCCTAGTTTCACTTTCTTTTCTTTTCTTTTTTCTGTCCTTTTAGATATTGGTCATCCTCTTCATGTGCAAGCACACTCGATTCCACCTCTTCAACTTCGCTCGTGGAGCTCATTGGCCACAAGTCTCACAAGCTAGCTTGGGGAGGCGTCTACTTCTACGTTTGCTGCGAGTGGTTGAGGATGTAACAGTCCGGATTTTGGCCCATTTTTGGGAATTATAAAACGTGTAATTCGTCAGTGCGCTTATAATAAAATTTCGCCCGGGAACTGATCACTCTCGGGTTCTTATTTTTTAAAATTAGAAATTTTGCTATAATCGCACTCAATCGAATTTGGTCATTTATTATACCCTGAATTTGGCAGTCAATTTTCGGGAGTTTCGGGACGAAATAAATTGGACAGTGTCGAAATTATTGTGGCCAGTATCGACATTATCAAGATTAGTGAGAAAGTGAATTTTTGGATCGGGTACAAATTTGGACTGATAGACCTCCCTCGTAGTGTGGTTTGGGTTGTTTTATTTTGGCCGTGTGCCCTAGAATATTGTTGAGATTTTTCGGGGACCGTTAGGCCTTTTTCCCGAATTAAATCGGGACCGATAGATCGACTTTTAATTTGAACCGTGTCCGTTAGTTCGCGCTTAAAGTTTAAAAATTTAAACTTTTCACTCTCTCTTTTCTCTCTCCTCTCTCTCTGCCGAAACGTCCACTCCGCGCGTCTCTCTCTCCTCTTTCTTTCTCTTTCTCTTTCTCTCTCTCTCTCTCTCTCTCTCTCTCTCTCTCTCTCCCCTCCCCCTCTGCCGCGCGCGTTCCCAATGCGCGCGTCACGTCCCCCCCTTCCCGTTCTGCACATGCAGACCAACCACTCCCCCTTCTCTCTCCTCCCTCCTCCTTCTTTCTCTTCTCCTTCTCTTCTTCTTCCTTGTTTCTTTTTCTTCATTTGCTGCGTCCACTCCTGCTGCTGCTGCTGCTCCTCTGCTCGCCTGACCACCGCGCCGGACCACCACGCCCAGCCGCCGCGCCGCGCACCGTCGCCGCCAGTCCCGCCGGCCAGCCTCGCCGGCCCGCGAGGCGCGTGCGCAGCAGCGAGGCGCACGCGCGGCGCGAGCTCGCCGCCGCGGCTCGCCGCCCGTCGCTGCCCCCGGCCGTGCCTGGCCGTCGCCGCCGTCCCCTCGGCCGTTCCGACAGCCGCTGTCGCCTCGCCGGCCTCCGCCGCGCCGGCTGCCGCCCCGTCCGCTCCTTCCCTCTCCCGGCTGTTCTTCTCTCCCCCGAGTTCCCCTGTTCTGGGCTGTTGCCCGTCGCCGCGCGCCGCCATGCACTGCCGCTCGGCCACCACCCCAGCCCGTCCGCCGGCCACCGTCACCCCCCACACACCTCAGCCTCTCTCTTCCTTTCTCCCTCTCCCGGTCTCTCTCTCCCCTGCTCGGCCGTGGAAGGCCCTCGCCGGAGCGCCGGGCCGTCGCCGCCGCGTCACTGCCGCCGCCGGTCGCTGCCCCGGTCGACCAGCCAGCCACCAGCCTCGCCGAGCCGCCCCCGAGTCCACGCCCTAGCCGCCGTTCCTCTTTTCGGTACACTGTTCACGCCGGAGTACTGTTCACCGCCGGCGTTACTGTTCCGGCGACACTGTTCCGGCGGGTACTGTTCACCCGAGCCCAAATCGGCTCGTCCGGCCCGTTTTAAGCGTCGGACACCCGGTGAGTACAACCCTAAACCCTAATTAGGCTAATTTACATTTCTAGACCGGTTTAGGGGTTAATTAGGGTATTTTAGGGGTTAATTTAGGGGTTAAATTGTGGATTTGATTAGGGCTTGGATTTGAGACAATTTGGTGGATTAATATGTTGAGTTAATGGAGGATTAGTGGCCCGAGAGGCGCGATGAATGGGTTGGATAATTTGGATCAAATCGACCCAAATTCGGATTATTCGGGGTTAAATATGAGGAATTTTGACGCGTGCCGCATTTGACTTTGTGGTGGTCAATTAGACTAATACTTGCGGAATGTAATGGATTATTTTGAGGATATTTATAGGCCCAGATTAGTCGGTTTGGAGGCTAACCATATCAGGATTTTAATTGGACAAGGCGCGATCAATTCGAGGTTTAATTGTGGCTAAATTGTACTTGGTTGTGATCAATTTCGTGACGTAGTGCCCTGTGCCTGGTGTGACTAAGAATAGAGTATTTTGGTGGGCCTCGGGTGCGTGGTTTCATGTTGATTAAATTGTGCGAATGTTGTGCATGAATTACGTATTGAGTTAATGCCGTGGTTGAATTGAAATTGATTGTCTGAGTGGGCATGCTGGTTTATGGAATTAAATAGGCGCGGTGCAAATTGAGTGTGTTATCTCGTAATTCACGCATGTGGATGCCCAAGTGTGAACTTTATGGCCATGGCTGCACATCTCAAGCATTGGCACGGCATTTGCATTTATAAGTGTGCCCGAGTGACATGTGCATTGTGATCACTTAAATTTGCCCTGATGCGTGTTACGCGGGGTTCAGATAAGAACTGGTGCTTGCGAGTGTGTGATCACGATAAACCCTGATGCGTGTTACGCGGGATAGTGAATGTCGTCCTGATGCGTGTTACGCGGGACGATGCCCGGTACGCCCGGAAGACGACCAACCTGATGCGTTTTACGCGGGCTCTGGTTCGTGAGGAGATCGGTGTTGCGCCTGATGCGTTTTGACGCGGGCTAGAGACACTGGGCCAGTTGAGGCGTTTTAACGCGGGCCACGGAGTGTTGTGATTAAAGAAATAGACCTGATGCGTATTACGCGGGTCGGACCTGATGCGTTTAACGCGGGTCGGAGGAGAAATTGAGAAATGACTGAGTGCTAGTGTGCAAGTATGCGGTAATGCATTGATGAGGCATGAACATGAGTGCGAGCACTGGCATATGCATAACATGCGTTGTGACATGGGAATGTGTGTACATATACTGTGGTCCAGTTCTATTGCGTGTTTGTTAGTACTGATGGAATACCTAACCTGCAGGGTCATGTGATTTCTAGATTCGGGCCGAGGGCCTGAGTCATGTACTGTCTAGTTTGTGTGCTGTCTGTCTAGTACTTGTCAGGAGGTGCATGTTAGCCTAGTTTAGGTTTAGGGAATTACTCGCTGAGATTTATTCTCACGGTTGTTGTAAAACCGACATTTTCAGATCCCCGGCCTTGAGGATGACAGGTCTCCGGATGCATTTTTGGGAGAAGACCCCGGCTAGTTGTAGTGCTTGAGCCCGAGCCACTTATTCCCTTTTGTTAGTAGTGGCCTAGAACTGCTTTTGATTTTTGGTAGTTGGGCTGTATATGAATATTGTAAATGAATTCCGGTTTTAGTCCAAGTGTTGATTTTGGGGGATACCCTTGGTCATGTATTGATATATGTACGGGTAGTTTTAATTGCTTCCGCATGTGCTGTTTATCTCTGTGTTGGGTGTTGGGTCGGTGACGCGTCCTGGGACGTCGCACACAAATCGACCTCTGCGAGGGATGTGGCGCACCGAGAAGTGCGGGGCGTGACATCCCCGTTTGATTTGGTATCAGAGCAAGGTCAGCTCGATCCAATTAGGTTGAAGCCTGGAGTAATAAGGAGCGATGACCTTGGGTAGCCAGTAGGGTGACCTCGTGTGCTAAGTGTACCTCCTGACTGTCTGTGTCGTGATGGATTGGCTGCATTATCTGACCCGTGAAATGCAGGTGCGTCGGGACTCGAGGTTAGTACACGTGTTCTGTGACTGACGTCCTGTACTGTTTATGCTCAATCGCATGCTGAGTGATTGATTGCTGTAGCGTTAAGCTCCCTGCCTAGGACCTTAGACCGGTTTAGCTTGGGTTAAGTTTCTAATTCCAATGTGGGAATTATAGCAGGAGGATGGACATGCAAGTTGGAGAGACGAGTAACCAAGGACGAGGTAGAGGTCGAGGCCGTAGAAGAGGTAGAGGTCGAGGTCGAGGTCCTGAGCCGGACCGCGTAGAACCGCAAGTAAGGATTGTGGAGGATCCGAGGGTTGATGGAATCCTAAGAGCCCTCGAGGAAGCTGGAATTCTGGGAGGTAGATTGGCTCAGGAGAGGGATGCCACTATCGCCGCTACTGTTGAGGCCGCCATTGCTGCTGCCAATGGGGCAAATGGGAATAACGGAAATAACGGGAATAATGGAAATGGTGGAAATCAAGGAAATGTGGAGAACCCAATTCCAGGCCCAGTGAATGTAGTCAGGCCAATGTCTAAATTGGTAGAGCAGTTCTTGAAACTGAAACCGCCGAGGTTCAATGGCAAGGGTGACCCTGAGACCGCACCCCGTTGGGTTGAGGAGCTGGAGAAGGCCTTCGAAGTGCTAGGGTGCACTGAGGTCGAAAAGGTAACATTGGCCGTGTACCAGCTACAGGACAATGCCAATGATTGGTGGAAGGCCACTAAAGGAAGGGTGTTCCCCGAGGGAACTGCTCAGACGTGGGCCATATTTTCTGAGAGCTTTTTGGGAAAGTTCTTCTCGGAGAGTGCTAGAGAGAGGAAGTTGGCAGAGTTCATGAGGCTCCGCCAGGGATCTATGACAATTGATCAGTACGAAGCAGAATTCACAAGACTGTCAAGGTTCGCGCTAAGGATGGTAGAACACCCTGAGGACAAGGCGCGGAGATTCCGGGATGGACTGAAACCGGACCTGAGGAGTCAAATGATATCGCTGAACATCAAGGACTACAGCGAGATGTATGAACGGGCACAGGCTATAGAGCGGGATCAGACTGATAGGGCAGCTGCCTCTGGATCGCGGTTCGCCCCGGCTAGAGACAATCGCCGTTTTGGGAAGAAACCGATGGCTCGAAATAGGCGATTTGTCCCACCGATTAGGAGGGACATCGGGAAGCCGAACCATCAACAGAACAGATTTGGGGCTTGCTTCAAGTGTGGGAGTACGGATCATCAGATCAGAAATTGCCCTCAACAACGCCCCATGGGAATCCCGATGTAACAACCGCCTCGAATTGGGAACCAGCCTAGGAGTGTCCCACCGGCTATCATGGGTAGGCCGCCAGCGCAAGGACGGGTGTATGCAATGGCGCGAAGGGAAGTGGAAAATGCGCCAGGGGTGGTCACAGGTATGGTTTCTCTGTGCCACCATATAGCTTATGCATTATTCGATCCGGGAGCATCTCATTCATTTATCTCTGCTCAGTTTGCTGAATTGACTGGATTAAAGCCTGTTATGTTAGAAGTGCAATTGTGTGTGACTACGCCGTTGAAGGATAAGATATGCATATCGCTAGGATGCCCGAATTGTGAGATAGTAGTTGGTGGCGTAGAAAGCAGGATAGACTTAGCAGTGTTACACATGTATGATTTTGACTTGATTGTGGGCATGGACTGGTTAGTTAAGCAGAATGCCGTAATGGACTGTAGTACCAGGGTGATCCAGTTTAGCCCGGCTGGACGCCCTAGATTTGAATTTGTAGGGAGTCGGGGAGGAACCTCGATCCCTTGGGTTTCGTCGGTGGAAGCAACTAAGTTGTTGGATGAGGGCTGTCAAGGCTATTTAGCCAGTGTGGTCGATCCGTCAGCAGGTGAAGTGCTGCTTGAGAATATACCAGTGGTGTGCAATTTTCCCGATGTCTTTCCTCAGGAATTGCCGGGATTGCCGCCAAAAAGGGAAGTAGAATTTGTTATCGAGTTGGCTCCTGGGACTGAGCCAATCTTGAAGCCGCCCTACCGGATGTCGTTGTCAGAGTTGAAGGAATTGAAGGTCCAGATGCAGGAACTATTGGACAAGGGTTTTATCCGACCGAGTGCGTCTCCATGGGGAGCGCCGGTATTATTCGTCAGAATGAAGGATGGGTCGCTAAGGTTGTGCATCGACTACCGTCAGCTAAATCAAGTGACGGTCAAGAATAAGTATCCCCTTCCAAGGATTGACGACCTATTCGACCAGTTACAAGGAGCATCGGTGTTTTCTAAGATTGACTTGAGGACAGGATATCACCAGTTAAGGATCCAAAAGGAGGATATTCCGAAGACAGCATTCAGGACTAGATATGGGCACTATGAGTTCACAGTGATGCCTTTTGGACTGACTAATGCCCCTGCTGCTTTTATGGACCTAATGAACCGGGTATTCAAGGAATTCTTGGACCAGTTCGTCATTGTATTCATAGACGACATTTTAGTGTATTCGAAGAGTTCCGAGGAACACGAAGTACACTTGGAAAAGGTTCTACAGACGTTAAGGAAGCACGCACTGTATGCTAAGTTTAGCAAGTGCGAGTTTTGGCTGAACCGAGTGGCATTTCTTGGGCATATAATATCCGGGGAAGGAATCTCCGTGGACCCGGCAAAGATTGAAGCAGTAATGGACTGGCCGAGACCGACGACAGTTACTGAGGTTCGAAGCTTTCTAGGACTGGCAGGCTATTATCGGAGGTTTGTGGAGAGATTCTCAGCGATAGCCACACCGTTGACGAAGTTGCTGAAGAAGGAAATCAAGTTTGAATGGACTGAAAAGTGCGAGGAGAGTTTTCAGGAGCTGAAACAGAGATTGACGACAGCGCCAGTATTGACGATTCCATCAGGACCGGGCGGGTATGAGATTTATAGTGATGCTTCGCTTAGAGGATTGGGATGCGTGCTAATGCAACATGGAAGAGTGGTTGCTTATGCATCGCGGCAGTTAAGACCTCATGAGATGAACTACCCGACCCACGACTTGGAACTGGCAGCAATTATTTTCGCACTCAAAATTTGGAGGCATTACTTATGTGGCGAAAGGTTCCAGATCTACACGGACCATCAGAGCCTCAAGTACTTATTTTCGCAGAAGGAACTCAATATGAGGCAGAGGCGCTAGATGGAATTGTTGAAGGACTACGACTGCGACATATTGTATCACCCCGGAAAGGCCAACCGGGTAGCGGATGCCTTGAGCAGGAAATCGAGCATCGCGCATTTGCTGGTTAAAGAGTGGACTTTATTAGAGAGAGCACGGGACTCAGAGTTTAAGTTTGAGGTAGGACACCTCTCCGGTCTGATGGCGACATTGAGAATTGAGCCGGAAGTACAAACGAAGATTAAGGTGTTGCAGTCTACGGACGTTGAGATTCAGAAAATTTTGAGTGTGGATGACACTAAGAGGAGGCCGGACTTTCAGGTGTCCGAGGATGGAATTCTTAAATTTCGAGGACGTTTGTGCGTGCCCGATGATTTGGGGCTCAAAGAAGAGATTTTGTCGGAAGCTCATAGGAGCAATTATAGTATTCACCCGGGCAGCACTAAGATGTACCAGAATCTCCGACAGCACTATTGGTGGAACGGAATGAAGGTGGACGTGGCTAAGCATGTAGCCAAGTGTTTGACGTGCCAACAGGTGAAAGCACAGCATTGCAAGCCGGGTGGAATGTTACAACCGTTAGAAATCCCAGAATGGAAGTGGGAACACATCACAATGGACTTTGTAACGGGACTACCAAGAAGCCAGAGGGGACACGACGCCATTTGGGTGATAGTGGATAGACTGACCAAGTCAGCGCACTTCCTGGCAGTGCGAAAGGACTTCGAGCTAGAAAGGTTGGCAGAATTATACGTGCGTCAGATAGTTCGTCTTCATGGAGTACCAGTATCGATCACTTCGGACCGTGATCCCAGATTTACTGCAAATTTCTGGATAAGTCTGCAATCTGCCATGGGAACTAAGTTACAATTCAGTACGGCCTATCATCCTCAGACGGATGGCCAGTCTGAAAGGACTATTCAGACTTTGGAAGATATGCTGAGAGCGTGTGTGCTGGATTTTCAGGGCAAATGGGAAGAACAGTTACACTTAGTGGAATTTGTGTACAATAACAGTTTTCAACAGAGTATCAGAATGGCGCCGTTTGAGGCATTATATGGCAGGGCTTGCAGGACACCGTTGTGTTGGGATGAAGTAGGAGAAAGAAGTATAACGGGTCTAGAGTTGGTTCAACAGTCGGTGGAATCGGTGAAGATTATTCGGGAAAGGTTGAGGACAGCTCAGAGTCGTCAGAAAAGCTACGCGGACCGAAGGCGTAGACCATTGGAGTTTCAAGTTGGCGATCATGTGTTTCTCAAGATCTCGCCAATGAGAGGACTGTCTCGGTTTGGCAAGAAAGGAAAGCTGAGTCCAAGATACATAGGCCCATTTGAGATTTTGGAAAGGGTTGGAACGTTGGCCTATCGTCTAGCCTTGCCGCCAAATTTGTCACAGGTTCATAACGTCTTCCACGTGTCGATGTTGAGGAAGTACGAACCGGATCCGACCCACGTGCTGAATTATGAAGTAATAGACGTGGACGACAGAGTTTCATATGTGGAAAAACCGGTGCGAATCGATGACAGGAAGGAGCAAGTGTTGAGGAACAAGACGATTCCGTTGGTCAAAGTCATTTGGGAACATCACGGGACGGAAGGCGCCACATGGGAAAGCGAGGAAGTGATGCGACACCAATACCCCCATTTGTTTGAGTAGTCGGGTTGGGATTGTAAATTTCGAGGACGAAATTTTTGTAAGGGGGGAAGAATTGTAACAGTCCGGATTTTGGCCCATTTTTGGGAATTATAAAACGTGTAATTCGTCAGTGCGCTTATAATAAAATTTCGCCCGGGAACTGATCACTCTCGGGTTCTTATTTTTTAAAATTAGAAATTTTGCTAGAATCGCACTCGATCGAATTTGGTCATTTATTATACCCTGAATTTGGCAGTCAATTTTCGGGAGTTTCGGGACGAAATAAATTGGACAGTGTCGAAATTATTGTGGCCAGTATCGACATTATCAAGATTAGTGAGAAAGTGAATTTTTGGATCGGGTACAAATTTGGACTGATAGACCTCCCTCGTAGTGTGGTTTGGGTTGTTTTATTTTGGCCGAGTGCCCTAGAATATTGTTGAGATTTTTCGGGGACCGTTAGGCCTTTTTCCCGAATTAAATCGGGACCGATAGATCGACTTTTAATTTGGACCGTGTCCGTTAGTTCGCGCTTAAAGTTTAAAAATTTAAACTTTTCACTCTCTCTTTTCTCTCTCCTCTCTCTCTGCCGAAACGTCCACTCCGCGCGTCTCTCTCTCCTCTTTCTTTCTCTTTCTCTCTCTCTCTCTCTCTCTCTCTCTCTCCCCTCCCCCTCTGCCGCGCGCGTTCCCAATGCGCGCGTCACGTCCCCCCTTCCCGTTCTGCACATGCAGACCAACCACTCCCCCTTCTCTCTCCTCCCTCCTCCTTCTTTCTCTTCTCCTTCTCTTCTTCTTCCTTGTTTCTTTTTCTTCATTTGCTGCGTCCACTCCTGCTGCTGCTGCTGCTCCTCTGCTCGCCTGACCACCGCGCCGGACCACCACGCCCAGCCGCCGCGCCGCACACCGTCGCCGCCAGTCCCGCCGGCCAGCCTCGCCGGCCCGCGAGGCGCGTGCGCAGCAGCGAGGCGCACGCGCGGCGCGAGCTCGCCGCCGCGGCTCGCCGCCCGTCGCTGCCCCCGGCCGTGCCTGGCCGTCGCCGCCGTCCCCTCGGCCGTTCCGACAGCCGCTGTCGCCTCGCCGGCCTCCGCCGCGCCGGCTGCCGCCCCGTCCGCTCCTTCCCTCTCCCGGCTGTTCTTCTCTCCCCCGAGTTCCCCTGTTCTGGGCTGTTGCCCGTCGCCGCGCGCCGCCGTGCGCTGCCGCTCGGCCACCACCCCAGCCCGTCCGCCGGCCACCGTCACCCCCCACACACCTCAGCCTCTCTCTTCCTTTCTCCCTCTCCCGGTCTCTCTCTCTCCCCTGCTCGGCCGTGGAAGGCCCTCGCCGGAGCGCCGGGCCGTCGCCGCCGCGTCACTGCCGCCGCCGGTCGCTGCCCCGGTCGACCAGCCAGCCACCAGCCTCGCCGAGCCGCCCCCGAGTCCACGCCCTAGCCGCCGTTCCTCTTTTCGGTACACTGTTCACGCCGGAGTACTGTTCACCGCCGGCGTTACTGTTCCGGCGACACTGTTCCGGCGGGTACTGTTCACCCGAGCCCAAATCGGCTCGTCCGGCCCGTTTTAAGCGTCGGACACCCGGTGAGTACAACCCTAAACCCTAATTAGGCTAATTTACATTTCTAGACCGGTTTAGGGGTTAATTAGGGTATTTTAGGGGTTAATTTAGGGGTTAAATTGTGGATTTGATTAGGGCTTGGATTTGAGACAATTTGGTGGATTAATATGTTGAGTTAATGGAGGATTAGTGGCCCGAGAGGCGCGATGAATGGGTTGGATAATTTGGATCAAATCGACCCAAATTCGGATTATTCGGGGTTAAATATGAGGAATTTTGACGAGTGCCGCATTTGACTTTGTGGTGGTCAATTAGACTAATACTTGCGGAATGTAATGGATTATTTTGAGGATATTTATAGGCCCAGATTAGTCGGTTTGGAGGCTAACCATATCAGGATTTTAATTGGACAAGGCGCGATCAATTCGAGGTTTAATTGTGGCTAAATTGTACTTGGTTGTGATCAATTTCGTGACGTAGTGCCCTGTGCCTGGTGTGACTAAGAATAGAGTATTTTGGTGGGCCTCGGGTGCGTGGTTTCATGTTGATTAAATTGTGCGAATGTTGTGCATGAATTACGTATTGAGTTAATGCCGTGGTTGAATTGAAATTGATTGTCTGAGTGGGCATGCTGGTTTATGGAATTAAATAGGCGCGGTGCAAATTGAGTGTGTTATCTCGTAATTCACGCATGTGGATGCCCAAGTGTGAACTTTATGGCCATGGCTGCACATCTCAAGCATTGGCACGGCATTTGCATTTATAAGTGTGCCCGAGTGACATGTGCATTGTGATCACTTAAATTTACCCTGATGCGTGTTACGCGGGGTTCAGATAAGAACTGGTGCTTGCGAGTGTGTGATCACGATAAACCCTGATGCGTGTTACGCGGGGTAGTGAATGCCGTCCTGATGCGTGTTACGCGGGACGATGCCCGGTACGCCCGGAAGACGACCAACCTGATGCGTTTTACGCGGGCTCTGGTTCGTGAGGAGATCGGTGTTGCGCCTGATGCGTTTTGACGCGGGCTAGAGACACTGGGCCAGTTGAGGCGTTTTAACGCGGGCCACGGAGTGTTGTGATTAAAGAAATAGACCTGATGCGTATTACGCGGGTCGGACCTGATGCGTTTAATGCGGGTCGGAGGAGAAATTGAGAAATGACTGAGTGCTAGTGTGCAAGTATGCGATAATGCATTGATGAGGCATGAACATGAGTGCGAGCACTGGCATATGCATAACATGCGTTGTGACATGGGAATGCGTGTACATATACTGTGGTCCAGTTCTGTTGCGTGTTTGTTAGTACTCATGGAATGCCTAACCTGCAGGGTCATGTGATTTCTAGATTCGGGCCGAGGGCCTGAGTCATGTACTGTCTAGTTTGTGTGCTGTCTGTCTAGTACTTGTCAGGAGGTGCATGTTAGCCTAGTTTAGGTTTAGGGAATTACTCGCTGAGATTTATTCTCACGGTTGTTGTAAAACCGACATTTTCAGATCCCCGGCCTTGAGGATGACAGGTCTCCGGATGCATTTTTGGGAGAAGACCCCGGCTAGTTGTAGTGCTTGAGCCCGAGCCACTTATTCCCTTTTGTTAGTAGTGGCCTAGAACTGCTTTTGATTTTTGGTAGTTGGGCTGTATATGAATATTGTAAATGAATTCCGATTTTAGTCCAAGTGTTGATTTTGGGGGATACCCTTAGTCATGTATTGATATATGTACGGGTAGTTTTAATTGCTTCCGCATGTGCTGTTTATCTCTGTGTTGGGTGTTGGGTCGGCGACGCGTCCTGCGACGTCGCACACAAATCGACCTCTGCGAGGGATGTGGCGCACCGAGAAGTGCGGGGCGTGACAGAGGAAGCTGAGATGAGGTGCCTTGGAGCCTTGACTAGTACGTCGAGATCTAGACCCATGGCCATCAGGTTCACCGAGATCTCAACGGCCACAAGCTCGACTTCTATGGAGGCAGAGTGGCTAAAAGAAGTTATTTGTGAACTGTATGTTTGGATGAAGAAGATATTTGCTTGTCATAAAAATTCCTTCTCGGAAGTAATGCCAACAGTTCCTATGCTCTAGTATGAGTGGAAATAACATTAATGGTCCCTGAATTTTGACCAAATGTGCAATATGATCTTTGCAAAATTAATTTGTTCAATGTGATCCTTGAATTTTAAGCCTAATATGCAATGTAATTCCTGAACTTTTAAATTGTTCAATGTGATCCATGGACTTTTGGTACATATTCAATTTAGTCCTCAGACTATATGAAAATGTTCAGTGTTGTCTTTGAACTTAAATTTATGGAATGACAACATTGATTATTTTCATATAGTTCAGGGACTAAATTGAACATGCATAAAAATTTCATGGACCACATTGACTAAATTATAAGTTCAGGGATCATATTGCACGTTAGAGTAAAGTTTAGGGATCACATTGAACAAATGAATAATTCAGAAATCACATTACACATTGAGTCAAAGTTCAAGGCTATTTGTGTCATTATCCCATAGTATAATACAAACGGCATCACATGGGCTTGAGGAGAGTTGTGTAGTAAGAGTAGGAAAAAATCAACAACACAGAATAAAACCACAAGAGAAGGTAAGAGTCGGGCGATGAAAGTAAAACAATAGATCCCCGTCACATGTGAACATCTACACCAAATACAAAAAAACACCGGAAAGATACATAAGCACATACATAATTCCACAATAACACTATGACCCAAAATCTGAGGCTTGCTGAAATTTGGAGGGGTGACTAAGATCGAAGTTTGGAGGAGCAGTCGAGTGGCTGAGTCTGCCGAGATCTGGAGGAGCTGTGGTCGAGCTGGTTGACATCTTGATGCTCGGCCATGGCCTTCGAAATCGTGAAGATTTCAACTGACACGAGCTCAACGAGCATGGAGGAAGAGTGTTGAGCTCCCGGAGGTTTAGTAGAGAGAAAGGGATTTGCACATTCAATTGTAAAAAGGAAGAAGTAGGAGCCAGATCTGGCTGAAGATGGAGGAGAAAAGAAGGGAACAAAAGAACAAAGAAAAGAAACAAAAAAGGAAGTAACAAAAAAAAAAGAGATGACATTGAATTTGGGGCAAAACAATGTTGTTGCGATTGAGTTTGCTCACATCAAATAGCCAACGTGCCATATAAAATGGCCGGCGATGACTGGACCACTACATCAACAATTTCATGCAAATCTTAAGCGTGAGGGCTACATTGGAATTTTACTAAAAGGTTTAGGATTGTATTGGAACAATTGAAAACTTTAAAAATTTAAATAGCAATTTTCCCTAATAGCAATTATTGTATCCCAACCTTTGTGATCAAAGATACCATGGCTAATAAGAAATCATAATAGTTTTAGAACTAAAATAGCAATTTCCCATAGTTTCAACGTGATTTTATCCCAACCAATCGTAAGTCAATTGTTCACACTCTAAAACCAAAGTATATTTGTTAAAAATATGTCTCAAGTTTGAGCTCGAAAATAAAAGTTTCCTAATTCAAGTAGGTTTTCTATTTTGAATAGGTTTCCTAATTAAATGGTTTCTTAGTTGGAAAACATTTTCTAATTGGAGAAGGTTTCCTAAAGGGAGATTTCCTATTTTGGATATGTTCTTGTTTGTAAATAAGAGGTGTGACTTCTTATGAAGATCATCATTTGTTGGGAATGCGTAGCAGAAGCTCAATACCTTCATCTAGGGAGATCGCTAAGAGGGAGCTTATATTCGAGCTCGTGAACATATCCAATTGAACCCATTTTCACTCAAAAACTTAAGTCGATGAGTTACGAGCCAACTCGAATATATTAACTGCTCAACATCATATCAATTATTTGATGTGGAACTTCTCTAACACAACTTACACGTTTATTTCAACAGTCTCCCCCTCATGTCTGAGATTAAAGAGGAGCTCTTGCTAATGAATTGCACTATGAAGATATCCGAGTGTTTGTAGCAATTAAAGTTCGTGGTAAGATTTGTGTACAATTCATTCGTGAGACTGAGAGATTATTTCATGAGAAATTGTGGGTTAAATACTGCGTGAGTTATTGGGTGTAATTGAGGCTTGAAAAATACTAAAAGTATTTAAGTGACTCGAGTGTGGGTGTATTCTTCGTTGTATTTCTTGATTTATAGTGGAATTTCATGGTGCTCTCCTTGTGGACGTAGGTCATTACAACCGAACCACATAAATCAAGTGTCCGATTTATTTTCTTTCTTCTATATATTTTACTGTTTTATTGCTTGTCTTCCATAACAAATAGTATTAGAGCCGATGGTTGATTAGTGCGCCCCCAATCTGTTCCGATGTTTGATGAATATCTCAATAAAGAAATCTCATGATCGACGCTTGTTTCAAGTGGAAATTGCCATCATGGTTGATCTAGCGAGAAAGGACCATGGACAGTTGGTCTGGTGACTCGAGATAAAGACCATGGGTGATGCAATCCTAAGTTAGTCATTGATGATGGTTGTGGTGCATAGTTGCAGGTGCATTGCAATGAGTTGGAGATTCAAATTGAGATAAGCTGATGCAGATGAATACCTAAATTAAGGGGGAGCAAACCTAATACTGAGCTCACATGTGAGAGGGAGAATAATGATAAACACGCGTAAGTTGTGTTAGAGAAGTCCCACATCGGATAATGATGTGGTGTTGAGCAGTTAATATATCTTAGTTGGCCTATAACTTATTGGCTTAAGCTTTTCAGTGAAGGTGAGTCTAACTTGATATGTTGATGGGCTTGGACTTGAGCTCCCTCTTGGCGATCTTCCAAGGTGAAGGTATCAGGCTTCTGCTATGCATTCTCAATAATATTGAAGTCCCTCCTATGGTGTATTGGGTTGATGCTAAACTGCACATTAAGTGAGGATTGAGTTAATCTCTTATGAATTTCATATCCCTTATGGATGGCGTACTTATTTTCAGTGTAGACTTAATGGAAGTACTTATATGAGTGTGGAGTAGGGCCATTGCTATGAGATTCATGGTTGCTATACAACACTCATGAATAACCAGGTGCACACACGGCCTATTAACGCAAAGCTCGCGTCAAATATGATTAGTGACAACTCTAGCTTACAAAAAAATCCTTGAACCATGGAAGTTATAAGCTTCACCATTGGTTCTATTAGTTATTCTCATTTGTCTCTAGTTCATAGTCCGAAAGATACTAGATTCAATGCATCACCCTATAGTGTGAAACCAGCATTTATTCCTTCCTTACTTGGATAAACCTTTTTGAAAGATGCCAACGATTATTAAAAAGAAGGTATCTCAAAATCCTTGATTACTTTTTTTTTTGTTGTCCCACGTTACTTGAGAAGTTCTCTATTATTCTCTTTATTAATAGGTTCGGTTTACTAACTTAGTAACAACATGAGCTTGATCGCATGAACTCGTGTCAAACCAAATGTAAATATTCATGGGGCCTGTCCAAGGTTCCTTTTAACCAATTTTTTTAATTTTGTCTCGAGACCATATTCAAAAAGTCTATTTAGGAGTAAACCTTTAATTTTCGTGTTTTGGCCATATGTCAAACTAGCTATTGTGATATTTAATATGCTACCATTTCTTCTTCAAGTATGCTAGCCATTTCAAATTTTTTTACTTTTGACTTTTGTGCTTTGACCATTAGTCAAACTTACTATTGTTCTATTTAATCTGCTACCGTTTCTTCTTTAATTGTGCTAGCCATTTTCACATTATTTGTTCCAGTTGTTAAAACATTTAATCCTCTAACCATTTCTTATTTAATCTTGCTAGGCATTTTCACATTAGCTCTCCAAGCTGTTACCTAATATTTCCAACTTTATCAGCTTATTTATCCTGTAAATATTAACCCATTCTTGATCATTCTACACACTATAAATAAACGAAATCTCCTCCTCCACCTCCTCTCTCTCTCTCTCTCTCTCTCTCTCTCTACTTGTTTCACGTTTATGTTGTTTCTACTATATCCTTATTGTGCAGTGCAAGCATGCCTTAGATGTTCGTGATTTTTCTATCTATCATCGATGGTTCTCAGAATTTTCACAACTTGATCTAAAAGTAGGCCGATCTATGTTTTGTGAATTCAACATTTGAATTTGTCTATTTATTTTCCTTTTATACTCTAGAAGAACGGTGGTGGTGACCTTGACTATTTATAAGCCCGTGGCACAGTCTATAAGCCCATGAACCTGTTAAGTCTAGCCCCATGCAGATGCCCAGAACTAGAACATTAGCCCACATTTGATGAAATTTTAAAAAGGTTATCTCCAGTTTCTAAACTAGAATTCCTCTTACCCCTTCCAACTATGTGAACGCTGAGGGGTGGCCACCATAAAATTTAAGCGAGATCATTGATTCATTGAATTCAAATCAATCACTGCTAATGATAGAAAAATTAATTTTTGATCTAATCTAGTAGTTATCACTCTTGCTTTCACAATCGGTGTCACAATTTTATTCTTGGTATTTCTCTATGAGTTCATCATCACATGGTTATAGCACTGTCTAGTGTCCACACAGGCTCACACCATTAAAGTTATTTCATGCGAACAGACCAACACAGTCTCCAAGTCTTCACGATAACTAGTGTATAATTGTTAATTTACGCAAGTTGTATCCTGTTTAGGTAGGAAAATAATACTTCTCCGAATCCAAATACATCAACATGGTATGGAATCACATAAATAGTACAGTTAGTTTGATATAAAATTTTAAAAATATTAAAATCATTGATTATAGAAGGTAGGGAGCAGCTGATTTTCGAGGTAAGGAGGACACAATAGATATGTAATGCATTTTGGATGACACAGATTTGTATATTGGGTGCTTCTTTCTGGTTGTTTGTGTCCCACACTCAACCGGATATGGCTAGCGTGTTTAGCACCTTCAATTGACGGACATGACACAAGAAAATCTCTGCAAAAGCTAACGATATCATCTAGAAGTTCTATTAGAAATTAATCATTGTTTAACGACTTTCCAGGTAACAAATAATGTGTGCGTGGGCGAGTGATTCCGGAAATGGGGTTTTCAAAGTGAAGTGTATGGATGGTTGTGTGTTTACAAGATAGTTACCGAAGGGTAATAAGGTAAGCAAGGATAGATTACAATCGACACCAAGTTATAATGGATGCACCACCAACCGAGAATGAGAATCGAGATCGACAAAGTTCATTACCGAGGCTTAAATGACAAGCCACCTGCCAAGGTTAAAAGATTTTGGGATAGGAGAAGCTCGCCACCAAGGCCTAAAGGAAAACTACTAGCTGGGGATAAAGCGCTTCTTGGTCATTACCGAGGAGTAATCTACTCTCATAGGATAAAGAAGTCAAAATAGGAGTTATCTCCTCTCCAAAGATTATCGTTGACCTAGAGGAAAATCTCACATATTCTCATTCAAAATCATTTGTATTACAATGGAGGACTCTCCTCTATTTATAGAGGAACTAGGACATAGGAAATAACCAAACATTAAAAGACATGGGAACTACCCAATTAATTAAGGACTTAGGAACTAGAAAGCATTAAATACCTAGGAACTAAAGACTTTGACTCTTGAGACTCACAAAACAATTAAGACCTAGGAACTTAGAAATACATTAATAATACATGGAGACTTGAAATCTTGAGCTTTGCAGCTTATCTTCCAAAATTCGTGCTTTATCCTTGATGAGAGGATAACTACCTCAATAAATTAGTGTATATCATTGAAACTTGCTTAAAACAACCACCCATCAATATATTATTGTAACACTATGGGTCTATACTGTGTAATATTGTCCGCTTTAGGTCCACTGACCTTCACGGCTTTAAAACGCGTTTCACACAAGCTTCTGCTGTGCTGAGAACAAAGCCTTGAGGGAGACCCATAGCTAGGATGGCAATGCGTCCGCACCAGTGCGGGAGGCCCCAAGAGGACAATATTGGGCTAGGCTGAGAGATGGCAGTGCGGCTGGGCCTTGATCCCAAATAATGCGTTTTAAAGCTGTGAGGTCAGTGGGCCCAAAGAGAACAATATTGCACAGTGTAGACTCGGGGTGTTACAATTATCAATCCATATAGAAATCAGCTACTAATCTTGTCAAAAAGATATTGAATATCTGAACGGTTAAAGAAGAATTGACGACTCCTTTAATTGATAGCTTGGTTGATAGTTTCCTCATTGACAACTTCATTCTTTGTCCCATTGATATAGGTCATAACCAAAATCAGTTTCGGCTTGGAGGATCATTGATCGTACTAGGCTCATTGATGGAACTAATTGGGAATGTTCCACGGTATAGGATGCTCCCGCATCAACAAATCTTCATCGATCAGGTTTGAGTGCATCAAAAAAAGGAAATTCCAATTTGTTGGGGAACATTGAGTGATTGGAAGAGATTCAAGTATGAAGGTAGAAGTGCAAAGCAAGAAACTGATTAAGTCATCGGCTCATGCCGCATCAGTGTTGAAAGCTAAACATTTCATGTATAGATGAGATTCAGCATCCAGGTTTTGCCGGTTTCCTTTTCTACTACCGAGCCGATGGTGAAAACCATGAAGATGATACTTTCCAAAGGCGTCACCCTTTGGAGGGATTGCTTTTGGAAATCCAGTGATCTTCTACCCATTAGTCGGTCGGTTCATGGAGGAAGGGCTCTTTATCGACTATAACGACCAAGGAGTAGAATTTGTGAACGCCAAAGTAAATGGCCAGCTCAATCAGCTCCTTGAGGGAGACTTCAACGAGGACCTGCTCGGCTGTTTGTCCGAGTTCCTGCAGGGACTAGCCAGCAATCCCCCAGTCGTGATTCAAGTGAACATATTTGAGTGTGGGGGACTTGTGATCAGCCTGCGCTCTTGTCACAGGTTAGACGACATGTGCACCATGGCGACATTCATGAATTCATGGTCTACTGTGTACCAGAGTGGAATCAACGAACTAGCCTAGCTGTATTTTGAGCTAGCCTCTTTATTTTCAGTGAAGGGGTCAGTAGTTACTTGTTAGCCTCTACTCCGTGGTGCAGTAAATTTTACAATGAATCGGTTCATGTTAAGCGGTGTAGCCCTATCAAGACTAAAATTTAGTTGCGGCTAAACATGGGTGGATTTCAAGAGCAGAGGTCGTGCACGCACTTTTCTATAAGTTGAACGATGGATTGAGCAAAACACGGCCACCTAAGGCCCTTTATGGTTTGCTAGTCGATGAACTTGTGCGGGAGAGTCAATCTACTGATACCGACAAATGCATTCGGTAACTTCTATGCCATGGTCATGGGCCAACACACAATGGATAAGAATAACTTAAATTAAGAGGCATTTGTGAAGGTGATCCACGACACCTTTGCAAGTGCCAAGACAAGGTACGTGACGATAGCGAACAGAGAATCATGCATGAACATGGTGAAGAATTCTATAAGAGAATCCAAGGAATGGGCTCATAGCGATGAAGAGAATGTGGTGGCCATTTCAAGCTGGCGTGGATTCAAATTCCGTGACATCAATTTTGGGTGGGCGAATCCGGACTTGGTGAGCAACACGTGCATTCCTGTCCGAATGGTTTTTCTCGTTGATAGTAAATCTGAGGGTGGAATTGATGCATGGATCATACTAAGCCCAGAGGAGAAAGTTCTTTTTGAGCAAGATCTTGACATTGTGGCATTCGCTTCCTACACCGGGTGTTCATGAACCCACAATTTTGAAGCAATGAGATTGAGTGGGCTGATGAATAGCTAGTGCATCAAGTGTCAATAAAGGTGGATAGTCCCACCAATCTCTATAGTTCTTATCTATTAAGATGCAAGCATTGGGTGTGTGATCAGAAATTGCATTTGCTAGACAGGTAGTGGCTTCTGTAATATGAACATGACAGAATTAGCGAAATCTCCCAATCTTTTATGGGATTCTCTTGTTGGAAATGGAATGATTCCTCTGAACAAACTCAGAAAGCATTTTTTTATAATGAAGCTTTTCCTGAAACAAACATACCTTAAGGCAATTGTTTTACCAAAATGTTTCTTGATAAATGAAATTATTTTTTAAGGAAAATAATTAGTTTTTATTTATTTGATGGTTTAGGGAAAGTAATTCCTTCTTGCCATAAGGGAAAATTGTTTTACCCTAATTGGAACTTGTTATTTTCAATCCATGGTTATAATTGGTGCTCTACTAACTACATCACCAATGTTTGAAGAGTCTCGAACCTTGTCTATCTAATTTACATTTCAAGCTTTCCTTAAAACCCAAATGGTGATAATGTATTTTGTGAGATCTCTCGAATAGGCTTCTAATTATTTAATCCATTTGACATATATGCTATATCTTCGCCGAGTGTCTTCGCTTACACAAAACATTTGTAGCCACCAAAAGCTATTAGAAATGATATCCTTAAGTTCAAAGTTTATTGCGGGGTTAGATTCCTTGGATTTTTTTTTGGGCCTAACTTGGACTCTAGCCCATCTTTTTATCCATATCATTGACAACACGGTTTACATTTGATACCTGAATTGACCTCGTACCCTAAAAAACTCCAACTTAAGCTTTAATTACAATTGTATCTTTTGTCTTATAAAAAAACCTTCAGCTTTAAGTCAAGCCTCAATTCTACTATAAACTTCTTTTGACCCATAAAAACCGTCAACTTTAGATCATATCTCAATTTTACTGGAAACTTTTGTTTTGTACTATAAAAATCCCAAACTTAGGTTTCGTCACAATTTTACCGTCTAGTCCTAATTTTACCCAAAAAATTTTATAGTCTCATAAAAAATCATAAACTTTTACTTGAGTCGCAAATCTGCCCCATTAACCCTCCGTCCAAAATGTCTCCTTGACAACTGAGAGATATAAAACTCCAAAGCATGAGCTGTTCAAGCATGAGCTCTCCTACCGCAGGGGATGGAACATTCCCAAGCAGGAGAGATTAATGAGCGCAAAATTCCTAAGAACAATTTTGACGAAGGGTTAATGGAGAGTAGATTTGGCACTCAAGTAAAACTTAGTAATCTTTTATGAGACAAAAAGATTAGTATGAAATTGAAACTGAACCTAAAGCTAGGATTTTTTTTATGAGACAAAAAATAGGGTAAAATTGACACTAGACCTAAAGTTAAGGGTTTTTTATCAGATAAAAATAATTTAGGATAGAATTGGGACATGATCTAAAGTTTGTGATTTTTTATGGGACTAAAAAAAGTTTAAGGTTGAATTGGGACAGGACCTACAGTTGGAGGTTTTTTTTTATGAAACAAAAGCCAAAGTAGGAGGTTTTTTAGGGTATTAGGCTTACCCGAATTGAAATTTGTGGCAGCCCGACTTGAGAAGAAAAATAGAGGTTTAGTAGAGATAATGGGCACAACACATTATTTTTCTCAAGTAATTAGGTTTTAAGCAGAGACATAAAAAGTCTTAAGATTTTTTGAACCACTTATTGTAATTCTTGAATTGCCAAAAAGAATTTTGCTTCTTCTCTCCTCATAATTTTTTGAGCCAGGGTTTTCTACGTATATTTGTTTGTGTTTTTATTCTTCTCAATTGTAATTTCATTGTAGTTTCCATATTGGTCATAACACTCAACAAGAGAAACACAATAAGAGTACTTATACAATATCAATATTCTTGTTCAGGAGTTTGAGTTCAATCCTTAACTTTCTTATCCAATAAAGGACGAGACTAAATGTCAAATTTAGGTGTCAACATTATGCTAAAATAACAATGTCCTTGAATGAAAACATGCATTATGGCGACATCAACAAGCTCAGATACACCTAAAACAGGAAACATAAAAGGACTTCACTTCGCAAAAGTGTTGGCTATAAATGAAAGATTCTCATATCATTTTAAAAGCCATTTTTTCTGGACTAAGAAAAAAGAACTGAAAACTAACGCAAAATAGAGATGACTAAGGGGAAGGAAAATGCAACTAGAAGTTGAAAAGGATTAAACTAAATTGGGTTGTGATAGTTTATGGGCCGCCCTTATTAGGCAAATTAGCCCATATTCAACAAAAGTAACTGCAAAAGGCAGTAACTTGTATTTTAGCGGGATGCAACTTTCAAAAGGGAAGTTACGTTCTTTTTTGGCAAAAGTACACCACAAGTGCCATAACTTGTGTACGACGATCACTTTGGTGCCATAACTTTTTTTCGGATCACTTTGGTGCTAATTTCGGAAAAAAAAGATCACTTTAGTGCCAATTTGGCCGGAAATCCGACGTGGCATTTTTTATTAGTTTTTGACGCCGACGTGGCTCGCCGAAGGGCTGAGTCAGCGTGTACAATCAGCATTTTTTATTTTAAATATTTTTTTTCAACGTGTACAGTCAGCATTTTTAATTTTAAATATTTTTTTTCTTTTTTTCCTTTTTCTTTTCTTTTTTTTTTCTCCCCTCGCCGGCCGGCCACCGGCGAAGCCCTACAAGGGCTGGGCGAGGGCGGCCTTGCCCATGGCCGGCGAGGGACGGCCGACCCTCGCCGGCGACGGGCGAGGCTGGCCCTCGCCTGCCCAGGCGAGGGCCGGCCGACCCTCGCCGGCGACGGGCGAGGCCAGCCCTCGCCGGCCCAGGCGAGGGCCGGCCGACCCTCGCCGGCGACGGGCGAGGCCGGCCCTCGCCGGCCCAGGCGAGGGTCGCCCTCACCAGATCCGGCGAGGGCGACCCTCGCCGGCGTCGGGCGAGGGTCGCCCGCGCCCGACCAGGCGAGGGCGACCCTCGCCGGCCCAGGCGAGGGCCGCCCTCGCCCGACGCCGGCGAGGGTCGCCCTCGCCGGATCTGGCGAGGGCGACCCTTGCCTGGCGTCGAGCGAGGGCGGCCCTCGCCGGCCCAGGCGAGGGTCGCCCTCGCCGGATCTGGCGAGGGTCGCCCTCGCCGGATCTGGCGAGGCGGCCCTCGCTGGCCCAGGCGAGGGTCGCCCTCGCCGGATCTGGCGAGGGCGACCCTCGCCTGGCGTCGGGCGAGGGCGGCCCTCGCCTAGGCCGGCCTCGCCCGACGCCAGGCGAGGGCCGCCTCGCCTGGGCCGGCGAGGGTCGCCCTCGCCAGATCTGGCGAGGGCGACCCTCGCCTGGGCCAGCTAGGGCCGCCCTCGCCCGACTAGGGCCGCCTCGCTCGACGCCAGGCGAGGGTCGCCCTCGCCAGATCCGGCGAGGGCGACCCTCGCCTGCGTCGGGCGAGGCGGCCTCGCCTGGGCCGGCGAGGGTCGCCCTCGCCTGGTCGGGCGCGGGCGACCCTCGCCTGGGCCGGCGAGGGTCGCCCTCGCCGGATCTGGCGAGGGCGACCCTCGCCTGGGTCGGCGAGGGCCGGCCTCGCCCGTCGCCGGCGAGGGTCGGCCGCCCCTCGCCGGCCATGGGCAAGGCCGCCCTCGCCCGACGCCGGCGAGGGTCGCCCTCGCCGGATCTGGCGAGGGCGACCCTCGCCTGGGCCGGCGAGGGCCGGCCTCGCCCGTCGCCGGCGAGGGTCGGCCGCCCCTCGCCGGCCATGGGCAAGGCCGCCCTCGCCCAGCCCTTGTAAGGCTTCGCCGGTGGCCGGCCGGCCATCGGCAACCGGCCGGCGAGGGGAGAAAAAAAAAGAAAAGAAAAAGGAAAAAAATATTTAAAATTAAAAATGCTGACTGTACACGTTGAAAAAAATTATTTAAAATAAAAAATGCTGATTGTACACGCTGACTCAGCCCTCCGGCGAGCCACGTCGGCGTCAAAAACTAATAAAAAATTCCACGTCGGATTTCCGGCCAAATTGGCACTAAAGTGATCTTTTTTTTCCGAAATTGGCACCAAAGTGATCCGAAAAAAAGTTATGGCACCAAAGTGATCGCCGTACACAAGTTATGGCACTTGTGGTGTACTTTTGCCGTTCTTTTTTCCTACAAGAAATAAGAAGAAGTAAGAAAAAAGTGATATACGTGAACAAAAAGAAAAACATAAAGGAAAAAGGTTTCTCTAACTCTCACTCTTGGTCGTTCTCTTCTACACTCAAAGAACATAAATTGGAACTCTCTCAATGTTGCAAACGTGAATTTAATCTGTTGAAATCAAGGTATGTTTCGATGCGTGATATACCTTTCAAGTATTCCTAAGGACGTTTTTCGCATTTTTTCGTTTATGGTATTTGGAATCCATGTTTGCAACATTGGTATCAGAGGAATGTCTTGTTCTTATTTCCTAATTGTATGTTATTTGTAATAGAAATTAATGTTATAGACCTGTTTTCGTACGCACTGTTCACTATTCATACGTGATTTTTTGCTTGCTCATCAACAAAGATTGGATGGAAATTTCGAACCGGTTCCGATGGCTGCTCAGGTATGAAAACCACACCCAATCGTATTGTTTGGGACCACTTCTCGGAGTTCCGCCCATCAACAATCATTTTTTAATACACGGGATGGTAGAACTTGTCGAGATGAGTAAAACAAGGGGTGGTACGTTGCTGGGGGAGGCCGCACGTGCCCCCATGCGCAACTGCAAGGGGCGGCCTCACCTCACGCACCAGCACTCCCTAGAATAGTGCTTGCCTACACGGTTTGCGTGCGCATCAACCGCGCGTAGGGGTGGCTGATGTCACGCTAACTTCAGCCACGAGGGTCACTAGTCGAGCCGACCTAACCCGGTTGACCTGTTACTTGACCCAATGGACCGATCCGACCCGATTGACTCGCCGTTCGCCAATCGTTGACCATTGACCGACCCGAAAACAGAAGAAGAAGGGTGAGAGCTTCAATCGGAGCGTCCTTTGTACCGACGTGTTCATAATGGCTTGCTCTACATTTTGGTATATTCATATTATATGTTTAATGCTTGTAAGGATGTGAAAATGCATAATGATACCCTATAATATGCATTTTTTTGGGTATTTGTGGTATTTTCTTTTGTATTTTTGGAAATACAATTGTTGGCTCACGTGTATATAAATAAGCATTTCGTATATTGTTGTACCATGGGTTATGAGTAATCCTTTTTTGTTTGCCATTAGTTGCAGAAACAATGATACATAGGATACGCTCGTTTATATTTCCAAGAACGGATGAACAAAAGTTGAGACTCTCAAGGCTAAGAAATGAGTTAGCCATTTATTGATAGGACGGTGGTGTTGACATGATGACGCATATTATTAAGGTCAATAACATGATACAAGATATCATTTGAAATGGTTACCTTATGGCAGATTTCGAGAAGGTTAAAGCCCTAATAGCCACTCTTCTAATGGAGTCGCGAGAAGTATTGAATGGTTTTTGGGAAATCAACATTGTTTTGGATTACAAGAAACTTGTAGAGGATTTCTTAAGAGAATATATAAGGGTTGGGGCAACGGCGATGTTGACCCTTGGCATGAATGCACCTTGGTGTAGAATGAATGCACCTTGGCAAAACCCTAAGGGATTTCCGAGGGTTTCCCCTTGGCTACCAAATTCAACCATAAGATTTACTATGGATTTTTGTGAGTCTTTCCTAGTTTATGTATGGCACGTGAGGTGCTGAGGTTATGTCTTTAAGTTTAGTCATCGCTTATGAATATTTTCTTTATATTGATATTTATCATTTCTTTAGGACTAGTTGATATTTCCAGGTCATGTAATACTTATACGTCGTTTATGGAATATTTAGTTTTGAATATTCGTTGGCTTTGTTCTTATATTAATATTTCCTTGTGTATGTTATATGTGAGTGGATAATTTTGGAAAGTTTTAGTAGCTTAAAAGAACTTAATTTTACATAAATAATTATATTAATGATAATTTCAAACTAGGATTTTTAGATGATGATTGGGAATGTAGTGACCTTTCGAATCTAAAATCTTATGTGAAATTATTCATCAATGTAATAGGTTTGTGTAAAATGGATGCATAAATCTTAGACATTAATAATTCGTGCATATATGTCTAAAATGTTTAGATACAATTGCTTCAGTATCTAAGAACAGAGCGGCTGAACTAAACAATGGAGAGAAATTGAACGACGATAATTATGAGATCTAGAATATGAAAATCCAATTTGTGTTATAAGAGCAAGAAGCACCTGAAGCTTTTAACCAGGTTATGGAAGGACTTGAAGATGGAAATACTGCACAACACAAAAGGGATAAAGATGCATTTGATTCATGGAAGAAATGAACTCTATTGGTTGCATTACGTTGCTGAGTAGTATGAAAAATGATATCATGACAATGCCAAAGACATGTGAGCAACACTAGTAGTAAGGTTTGGTCAAACTTCTGTGACCAAATTGAGACAACTCATAATTAGGTTTGACTCATATAAAAAGCCTCATGAACAACCATGAAACAACACTTGAGGTGCATGTCAAACATGATAAGTAAGCTGAAGGATGCTGGCTATTGACACCTAAACAAAAAAACTTTCATTTAATTGCATGGCATGTAGACCTTAGATGCATTTTGCATTAATAAGAATTAAAAAAATAAAATAATTTTATTAAAAAACATTTATTAAAAAATTTTAAAAAAATTCGGAATGGGCGAGGTCGACCCAGCCCTCTCTCTTCTTCCCCCACGCAGGCCCAGCCCATATCCTATCTTCCATTCCTTCCATGTGAGCTAGGCTTAGTGTAGCCCGCTCCCTATTTCCTCCACAGCTAGTCTCTCTCCCTCTCTCCTCCTTCTCTTGCTATCTCGTATATTGACTACCGCTTGAGAAGACACGGGGAAGTGGCTCCACTGCACAAGTTTGGCCACCAAAGTCATGGAGTAGAGAGCAATTGAGAGCCATTAAGGGCGACAACTTCTAGGGCAGGGCAAAGGCCATCGGCCACTATAAAAGACAGACAGAGAAGAGAGAGAGGGGCAGCCCCTTTGTTTAGAAAATAGAGCACAGAGCAAGAGAGAGATTTCAGAGAGTACGAGAGCGAACCGAGAGTTTACAAGTTGCAATGAGAAGCCAGAAGGATCAGCCGACAATCCCCAGAGTTGATGCCCCTGATCGGTGAGATTACTCGGCCTTCAAACTCCCTTGTTTTGCCCTGTTTTCCCTGCATAGGTTGGCTGGGACTCGCGCCGGCCGTTTCGCGCGAGTTTCGGCCCATACCGATCCTATTTGGGGTTAAGATTCATCGTCAGAGGTGATCTATGGCCGTTGGGATAAGTCAAAGCCTCTAAACAGGTCATAGTTGCCCTGTTTCAACAATGAACACCAAGTGTTCGACGGATTGCCTCAATGAGGCTAAGTTGATCTTGGTCGCCGGCCAGCAAGCGAATGGTGGGATTGCAGACTGGGCGGCTGGCGAGCTTTGTGGGGGTCCTGAGAGGTGAAAGCGAGGCCGAAGTTAGCTTAGGTCGGCCGACGAGACGCCAAATCTCGCTTGGCCAACGTCCCTGCGTGCCTGCGCACATGGGGACCAACCCAACCTAGTTCACAACCCGGGTTGACCGCCTAACCTGGTTCAAATCCGAAGATCCGACCCTGGTCTTTTGTCCCGACCCAGTGATTATTATATTAATATTTTTCATTTTTTTGCCATGTTGTTGTTGTTGTTATTATTATTATTATTTCTAAAATATATAAATCATTTTTTTATTTCTTTCAAAATTAGGAAATAGTTTGGAAATTAGTATTTTTGAATATTTTTCTAAATTATGTGAATTATTTGATTATCAATCATGTTTAAAGTTGGATAGGTCTATAGGGCTGTATGGTAGTATTTTGCATGTTATTTTTACTACTGTTGTATTATTATTATGCAGGTTGTTTCTAATTAGAATATATTACATAAAATGTCATGTTTTGAATGTCGTCATCTTAATTAGGATTAGAACCTTAGGCTGTATATCTATCTTGACTGCTAATCGTTAATGATTATGCACTCGCTTGATTACGTCACATGTTAGGAGATAGGTCATAAAATCAATCTAAATTGCTTAACAAATATTTTTTTGAAATAAACAGGATGAAAGGTACTAAAAGGGTACTAGCCACTTAACTAGTGTAATTAAGTCCCCGAACTCATTTAATCTCTAGTTAGTAGGAGTAGGATGATTCTCTTGTCACCTTATTTAGGTTTCTAATTGACTCACCTCAAATCGATTAGTGGCAACTCCTAGATAAAAATCACTTGCAGGTTAAAAACCTAAACCCTAAGTCGCGATATAGTATGGGCTTAAGAGAGCCCGAATTAAGTCATGAACCTAAACTTAGCATGTACCAAGCTAGACCTCCCTTTTCTTTGAGAAAACTGGAGGTCGGTCGTGATAGACTGGCAACTTCGCTGGGAAACTTTTTTAAGTGAACTTAGGTTAGAAATTTTATCCTATTCAAAAACATTTCTGTTTGACAGCGAGGATTCCAGGTACGTCCCTGACTTGTGAGGTATTAAATGTTTTTGTAGTTGAGAGTTATAAGAAGCATAGTTTTTGTTGACTCCTTATTTTGCAGGTTTGAAATTTGCAAGTGAGAGTTCATTTCCTAAACATTTGAAGTGATGATTGTTTATGAATTGTTGTGTATACTTTAATAATTCAGCACTACACTGTTGTACACACAACCAAGCTGTTGGACCTAGGCTGCGATAGGGCATTTTAGGATGGTGTTAAGAAAAATACGACCTTGAACGCGAGACCGCGATATAGAGGTTGCCTTCCTTTTGCCTGAAATTTCTTTGTGAATGTCATTAAGTGTCTACCTTTAGCCACCATCCACGTAACTATAATATATTTCTTTCAACTTGGTCGAGCTTAAAAAGGCTTGATACCATTGTGAGACTGCGATGATCAGGCATCTTTTTAGCTTCACTTTGCTGAACTAGTCTAGATAGATATCGAACCTCACTTCTCATGCACATGTCTCTATGATTGCCATGGTTCTTGGTAAAGCAAGTTTTCCATTCTTGCACTTTGCAATTTATTTATTTTCATATGTCCAGATTGGTCCATAAGTAGTCTAGGTTAGTTGTGGGTTTAATACCATGGTCATTTTGGAAGAAATAGTCACTAAAACATTTTCAGAATATTTACTTCCAATTTACACTATTGTTTTTATAAGCACGTTATAAATCATTGTTTTTCCCATGCGATTTCTTGTTGTTTTCAAAAAAGGGAGAAAATTGTGTATAAATAAAAAAGGATGCGCCCCATTGACACTACCAGCGCCTCAACCTAGTGGTACCCGAGAGTGAAGCAATCTGGAGCGATTGAGGTTCGAACCTCAAGGTCGTCGTTGTAAAAAAATAATGTAAAAAAAGTTTTGCATTTTTTATTTTTGCAAGAAAGGAAAAGTAACAAGGTATAAAAATACAAGATTAGACTAAGTCATGGACTGATTCCTTATGAGGTTTTATACTAATTCACTATCACTTCTTGACAGGTAGTAGGCAAAAATGGCCGAGGAAGCATGCTCGATTGTCTCACTAACACGGAAAACAAAATGAAGCTAGTCCTCAACGCAATGCAAAATCTCACGAAGCAAGTGGAGTCCATCCAAAGCAAACTCACTCCTACGACTACATCAATTGAGGTGATGTTACAACCACTATTTAAGTGATAGCAAGATGCCCATGCTAGAAGAGGATCCGCTCCCACTTGCAATCAGGAAGGATAAACTCGTAAGTACACTAATGATAGAACATGACAAATACTTTGCAAAGGTTGATGAAATGTTGAAATAGTTACAGGGCCCGCAGCATTCTATCCTACTTAACCTATCTATGAACAAAAGGGTCAAGGTGTCAGAAAAGTTCAAAATGCCAGAATTCGAAAAATATAACGGCACCTCATGTCTCAAGCACCTCATGCCCTAGGCACTACTTGCACATGTATCATGTGCGAATGATCAAGTATGTTGATAATGAACTTTTCATGATCCAAACCTTTTAAGCAAGCTTGACAGGACTAGCTTTGACATGGCATATGTCAAAAGATGTAGATGTCTTTAAATCTTAGGATGGTGTCACGGATACATTCCTCAAGCAGTACCAATTCAACCTTGACATCACATTTTCTCGTGATGACCTCAAATGCATTGAGAAGAAGAAGAAAAGTGAGTCATTCAAAGAATATGCTACCGGATAGAGGAACTTGGCCGCTTAGGTCATCCCAGAATTTCCTGTCTAAGAATAAATGAAGCTGTTCATTAAGTCTCATATGAATACAAACACCGCCGGTTGGTGCCACTGCTAAGTCACTTGACTGGCTTGTCCCAGTAGGCAAACGAATTGAGACGAGATTGCGCGACGGATGGTTCATGGACCTCGCCTCCACAAACAAGAGACTCGGCACAAAGAAAGAGAAAAAACCCCCGACAGATGTGGATGTTACATACTCCTACATAGTTCATCCTTCACCGACAATTCAGATGAGCAGTGGATAGCAATCGACCTCAAGCCTCCAGCCTTCCCAAAGGCGATCTAACAAAAAGCAATTTACCCCACTTCTAGGATCTCTTTCTCAGGTACTGACTATATTCCGAAAGAAGAATTTGCTCTCAGCCGAGCCAAAGCGGCCCAATCCGGAGAACTTTTCAAACTATACCCCGTCTAAGAAATGCGACTATCACATGGGTGGTGAGATAGGATATTCAACGGATGACTACTATGCCCTCAAGCACTGGGTTCATAATTTGTGAGACACCAAGGTACTCTCGTTTCATATGCCCAAGTCAAATGTCTAGAACAACCTATTGGCAGAGCATGAGAGTGAAGTCAATGCCATATTCGGTTTCGATGGTAGTTGAATTAAGAACGTGAGGGTATACACCACGGACATTTATGACGGATTGGTGAGGGTAGGATACTATCCTAAAGACGAGGTACCACCCCTTGCCTTGATGAAAGAGAGAGTTTCCAAGATGGCGAAAGTAGGCTTGATTGTGTATACCAACCATACCGGTATAGTGGCCACCATTTCCCAGGCCATTGGCGATTGGGAGGAGGAATTCACGGCACTGAGCGCCGGGGGAAATGAAACAAGCTCCGTGTCAGAAAAATCCCCTGCTAAAATAATATGGCAGGATGATGAGTTACTACAGTGGCAGGGTGATATACAATAATACTCGCCAACCCTTAAGTCCATGGACATGATATTTCCTACCCTTCTATGAAAGAAAATGATCATAAGGAAGCCAAGACATGCTACCCCCGAGTACTTCATCAACTACGATCCCTCTAGGTCTCGTGATTAACGCTCCGGAGAAGTTGGGCACTCACTAGATGATTGCAGCGCCCTGAAAAACAAAGTCTAAGACCTACTGGATGTTCGGGCATTCATTTTTCGCGCCCTGTGGCTATGCTACGGTAGGAACGACCTCCTGGTCATGCCCAGCATCCATGCCTCTACCCCTGGACTACCCAACAAGAATAGCATCCCTGATGGATGGAATGGCATGGATATGCCGACATTAGTGAAACGAAGAGGCGACAAGCTGGACTCCTGGAATGACAAGTTCGGAAACTTCTTCATCAGCACAATTGACGAAGGACCGGTGGAGAGAATAGGTGTTAGCCCACTTGAGTAGAATTCTTCTTCCCCCTTTTTGTATAAATCCCTAGAAAAGGGACTATCCTAGCATTTTATTTTATTTTTGTCATCATTTCTGCCGGAAGAAATGTCTTTTTAAACTCTCCCTCTCCTGAGGTTGTAAATCTATGTGTTGTAAATAAATAATGTTTTGAGGGCATGAGGTAGTATCCCTAATGGACCCGTTGATGATATCCAGCCATGTAAAGAAAAGTGTTTTGAGGCCCCGACTTCCTCATGCTTCCTCGTTTATAAACTTTTGAAAATAAAATGAACGTTCAATCATTTTCAAAAGGACCAAAAAAGCATGTTGATAGAAAGACGTGCATGCTCATAAGCCTTGTTTGTTTTTCTAACTCGCTCACTTTGTATCTTTGAGTATTCTCTCTTTTGATTTGTTATTATGAAGGGCATTTAGAAATGACACATTAAGTCCCAATAGGGGTGAGCAAGATGGACCACCTAAACCGGGACTGGATCAGACCGACCGGTTTGGTCCGGTTCTCGGGAATATCGGTCCGGTTCCCGGTTCCTAAAAGTGAAACCGGTTTCCGGGCGGTCCGGTTCCCGGTTCTAGGGTGGGAACCGGACCGGACCGGACCGATAAATAAATATATTTTTCTAATTTTTTCATATATATTTATTCACTTTTTAAATATATATTTAAATAACAAAAAAAGCATTTGATAGTTCATTTTTATTCGGTTCCAATGGGACTAACCCAAAAATGCTTTCATATATTGGTCCCAAAAATGCTTCCCGATTCCCTCTTGCCTTTATCAATTGGTCCCATTGGAACAGGACTGGACCGACGGTCGAGTCTGGTCCGTCAGTCCGGTCTCCGATCCACGGTCCCAAGATTAGCTGGTCCGGTCTCCGATCCTAGAAACTGGGAACTAGTCCTCCCAGTCCGGTTCCCGGTTCTTGGGTTGGACCGGACCGGACCAGACTGGGAACCACTCACCCCTAAGTCCCAATGATGATGACAAACTGAAAAACATGTGGTTCTTCCTAACCACAGGATTGCCAACATGCACACTATGTCGTCCTTCCTGAGCACGTGGGCGATGGCATATCGCGGAAGCATTCACAAGGTGATCCACTCGTGCTTCGATCTATCATCTATTTTACCGCCAAGAGACTTGCCCAAGGTCGAGCCTCCCGTCGGTCTAATGCCAGGTGCGAAATATGTCATGAAAAGATTTGTGCTCGACAGCTTTCCATCTCGAAACTCAAAGCTGTCGCGAAGAGGAAAGGGTTAAATTCCAAAAGGGAACCCTCACGTGTGGAACTGTTCATGGCGCTTGTGTCGATTGCTCTCTTGGACATTACCAAGCTAAAGAACGCGCAATCCAAGCCGTTCCTAATTGCACACATGGTGAACTTGCGTGGAAGGACAGATCTTCTACTGCACGAGAATTCCTGCTTCAATCTCTACACGGTGGTGCACTGGAAGTCCGTGGTCCAGGTGAATGAGCCTGGGTTACATGGCATGGTGGGTATGATGCGAGATGCGATAACAACCTTGCTTGCTAAGTTAGCGAGTGCGAGGAGCATTTGGGCGAGATGGTGAAGAACTCGGGGGGACAGTTTCAGGAAGAACTGCGAAAAGGCGACATTAACGTCCTCGCGTTCACCAGCTGGTGTCGGTTTCCGCTGCACCAGGTTGATTTGGGTTGGGGTGAGCCTGAGTTTGTGAGTAGCTTATGCTCTCCGTTTGACTCGGTAAGTTTGATGGATCACAAGAAAGGTGACGATGATGGTGGAATTGTGGCGTGGGTGAACTTGACTGAAGACAGCATGGATCTTTTCTGTAAACAACGAGACATTCTAGAATATGCTTCCAACAAGTAGAAAGCTTCAATATGAATTGATTGAATATGTCGAGTAGTCAGTGAAATGCACGATCCTATCATATAGTTGTCCACATATGATCAGTGAAATATAAAATTTTTACATGCAGATCGTAAACTCAAATGTAATGTCAAGATCTTCTATTTGATTGATTTAAATTTTTAGTATAATAGAAGTATGTGGATTGGTGCAAATTACTTGCACATGATCATGCCAATTTCTTGCATATCATACTTTTGGACCCTTTTTTTTGTTGGTCCTACGCTATCTCTCACTCACAATATACACTTAGACTTGCGCCCCACCTCTTACAGGGCATGGGCGTCGAAACCCACATTTTAAACTACGTGGCCCCACTCCTATCCCCCTGCGAAGGTGGGGATTCGAACTCCCCACCTTCCCCTTCTCAAGTGAGAAGGGTGGCCCTGGGGTAAACCTCCAGTGGTTATACTTTTAGACCATGTCAGCACGTTTATCGGTTTCAATTTGCCGAGGGACTATGATTGGAAAA
Organism: Syzygium syzygioides; assembly: GCA_031216285.1. Lineage (NCBI taxonomy): Eukaryota > Viridiplantae > Streptophyta > Magnoliopsida > Myrtales > Myrtaceae > Syzygium > Syzygium syzygioides. The sequence continues at coordinate 13,160,856 of CM062248.1, forward strand.
TTTTTGCAAATTCAAGTATTTGATTGCAAAAATTTATATTAGGAGGACCACATAAAAAAATCCAATATTGACTAGAAGTCTATCTCGATAATTGATCTTGACGTGCCAAACAAAACGAGGGGAGTCCAAGATGACTCATTGCCGGTTCAGTATGAACGCCTCACTCAGAAAGGAGTAGGTTAAGCATGAGTATTCTCTACGATTGGTAAGTACTTTGTATGTTAATTTCAAGTAATCTACCGGCTCAACTTGTATTTTAATACTCTGCAATTAGTGAACCATCACCAAGTTAGTTTGAGAATGGCCCAAATGACAATCTTGAGGAAAAGGTATGACAGCCCAAGCAGCGGTGCGCGAGGAGGAGGGATGGCGGTGCGTTTGCACATTGGTCCTATGATGTGTGCATGGAAGGGAGGGGGAGCCTCTTTTATCCCACATCGCTTAAAGGGGAGTCCTGGATTGGTTTATAAGGCTTAGGATTCTATATCTGTGTAACACATTTTAAATCTATGAGGGTTAGTGGGCCCAAAGAGAACAATATTACACAATATAGACCCGGGGCATTACAAGTGGTGGTATCAGAGTTGACTCCCCACCGCATGTGGTGCCACAGTGATTAACAAACTATTTACCAACTATTTAATGTAATTAACAAACTTTTTTTTTCAAACGACTTTATAACTTTTCCCACTAAATAACCAATCAGATTTGTTTACTAACTCTCCTTGAGTTGCTTCCCAACTATTCTCTTGAGTTTCACCACTTTAATTTGTCTTAGGTTACCGACTCTTTTTACAATTAAGTAATCAACTAGTTTTGCCTCATCAATTTCTTATTTGAGTTAGTTACCAATGCTTATTTAGTTTTTTTCTGCAATTAATGACTTCTTTTCTCTCTAACAAAATGAATCTTCTCTTATCTATAACCAACTTTTATTTACCTTTCTTACAAATGCCTTAAATGTACTGTATTGTTAAATGAAATTGCCAATCTTTATTTTATTGATTTACCGTCTTTTTTCCTAATTGAGTAGCTCTTTAAAAGAATATTCATTCCACCGCTTAAAAGGAGAAGTAATATCGGCAAAAGAGTGCGCAAGATAAGATTTGGTCAAACTTTGATGGGATGAAGATGAGAAAATATTTGGTGGATTTGATGAATTTCTCTGCCGAAATAAGACGCCTACACACGCGAGGCTGGGAGTGAGGCGTCTACGCCTCATCACGGTGAAGCCTTCCAGCACAGGCGACACCTTCTGTGATTTGAGCAGCAAATCCGTTTGCACCCCCTGTACCAGCGAACACCAGAACTTCAACAGCTCCACCTGCCGTGTCTGCCAGCAATCCGTGAGCGCCCGTGACATCGGCAAGCCCCTGCGAGCTTCCAAGTCCGGCTGCCGCTACCCTTGTCCTCCCGGCATCTCTACCGTGCCATGACCACTCCTCGCCGCCGGTTGTTGTTCAAGTCGAAACCCCAATTAAGGCAGTTTCTCGATTGAATATTTAACTGCCTAAATTGAGATTATTTGATTGTAACTTGATTTGATTTGATTTGTTAGGCGTTACTGAATGTGCAGATTGCTTGTTTAGGCTGTTTCATATATATGTTTAATAATTGGGGATCTGATCTTTGGGACTAAAGATTGGGCCATCAATTAAGTTTGTTTCCTTATTTGTAAATATTAAATTAATATAGTCAATCATGTAGGGTGGTATATTTTATATGTAATTAAATTAGGCACATGCATCATATAAACAATGTCAAAAAATATTGAATTGCATTCATGTATCCTAAATTAGAAATTCATATCTTAGATGCATTAGGAATCATATAGTAATTTAAGAAAAGAATAAACTTCATTTAGTGCATAATTAGGATTTAATATATATTATTCATAATTGGTTAAAATCATTTATTTTAAATCATAAAAAGGAAATACCAAAAATAGTTAGCATTGTATTGTTAGGTCATCTTTTAATAAAGGTCATTAAGTCGTACAAGGCATCCTAAAGTTTAGTCTTTTATTTCTATAAAATAAAAAATACACAAATAATCTCACATAATTTAGATAATAGGATTGGACATAATGGAGCTTTTGGTTTGCTTAGCACATTAAGGTTCTCTACCCTTTTCTAGCAATTTATTTATTATTTTGATTTATCGAATGTTAAATTCTTGTTTGTGCGCGTGCATGATCACCAATCAAATACTATTGGTTTAAAATTAAAATTGATGATATTTTTTAAATAAAAGAAAAGGTACCAAAAATACATTAGATTTATTTAGCGTAATTAAATCCCTATATTCATAGAATCTCTGATTCCCGGAAATAAAAGGTTCTTGCAATTGACTTGGGTTTCTAATGAACCCATAATTGAATACTGGTGAGTCTTAGATGTTTACAATTGCATGTTTAATTAATTAAATTAGAACCCTAAAGTTGATATTGGTATGGGCTTGGGATTGTTTGCACTAAGTGTTTGCTTAGTAATCCATTATCTTTCCCTTGGTGGTTCTCTAGGAAGGTCGCGACATTAACCCAATGGAAAAGTTGGTAAATTAATAAAAATTAGACGTTAATAGATAACTCATTAAAGAGTTGATAATCCAAAACTCGTAGGTAATTTGATAGAAGAATTGATGAATTATTTAAATAAAAGTCAGTAATTTCATATAAGAGTCGGTAAATTCAAGGAGTACTTGAAAGGGTTAAATAAAAGTGGGTAAAAAATTAGAATAGTTGGTAATTAAAAAGAAACTTAATGAGTACTAAAACAATAGTTGGAAACAAAAACACTTATGGGTAAATTAAATAGAGAAAAGTTAGTAAGCACCTATGATTAAGACTGGTAATTTCTAAAATAATTGATAAATTCAGGGTGTTGCTAAGAAGTGCATATGCAATTTGGTAAACGAAAAGAAAGTTGGCAAATATAAAAAAATCAAATAAACATCGATAAATGACTCAAATAAGTGTTGGTATCTTCATATTATGTGGTTGTCCTATGGGAGAATGTAAGGTTGCTAACCAAGACATTTATAAATCAGTAGAAAAGTTGATAAAATTTAAAAACAATTATACGCTGTTAAATAAATTAAAGGAGAGTCAGCATCCCAAAGATAGTTGGTAATTTAATTTGACAAAACTCTTACTTAGGTTGGCAATTTCATATATGAGTTATGAAATTTGACATTAGTTAGTTATGTAAATGGAAGTTTGTAAGTTAGTAGAAAATTGCTAATTTCTGAAGTTTAAAAAAAAGTTGGTACTTATATAAAAATATGTGGGAAAATCTTTAAAAGTTCCCTGAAAAACAAAAGGTGAACAGTCATCTTTTTACCAACAGATTTTTGACACTTTCCCGTACTTGTTCAAATTTACCAAAACAATATTATTTTCGAGTACGGAGCAATAGAATTATGCATCATTCATCAATGTGGCAGGATACAAGTAATATTTATATACATAAGCCGGACAAATTCCGAATCTGTAACGTGACTTTCTATGTCAATTTGATCGATCAATCTAATTATGCATAGCACTATTCCAAGATTTAAATATTGTTTAAGAAGTCTATAAAACAAGCAATACTAATGCATGAGAGACCTTCTTATATGCCTTCTGAAATAGTCCTCCTTCGACCAAATTAGTTCCATATCGAAGTACTTCTGCACATATCCTGAAATCCTCCAAGAGTGAAGGTGGAAGTACAGTGGAAGAAGGTGGTGAGGCCGTCGGCGCCTACGCCTCATCACCGGCGGAAACTAAAGTTGTCTTCAATGGATGATCTTCAAACGCCAAATTATTAGGCATCATCAATCGATCGGATTATACATGGAGAGCCTGATTTGGATTTGCTCGATCGTTTGTCGAAGTTCCCGACCGAAGTAGTGGGGACTACCTCGGTTGTGATTCAAGCGAATGTGTTCGAGTGTGGCGGATTAGTCATTGGCCTGCGCATTTCGCATAAGATTGTTGATATGTACACCAAGGCCATGTTCATGAATGGGTGGGCCGCCATGTGCCGGGGCAACATGCACAAAATAGTTTGTCCAAGTTTCGAGCTATCGTCTATATTCCCGCAGAAAGAGCCATCCTTTGGAAGTTGGCCTGAACCTGGCATTGGAAATGAGAAATTCGTCATGAGTACCTTCAGGCTCGACGGTAAGGCTATATCCAAACTGAAAGCCCAAGCTACGGTTGATGCGCCGGATTCAATCGCTAATATTTGGCAGCTGTCAAGGGTCGAGGTCGTTTCAGCACTAATAACCACGGCTCTTGTTGATATCAATCGAAACAAACATGGCAAACCAAGGCCTTTCGTGGTTTGCATGACGAAGAACTTGCGCAAGAGAATTGGCCTTGCGATACCTACTAATTCTTGCGGCAATCTCTACACCACGATTGCCGCTCAACTCGGTAGATCCATGGCCGATGAAAGCAAGTTGGTGTTCCAAGAAGTTGTGAACATGATAAGCAAAATGGTACGCAATTCCAGAGCAAGATATGCAAAAATAACAGATGCAGAGGAGCTACGTTCAACAGTGAAGGATTCTCTAATGGATTTCACGGAACTGGCGTTCGCAAGTGAAAAGCATTTGATTCCTTTCAGTAGCTGGTGCCGGTTCAGGCTATACAAGAACGACTTTGGATGGGAACGGCCGGCTCTAGTCAGCCTCACATCACTGAATTTCAAGTCGATTTTCCTAATCGACGACGAAGACGACGGAGGAATCTATGCGTAGGTGACCCTCAAGGAAGATGAGATGATTCCTTTCAAACACGATGTGGAGATCTGGGCAGCCACTTCCGAGTTGGAGATACATGTCGCCTAAAATATTATATCGTTTGCGTACTCATTGTACTTTAAGAATTTCATAGACCGTGCAAATCAAAATGACGAATTGAGGTCTTAATAGAAAATATAGAGTATACACCTCGAGCATAAATGAGATTTTACCCAAATGTCCTCACTAGTTATATGTACATGATTTTGTTGGGTTTCCTGATGTTTTTTTTTGTTGGTATGATTGTCAAAAAAAATTTCTAAACCTATTATACGATAGTCAATTCAATCATAAGCCTTTCAATCGTGTCAATTTAGTCCTAAACCTTTTGAGGATTTACCAATTTAGTCATAATTTTTTTTTATTTCAATTTAGTCATAAACCTTTTGACAATTAACAAATTTAGTCCTAAATCTATTACTTGGATATTTGGCCGGAAAGACTATATTGGTAAATCATCAATAAGTGTAGGACTAAATTGGTAAAATCATCAAAAGGTTTAGGGCTAAATTGGCAAATCGGCAAATCAGCTAAAGGTTTAGGACTGAATTGACCTCCATAAAATAGGTTTATGACTTTTTGAATAATTTTTCCATTTTTTGTTCTTTTGAGAGAAATCGTACATTATGTTTATAAAGTCCGTATGTGACAATGGCAACAAGGAATCAAAACTATTCAAGAGAAGCTCCTGCTAAAGCCTGCGAACTCCATATTCTCCTCGCCCTAAAGGAAGGAAAAATTCCGGAATTCTCCACTAATGCACATGTAGAAGGGGACAAAAATTGAATTATATTTTTTTAAAAGGAAAACGAAAGAAAAAGAAGAATGACAAAGAAGCCGGCAAGGATCATAAATGCATCAAAAGTTGTCTCCGAAAAGACAAGAATTGCTCGTCTCTTAGACCAATCTTTAGACTCTATCGACACTACTTACAAGTAGATGGTTGTGAGTGAGAATCTTGCTCCTAGCTCCATAGCGACTGGGGATGAAATTTGTCAACAAGCATTACTCAATTTTTGTCGAATAATACGAGGGGTTGCACCCAATTTTACGTCCTCATTTGCCTAGAAAATATAATGGCTAAGAAAGTGATGATTGATGGATTAAATATGTATGTGAAAAATAGCTGAGACAAGTGGGCATAGTGATCGTTTCAACAAGAAGTTGTAGGGTATGTTAAATGCAAATTAGCAAAGCACGTGAGAAACAAATAGGAAAAAAGTATAATATGTTTCTGAGGTGTGACATTCCGGATTTTGGCCTATTTTTGGGATTTATAAAACGTGTGATTCGTCAGTGCGCTTATAATGGAATTTCGCCCGAGAACTGATCACTCTCGGGTCCTTGTTTTTAAAAATAGAAATTCTGCTAGAATCACACTCGATCGAATCCGGTCGTTAAATTAGACCCTGAACTTGGCAGTCAATTTCCGGGAGTTTCGGGACGAAATAAATTGGACGGTGTCGATATTATTGTGGCCAGCATCGAGATTGTCAGGAATAGTGGAAAAGTGAATTTTTGGACCGAGTGCGGATTTGGACTGGTAGACCTCCCTCGTAGTGAGTCTTGAGCTATTTTAGTTTGGCCAGTTGTCTTATATTATTGTTTGGGATTTTTCGGGGACAGTTAGCTCTTTTTTCGGATTTGAATCGCGACAATTAGACCATTATTTATTCTAAACCGCGTCCGTTGATTCGCACTCGAGGACAAATAATCACTTTTCTCTCTCTCTCCCCTCTCTCCCCCGTCGCGCCACCTACCCCCGTACGTACCCCTCCCCGCGCACGTTTTACTTTTTCTCTCTCTCTCTCTCTCTCTCTCTCTCTCTCTCTCTCTCTCCTCTTTCTCTTCTTTTCTTCTGGCCGCACGTCTCCTCTGCATGCGTCCCGTCCGCGCGCCCTCCCCATGCAGACCAAACCCCCCCTCCTGATATTCTCCTCCTTCTCCTCCTTCTTTTCTTCTTCTTCTCCTTGGCCGCGTCTGCTCTGCGTCCGCGCCTGCTTCCCCTCCCGCTGCCCGACCAGTCACCACCGAACGCCTAGCCGTCGCCCGCCGCAGTCGCCGGCCCGACCGCCGCGCCACCCGACCAGTCGCCGCCTCGGCTGCTCCCCTTCCTCTCCCTTGTGCGCGCGCGACAGCAAGCCGACGTCACTGCCTCCCGCGCTCGACGTCGCCCAGCCATCGCCGCTGAGCCGCCACCGCCTCGTGCCGCCCCACCACCGTCGCCCGCGTCGTCTAGCCGCCGTCTCCGCCCCGTCGCCGCCGGCCCCAACACCACCGACCGCCCTCTCTCCCTCCCTGTCCACCACGCGCAGCAGCAAGCCAGCTCGCCTCGCCGCGTCGCCCACCGCCGTCGTACGCTCTCCGCCGCCGCCCCGTCGTCCAGCTCACCGCCGCCGGTCCGCCGCCCCCCCACTCTCTCTCTCTCTCCCTCTCGTCCTCTGTCTCTCTCACCCGACTACTCTCTCTCTTCCCAGCACGCCGCCGCCGCGCCTGGCCGTCGCCGCCGCGTCACCACCGCCGTCGGTCGCCGCCCCGACCAACCAGCCAGCCCCGGCCGACCAGCCCGGGCCGTAGCCAAGCCGCGCGCCCGCTGCCGCGCCCACGCCGTGCCCGCGCGCCCGCGCTTGTGCCCGTTGCCCGTTGCCGCGCCCGTTGCCGCGCCCGTTGCCCGCTGCTGTGCCCACGCCCGCGCCCGCGCCCGCGCCCGCGCCCGCGCCCGTGCCCGCGCCCGCGCACGTGGCCGACCGCCGTGCCCACGCACGTGCCCGGTCTGCACTGTTCATCCAAGCCACCCTAGGCCTGAGTCGACTTTTCCGGGGCCAAAATTTAGGTAAGCAATCCCCTAAACCCTACTTAGTATTTTGGGTACTTATGGACTAGTCTCGGGTTAGAACGGCTAGGGCGTGCTTGATTTACTTATATTAGGATGTAATTTGTGTTATGTGACTTGAATTTTAATTGTGTGCTTGGTTTGGATGCTCACGTGTGACTGATTGGAACGTCGAGTTTGTGATCTGGTGTGGCGAAGTTTGAATTGGACTGAATTGTGAATTTTGGTTGTTCAATGTATTTGGCGTGAATTGGATTTAATTGAGTGGCGCATGCTTGCTTGTCGATTTTAAGCCCGGATCGATCGGAGGGCTACGGACTTGGGACGTGTTGACGGCGGTCCGTGTGAAGGCTTGACTGGCCGAGGTGCCAAATGGATGCGGGCTTGAGACGTGTTGACGGTGGCCCGTTAAAGGTGTGATTAGACCGGGACGTGTTTACGTCGGTCATTGGAATCGAATGAATGATATGGCTTGGGACGTGTTGACGGCGGCCATGAGAATTGATTGAAATGTGAGGCTGGTGAGCCTGTGAGATTGGATTTGAGGCGCAGTGGTGCGAGTTGTGAGAAAGATGTTCGGACACGCATGTGATTTGAGTGTGACTGATTTGGCTGAATGATTGATTGAATTGGTTGGCTGAGCATGTGATTGGATCGATTGGTTGAACGTGTGGTTGTTTGGCTGGACTGGTTGAATGAGCACGAGATTGCGTGTGCCGAGTGATTGTCATATGTTGATGAGTGATTTGTGCACTGTCTTGTTTGAGTTGACATGCAGGGTCGGCGTGAATTAAGGCAAGGTAAGTTGATTGCCCGAAATTAATTATGTTGTCTGGTGATATGCATGTTAGACTTGTCTGGGTACGCATTAGCCTAGGTGGGGTATAGGGTGTTGCTTATTGAGACTCTGTCTCACGGTTATTATATAACCACTTTCAGATCCCCGCCCTTGACCATGACTCCGCCTAGACGTTTTGGTGTCCCTGTACACATGGTGCATGATGACAACGAGTACCCGGGACTGAACCCGGGTGAAGTGTACACTAGGCATCGCACATATGTTTGGGTAGACGTAGGGCGGGAGCAGCTGGAGCGTCACGACTATTTGGCATGGTCCCATAGGATTGGGTTAGTGAACACTGGACCGATTCGAGGTTTTGAGGGACTACGTTTCAACAACGAAGATGCAGTTAATTGGGCACCCTGGGACAAGTTCGCCCCCGACGGTGAAGTGTCGAATCCAGCGAGCCCGATGGTGAACCCCGACCCAGTACCGGTACCTGGTCCTGAACCCGAGCCCGAAGTGGGGTTTGAGCCTGAGCCTGCGCCTGAGCTAGAGCCCAAGCCCGAGATGGAGTCCGAGCCCGAGCCCGAGCCCGAGATGGAGTCCGAGCCCGAGCCCGAGATGGAGTTTGAGTCCGAGCCCGAGGAGGAGCCCGAGAGAGAGTTCGAGCCCGAGGAGGAGCCCATGGCGGCCGAGCAGGGGGAGGTTGAGGGGGACCCGATTGAGATCGATTCGGACTCGGAGTCTGATTCCTCGGGGTTCGATTCGTACTGGGCCCCGTAGGAACGTTTGGTGTAGAACTTGTAAGCTTTTTGATAGGGTCCCGTTTTGGGCATTGTCCATAGTTTACCCGTCCACCTGCTCCTTTTTGATGTTAAAGGTGGAGTGTTCTTTTGCGGCCTAGTGTAGGATGTTGTGGACTCGATTCTATGCCTCGTGTTTATTAAACTACCTTGGTCTTTTCCCTCGTCACTATTAATTGTCCGGGTTATTTCTTTCTGTTTCCGCATGTGCTTAATCTCTGATGTTTTGGGTTGGGTCGGCGACGTATCCGAGACGTCGCATTCACATGATCGACCGTCGCGGGGATGTTGCGGGCTCGGTGGGGTCCGGGGCGTGACATCCCCATGTTGAATTGGTATCAGAGCAAGGTCAGCTCGAACCAAGATGGTCGAAGCCTGGAGTGATAAGGAGCGATGACTTTGGGTTAGACAGTTAGGGAGACTCGCGTGCTATGCGTACCCCGGACAATGTGATTGTGATTGCTAAGTGGTTTTTGTGCAATATATGTGAGGTGCAGGTGCGTCGGGACTTGAGGTAAGTGCACGAACTTGTTGGCTGTGATTGGGTGCTATTTGTGATTGGCTGTCTGCTGAATGAATTGTGTTGTGATTCATTGCCTAGGGCTTAGACTGGTATAGTTGGCCTAGGTCTTAATTCCCGAGGGGAATTATAGCAGGTAAGTGGGTGATGTGAACCCTGTGAGTATGAGTAGTCGAGGTCGAGGTCGAGGTCGAGGCTGAGGTCTGAGGTCGAGGTCGAGGTCGAGGTCGAGGTCGTGTAAGTCCGCAAGTTGGAGTTTTGAGGGGTCCCGGATGGGATGAGATTTTGAGGGCAATCGAGGAAGCTGGAATTTTAAGGGGAAGGCAAACTGAGGAGCGAAGTAGCACTGTTAGTATTGATGCTGAGGCCACTATTGTCGTCGTCAATGGGAATGACGGGAATCATGAGCATAATGAAAATGTTGGGATCAAGGTCAAGGGTAACTTAATGCAGTCAGGCAAATGCGCCAGTTGGGTGGAAATATTTGGAAATTTAAACTTGTAAGGCTTGAGGGGAAGAGGTGACCCTGAGGCTATATTACTTTGGACAGAGGACTTAGAAAAGGACCTTTGGGGTATTCTGGTGCACTGATGAGGAAAGAAACGACCCTGGCTGTATATCAACTCTAGGGAAATGCAAGTGATTGGTAAGAGGACCCCCGAAGTAGGCTATTTTGAAGGGCATAATTTCAAGCTGGGTGTCGTTATCGAGGCATTCAATGGGAGGTACTTTCAGAGAGTGCGTGAAGATAGAAAATGACAGAAATTCTTGGGCTTTGTTAAAATTGAATGTCAGTTGATCAGTACGAGGTCGGGTTTGTAAGGTTGTTTAAGTACGCGCCAAAGGTAGTCAAGGATCGTGTGGATGGGACAAGGGAGTTTCGAGATGGACTGTAACCGAATCTTCATAGTCAGTTGATGCTAATGAGCCTAAGGGATTATAATGAGTTGTATGGCAAAGCTTAAATGGTTGAAAGGGATTTGAATGAAAGGTTACTGTATATGGATCGCGGTACACGTCGGCTAGGGACAATGGGAACTTTGGAAAGAAGCTTATGACAGAGAATCGGAGATTTGTCCCTCTAGTAAGAAAGAGCTTTGGAAAGCCGAATTATTACTTCAATACCACATGACGGTCTCATGGGAAGAGGTACGGGAATGACCCCTGCCCAGGTGGATCTGAAGCGTATTTTGGATGTGGCCAACCTGGTCACCAAGTGAGAAATTGCTAAGCCAACAGGTTAGACTACTGATGCAATCGCAGTAACCGTGAGTAGGTCGTCAAACGGGAACTGTCCCGTAGGTAAATTTGAATCGACTACGGACGTAAGGAAAGGTGTAGATTGTGGTCGAAAAGGAAGCGGATGATGCGTCTTGAGGATCTAGATGCACTATGTGATGGTATCGGGTGCAATAGGAGACGACTTTGGAGTTATTACTTGAATGGTCATACGAGATTTATAATCACTTATGGTGAGCAGGCGCAATTAATTTATGGATTTCTGATTCACTGACAATATTCTTGGACGAGTTGGGATGGATGAGTGTTGCTTAGGGATTACAGAGTTGGTAAAGAATAGATGTGATTTGTCTTCAGAGACCATTGGATTGAAATTGGATGGATTGAGCTTGTCTTCGAGGTGTATAAAAAAATAATAATAATAATTAATTTGAGGCTGATGGGTTGGTTGAGGAATCAAGGCTAAAGGACATAACCGAGGTGTGTAATCTTCACGATGTCTATTCTTAGGAAATTGCTGGAATTGCCATCTGATAGGAGGGTCGAGATTGTGGTTGAGTTGGCCCCAGGGACAAAACCGACCTTGGGAGTGCTCTACAAGAGGTTATCGTCGGAATTGAAGGAATTGAAAATTCAAACGCAAGAGTCATTGTGTAAAGGTTTTATTCATTTGAGTGGGTCTCCATGGGGAACGTTAGTTTTATTCGTGAGGAAAAAGGACGAATTGTGGAGGTTATATATTGACTACAGACAGTTGAATCAGGTGACTACACAGGATAAACGCCCGTTGCCTAGAATAAACGACCTGTTCGATCAGTTACAAGGGACATCAATAATTTGTAAGATCGACTTGAGGACTGGTTATCACTAATTGAGTATTGAGAAGGAGGATGTATCGAAGTCGGCAGTTAGGACGAGGAATGGACACCACGAGTTTATAGATGATATCCGGGTATACTCAAAGATTTCCTGCTAAGCATGAGTTGCACTTAGAAAAAGGGTTCTACGGACTTCAAGGAAACACACACTCTACACTGAGTTTTATAAGTGCGAATTCGAGCCTCATTAAGTGGCATTCTTAGGACATATGATACCCGGGGAAGAAATTGCGGTGGATCCAGCAAAAATTGAAGCCGTCATGAATTGGCTAAGACTGACAACGGATTATCGAGGTTTGGGGGTTCTTGGATCTGGCAGGTCATTATAGACATTTAGCGAAAAGGTTTTTAACGTTAGTAACACGGTGGACACGTTGCAAAGGAAGGAAACGAAATTTAATGGACGGATAACTACAAAATGGGTTTTCAGGATTGAAACGGAGTTTAACGATCACGCCAGTGTTGACGGTCCTGTTAGGTCAGGGAGAAATTTCCAATTTGTGCATATTATCAAAGTTTAAAGGTATCGGCCTTCCCAAAGGGAGCTTAGCATGAGACGACACCATTGGGTGGAACTCCTCAAGGACTACGACTGTGATATGTTATAACACCCCTGAATGACTAATAAGGTAACTGATGCCTTGAGTAGGAAATCGAACATCGCGCAATTGCTGGTCAAAGAGTGGATTTTATTGGAAGGAGCACAGGACTCGGAGTTTGAGTTCGAGGTAGGACATCTCTCCAGTTTGATGGCGACATGAAGGATTGAGCCGGAAGTGCAAGCCAAGATTAAGGCTCTACAATTGGCGGACTCGGAGATTTAGAAGACTTGAGGGTGGATACTACTGAAAGGAAATTGAACTTTTAGGTATTCGAGGATGGGATTCTGAAGTTCCGTGGTCGGTTATGTGTACCTAGTGACGCAGAATTAAAAGAAGAGATTTTGTTGGAATTACACCGTAGCAATTACAGTATTCACTTGGGTGGTACGAAAATATATCAGGACTTGCGACAGTATTATTGGTGGAACGACATGAAAGTGGACGTGGCCAAATATGTGGTTAAGTATTTCACATGCCAACAAGTGAAGGCATATTAATGCAAGCCGGGTGGAATGTTACAGCCATTGGAAAAAAAAAATTTCCTGAGTGAAAAGGGGAAACACACCACGATGGACTTTGAAATGGAATTATCGAGGAGCCAGAGGGGCCATGATTCGATTTGGGTGATAGCGGATCGGTTGGCAAAGTCAGCACCTTTTCTACCAGTACAAAAGAATTTTTGCCTTGGGAAGGTATGCCGATCTATATGTACGACACATAGTTTGTCTCCATGGAGTACCAGTGACGACCACCTCGGACCGTGATTCTAACTGTCGCTTTTTGGATAAGTTCTCATACGGCAGTAGGAACGAGGTTACAGTTTAACACAGCCTATCATTCGCAGACGGATGACCAGTCTGAGAGGACGATTCAGACTTTAAAAAATATGCCGCAAGCATGTGTATTGGATTTTGGGGAAATTGGAAAGAATGATTGCTCTTAGTTGAATTTTCTTGTAACAATAACTATCGGCAGAGTTTTAGAATGGCACCGTTTAAGGCATTGTGTGGCAGGAGTTGCAGAACACCGGTTTGTTGAGATGAAATGGGTAAGAGGAGCATCACGGGACCCAAGTGAGTTCAGCAGTCAATTGGGACAATCAAGGTGATTTGGGGACACCAAGGAACCAAAAGTGCGATGTAGGGAAGTGAATAGTTGATGCGACACCAGTACCCCCATTTGTTTGAATAGTTGAGTTGGATCGCAAATTTCGAGGACGAAATTTTTGTAAGGGGGGAAGAATTGTGACATTCCGGATTTTGGCCTATTTTTGGGATTTATAAAACGTGTGATTCGTCAGTGCGCTTATAATGGAATTTCGCCCGAGAACTGATCACTCTCGGGTCCTTGTTTTTAAAAATAGAAATTCTGCTAGAATCGCACTCGATCGAATCCGGTCGTTAAATTAGACCCTGAACTTGGCAGTCAATTTCCGGGAGTTTCGGGACGAAATAAATTAGACGGTGTCGATATTATTGTGGCCAGCATCGAGATTGTCAGGAATAATGGAAAAGCGAATTTTTGGACCGGGTGCGAATTTGGACTGGTAGACCTCCCTCGTAGTTAGTCTTGAGCTATTTTAGTTTGGCCAGTTGTCTTATATTATTGTTTGGGATTTTTCGGGGACAGTTAGCTCTTTTTTCGGATTTGAATCGCGACAATTAGACCATTATTTATTCTAAACCGCGTCCGTTGATTCGCGCTCGAGGACAAATAATCACTTTTCTCTCTCTCTCCCCTCTCTCCCCCGTCGCGCCACCTACCCCAGTACGTACCCCTCCCCGCGCACGTTTTTCTTTCTCTCTCTCTCTCTCTCTCTCTCTCTCTCTCTCTCTCCTCTTTCTCTTCTTTTCTTCTGGCCGCACGTCTCCTCTGCATGCGTCCCGTCCACGCGCCCTCCCCATGCAGACCAAACCGCCCCTCCTGACATTCTCTCTCCTCTCTCCTCCTCTTCCCCTCCTTCTCCTCCTTCTTTTCTTCTTCTTCTCCTTGGCCGCGTCTGCTCTGCGTCCGCGCCTGCTTCCCCTCCCGCTGCCCGACCAGTCACCACCGCACTCCTGGCCGTCGCCCGCCCGACCGCCGCGCCACCCGACCAGTCGCCGCCTCGGCTGCTCCCCTTCCTCTCCCTTGTGCGCGTGCGACAGCAAGCCGACGTCACTGCCTCCTGCGCTCGACGTCGCCCAGCCAGCGCCGCTGAGCCGCCGCCGCCTCGTGCCGCCCCACCACCGTCGCCCGCGTCGTCTGGCCGCCGTCTCCGCCACGTCGCCGCTGGCCCCAACACCACCGACCGCCCTCTCTCCCTCCCTGTCCACCACGCGCAGCAGCAAGCCAGCTCGTCGCGCCGCGTCGCCCACCGCCGTCGTACGCTCGCCGCCGCACGCTCGCCGCTGCCGCCCCGTCATCCAGCTCACCGCCGCCGGTCCGCCGCCCCCCACTCTCTCTCTCTCTCCCTCTCGTCCTCTGTCTCTCTCACCCGACTACTCTCTCTCTTCCCAGCACGCCGCCGCCGCGCCTGGCCGTCGCCGCCGCGTCACCACCGCCGCCGGTCGCCGCCCCGACCAACCAGCCAGCCCCGGCCGACCAGCCCGGGCCGTAGCCAAGCCGCGCGCCCGCTGCCGCGCCCACGCCGTGCCCGCGCGCCCGCGCTTGTGCCCGTTGCCCGTTGCCGCGCCCGTTGCCTCGCCCGTTGCCCGCTGCCGTGCCCACGCCCACGCCCGTGCCCATGCCCGTGCCCACGCCCGCGCCCGCGCCCGTGCCTACGCCCGCGCCCGTGCCCGCGCCCGTGCCCGCGCCCGCGCCCATCGCCGTGCCTGTGGCCGACTGCCGTGCCCGCGCACGTGCCCGGTCTACACTGTTCATCCAAGCCAGCCTAGGCCCGAGTCGATTTTTCCGGGGCCAAAATTTAGGTAAGCAATCCCCTAAACCCTACTTAGTATTTTGGGTACTTATGGACTAGTCTCGGGTTAGAACGGCTAGGGCGTGCTTGATTTACTTATATTAGGATGTAATTTGTGTTATGTGACTTGAATTTTAATTGTGTGCTTGGTTTGGATGCTCACGTGTGACTGATTGGAACGTCGAGTTTGTGATCTGGTGTGGCGAAGTTTGAATTGGACTGAATTGTGAATTTTGGTTGTTCAATGTATTTGGCGTGAATTGGATTTAATTGAGTGGCGCATGCTTGCTTGTCGATTTTAAGCCCGGATCGATCGGAGGGCTACGGACTTGGGACGTGTTGACGGCGGTCCGTGTGAAGGCTTGACTGGCCGAGGTGCCAAATGGATGCGGGCTTGAGACATGTTGACGGTGGCCCGTTAAAGGTGTGATTAGACCGGGACGTGTTTACGTCGGTTATTGGAATCGAATGAATAATATGGCTTGGGACGTGTTGACGGCGGCCATGAGAATTGATTGAAATGTGAGGCTGGTGAGCCTGTGAGATTGGATTTGAGGCGCAGTGGCGCGAGTTGTGAGAAAGATGTTCGGACACGCATGTGATTTGAGTGTGACTGATTTGGCTGAATGATTGATTGAATTGGTTGGCTGAGCATGTGATTGGATCGATTGGTTGAACGTGTGGTTGTTTGGCTGAACTGGTTGAATGAGCACGAGATTGCGTGTGCTGAGTGATTGTCATATGTTGATGAGTGATTTGTGCACTGTCTTGTTTGAGTTGACATGCAGGGTCGGCGTGAATTAAGGCAAGGTAAGTTGATTGCCCGAAATTAATTATGTTGTCTGGTGATATGCATGTTAGACTTGTCTGGGTACGCATTAGCCTAGGTGGGGTATAGGGTGTTGCTTATTGAGACTCTGTCTCACGGTTATTATATAACCACTTTCAGATCCCCGCCCTTGACCATGACTCCGCCTAGACATTTTGGTGTCCCTGTACACATGGTGCATGATGACAACGAGTACCCGGGACTGAACCCGGGTGAAGTGTACACTAGGCATCGCACATATGTTTGGGTAGACGTAGGGCGGGAGCAGCTGGAGCGTCACGACTATTTGGCATGGTCCCATAGGATTGGGTTAGTGAACACTGGACCGATTCGAGGTTTTGAGAGACTACGTTTCAACAACGAAGATGCAGTTAATTGGGAACCCTAGGACAAGTTCGCCCCCGACGGTGTAGTGTCGAATCCAGCGAGCTCGATGGTGAACCCCGACCCAGTACCGGTACCTGGTCCTGAACCCGAGCCCGAAGTGGGGTTTGAGCCTGAGCCTGAGCCTGAGCTAGAGCCCGAGCCCGAGATGGAGTCCGAGCCCGAGCTCGAGATGGAGTCCGAGCCCGAGCCCGAGATGGAGTTTGAGTCCGAGCCCGAGGAGGAGCCCGAGAGAGAGTTCGAGCCCGAGGAGGAGCCCATGGCGGCCGAGCAGGGGGAGGTTGAGGAGGACCCGATTGAGATCGATTCGGACTCGGAGTCTGATTCCTCAGGGTCCGATTCAGACTGGGCCCCGTAGGAACGTTTGGTGTAGAACTTGTAAGCTTTTTGGTAGGGTCCCGTTTTGGGCATTGTCCATAGTTTACCCGTCCACCTGCTCCTTTTTGATGTTAAAGGTGGAGTGTTCTTTTGCGGCCTCGTGTAGGATGTTGTGGACTCGATTCTATGCCTCGTGTTTATTAAACTACCTTGGTCTTTTCCCTCGTCACTATTAATTGTCCGGGTTATTTCTTTCTATTTCCGCATGTGCTTAATCTCTGATGTTTTGGGTTGGGTCGGCGACGTATCCGAGACGTCGCATTCACATGATCGACCGTCGCGGGGTTGTTGCGGGCTCGGTGGGGTCCGGGGCATGACATGAGGTGCATGCATACATCAAGACGTATTTATAGTTAGAGCATAGAATTTTATATGATGTCTACCAAAATAAGGATGATGACGTCATAAATAGACTATCATCTAGAAATAGCAATAAAATGATCAAGTTCCTAAATCTAGAAAACAATACCTTTTTTTATTTTATTTCATATTCCTTTTGTTTTAGGCTCGTGCTATTTTCACCCCTTTATTGGCTCCTAATACTCTCCTACCACATTAATTGAGGAGGGTAGCTCAAGTGGTCACCCTTTCTATTTGGAAAGAGAGATGTGTGGAGTTCAACTCTCCACCTTGTCGAGGGAGTTGGGGATGGGGACGTGTGAGTAAGGGAGTAGGGTTTCGCAACTGACTACATTATCCCTTGATGATCCCACTCTTAATTTAAGATTATTTTTTACTTTTTTTCTTCTTTTTTTGTTTTAATTTTACTAAAGGACAAAGCTACTCACGTCCCTTTGAAACAACTGTTTTTTACCCTAGCCTCTTCTTCCGCACGTATTTCATTTTAACATTTCCTTCATGTTTGTCTTCTTTGAACTTATTATTCACCGTTGTAAACTGAACAATCACTAATTATATATTGGAGTAAAGAAATGTTAATTCTATCTACAAATTGTTTGCTTTATTTTCTTAGATTATCTTCACGATCATAAATAACTTTGATATTGTGGTTGATATATGTATTACACACAATGCATTGTAAATTGAGCTTGGGGACTTGTTCATGCTAAATTACTCTAATGCCATTTTGGGTACCATTTCATTTATTTATGAAAACATTTAAGTAGGTAATTTGAATTAATTTTAAATCTATTCACTAACATACGAGGTGATCATGCGGGTGTGCAACCATTAATGTAACATTCAAATAATCCAAAGCATTGAATAAATTACAAAGACAGAGAGGGATTTACTTACCTTGAAGTAATGCAAGTATCTGCAACAAATATTAATTAGAAACGCACATTCAACCTAGGCATGGTCTAACCGGTTTGTGGTGGTTGGTTGGCTTGCGGCTAGACTATGTCGTGGGTGGCTCGGCTCAGCAGCACGCCGATGGTAGGAGGAGCATCGGTCTTGGTGTTGGGGACTCATCGCAGTCTGCTGGGACCGTAGGCTTGACATGAACCAGCACGAACAACGAGCAAGGGGAAGCTGTAATTTGGGCGGTGGAAGCGGTAGTGGGTAGCGTTGGTGCAGTAGCTCAGAATCGTCGTTGATTTAGGGCTCATCCTAGCTCATCACAGATGGCAACAACATCTTTGTCACCTTGAAGGAACAGCAATAGCGTCGGGTTTGACTCAAGTCGGGAGTGTGGACACCTAAATTTTTGCCCAAAAATCATTTTTGAAAATTGGAACTTGTTTTCCACAAAAAATATGTTTCATTAGATGTCAAGTTCTTGAATCGCTCATGCATTTTGTACAACTTTTTATTTGATATTTATTCCCTTAGAATTTTTTTAAAAAAATGACATAAAAAAGATAAAAAATATATATAATAAAAAAGAACGAAAAAATAAAAAAATTTAAAAGAGAGATGGCATGGGCAGACGTTGATTGAGGCAGTGGAGAACAAGGAATGCAGCTCCCGTCGGCCACCAACCACGCACGCATACACTCACTCACCTTCACACACTCACCTTCAGCAAGTAGGAGGATGGATTGTCAGAATTCATTCAAAGCCACTAAACCAACAGTAAGAGGATGTCGTTCCTGTTTTCAAGAAAATGGACCAAGACGAAAAGAACAAATGAAGAAGAACAGGGCATGGGCTGAAATCAAACGTTGAGGGAAGCAGAGGAATAGCAGTGGATAGGAGCATTGATCGGCGCATGAAATTAAGGAAAGAAGGCAGAGGACAAGTTGTACATCCAGCGCAAGACAAGGAGAGAAGATAGAAGATAGACTGAAGATAGAGTGAAGCAATGAGTAAGCAGGGCGTGGGCACTGAACAGTGGAAGCAAAAGGGAGGATGCTTGAGAGAAGTTGAATGTACAAGAAAGGATGGATGACGAACTTCAGGGGACGTAGGGAAAAACCCATATTAAACGCCAACCTTCCTCCTTCGTGAACCTCCGAACGACACCCCCACCGGCAATCCACCACCAAAGCCAATCAATCAGTCTCGGCCCCTCTCTATCCGAAGTGACCACTCGGCCGAGAATGACAGTCGAAGAACCCACGTCCACCACCAACTTCATGGCCATCATATAACCATCTTCGGGCCACCACTCCCCACAGTAGCCCCACCGTGAGCCCCCACTCCTCCTGCCGAAGCTGCGCCTTGTCCTCGCGCCGTTGCGGCATCTTCCCAGTGACACCCTCAACAAGTCCCGGCACCGCGTCAAGTTTTTCCTCGAGCTCGTATCGCCTACCACTCCTCCAGCCGTGAGCCAGCGCTGCTCTGTGTTCCAAGCAAGAGCGGTCGAAGTGCTTCACGCTCACTCGGTCTGATTTCATTGGTTCAAGCTTCGTTTGTGGACTACCACAAGTGCTTCGAACATTAACTCGTACGCTCGATCCAGTCCGGCATCGCAGGAGAACCAGGTAATTACACCCTCCCTTGTTCTGCCCTGTCTTAGTAAAACCCAAGGCCGAGGTGCGTTTGTGTTACCCATATGTGGATCGCTGCAAATCTGAAGTTTCTATCGATAATTCAAGATGATTTTTGTTGTTCCAGTATCGTTTCAAGATAAGAACTAGTTCGAATTCGTGAGTAGAGCCAATTTTTCTAAATGCACTACTGTTTGATGAAATGCTTACACGAGACCGTGCAAATGAGCAACTTTGAGAGGTCCTTTTGGTGTGTTCAATTGACCATTCCCCAAGAAGTTAGTTGCGTTTGAAAGCATGTGTTTCACACTTTCATTTTGATTAAATATAGTTTTCTTGAAATATTTTGTGTGGTACATATAAGGGCGTGAACTTGGCCAGTTCACTGGTCTGGCTGTTCTAGGTTCAACTCAGACTTGCAGGAATAGCCAGACCCACGACTTTGGAGGGGATTTTAACCACGACTTGTTGAGTTTCGTGAGCTGTTACTGAGATTTTCATCTCTTGGTGCGTATTAGTATAACCTCGATACTTTATTCCATTAAAAGATCAACTGCAGATTTCAATCGAGAGCCACGAGCATGGCTTGAAGAAACAGGTTTGGGCAATCTAATGCATACCAAAGGTTCGACAAAATGCCCAAACCAAGTTTCAATCTTGAATGGTTGATTCGAGCGTGGTTAATATGATTTTTTATGTTCTGAATCTGTCCATGCGCATGTAAATCAATCATAGTTCAGTTTGATGACTTAAAATTATTTTTAAAAAAAATTAAAAGGTTAAAAAAAAACGAAAAATCTAGGAATTTTAAAAAATGTAGGTTAGTGTTAAATTAGACAGAAACGACTTCTTTAGAACTTTCCTAAATTTCTAAAGTCATTTTTTTAAAATTTAGTTCTTTTTTTTTGCATTTTACGGAGTACGATAATCATTTTCTTAAATAACCCATTTTGCGTAGATTTGAATTACGTAGTGTAATTTCATGCATTTAGAATAATTTCACGCATGTTTACCATTTCGCTCATGGGAGTCCTGTCCCAAGGCGTAGTAATAAGGCCATGTAATATTCTTTGCCCGACTCGCATCGGATTTTCCTTCTCCGCATTTACTTTCAAGTCATTTCAATTCCTTGGTTGCTTACTTACCACACCGCGTATCAATGAATTGAGTGTTAATTTTTTTCCTCGATTAGGTTAGGACTAGTCTATATACGGGAGAAGACAACCCTACAAAAACATTTGCATGGACACTTAACGACTTTGATACCTTAGGTTTATAATTGGTAATCAAGATTACATGGCCACTTAGATAATAACCTTTCAAGTTAGTGGTACTGAAAGGGCGCTAATATAAATGTTAAGGTAAACAAGTCCCAATTCTTGAAAATCTCCGATTGCGTAGGAATCGAGAAAATACTCTCGCTTCTTGATTAGTTTCTAGCTAACCTCAATAGGCTAGTGGCGATTGCTGAAATTACTTAGGTTGTAAAAAAACTAGAAGTAAGCCCAATGTCGCGCGGGGCATGGTCTTCAGGAGAGACCGTGCCTAGATCAATGGGCCATTGGCCCGCCTTTTGGGTAATACCGTCCAAACCCGTTCCTTTTTCCCCTGATGGGAAAAGAGGGTTGCGACAAAGAGTAGCAAGTGTCACGGAGGAGGTGGCAGCAGCAGGCTCTACCGGAAGAAAGGGCAGTGGCTCGTTGTCACCGAGGCAAGTGGGGTTGTCGTGGAATTGCTGGTGGTCGTGGATAGAGGCAATGACGGCAAGGACGTATGAAGGGGCGGCGTTGGCGAGGTTTGGCCGTGCTTAGACTCGGCCATGTCTCACTCTGTATCTCCTTCCTCACGTGTTTCACTCTGTGTGCTCAGGAATTCTGATTGCCGGCCTCTAATTTTGAGGCATAACCAGGTTTATATAGAGTTTAACCTTAAATTTCATCAACTCATGGGCTTAACTTTCGGCCTTACAAAATTAATGGACTGAATTATCCCAAGGCCATTATATGATTAAACTTTAATGGGCTGAATTGAAGATCAAATTGGTTCCCCCCTCCCTGTTAAATTTCGGCCAAGGCCTTCTTGATGGGTTGGCGGAAATTTGTCTCTTTGTGGGCTCAAATATTAACATGCTTTGATCCATTTAGGGTATATTCTAATTAAAATCAAAGCCTATTAGCTTTATGGGGTAAACCCAACTCAATTACAGCTTAATACCCCTTAATCATGGGCTTGAAATTTCGGTTCCCCTCTCCATTATGCTGGCTTGTTGTAGCCCCCATCCATGCGACTAATTCAGGTCCTTTCACCACGAGAAACATTGTTGACACGTCTGCTTCGATCCTTTGTTAAACTCAAAGACACCTCGCTGGTTTCACTCTCCCGTCTTTTTCTATCTCTCTTTCTCTTTGAATGTCTCTCGACCTGTGTTAGAACGGTACTTAAAGTGGCATCACCGAATATAGTTCATTGTGAAGTCGTTTTGGTTGTTTTATTTTTTTGTGCTTAAAGATTTCGACTTTTCAAAAATGAACTCAAGATTCTTTCAGTTGAGCTTCGTAGCATGGTTCAGCAATGTATTTTCTCTCCTAAGTTCATAACTTCTCAAGAATTGTAAGAGAAGGTTTCTTTTTTTGCTTAGAACAAAAACCACCTGTGCGGCTGGTAGGTTATTCTTGGAAAGTAATTACATAATACATAATATCTCGTGAGAAAGCCAATCAGGAAAATAGTTACGTATGAAAATAAAATCTTTAATCGCCGCCATTTCCATTCGAATAATTACAAGGGGTGCGTAAATCGGACCGCAAGAATCGGGAATCGCCCAGATTGAACCAAACCAACCGATTGGTCTAGTTCCTGAAGTATCGATCCAGTTTCTGATTCGTAAAAGTGAAACCGGTGTCTAGAGAGTCTGGTGTTTGGTTCCAAGGGGCAATCGGACCGGACCAAACCAACTATATATATATATAATTTCTTCAAAAAATTTAATAAAATATGAACTAAACGCCTCCTTCAAAATCTTCACAAAAGTGTCCCAGCACTTGCTAAAGTTTCCACCCCTTCAAAATTAAAACGGTAACGTCAACCACCTCCCAATAAATTATGTGAACAATCTAAACATCCGGATGGGACACCACCTCATGGAAACCATGGAAATGTCATGCCAGCTTCTTTTCTAAAACAAAAGCATCTAGTTTTTACAAGAACTAATAAACTGTCATTCGAAAAAAAAAAGTGACTAGTTCCATTGGATCAGATTAGAGATTTGATCTAGTTCCCGATCCTAGAAACAACCAGTCCGGTCCCCAGTTCCCAATTTTGGGAACCCGGAACCGATCACCCTAAATAATTACAAAAAAGTTATAAACTTATTGTACGGATGTTCGTCCGGAACTTTTTAATTTGATCAATTTAATCCTAAACCTTTTAACAATTTTTCAATGTAGTCTTTCTGACTAATTTTTGCTACTAATCGCTGACTTGAACGTTGGCTATCCTACATGGCTCGATTGAGGCTGACACAAATATTTTTTGCAATTTTTTGAAAATATATTCTGAATTTTTTATAATCTTTTTTATTTTTTCTTCTTTTTCTTTCTTTCCTTATGTTTTTTTGCTAAAGTTCGGCAATGGCTGAGGCCACAGGCGAGGGTTGTAGCCCTTGCTCAATGGCTGGCAAGGGCTTTGGGTGAGGGTCATGACCCTTACTTGTGGTCAGCAATGGCTTCGCAACCCTTGCCGACCCATAATGAAAAAAGAAAAATAAAAAGAAAAATAAAAACATCATCTATTGATGGAATCGCATATATGAGTGCGGAGTGGGGCCCCTATTGTGAGATTCATAGCCAAATCTCTAGAGCACTCATGGACAATCGGAAGCACGCATGGCCTATTAGAGCAAACTTGTGTTGAATAGCAGAATTTGTGGGGATTAACGTAATGATTGAGAAGTCTAGCTGACAATAAAAATCCTTGGATCATAGAAGCTATAAGCTTCACCATTGGTTCTGTAAGTTATGTCTCATTTTTCTACGTATGGTTCAAATTCCAAAGGACACTAGATTCAATGCACCACCCTCTAATGTGAAACCAGCCTTTATTCGTTCTTTATTTTGATAAACCTTTTTAAATATGCTGAAGATTATTGTAGAAAAGTATTTCAAAAAATTTGATTCCCTTGTCTTTCACTGCCACACATTACTTGATAAATTCTCTTTTGTTCACTTTATTGATAGGTTCAGTTTACTAACTTGTTAGCAAGAAAAAAAATATGTTCAGTTTGCGCATATGAGCTTGTGTCAAACGAAATGCGAAACCTTTGATTTTTTATTTTTGTCTCAGGACCTTATCAGGAAAACCTATTCACAAATAAACCTTTGATTTTTGTGTTCTGCCATTAGTCAAATTAGCTGTTGTCATATTCAATTTGCTAACGTTAATTTTTTTCATTCTGCTAGCCGTTTTCACACTAGTTCTCCTAACCATTATGACATTGAATATGCTGACCGTTTCTCATATAATTTTGCTAGCCGTTTATAAATTAATTCTCCTCGCCGTTCGTTGATATTTCCAACTTCCGATCAACTTATTTCTCCTGTAAATATTTACCAGTTCTTCTTCATTCTACGCATTAGAAATAAACAAAACCCTTCCTCCTCCTCCATTTATGTTGTTCCTGCTATAACTAAATAATGTGGTGCATACTAATCACAAGGTCCGTCGAATCTTGGAAGATAGTTGCATCTATCCTCTGCACTCACTAAAGGGTGGTCATTATCCTTGAAGACAATGCTGACACCTTAAACTTTCATGATTTTTCTATCTACATTCAACGATTTTGGGAATTTCCACAATATCTAAATTGGGGCTACCTCTGTTTTTATGAAGGCCACCTTTAAATGTAGTTATTTGTTTACATTTTATACTCTAAAGGGACGGGTGTGAAGACCCTGCTATTTACAGGCCCACGAAACACTCCATGAACTCATAAATCGGTTAAGTGTAGACCTATATAGGCGGCCCTGAACAAGAACAATTTGCACATGGTTGATGGAAGTTGAACGGACAGCTCCAATTCCTGGAATTCCTCCTACATCCCAGCCAGCTCTGTTAACCCTGAGGGTTGGCCAGCATTAAATTTATGTGAGATCAATCAATCGCTGCCATTGATTCATCATGCTTTTGTAATCGGAATAACAATTTTATTCTTGGTATTTCTCTGTGGGGTGATCATCACATGGTTATAACACTGTCCTCACAATTTCACACTATTAAAGGTATCCTCATGCAAAGAGACGAACATAGTCTCCGAGTCTTCACGATTGCTAGTGTGTAATTATTAGTTTACGCAAGTTGTATCCCGTTTAGGTAGGAAAATGAAACTTCTCCTGATCCAAATACACCCACATGGTCTAATATCACATAAATGGTATCGTCAATTTGATAGGGAATGAAGAAAGATTGAAATTATTGGTAATGGAAATTAAATTTGATTTTCTATCACAAGGGCATGTACATAGGACGCTTCCTTCTGGCTTTTTCTATCTCACACTCAACCCGATTGGGCTAGCCTATTAATTGCCTTCAATTGACGGATGTTGTACAAGAAAATCTCTGCAAGAACTCACGATAGGCTCGTTCTTTTTTCTTTTTATCATAACCTTTTACTACCTTTCATAGACTAGATTTTTGTAAGATTCGTGTAGGAGTTCCCTTATAAATGGATCTTTGTTTGACGAGTTTCTGAATAACCAATCTTCACCTACCAGGTTTGAGTAAACCAGGAAAGGAAATTCCAATTTGTTGTGGAGCACTGGAGTGATTGGAAGAGAATCAAGTATGAAGGTCGAAGTGCAAAGCAAGAAACTGATCAAGCCATCGCCTCCTACGCCCAACCACCGTCGAAAGCTAAACATTTCATGCATAGATGAGCTTCAGCATCCAGGTTATGCTGGTTTCCTTTTCTACTGCCGGGCCGATGGCGAAAACCATGAAGACGATAATTTCCAAAGGCTTTGCCTTTTGGAGGAGTCGCTTTCGGAAATCCTAGTGATTTTTTACCCTCTAGCCGGTCGGTATGTCGAGGAAGGGCTCTTTATCGATTGTAACGACCAAGGAATAGAATTAGTGTACGCCAGAGTGAATGGCCAGCTTGATCATCTCCTCCAGGGAGACTTCAACGCAGACCTGCTCGGCTATTTGTCTGAGATCCCGCTGGGACTAGCCAGTAATCCCCTAGTCATAATTCAAGTGAACGTATTCAAGTGTGGAGGACTTGTGATTAGCCTATGCTCTTGTCATATGTTAGGTGATATGTGCACCATGGCGACATTCATGAATTCATGGGCTACCGTGTGCCGGAGTGTAATAAATGAACTAGCCTTGCCGTATTTCAAGCTGTCATCTCTATTCCCAGTGAAGGGATCGGTAGTCTCTCGTTGGCCTCCACTCTGTGGTGGAGTAAAATTTATGATGAATAGGTTCGTATTCAGTGGTGCAGTCCTATCGAGACTAAAACTAGCTGCAGCTAAAAATGCACGGATATCGAGAGTGGAGGTCGCGTGCGCACTTTTACGTAAGGTGTTCGTAACCTTGGATCAAGCAAAACACGGCCGCCTAAAGACCTTTGTGGTTTGCCGGTCAATGAACTTGCGTGGGAGAGTCAATCTACCGATACCGACAAATGCGTTCGATAACTTCTACACCATGGTCGTTGGCCGACACACAATGGATCAGAGCGACCTGAATTTCGAGGTGTTTGTGGAGGTGATCCACGACACCTTTGCGAGTGCCAAGACAAGGTACACGGCGATAGTGGACAGAGAATCATGCATGGACATGGTTAAGGATTCTACAAGAGAATCCAAGGATTGGGCTCACAGTGATGAAGAGAATGTGGTGGCCTTTTCAAGCTGGTGTGGATTGCCATTCTATGACATCAATTTTGGGTGGGGAAAGCCGGACTTGGTGAGCAACACGTGCATTCCTGTCCGAATGGTTTTTCTCATTGATAGTAAGTTTGACGGTGGAATAGATTCGTGGATCATACTATAAGCCCAGAGGAGAAGGTTCTTTTTGACCAAGACCCCGACATTGTGGCTTTCACTTGCTAAAAACTCTATTGGAGGCGGAGCGGTTGTGGGCACTCTCTTCTAACCAAATCTTGAATCTGAGAGTTGCATTTGCTAGACAGGCAGTGGCTTCCGTAAATTGGACCCGATAGATTTAGCGAAATCTCCCAATCTTATAAGTGTAGGGTATAATTAAAAGATTCTCGTATCATCTGAAAAGCCATTTTTCTGGACTCTAAAAAAAAGAACCGAAAGCTAAGGCGAAATAGAGATGAGCGAGGGGAAGGAAAATGCAACTAGAACTTGAAAAGGATTAAACTGAATTGGGTGGGAATGAGATTGACTTCCACCTACTATCCACTGTACTCAATGGGCACAACCCATTGCATGCACCGGATTGGCCTGAACACTTCATTATCATCACGGGAACAAGAAAGAGCCATCCTCGCCGATATTGGCATGAATCTGAAGATATTGGACTTCTGTTCACCAAGATGTTTTTGACGTAATGAGAGGGAAGGGAACTAAGCAGAAAGAGACTAAGAGAGTTGTCCGAACACAATGAGTTCTCTGGTAAAACATCTGAATTATGCTTGATTTGCTTCAAGAACTAATCATTCTGTTTGATCGCTCAACATAGTGGGAATACGCCCTCTCAGCATCCCATCAACATTGGACGAAATCAGGTTTCATCGGTGCAGTGTCTAGTCGAAACTGTGAAATCTAAAAAAACCGTGGTTTTAGAATCATCCTAAACATAGGCCTAAAATGCCTCTGTGGTTATGATGCTAGAGGTCAACGTATTGTCTCAGCCTAAACAGATCAGTATTTTCGTCGAGGAGATTATATTCGAAGCAAGTTCTTCGAGTTGCGGGAGCGCCCAATATTTTTAGCCCAATGAAGTGGCCATTTCTGGTGAAAATCTTGACAGGCAAATTTTCTTGCTCGTACTGACCAACCATCATGATTTGGCACTACGAACTCACAGTGTTTCATCAGACATTATTTAGTTCTCACTTCCATTTATTCTGTCGAGAAGATACATCACAGAAAGGTTCAGCTTACATCAGTGCTGTATGGTTCTTGCACCTTTCATCACATAATATTAAACGTTCCATAAGGTTGCTCTCCAAAGAGTCCAAACGGTCTAGAAGCAGAACACAATCACACAACCCTTTTTAACATAATGCAGCATACCAGTGGGCTGCACAAAATCATATCTTTACCTGATTCAGGTACGATATCCCATCAATTACTTTGCTCTGTTTAAACTCCATGTAGTCCTTGTAATTCATCGAGATGTACATGGCTTGGTTAGGCTCGCCATCCACCAGCTGCTTCGCTGGCACAACCACAGTGTCAAGTGACGGTCCAGTAGAAAAAGGGATCGATAACCTTGCAGCCTTGTTGTTCACGACAGCTCGATGCAGGACGCTCTTGTATTTCCCATTGCTCATAATCTTGCACAATTGCAAAGTGTCGAGAAAAAAAAATTAGCTGCAATAAGCTTGATCTGTTCAATGGGAGAAACAAGAGTAAATCACAAAGATTCGTGTCAACTTTAACTGATTAATATTTAGTTAAAGGATACTTTCAAAAAAATATCCAGTTAAAGAACCAAAGACAATAGAGTAAGTTTTTAGCAAATTTTAAAGATAACTGTATGTACTATAGTTCTATGTATAATAATAATGTCCCTTCCATAAAACTTACATTTTATCAGCATCTATAAACCGAGGCACACAGTATTCACACCAAGATTTGAAATTCATTGGACCTCTCTTGCAAGACAGATAAGGGAGATTAGAAAGACGAAACATGGATTTCTGTATATTTACCTCAAGCTGATCAGCGGTGTTGACCACAAAGGCATTTGGAATGAGATCGGCTTTGACCCACTTCCCGTCATGATAAACTTCAAGGCCGCCAACTCCATTCTGCATGAGGATGGTCAAAAGGCCATAGTCGGAGTGTGAGGGTAGGCCCATTACGAGTTCTGGCTGTGGGCACGCTGGATACAGATTCGCTGCTAATATCTGTAGGCTTGAATCCATGTTCATTGCCTCGTCGATATAGCCTGGTTCGAGTCCTAGGCCCTCCGATATACCCTTGAGCAGTTCCCTAACTAATTTCCGAAGCGCTCCGGAGTACTCTGCCAAAACTTTACTGCAAAAGACATTGCTTTCATTCATCAGAGGAAATGCCGTGGTGGAGTTCTTTTCATCTTTAGGGATTTCACAAGTTTCTATCACTCAAATCTTTTCTCTGGGGTATTACCAATTGTTTTGCTCTATCAAATTGAATCCGCACTTTTCTTATTTTTTCTAGGCGTACAAAATTGTTTGTCTGATGTCAAGATGATCCAAAATAATGCTATCCTAACATAAGAATGGTGTACTTTCTATTGCGATATTTCAAGACTGCCAGATTTCTAGTTAAATATAGATCAACTTTACAAGACTAACGAACCGGAACCAAAGATGCTGAAGAGCTCGCGTCTCAGACGGATTGAAGTTGTTCAAGTTCAGATCCCACATGATTAATTGAGTGGTCAAGTAGATACGGAAAATCTGGTATCCAAATCACATCGTCTCGTATATAGGTAACTTTAGAGCTCCGATCTGCCTCCCAAGTGGACAGAGTCTTATTCATGGACGAAGATGGGAATTAGTCAAGTCCAAGATTTGGATTCTCGTGTTACCAGGGAAGAAGAATTTGTCCAAGTTCCTCATCAATTTCCGTTTTCCGATGTACCTGATAATTTTATATTGTGCACAAGATCTGGATGCATTGATAACTCTGACCATTATTTTAGCATAACAAGTTGAGAAGAGTGAAAACTTATTTTGCTCTACCCACATACTTACTCTGCAATTTTTCACTCCCTTAAGATTCTGTAGGTTCATCCTATACTCGATTGCGAATAAAATGCCCGCGAGGGGAAGGTTCTGTTGCTTCTGGACTGTAGCATTGAAGCTACAGTTTGGACATATAGTTGTCATTACCACTATTAGTAAAACATCAGATTGTTGATATTTGTGGTGTGGTAAACTCAAACTTTTATATGCAAATGGAATTACGAAAACAGAAATATCAATACGTATATGCAAACTGAGAACATGCACGCAAAGCATAGAAATAAATTCAAGGGTAAAAGTCACAAAAAATTCCAAACTATGCCCACTATGATGCATGTACCCCAAAGTTTTTTCAGTGACACTAAAACCCCCATACATGTATCTGTGCGACATATTTACCTGCCGTCAAGGTTCTGTCAATGAGCACTGTTGAAAATTTGCTTACTTATATAGTGGAAAGCAAATGGCATTGACATGACACCCTCATACTTAAGTGAAATAAAAACGACATTATTTTGGCTGGAATATACAAAATTACAAGTTTGAGGTTTTTTATGTCATAAGAAAAAGTTTAGGATATATGTGTCGCAGTGGGCATGGTTTGGGACTTTTTATGTCACAATAAAAAAATTCAAGGTAAACATGTCATGGTGGACACGGTTTAAGGTTTTTTGTGATTTTTTTCCCTTATTTCAATACATATTAGACCTTTTTTTTCAAAAAAAAAAAAAGAGAGGGAGAGAATGGGGTACCTCAAGCCTTCTGGTTTGGCAGGGCAGTGAAATTTTGGATGCACTGTCAACCTCAGAAAATCCCTCCAGAGGAACACTTTGTCAACCGAAGCTTTGAAGCTTGTCCCGTACCTTATGGGGTCCAACACGTGCTTCCCTTCGAACTCACTCTTCTCCTCATCTGTCAAATCGAAGAATCCCATCAGCGCCTCAACCGTCGCCTTCATTCGACTCTCGGGCACTCCGTGGTTGATCAGCTACTCACATGTACAACCAAGGACTGTATGATCAATACGTGGTAAACAAGAAACTGTTGCTAGTCATGAGAATAAATTTACATGCAGTGGCCAATCTCACGCAGGTTAAGCCATGAGAATAATTTCTCATTAATTCTCTTTAGCTCCGGCATGAACAAACAACCGTCTGTTGAATAAGCCAATTCGATTCAAATTGCTGCTAATCTTTCAAGAACTATTGCAGTTTTGTTGATTCAGTCTTAAATTTTTCAATTTTACCAATCAACTTCATCTAATCAATTTTGATAGGAATCCGATAACAAGGATGTTAGCTATGCCAAATAAGATAACTAGCATGGATGTAGACAATTTTAACAATATTTTGATATATTTTGAATTTTTATTTATCTTTCTTTTCTTTTTCCTTTTGTTTTCTTTGTCCTTTAATTTTTTTTGTAGTGGTGAGGGAGGGCCTAATGGCCCTTGCTGGCCGTGGGTGAGGGTCATGCGGCCCTCGTTTGGCCTTGTCCAAATGTGGGGGAGGCCGCCTTCGCTGCAACCGCAATGGCTTCATGGGCAAGGGTCGTGGCTGCCTGACTATGGCAAAAGCAAAAGAAAAAGGGTCGAACACGAAGCAAGAAGGGATGACGCATGGTCTTCGTTCTTGTTGGTGGGTGGTGCTGGACCATGGGCAAAGGCAGCCTTGCCTAGATGTGGGGGAGGTAGGGTGAGGGCCGTGCGACTCTCGTTCGTGGATGGTGAGGGCCACTGAGCCTTCCCCAACCACATTGAAAAATTAAAGAAGGAAAAGAGAAAAAAAGGAAAAAAGAAAATAGGAAAGAAAAACTAAAAATTTGAAAAAAAAATTAAAATATTATTTAAAATTGTGCGCGTCAACGCCGCCCATGTCATGCTGGATGGACGGCATCCACATTAGTGAATTCAGGCTAGATTGACTCAATTGGCAAATTATCAAAAGGTTTAGGACTTAATTGGTAAAATTGAAAGGTTTATGACTCAATTGGCAAAACTGTAATAGGTTTATGACTTTTTTGGATTATTTTCCCTTCAAGAATTTATGGCATTTGGATAAGCAATAGCTGATAAAAAATACCAGCCGTTTGTTTTGCATGTTCGCGAGATAATAAAGAAAAGAAAGGTATTATGAAGCAAGTAATGAGCTAGCTAGGAACATATGTACCATGAAGAAGCCCCAGTCCTCACAAGCCTTTGCAAGATCCGAGATGGCTTTAGACCGCTGGTCAAGATTGCTTGAGGAGAGAAGAGAGAAGTCAATGACCGGGATGGAGTCATCGTGAATGGCTTGATCAACGGAAGCGTAGGTGGTGTAGGCATAGTGGGAAGGGATGGAAGCGAGGTTGGAAAATTCAGCCAGAGTCTTAACACTTGCTATTTTGAGCTTTGAAGAATTAGCTTCTTGATGGTGTGGGGAGACTGGGCAAACAGCATCCATTTGAGACGAAATTGACTCTCTTTTCGCTATCGCTAAACGTTGCTCTCCTCAACTAAGCTTACCACTTGCGGTACCAATGTGGGAAAACTGATTCATCTTTGTAGATATATATAGTAGCATCCAGTCTGATAGCGGGCAGTTGAATGTACTAATCTCGTGTTGTTCAAGTCTCTCAAGGACAAGTTAAGAGTTTGCAGTAAAAAAATGAGCCCACGTAAGCATGTTTCCAGAAGAAGTCCAAACTACTTTTTCAATTAGTTCGGTGGAGATTACCAATGGAAACGCTTGGCTCTTTCATGTAGATGTGTGGGAGGAGTATAACTAAAATCCGTATCCCAAGTGCTCCTCTGCCAACGTCATACGTACACCCCTATATAAAAACCAAATAAACTATATCCCATTGCCTATAATCCGTAAAACTATATACTTTGTTCCCTATTCATCCCCGCCAAATATGTCCTGCGCACATGAATACTTGCGTTTGATGTGAGGAATAAAAGTATATGATTGCCAAGGAAAACATGGTAAAAAAAAGGGCCATTGGAGAGAGAGGGAGGAGCCAAATCAAAAGTTAGGTGTCATTAAGCAAACAATTAAGTGAATAAAGAAAGGAAGGGTTGCGCTTTTTCCATTCCACATTTGGCTTAGACACTCCATATCATAATGTTTTGACCATATTATCCCTTACGTGGCTCACCTTTTGGCATTACTCTCCTCTTCTTATTTGGTGAAATGTGTTGTTCCTCTTTTTTTCTTTTCTTTTCTTTCATCTCGACCGTAGTGTCCCTCTCTATCCCTTTTTTTTCCATTTTTTCGTTCACACACACCTTACGTGTCTCGTTATCTCCCATTTTTTCTTTAAAAAAAAATTCAAATGCAATGCTATGTTGAATGCTTCCTGTGTTGGAACCAACAGAAAAATAATAAAATTTTGGAATTTGGAATAAGGGAGAAATGGTTCTTAATATATTCTCAATGTAAAGCATATTGAATATTTTATCCTCTCGAACTGTCAATTAGGTTGTCATCATTTTATCAATGGCTAATAAATTTAGATTGTAAATAGAGGGATTTTAACGCATATTTGTCAGTTACTTGATTAATCAAAATGGCCACATGTAACCCTCGACAATATAATTAAATGGCTAGGTAATATTTTTAAGGGCCATGCATTTTTCACTTCCCATTTGGTTTGGACACTCTCTATTATAGTGTTTTAACCATATTGTCCCTTATGTGGCCCACCTTTTATTATTAATCCCCTATTTTTCTTTAGTCAAATGTGTTGTTCCTCTTTTTCTCTCCTCCTTTTCTTTCCTCGTAGGTCCCATTTTCCTTGTTTTTCTTATCTTTCCAGGTCTTCCGTGTCTTCCAACCGTGACGTCCCTCTGTATTTAATTTTTTTTCTCTTTTTTTCACTGCAGACACACCTTTGGTGTCTTATTCTCTCCATTTTTTCTCAAAATCACATCCAAATGCAATGCTAAGTTGAATGCTTCCTATGTAACCAAAAGAATAATAATAAAACTTTGGAATTTGGAATAAGGGCACAAAATTGGAGGGAGAAATGGTTCTTAAAACGCTTTCTGTTGGCTTCGGTAGATATATAGCACTCACCATCACGTCCTTATATAAAAGCAAAACACGTACAATACATTTAATGATGAAGACAGATAGTCCACACACCTATTTAATATGATTAATACTACGAAAATCTCCAAATTAGTACACCTATAATAATTTTGCCCCGAACTAATTTTTTAACAACCAAAACCCCGAACCGGTACACTTGTGACAAATTTATCCCGATCTATTTTTTTGATCACGGAAAACCCTACACTGGTAGACTTGTGATAATTTTAGCCCGAATTAATTTTTTGACCACAAAAAAAGCTAAACTAGGACACTTTTGACAATTTGAGTCCAAACTAATTTTATGACCACTAAAAATCCCAAACTGATACATTTGTGACAAATTTACCTTCTGTTAGTAACTGTTAAATCGGATTAATATCACGAAAAATTACAAATTAGTAAACTTGTGACAAACAGAGGGGTAAAATCTTAAATTGGTACACCCATCAACTACCATGTGTCATCAAATTTAGCCATTTGATAGTAAAATTTTTAAAAAAATAATAGAGGGTAAAATTGTCACAGCTTTACCAGTTTGAGATTTTTAGTAATAAAAAATTAGTTCGGGGTAAAATTATCACAAGTGTATCAATGTGGGGTTTTTGGTGGTAAAAAATATAGTCCGAGGTAAAACTGTCATAAGTGTGCTAATTTGAGATTTTTGGTAGTAAAAAAAATAGTTTATGATGAATTTATCACAGTTATACCAGTTTGGGATTTTTCGTGATATTAACTTTGTTTAATATAAGGACAAAATGTCAACACAAAAAACACACATTACATGAGCCAATAGCTATGAAGTCTAGCTTCTAGCAGCTCCTTTTAACAGTTGGTCATACTCCACGTTTTTTTACAAAACCCAACAAAAGCTCCTCTTTTCCTTTCGAAAGCTGCTCATTGTTGAATGGTGGAGGGTCCAAACTAGAGACAGCCCACCGGAAATCATATTGATTTCCTTTCGTCTTGGTTCTTTTTCTAACACCCACCATAAATCAAGACATCATTTGAAGAATATTAATAGCCAAATCTAGAACGCAGCAACTCACATGCTAAAATCTTCAACAATTAATTTTAGATTATTTTAAGAACCTCCTTTAAAAATGATTTTGGAATTCAAGAGCACCATGCATCATCTTTAATCTTTCAAACAAATCCGCGTTCAATGGTTTTGTCAAAATATCTACAAACTGATCTACAAAAATCAAGCTCAAACTCACCATCTTTGACTCGCTCACGGATATAGTGATACTTGATATCAATATGTTTGCTACTACCATGAAAAACATGATTCTTGGCTAATGCAATAGCCGAGTTATTGTCACACATATTTTGGTAGGGCATGTTTGTTTATGCATCAATTCACATAGCATCCACGATCATCACCTTTGTAAGATTTTTGCAGAATATCCCATGCTACTTTTACGTCTCCACACTCGATATCTTTTCAAATGTAATTTCCTCCATGGCTTGAAAGATCACATACAATGCTTTCTCATCTTTCTTCTGGGACTCCCCGAACAAGTCTTTCTCCTCCTTTTTAAAGCATCGAAGGCTTTAGCATCGGCCACTTCGGTGTATAGACATGGCCACGGGCCGGTTTTGGCCCGGAACCGGCCTGGTCAAACCCGGGACCGGCCTGTTGACCGGGCCCGCGGTTCGGAATCGGAACCGGCCCGTGCCCTATGGGCCTAGTTCCGGTTCCCGAAATTATGGAACCGGCCCGGAACCGCCGGTTCCGGGCCCAATTCAAAAAAAAAAAAAACCTGCAGGCGGAGGCGGCTGTGGGTGTGGCATCAGGGCTCAGGCCGGCCTCGCCGGCGTCGAGCGAGGCCGGCCTCGCCAGTTGCAGGCGAGGCTGGCCTCGCCCGACGCTGGCAAGGTCGAGCCTCACTGGCGTCGGGCGAGGCCGGCCTCACTAGTTGCAGGCGAGGTCGAGCCTCGCTGGCGTCGGGTGAGGCCGGCCTCGCCCAGCCCAGGCGAGGGCGGTCCTCGCCTGACACCGGCGAGGCCGGCCACCTCTGGTCGGTCGTCTGCGACTTTGTAATTGGAAGCGCCTCCTCGGTGCCCGTTGGGCAACGGCCCAACGGGAAAAAAAAAATTGCACTGCAGGCAGCAAGGCCTGCACTTCTGCATGCCCTGCTGCGGGCAGCGCCCCAGCGGGCCCGCCTTGCGGCCCGTTGCCAAACGGGCAAAAGTGAAACCAACAGGCAAAAAGTACAAAAAAAAATAATAACCGTTGCAAAATTTCAATGGTTATTATCTTCTCTTTTTTTTAAAAAAAAATTTTCTTCTCAATTTTTTCTTATAAATACTCACACAATTCTCTCAAATTCTCTTCTCTCAAGTCTTAAATTTTCTCAATACTCGAAATTCTCTCCAATTGCCAATTCTCTTAAATTCTCTCAATTTTCTCAATCCACGCAATTCTTTCTTAATTCTCCCAATTAATCCGCTCAATTCTCTCAATCCACTCGAAAAATGGCAAGTGGAAGTCGAGTGCCATCTGGCAAAGGTAAGAATATCGCGACGGAATCCCATCATTCTTTTGATCCTCGTGAATATGCAGATTTTCAAGATGATGAAATCAACATTTTTCCTGATATGGAGCGCATCCCGACTCAAGAAAGTTTTAATCCTCTTGGAGAAATATCTACAACAAAGGAAACGGAACGAGAATTTACATCTGACATTTGGAATCACTTCACGAAAACGGAAAGGTTTGATATTGGTGAAAAAATGTATGATATAATTTGTAAATATTGTGGGAAAATATATAAATATACAGGTGGACAAGGATATGGAACATTTAAACGACATCTTAGGAGTAAACATCCAACCGAAACGGGAATCGATATTGGGCAACAATAAATTTTCGGGTACATCAATTCTAACACTTCTCCTTTATTTCGTTTTAATGACAAAACTTATAAGGAAGAATTAGGCAAATTTATTTCCGTCGAGCATTTAGCATTTAATTTTGGAGAAAGATTTGGTTTTAATGAATTTGTACAAAATGCATGTGCTCCACAAGCAAAACGTGTTCCTAGAAATTCAGTTAAACGAATAATTAAAGATCTTTACAAAAAAGAAAAAAAAGATTTACAAAACTTTTTTATGCAATTTAATGGATGCGTGCATATAGTTAGTGACATTTGGAGTGATCCTTGGCAAAGTCATTCTTACATGGGCATAACATGTCATTGGATAGATGACGAGTGGAGTATTCAAAAAAGAGTCATTGCATTTAGAGTTTTCGATGATGATCATACGGCAAATAATATTTATAGATTAATTAGGAAAATTTTAAAAGAATATTATTTGCTTAACAAAATTTTTTCAATTGGTTTTGATAATGCTGCAGCAAATACCGCTTCAATTGTCGAGTTAGAAAATATTTGTAAACCCGCTTTTGGCGGAAAATTTTTTCACGTTAGATGTGCTTGTTATGTTTTAAATTTATGTGTACAAGATGGTTTGAAAACTCTCGATATTTTTCTTCAACCAATAAAAATGGCAATTCAATTTTTATGAAAACATCCCCAAAAAATGAGAGAATGGGGTAGATTTTGTAGAGAAAATGGCAGAAGGCCAAAAAGATTTCTAAAAGATGTTCCAACTCGTTGGAATTCTACTTTCCACTTGCTTACTGAATCTTTAGCATATAAAGATTTATTATGTGCATTCATTTCTAATAATGTACCTCAGATTAATTTATACCCACAAGAGTGGAATATTTGCCAAAAAATTTTAGATGTTTTAAAGGTTTTTAATGATGCAACTTATACTTTGTCTAGTGTTTATTATCTTACTACACATTTATTTTTAGTAGAGTGTACTAATATTGTCGGAATTTTTTATGAATGTGAAAATGATGTTGAATTACAACATACTATACTTGCAATGAAAATGAAGTGGCTACATTATTATAGGGAAATTCCCATTATTTATTTAGTTGCTTGTGTTTTTTATCCGCGTTGCAAATTGGATGGCTTAAATGATTTTTTGCGTGTGTATTATCAATGTTTACATTGTGATGAGATAAATGTTTCAACTATAGTACGTAATGTTAAAAACGTAGTGATAGAATTATATAATGAATTTTATACTAAATATAATTTAGGTGATACTGGATCTTCTCCATCTATGGAGATACAAAATGACGGTACAGGTAAAATTAGTAGAGGGTACCAACTTTTATTACATAGACAAAAAAAAAATAAAAGGGAGTAATAGGAAATATTTCTGAATTAGAGAGTTATATAAGCGTTTCATTTGAGATTACTGAATGTGGTACAGATTTTTTAATTTTGGATTGGTGGAAGGGGCACGCAAGCCGATACCCAATCCTTTCTCTTATTGCAAAACAGATTTTTTCAACCCCTTGTTCCACAGTTGCGATCGAACAAGCATTTAGTGCCGGAGGTAATATTTTGGATGAACATCGTTCAAGATTAGATCCAAAATCAGTGGAGATTCAAGCTTATGTTGCTGATTGGACGAAGGCTCAATATTAGCAACAAGAGATAGATCGGAATAATGAATCCGAATTCTTTAACGATGGAGATACTACCGCTACCGGTACTGGAACGGGTAGTGACGATCGAGGATAAAAGAACTATTGGAGTTGGCAAATATTTCGGGAACCCTTGTTTCTCATATCGGGTACGCCCACATGAGCTTAGGGAAACCCAAGTATAATCCGACGACATGTGACCTCTGATCCCCTGTGCAGTGTGCACGAAATGTTTAGGTTTTGGGATCATTTTAGGGCATATATATTGTGCTCCTTTTTTTTTATAGATCGTTATAATGAATTGTAATGTGCTTAATGATAATTTATTAAGTTCAAGTCATGTATTGTCTTTTTATCCCCAAATTTAATTACAATTTATATTGAATAATGTTTCGTAACTGGAAGTCTGGAACAATAATTTTTTAATTTTTTTTTCTTTTTCCTTTTCTTTTTTTTTATTGTCTTCCTCCGCCGGCGAGGCTCGCCTGAGGCCGGCGACCTCCGCCGGCCCTAGCCGGCGCCGGCGGAGGAAGAACGGGAAGTCGGAAGACTCGGAACCGAAGAAAAAAAAAAGAAAAAAAAGGAAATTATGTTCCGGTTCCGGTTCATTCTTGGCCACGAACCGGAACCGGTCGGTTCCAAACCGTGGCCATCTCTATCGGTGTAGCCATTTCCCAAAAAATTCCACAAATCTTGTAATTTGAAGAGACTTCATTTGGACAGACGGATTATTGAAATTCTTTATGTTCAACTTTGGAAGTTGCAATTGAAAGAAAATGTGGATGCCATTTCTAGCTTTGATACCAAATTTTGAAACCAAAAGAATAATAATAAAACTTCAGAGTTTGGAATAAGGGCACAAAATTGGAGGGAGAAATGGGTCTTAGAATGCTTTCTATTGGCTGCGATAGATATACAATACTCACCCTCACATCCTTATATAATAGAAGAACACTGACCATACATTTAATGATGAAGACAGACAGCCCACACACTAATTATCCTAAGGACAAAGTATCAACACAAAAAACACACATTTATTGAGCCAAGAGCATGCAGTTTTCGAGCAGCTCCTTCCGACAATTGTTGAACCTTCACATTCATTAAAAAACCAACAAGAGCTCCTCTTTTCCTTATGAAAGCATTTACTCACTGTTGAATAGTGGAGTGGCTACCCCAAGTAAATCATCCTGATTTTCTTTTGTAACTGTGAACCAGTAAAGTGCTCCCATGATTTTGGTAAAAAAAGCTAACAACACATGCCGTTTTCTTTGTCATCAAGGATTTTGCCAAAATTTCTTAAATCCATCATGAGTTTATTGAACTCCTCTAGGAGGGATCAGATGAACGTATCTTCAGTATATCGAAACTGAAATATCCTCTTCAACATATGGAAGTGATTATTCCAACCCTTTCGTTACATAGAGTGCTTGAAGTTTTTCCCACAACGCTGCAGCATCATTTTCCTTGACCACCTCTATTAACACCTCATCTAATAGGTTCAACAAGATTATACTTCTTTACTTCCTCATTAGCATGTCCTTTTGGCATCTTTCATTACACTACAAAAAAACACACTTTTTCCAACGAAAATTTCCAACGAAAATTCTGGAAAATTCGTTGGAAAGGGAATTTCCAACGAATTTTCCAACGAAAAAAAATTCGTTGGTAATAGGTCGTCGCAAATTTTTCCAACGAAAAATTTTAATTTTCGTTGGAAATTTGCAACGAATTTTCCAACGAAAAAAAATTTGTTGAAAAACTCGTGGCTAAATTCGTTGGAAACGAATATTTTTTTCCGACGAATTTTTTTCGTTGGAAACCACAAATTTTTTTTTTGGTTGAAAAATAGTGAAAATTTTTTTCCATCGAAAAAAACTTTTTGGTGGAATTTTTTTTGGTGAAATTTTTTTTTCTGGCGGAATTTTTTTTTGTGGTAAATTTTTTTATTTTTTGGTCCAAAAATCGCCCTCGCCGGCCCCGTCGCCGGCGAGGGCTCGCCGGCGACGGCCGAGCTCGCCCAGATCTGGGCGAGCTCGAGCTCGCCGGCGACGGCCGAGCTCGCCCAGATCTGGGCGAGCTCGAGCTCGCCGGCGACGGCCGAGCTCGCCCAGATCTGGGCGAGCTCGAGCTCGCCGGCGGCCATGGCGAGCTCGCCCCTCGCCATGGCCGGCGAGGGCCAGCCCCGTCGCCGGCGAGGGCCGAGCTCGCCCAGATCTGGGCGAGCTCAGCCCTCGCCGGCGACGAGCTCGAGCTCGCCCAGATCTGGGCGAGCTCGGCCCTCGCCGGCGACGAGGCTCGGGGGCGTCGGGGGGCGTCTGGGGCGTCGGGGGCGTCGGGGGGCGTCGCGGGCGTCGGGGACGTCGGGGTGGCGTCGGGGGCGGCCCATGGTGGCCTCGGGGGCGTCGGAGGGCGTCGGGGGCTGCCCTGATGGCCGCGGCGGCGCCTTTGGGGAGGGAGCCGACGTCGCGGAGGAGGAGGGGGGCAGCGGAGTCTTGGTGTCCATGGCGCCAGAGCCGGTGCCGGAGCCGGAGGAGGAGGGGGAGCAGCGGGGGAGGAGGCAGAGGGGGAGGCGGAGGGGGAAACGCAGGGAGAAGTGAAGGCGAAGGGGTTGGACGCGAAGGGGAAGACGCAGGGAGAAGGTGAAGGCAAAGGAGAGAGAGAGAGAGAGAGAGAGAGAGAGAGAGAGGAGAGAGAACGAATGTGAAAATTGACCGAGGACGAAAATGTTGAATAAGAAATAAGTAGGTTTTTCGTTGGAAAATTTGTTGGAAATTCCAACGAATTTTCCAACGAAAAATGTACACAATAAAATAATTTCTCGGAAAATTTAAATTTGTTGGAAAATTCGTTGGAAATTTTCAACGAATTTATTTTCGTTGGAAATTTCCAACGAATTTTCCAACGAAAAATGTACACAATAAAATAATTTCCCGAAAAATTCAAATTCGTTGGAAAATTCGTTAGAAATTTCCAACGAAAATAAATTTGTTGGAAATTTCCAACGAATTTTCCAACGAATATAAAAAAATGCCAAATTGCACCGGGTTTTTTTGAATTCGTTGGAAATTTCGTTGGAAATTTCCAACGAATTTTCCAACGAAAAATGTACACAATAAAATAATTTTCGGAAATTTTAAATTCGTTGGAAAATTCGTTGGAAATTTTCAACGAATTTATTTTCGTTGGAAATTGCCAACGAATTTTCCAACGAAAAATGTACACAATAAAATAATTTCCTGGAAAATTTAAATTCGTTGCAAAATTCGTTGGAAATTTCCAACGAAAAAAAATTCGTTGGAAAATTTCTAACGAAAAAAAATTTGTTGGACAATTTCCAACGAATTTTCCAACGAAAATTGTACACACTAAAATAATTTCCCGGAAAATCAAATTTGTTGGAAAATTAGTTGGAAAATTTCCAACGAATTTTTTTTCGTTGGAAATTTCCAACGAATTTTTCAACGAAAAATGTACACAATAAAATAATTTCCAGGAAAATTTAAATTCGTTGCAAAATTCGTTGGAAATTTCCAACGAAAAAAAATTTGTTGGAAAATTTCCAACGAATTTTCCAACGAAAATTGTACACACTAAAATAATTCCCCGAAAAATCAAATTCGTTGGAAAATTAGTTGGAAAATTTCCAACGAATTTTTTTTCGTTGGAAATTGTCAACGAATTTTCCAACGAAAATTATACACACTAAAATAATTGCCGGAAATTCAAAATCGTTGAAAAATTCGTTGAAATTTTCCAACGAAAAATTTTTCGTTGGAAATTTCCAACGATTTTTGTGACTAAATTTTTTTCGTTGGAAATTTCCAACGATTTTTGCGACGAAAAATTTTTCGTTGGAAATTTCCAACGAATTTTATTTTTCATTGGAAAATTTGTCGCAAATTTTCCAACGAAAATTTTTCGTCGCAAATTTTCGTGGCAAAAAACCGATTTTTTTGTAGTGTTATTTATAAAACAACTTAGCCTTGCCCTCCAATGCTTCAACCAAACCTTAAGTTGTTAATGCTCCAGAACCCAAAGTTATTCCTTTAGTTAAATTTCTCAATTTCTACTTTCACTCCAAACATTATTGCAGCAATAGAATTTTTAGATAATAATCGAAGGAGCAAATGTCCTCAATCAAAATCTAGAAAATCCTATGCTCCAATTGTTATAATATTAATGTGGAGGCTAAATATGATTTTGCAATTAAATTAACATGAAATCACAAGAGAAATAAATAAGGAACAATAAAGGACACCAAAGATCCACAGTGAGACAACATCGAATAATCCACTATAACTGGAGAATTAGAGTTATAATCATTCGCTCACACGCTCGAATGTTTCCTACATTTAGATTACATCCAAGTCTATAGTACTTTCAAATAAACAACTCAATATGAATGTAAAATTCACAGCACAATATCATCGCATATTCAAGCCCAAATCAAAATTCTTCGTGCGATTCACTTGAGTCCGTACGTTCTTTTTTTCTTTCGTGTGGCGGCTCCTTTGGGATGCTTCTCGTCAATTCAGAAAAGGAGGGACCACAAAGTCTTCTGTTCCTTTTATACGGCTTCGGTTGGACAGAGTAGTAAAACCCAAACCCTTGCTTTTGTTTCATTTCCTGACAAAAGACTTCTCTAACCCATGAAATATATACATATATATATATATATATATATATATATATATATAGATAATATGCCCCTTATTTTGTCCTGTAGTGACAATGAGCTTTTCTCCCCCTTTTTTTTTATTTTCTTCTCTGTATGGATATAGTTGTGAGCCCTCCAAACAAGTCCAGAAAATTACTGCATCAAATTAATCCAAATTCAAATAGGAAAGTGTACATAGACGCAAACTTGAGACATAATTTAACTTGATGCTTGGATTAATTTAAACCAAGATGAGACGGTTCTTTCAAGCAAGATCCGGGCATTGTGGCTTGGGCTTGCAAGCTAGTTCTTCCTGCAAATGTTCACATGCAAATTTTACCTATTAATTTTCTTTTCGTTCTCAATCCAACATATTCTGCTCATTTTCTGCATTTTGAATGTTTCTGATGTTGAATAAGAATTTGATAGACAATTCTTTCTATGTTACCCTAACAAGTCCTACTATGTTGGCAGAACTTTATGGTTAGTAAGTTTTGGATCTGAATTTTAAATATTATTTTGAGTTCAATGAGGTTTTAAAAATTTCGGCCAGTTAAAAATGTCACGAAAAATAGTAGAATATACGTCATCTTTCGTCAAGCAAGCATTTATCTTCCATCATATTATATAATAGAAAAATCTAAAGAATATATTGAAAGATTAATCGCACTAATTTTTTGCAGCATTGCTAATGTATTTTATGCCGTCAGGAACACAACAATCATGTTCATGTAGTTGAGACATCGATCGATTATGTGATGTCAGAAAAATTTTCTAGTTAGCAGAAATAAATTTGCACAAGACAGCTATATAATTTGTACAGAAAAAGTTCCTATTTGGTGGTATCGATCGATTATGTGAAGTCGAAAGTAAATTTGGAACTTTAGCAAATTCTTACTTCACATAATCGATCAATTATGTGAATTCCCGACACAATATGCGGAGCTATATCGATTGATTATGTGAAATTAGAGGTAAATTTAGCCAACACCCTGACCATACATTTGGGAAGGAAACAAATAGTTGAACCATTAAGAGAAACGAAACTTATGCCAATTAGAAATTTCAAGTAGAAAATTCTTATTTTAGTAATAAATATATTGTGTGAGTTCAAATTCTATCATGAACCTTTTAATTGTTCTAATTTAGTCATAAACCTTTATATAAACTTTCAATCTCGTCCTCTTGGTGAAGACTCGCTTGAAATTGT
This sequence comes from Syzygium syzygioides, assembly GCA_031216285.1. Taxonomy (NCBI): domain Eukaryota; kingdom Viridiplantae; phylum Streptophyta; class Magnoliopsida; order Myrtales; family Myrtaceae; genus Syzygium; species Syzygium syzygioides. The sequence continues at coordinate 13,205,071 of CM062248.1, forward strand.
TGATCTGACGATCTGGTCATCGCCAACAGTCATATGTTTCGTAGCCGGCGATTTGACGTGGACAAATTTAATCGAAATGACACCGTTTTGCATAATTTCCTATCTTCACTTTCTTTTCTTTTTTCTGTCCTTTTAGATATTGGTCATCCTCTTCATGTGCAAGCACACTCGATTCCACCGCTTTAGCTTCGCTCGTGGAGCTCATTGGCCACAAGTCTCACAGGCTAGCTTGGGGAGCGCGTCTACTTCTACGTTTGCTGCGAGTGGTTGAGGAAGTTGAGATGAGGTGCCTCGGAGCCTTGACTAGTACGCCGAGATCTAGACCCATGGCCATCAGGTTCATCGAGATCTCAACGACCACAAGCTTGACTGCTATGGAGGCAAAGTGGCTAAAAGAAGTTATTTGCGAACTGTATGTCTGGATGAAGAAGATATTTGCTTGTCATAAAAATTCCTTCTCGGAAGTAATGCCAACAGTTCCTATGCTCTAGTATGAGTGGAAATAACATTAATGGTCCCTGAATTTTGACCCAATATGCAATATGATCTTTGCTATTATATAATTTGTTCAATGTGATTCTTGAATTTTAAGCCTAATATGTAATGTGATTCCTGAACTTTTAAATTGTTCAATGTGATCCATGGACTTTTGGTACATATTCAATTTAATCCCCAGGCTATATGAAAATGTTCAGTGTTGTCTCTAAACTTAAATTTATGGAATGACAACATTGAATATTTTCATATAGTTCAGGGACTAAATTGAACATGCATACAAAGTTCATGGACTACATTGACTAAATTATAAGTTCAGGGACCATATTGCGCGTTAGGGTAAAGTTTAGGGATCATATTGAACAAATGAATAGTTCAAAAATTACATTGCACATTGAGACAAAGTTCAAGGCCATTTGTGTCATTATCCCATAGTATAATACAAATGGCATCACATGGGCTTGAGGAGATGTCACGCCTCGAACCCCCATCGAGCTCGCGACATCCCCTGCTCCGGTCGAAATGATGTGACGTCCCGGGAACGTCGTTGACCTAACCCAAACATCAGAGCTACATACAGAAGCGAATAACAAAACCCCGGACAGAAAGATGACGACAACGGGGCTGAGCACCATAACAATCAAACAACAACATATTCATATAGAACCAAATATGCAAACATTATATTATAGACATAATTAACAATCTAACATCCGAAATCACCGTCAAAACAAAATATCAGGGTTTGGTTAACCTAACTTTCCTATGGGTCAACCCGATTTACACAACCCCTAAAATGCCCTAGGGAAAATCCAAGGATCGCATTCCGTTTTGCTCCTGATTCTTCGAGCTTGAGCCTCTGGACACTCGCCTGCAGTTCTACCGGGCACCAAAAGCAGTTCCTCGAACGTCCAAAAAGAAAAGGCGCATTTCCCAGGTTTATGGCTGGGGTCTGAAAGTGGCGGTTATACAATCGTGAGACGAATCTCAATAAGTGTACAACCCCAAACCCCACGTAGGCACTCACGTACCGCCAAACGAAAACATGCATAACACACAATCTATCAACCAAACTAACAATCACATGCGACCTTACCTGGAATTCCTCATGCACGTCCCTGCACGTTAGTCAACCACACAGCTAGTATGCCACAAAAATACATCACAGCCGCACACGTGCCCCGATTATAGAGTAAAACCCACTTGGGCACGTCCCATACTATACCTAGCAGTTTTCACCCCATAATCGAGCATCACAGCACGCGATACAACCACACTTGCACACTAACTCACACCATGCATCACTTTTTTTAATTTCACTCGTCTCGTCAATTCTTGCTCATTCTCAACCTTTCCACCACTACCGCGCCCGCGTAAAACGCATCAGGCCAACGGTCTTCTGACCTCGTCAGGCATCGTCACCCCGTCGGGCTGGGCATCGTCACCTCGTCAGGGACGGCATCGTCCCACGTAAACGTACACGCCTCAAGACGGAATCCTACACACACTTTCCTTCTACCGCGCCCGCGTAAAATGCATCAGGTCAACGGTCTTTTGACCACGTCAGGCATCGTCACCTAGTCGGGCCGGGCATCGTCACCTCGTCAGGGACGGCATTGTCCCATGTAAACGAACACGCCTCAGGACGGATCCTTTCCAACCAATTCCACATTTTCATATCCTCGTTCCACTCAAACCACACATACACATGGCCAACAAACGCATGGCCAAACATACACACCTCACACACACCTTTCACAATTTCACATTCTCATCACACTAACACGCCATCCAATCACATTCTTGGCATGCGAATTCGATGCGCAATCACGCCACCACACCTCACAGCCACACAATCACACATATGAGCTCATTCAAGCATCAAACTACCCGTCAAAATGCCATGATAACACTGAATAATTCTCGAGAGAGAGAAAAATCGAGCATATGTAAAATCGGGTCAAAACTGGGCAGTTTACACAGTGACCGAAATCCCAATAAAATAAATAGTAAAAGAACTCCAAAAATTATAAATTTTGGATATGTCATAAAAAACATCTTGGTTAACATTTCTTATGAAGAACATGAAATCCAGTTCAATTTGAAACCATGCCGTTTTGTCCCTTGAAATCAGACCAAAATCAGTTCGCTCAAACAGACCGTTTTGTCCTCAAAATACATTTATTTCAACACACAAATCACCTTGAAAAGCTTTGAAATTTTTATATGTTATATCCACGAGTGTCCCCAATAACTTTTATGAAGGAAGTATTTTGAAAATAGGCCTAGAAAAATTTATAAAAATTCGAACAGACCTAAAGGTCGGGTGAACAGTAAATCGGGCAGTTTTATTTCGGTCCAAAGATGGACTTCCGAATGGCATGAAATGATTTCCAAAAATTTCCAAATTAAAATATGTTATACTTCAAGATGTTGGGAACAACTTTCATGAATAACACTTCCTCAAATTTGGGCCACATAAGTCACAGTAAAAATAATAAAAACCAGCGACGTAGCAGCAACCTAACTGGAAATCAGCCAACACACACCACCGAGCAAACCAGCCACTAAATTCACCCTAAACCGAGCTCTAAACAAGCCTAACAATACCCGAGGTCCTAGGCGACATCTGGGGAGGTCACTTACCTAAGAAAGGCGAGAAGAACGGGCTGGATGGGTGGCTGAAATGGGCGGAATAGCAGCAGCAGCAGCAGCAGCCACGGTGATGATGGGGGGAATAAAGATGAAGAGAGAGAGAGAGAGAGAGAGAGAGAGAGAGATCGTGGAAGGGGGGGTTCTGGCCAGAAGAGGGAGGAGAGAGAGAGAGGTCAGAAATAGTGGGCTGGTGGGGGGACACGTGTCGGCGATCCACAATTTTTCCTAAAATACCCTTGATCCAACGGTCCTTGTTTGTCTTTATCAAATAATTCAAGGGCAAGGTGGTAATTCAATAATTCTAATTTCTTTTTCACTTATTTTAGTCCTCAATTATTGCCTAAAATTGTCCAAAATTCGGAATTCCCAATGCAGGGTCCAGGGGCAAAATGGTAATTTTCCGGTCCGGGGGTGAAATTCCAATTTTCGCATATACGTGTTCCATATATGCGTGGCCAACATAATATGGCATCGGATTCGTGAAATTCACTTTTTAAGCCCTTGAAAATCGACTGCAAAGTTTCGGGAATAAAATAATATTATTTTTTAAATTTTTGTCGAAATTTTAATTTTTGTCCAAAACTGTTCCAAATGCATGTGGCCACCCCAAAATGGCGCTAGCCTCGAAAAATAACCTCAAACGGGCTAAAAATCAAATCTCGATGCCCACAGGGGCAAAACCGTAATTTTTTCGGTCCCGAACTGAAATCCATTTTTTTGCAGAAATGGGTGGCCTTAAGGTTGGCCAAGCCAAAAACGTCATCGGCCGCCCAAAATTGTCACTTTCAAAATTCTCGATTCCCAAGGCCGAATTCCAAGAAATGACTAAAATTGAGTAATCGCGATTTTAGCTTATCTTTGGCTAACGGGTGGCTCATTGGGATTACGCGCTTTCGACCCGTGACCGATACTAAGTCAAATCACGTTTAAATTTGCTCGAACCAAGGCGACCTCGACTGTCATATAATTACGAGTGTCTGTCACTAGTGCCCTTCGGACACGATCAATTAAATAGACCGGTTTCGGTTGGCTCAAAGCATTCCCTCGTCATATTCATATGGTTGAAGATCGAACCTAGATTGAGTTCTTTGGTCGTGCGAACTCAATCCCGTAATAGCCTTACCCCTAAGGTTAGCATCCCGAGAATGCGCGGGTCTCGGGTGAGATCTCGCTATAGTGCATTGGTCAAATTCATTTCCTAAATCCCGGGAAAAGGATTGAAAATTTAGACTGTTACAGGAGAGTTGTGTAGTAAGAGTAGGAAAAAATCAACAACGCAGAATAAAGCCACAAGAGAAGGTAAGAGTCTGGTGATGAAAGCAAAACAATTGATCCCCGTCACATGTGAACATCTACACCAAATACAAAAACACATCGGAAAGATACATAAGCACATACATAACTCCACAATAACACTATGACCCAAAATCTGAGGCTCGCTGTAATTTGGAGGGGTGATTGAGATCGAAGTTTGGAGGAGCAGCTGAGTGGCCGAGTGTGCCGAGATTTGGAGGAGCTGTGGCCGAGCCGGTTGACATCTTGATGCTTGGCCATGGCCTTCGAAATCGCAAAGATTTCGACTAACACGAGCTCAACGAGCATGGAGGAAGAGTGTTGAGCTCTCGGAGGTTTAGTAGAGAGAAAGGGAATTGCACATTGAATTGTAAAAAGGAAGAAGTAGGAGCCAGATTTGGCTGAAGATGCAAGAGAAAAGAAGGGAACAAAAGAACAAAGAAAAGAAACAAAAAAAGGAAGTAACAAAAAAAAAAGAGATGACATTGAATTTGGGGCAAAACAATGTTGTTGCGATTGAGTTTGTTCACGTCAAATAGCCAACGTACTATATAAAATGGCCGGCGATGACTGGACCACTACATCAACAATTTCATGCGAATCTTAAGCGAGAGGGCTACATTGGAATTTTACTAAAAGGTTTAGGATTGTATTGGAACAATTGAAAACTTTAAAAATTTAAATTGCAATTTTCCCTAATAGCAATTATTGTATCCCAACCTTTGTGATCAAAGATACCATGGCTAATAAGAAATCATAATAGTTTTAGAACTAAAATAGCAATTTTCCATAGTATCAACATGATTTTATCCCAACCAATCGTAAGTTAATTGTTCACACTGTAACACCAAAGTATATTTGTTGAAAATATGTCTCAGGTTTAAGCCCAAAAGTAAAAGTTTCCTAATTCAAGTAGGTTTTCTATTTCGAATAGGTTTCCTAATTAAATGGTTTCTTAGTTGGAAAACGTTTTCTAATTGGAGAAGGTTTCCTAAAGGGAGATTTCCTATTTTGGATATGTTCTTGTCTGTAAATAAAAGGTGTGACTTCTTATGAAGATCATCATTTGTTGGGAATGCGTAGCAGAAGCCCAATACCTTCACCTAGGGAGATCGCTAAGAGGGAGCTTATGTCTAAGCCCATAAACATATCCAATTGAACTCACTTTCACTGAAAAACTTAAGTTGATGAGTTACGAGCCAACTCGAATATATTTACTGCTCAACATCACATCAATTATCCAATGTGGAACTTCTCTAACACAACTCACACGTTTATTTCAACAATCACCCCCTCATGTTTGAGATTAAAGAGGAGCTCCTGCTAGTGAATTACACTATGAAGATATTCGAGTATTTGTAGCAATTTAAATTCGTGGTAAGATTTGCATACAATTCATTCGTGAGATTGAGAGATTATTTCATGAGAAATTGTGGGTTAAATACTATGTGAGTTATTGGGTGTAATTGGAGCTTGGAAAACACTAAGAGTATTTAAGTGATTCGAGTGTGGGTGTAATCTTCGTTGTATTGCTTGATTTATAGTAGAATTTCGTGCTACTCTCCCTATGAACGTAGGTCATTGCAATCGAACCACATAAATCAAGTGTCTGATTTATTTTTTTGTTCTATATATTTTACTGTTTGATCGCTTGTCTTCCATAACAAATAATATTAGAGCCGATGGTTGATTAATGCGTCCCCAATCTGTTTCGATGTTTGATGAATATCTCAATAAAGAAATCTCATGATCGATGTTTGTTTCGAGTGGAAAGTGCCATCATGGTTAATTTGGTGAGAAAGGACCATGGACAGTTGGTCTGGTGACTCGCGATAAAGAGCATGGGTGATGCAATCCTAAGTTAGTCGTTGATGATGGTTGTTGTGCATAGTTGCGGGTGCATTGCAATGAGTTGGAGATTCAAATTGAGATAAGTTGATGCAGATAAATACCTAAATTAAGGGGGAGCAAACCTAATACTGAGCTTACATGTGAGAGGGAGAATAATGATATACACGCGTAAGTTGTGCTAGAGAACACTACAAAAAAATAAGGGATTAGCAACAGATTTTGCGACGAAAAATCTGGCAAAATCCGTCGCAAATCGAATTTGCGACGAAATGATCGACGGAAAAAATTCCGTCGCTAATAGGTCGTCGCAAATTTTTGCTACAGAAAATTTCAATTTCCGTCGCAAATTTCCGACGGAAAAAAATTCGTCGCAAAATTCATCGCAAATTAGCCATGAACTTTATTCGTCATAAAATTCATCGCAAAAAATTCATCGCAAATTAGCCACGAACGGTATTCGTCGCAAAATTCGTCGCTAATTGTCCATCGCAAAATTCGTCACAAATTAGCCACGAATTGTATTCTTCTCAAAATTCATCGTTAATGTGCGACGAAATTTTTTTTTGGGTCTCTAAATTGTGACGAAATGTTTTTTTTTGGTCTGTAAGAATTTTAACATTGTTTGAATTTTTTTCCTATTTTTTATTTTATTGGGACATTTATTTTGCTGCCGAAATTACGTAGCCCCCTCTTCCGATAATAATATATTAACTCTTTTTTTCAGATGGCTAGCTAAAGATAGAGCGGATAACATTGAATTGCAACCAAACTTGATAAATCTATTTTTTCTGCACTTATAAAAGAAAATCCTAGCATAATTTCCAAAAAAAAAAAAAAGATTTCGGTTGAGTAAACCAAAGAAATGCTAAAAAAGATTTCTGCTACTACAACAACTACAGCCTCTCCCAGCCCCGCTACTTCTGCAAGACCTGCCGACGCTACTGGACCCATGGCGGAACCCTCAGGAACGTCCCCGTCGGCGGCGGCTGCTGGAAGGCCAAGCGCTCCAAGGCCTCCTCCTCCTCTGACGACAGCCTCACCCCACACTCATCCCTGCAGGTCCTGCCTCAAAGCCTCAAGGACGTTGCGGCCGGTGGGGAGGGGCATCTGGGCTACTCATTCTATTAAAGGGCTACAGTTTGCATCTCCTTTCAACTTTTGGAAAAGCTTCTGGCACTTTCCCGCCAAGCCATTGTACATATAAGCACCCATCAACGCATTATAGGTAGAGGTCGCCTTCAATCTCTTGCCTGTAGCTTCCACAAACAGTTCCAAAGCTAGATCAACATCCTTAATCCTACCAGCAATCGTAATGCCTTTGACATACTCCTCCGACGTCATCGGAATACCGCGCTCTTGAAGCTTCCTCTTCCAAAAAAGACCTATTTTTCATCGAGAAGAAAAAAGAAAAGGAGAACGCATTACGCAGTTCACTTCGCGATTAGTAAAGCTACAAATGCTTCTATGGCTTTTCCATTGATCCCACATCTTAACGATACCAATACAGCAATACACTGGTAACGGGGCGTAAGTGGAAATGAAAGCGAGCGAGTGGAACATATCAGCACCTCTAGCTTGATGAGGCCAAGCGTCGAGCTGCTTCAAGAGCTCAACGAAGGCCAACCCATCGACGGAGAGAAGCAAGGGGTCGGCTTTCTCGTCCAAAGCCCTAACGATCTCGTCCTGCCCGCCCAGCTGCACCAGCTTGTCCCTCAGCTCCAAGACCCTCGCGCGGATGCCTTCGCCAAGCACCGCCCCGTTCTCTGCCCGCGAGAACTTGTCGATGAAGAGCCCCATGATCTCCCTCATCCCGGCTGAGCTCGGGGCGGTCGCGCCACAGATTTCGTGGGGGAACACTCGGGCGAAGAGGCGAGGCCTCGGGGCCGCGGGGCTGCGGGGTAGCGAGGGGATCGCCGGAGGCATGACAGCTCGGCGTGGGCCAGGACGGAGAACCTCCACGCTCTCTTCATTGCGAGGGACGAGGGTCTACCGGACAAGGCGGCATCTTTGGCTAGGGTCTTCGCCGGAGAGGCCGGATTTGAATCGGAGTAAAGTGTGGTCCAATCGCTCGTCGGCGAGGGATAGCGGGAGCGTTCGGCTCTGCACCGGACGACGATGGCGACGCCGACGACGGATTGAAGAAGATGAAGAAGAAGAAGCAGCGGCAGCTCGCGGTCTTCGGATGGCGGTCGTGAGGTTCGAGGTTTCTATCATGGTGGGCCAGTCACCTAAATCCAGAGGAGGAAGAAGAGAAGAAGAAGAGGAGGAAGAAGACAAGAAAAAAGAAAAAAAAAAAAGAGAAAAAAGGGGGTAAAAGGACAGGCGGGAATTTTTTGTTTTTGGTCAAATGGGCGGGAATTTGTTTTGCGACGGACCAATAAATCCGTCGGAAATTTGTGACGGACGAAAAAAATCCGTCGCAAATTTGCTTGCGACGGACTTAATTTTCCGTCGCAAATTTGCGACGGACTTATTTTCCGTCGCAAATTTGCGACGGACTTATTGCTTACGACGGACTTCTTTTTCCGTTGCAAATTTGCTTGCGACGGACTTAATTTTCCGTTGCAAATTTGCGACGGACTTATGTTCCATTGCAAATTTGCGACGGACTTATTTTCCGTTACAAATTTGCTTGCGACGGACTTAATTTTCTGTCGCAAATTTGCTTGCGACGGACTTATTTTCCGTCGCAAATTTGCTTGCGATAGACTTATTTTTCTGTCGCAAATTTGTGACGGATTAAATTTTCCGTCGCAAATTTGCGACGGACTTATGTTCCGTCGTAAATTTGCGACGGACTTATTTTCCGTCGCAAATTTGCTTGCGACGGACTTATTTTTCCGTCGCAAATTTGCGACGGACTTAATTTTAATTTTCCGTCGCAAATTGGCTTGCGATGGACTTATTTTTTCGTCGCAAATTTGCGACGGACTTATGTTCCGTCGCAAATTTGCTTGCGACGGACTTATTTTTTCGTCGCAAATTTGCGACGAATTTTTATTTCGTCGCAAATTCTGTCGCAATTTAGCGACGAAAATTATTCGTCGCTAATTTGCGACGGAAAAAAATTCCGTCGCAAATTTAATCGTAAATTAGCGACGAAAATTTCCCCGTCGTAAATTTCCGTAGCAAAATTCATGTTTTTTTTGTAGTGGAAGTCCCACATTGGATAATGATGTGGTGTTGAGCAATTAATATATCTTAGTTAGCCCATAATTTATTGGCTTAAGCTTTTGAGTGAAAGTGGGTCTAACTTGATATGTTGATAGGTTTGAACTTGAGCTCCCTCTTGGCGATCTTCCAAGGTGAAGGTATCAGGCTTCTGCTATGCATTCTCAATAATATTGAAGTCCCTCCTATGGTGTATTGGGTTGATGCTAAACTGCACATTAAGTGAGGATTGAGTTAATCTCTTACGAATTTCATATCCCTTATGGATGGCGTACTTATTTTCAGTGTAGACTTAATGGAAGTACTTATATGAGTGTGGAGTAGGGCCATTGCTATGAGATTCATGGTTGCTATACAGCACTCATGAATAACCAGGTGCACACACGGCCTATTAACGTAAAGCTCGCGTCAACTATGATCAGTGACAACTCTAGCTTACAAAAAAAATCCTTGAACCATGGAAGTTATAAGCTTCACCATTGGTTCTATTAGTTATTCTCATTTGTCTCTAGTTCATAGTCCGAAAGATACTAGATTCAATGCATCACCCTATAGTGTGAAACCAGCATTTATTCCTTCCTTACTTGGATAAACCTTTTTGAAAGATGCCAACGATTATTAAAAAGAAGGTATCTCAAAATCCTTGATTACTTTCTTTTTTTTTTGTTGTCCCACGTTACTTGAGAAGTTCTCTATTATTCTCTTTATTAATAGGTTCGGTTTACTAACTTAGTAACAACATGAGCTTGCTCGCATGAACTCGTGTCAAGCCAAATGTAAATATTCGTGGCGCCTGTCCAAGGTTCCTTTTAACCAATTTTTTTACTTTTGTCTCGAGACCATATTCAAAAAGGCTATTTAGGAGTAAACCTTTAATTTTCGTGTTTTGGCCATATGTCAAACTAGCTATTGTGATATTTAATATGCTACCATTTCTTCTTCAAGTATGCTAGCCATTTCAATTTTTTTTTACTTTTGACTTTTGTGCTTTGACCATTAGTCAAACTTACTATTGTTCTATTTAATCTGCTACCGTTTCTTCTTTAATTATGCTAGCCATTTTCACATTATTTGTTCCAGTTGTTAAAACATTTAATCCGCTAACCATTTCTTATTTAATCATGCTAGGCATTTTCACATTAGCTCTCCAAGCTGTTACCTAATATTTCCAACTTTATCAGCTTATTTATCCTGTAAATATTAACCCATTCTTGATCATTCTACACACTATAAATAAACGAAATCTCCTACTCCACCTCCTCTCTCTCTCTCTCTCTCTCTCTCTCTATCTCTACTTGTTTCACGTTTATGTTGTTTCTACTATATCCTTATAGTGCAGTGCAAGCATGCCTTAGATGTTCGTGATTTTTCTATCTATCATCGATGGTTCTCAGAATTTTCACAACTTGATCTAAAAGTAGGCCGATCTATGTTTTGTGAATTCAACATTTTAATTTGTCTATTTATTTTCTTTTTATACTCTAGAAGCACGGTGGTGGAGACCTTGACTATTTATAAGCCCGTGGAACAGTCTATAATCCCATGAACCTGTTAAGTCTAGCCCCATGCAGATGGCCAGAACTAGAACATTAGCCCACATTTGATGAAATTTTAAAAAGGTTATCTCCAGTTTCTGAACTAGAATATTTCTTACCCCTTCCAACTATGTGAACCCTGAGGGTTGGCCACCATAAAATTTAAGCGAGATCATTGATTCATTGAATTCAAATCAATCACTGCTAATGATAGAAAAATTAATTTTTGATCTAATCTAGTAGTTATCACTCTTGCTTTCATAATCGGTGTCACAATTTTATTCTTGGTATTTCTCTATGAGTTCATCATCAGATGGTTATAGCACTGTCCAGTGTCCACACAGGCTCACACCATTAAAGTTATTTCATGCGAACAGACCAACACAGTCTCCAAGTCTTCACGATAACTAGTGTATAATTGTTAATTTACGCAAGTTGTATCCTGTTTAGGTAGGAAAATAATACTTCTCCGAATCCAAATACATCAACATGGTATGGAATCACATAAATAGTACAGTTAGTTTGATATAGAATTTAAAAAATGTTAAAATCATAGATTATAGAAGGTAGGGGGAAGCTGATTTTCGAGATAAGGAGGACACAATAGATATTTAATGGATTTTGGATGACACGGATTTGTATATTGGGTGCTTCTTTCTGGTTGTTTGTGCCCCACACTCAACCGGATATGGCTAGCGTGTTTAGCGCCTTCAATTGACGGACATGACACAAGAAAATCTCTGCAAAAGCTAACGATATCTTCTAGGAGTTCTATTAGAAATAAATCATCGTTTAACGAGTTTCCAGGTAACAAATGATGTGTGTGTGGGTGAGTAATTCCGGAAATGGGGTTTTCAGAGTGAAGTGTATGGATGGTTGTGTGTTTACAAGATAGTTACCGAAGGGTAATAAGGTAAGCAAGGATAGATTACAATCGACACCAAGGTATAAAGGATGCACCACGAACCGAGAATGAGAATCGAGATCGACGAAGTTCATTACTGAGGCTTAAATGACAAGCCACCCGCCAAGGTTAAAAGATTTTGAGATAGGAGAAGCTCACCACCAGGGCCTAAAGGAAAACTACTAGCTGGGGATAAAGCGCTTCTTGGGTCACCATCGAGGAGTAATCTACTCTCATAGGACAAAGAAGCCAAAATAGGAGTTATCTCCTCTCCAAAGATTATCGTTGACCTAGAGGAAAATCTCACATATTCTCATTCAAAATCATTTGTATTACAATGGAGGACTCTCCTCTATTTATAGAGGAACTAGGACATACGAAATAACCAAACATTAAAAGACACGGGAACTACCCAATCAATTAAGGACTTAGGAACTAGAAAGCATTAAATACCTAGGAACTAAAGACTTTGACTCTTGAGACTCACAAAACAATTAAGACCTAGGAACTTAGAAATACATTAATGATACATGGAGACTTGAAATCTTGAGCCTTGTAGCTTATCTTCCAAAATTCGTGCTTTATCCTTGATGAGAGGATAACTACCTCAATAAATCAGTGTATATCATTGGAACTTGCTTAAAACAACCACCCATCAATATATTATTGTAATACTCCGGATCTACACTGTGTAATATTGTTCGCTTTAGGTCCACTGAGCTTCACAGCTTTAAAACGCGTTTCACACAAGCTTCCGCTGTGCTGAGAACAAAGCCTTGAGGGAGACCCATAGCTAGGATGGCAGTGCGTGCGCACCAGTGCAGGAGGACCCAAGAGGACAATATTGGGCTGGGCTGAGAGATGGCAGTGCGGCTGCGCCTTTATCCCAGATAATGCATTTTAAAGCTGTGAAGGTCAGTGGGCCTAAAGCGAACAATATTACACAGTGTAGACTCGGGGTGTTACAATTATCGATCCATATAGAAATCAGCTACTAATCTTGTCAAAAAGATATTGAATATCTGAGCGGTTAAAGAAGAATTGACAACTCCTTTAATTGATAGCTTGGTTGATAGTTTCCTCATTGACAACTTCATTCTTTATCCCATCGATATAGATCATAACCAAAATCAGTTTGGGCTTGGATGAACATTGATCGTACCAGGCTCATCGATGGAACTGATTGGGAATGTTCCAAGTATAGGATGCTCCCGCATCAACAAATCTTCACCGATTAGGTTTGAGTGCAACAAAAAAGGAAATTCCAATTTGTTGGGGAACATTGAGTGATTGGAAGAGATTCAAGTATGAAGGTCGAAGTGCAAAGCAAGAAACTGATTAAGTCATCGGCTCATGCTGCATCACTATCAAAAGCTAAACATTTCATGCATAGATGAGATTCAGCATCCAGGTTATGCCGGTTTCCTTTTCTACTACTGAGCCGATGGTGAAAACCATGAAGATGATACTTTCCAAAGGCTTCACCCTTTGGAGGGATCGCTTTTGGAAATCTAGTGATCTTCTACCCATTAGTCAGTCGGTTCATGGAGGAAGGGCTCTTTATCGACTATAACGACCAAGGAGTAGAATTTGTGAACGCCAAAGTGAATGGCCCGCTCAATCAGCTCCTTGAGGGAGACTTCAACGAGGACCTGCTCGACTGTTTGTCCGAGTTCTTGCAGGGACTAACCAACAATCCCCCGGTCGTGATTCAAGTGAACGTATTTGAGTGCGGGGGACTTGTGATCAGCCTGCGCTCTTGTCACAAGTTAGATGACATGTGCACCATGGCGACATTCATGAATTCATGGTCTACCGTGTGTCGGAGTGGAATCAATGAACTAGCCTAGCTGTATTTTGAGCTAGCCTCTTTATTTTCAGTGAAGGGGTTAGTAGTTACTTGTTAGCCTCTACTCCGTGGTGGAGTAAATTTTACGATGAATCGGTTCATGTTAAGCGGTGCGGCCCTATCAAGACTAAAATTTAGTTGCGGCTAAACATGGGCGGATTTCGAGAGCAGAGGTCGTGCGCGCACTTTTCTATAAGTTGAACAATGGATTGAGCAAAACACGGCCACCTAAGGCCCTTTATGGTTTGCCAGTCGATGAACTTGTGCGGGAGAGTCAATCTACTGATACCAACAAATGCATTCGGTAACTTCTATGCCATGGTCATGGGCCAATACACAATGGATCAGAATAACTTAAATTACGGGGCATCTGTGAAGGTGATCCATGACACCTTTGTAAGTGCCAAGACAAGGTACGCGGCGATAGCGAATAGAGAATCATGCATGAACATGGTGAAGAATTCTATAAGAGAATCCAAGGAATGGGCTCACAGTGATGAAGAGAATGTGGTGGCCATTTCAAGCTGGCGTGGATTCAAATTTCGTGACATCAATTTTGGGTGTGCGAAGCCGGACTTGGTGAGCAACAGGTGCATTCCTGTTCGAATGGTTTTTCTCGTTGATAGTAAATCTAAGGGTGGAATCGATGCATGGATCATACTAAGCCCAGAGGAGAAAGTTCTTTTTGAGCAAATCCCAGTCATTGTGGCATTCGCTTCCTACACCGGGTGTTCATGAACCCACAATTTTGAAGCAATGAGATTGAGTGGGCTGATGAATAGCCAGTGCATCATGTGTCAATAAAGGTGGATAGTCCCACCAAGCTCTATGGTTCTTATCTATTAAGATGCAAGCATTGGGTGTGTGATCAGAAATTGCATTTGCTAGACAGGTAGTGGCTTCTGTAATCTGGACACAACAGAATTAGTGAAATCTCCCAATCTTATACGGGATTCTCTTGTTGGAAATGGAATGATTCCTCTAAACAAACTCAGAAAGCATTTTTTTTATAATGAAGCTTTTCCCGAAACAAACATACCTTAAGGCGTTTGTTTTACCAAAAAGTTTCTTGATAAATGAAATTATTTTTTAAGGAAAATAATTAGTTTTTATTTGTTTGATAATTAAGGGAAAGGAATTCCTTCTTGCCACAAGGGAAAGTTGTTTTACCCTAATTGGAACTTGTTATTTTCAATCCATGGTTATAATTGGTGCTCAACTAACTACATCACCAATGTTTGAAGAGTCTCGAACCTTGTCTATCTAATTTACATTTCAAGCTTTCCTTAAAACCCAATTGGTGATAATGTAATTTGTGAGATCTCTCGAACAGGCTTCTAATTATTTAATCCATTTGACATATATGCTATATCTTCGCCGAGTGTCTTCACTTACACAAAACATTTGTAGCCACCAAAAGCTATTAGAAATGATATCCTTAAGTTCAAAGTTTATTGCGGGGTTAGATTCCTTGGATTTTTGTTTTGGGCCTATCTTGGACTCTAGCCCATCTTTTTATCCATATCATTGACAACACGATTTACATTTGATACCTGAATTGACCTCATACCCTAAAAACCTCCAACTTAAGCTTTAATTTCAATTGTATCTTTTGCCTTATAAAAAACCTTCCACTTTACGTCAAGCCTCAATTCTGCTATAAACTTCTTTTGACCCATAAAAACCGTCAACTTTAGATCATATCTCATTTTACCGTAAACTTTTGTTTTGTACTATAAAAATCCCAAACTTTAGGTTTTGTCACAATTTTACCGTCTAGTCCCAATTTTACCCAAAAATTTTTATAGTCTCATAAAAAATCATAAACTTTTACTTAAGTCGCAAATCTGCCCCATTAACCCTCCGCCCACAATGTCTCCTTGACAACTGAGTGATATAAATCTCCAAAGCATGAGCTGTTCAAGCATGAGCTCTCCTACCACGGGGGATGGAACATTCCCAAGCAGGAGAGATTAACAAACGCAAAATTCCTAAGAACAATTTTGACGAAGGGTTAATGGAGAGTAGATTTGGGACTCAAGTAAAATTGGTCATTTTTATGTGACAAAAAGATTAGTATGAAATTGAAACTGAACCTAAAGCTAGGATTTTTTTTATGAGACAAAAAAATAGGGTAAAATTGACAATGGACCTAAAGTTAAGGGTTTTTTATCAGACAAAAATAATTTAGGATAGAATTGGGACATAATCTAATGTTAGCGATTTTTTATGGGACTAAAACAAGTTTAAGGTTGAATTGGGACAGGACCTACAGTTGGAGGTTTTTTTATGAAACAAAAGCCAAAGTAAGAGGTTTTTTAGGGTATTAGGCTTACCCAAATTGAAATTTGTGGCAGCCTAGCTTGAGAAGAAAAATAGAGGTTTAGTAGAGACAATGGGCACAACACACTATTTTTCTCATGTAATTAGGTTTTAAGCAGAGACATAAAGAGTCTTAAGATTTTTTGAACCACTTATTGTAATTCTTGAATTTCCAAAAAGAATTTTGCTTCTTCTCTCCTCGTGATTTTTCCAGAAAGGGTTTTCTACGTATATTTGTTTGTGTTTTTATTCTTCTCAATTGTAATTTCATTGTAGTTTCCGTAGTGGTCATAACACTCAATAAGAGAAACACAATAAGAGTACTTATACAATATCAATATTCTTGTTCAGGAGTTTGAGTTCAATCCTTAATTTTCTTATCCAATAAAGGACGAGACTATGTCAAATTTAGGTGTCAACATTATGCCAAAATAACAATGTCCTTGAATGAAAACATGCATTATGGCGACATCAACAAGCTCAGATGCACCTAAAACAAGAAACATAAAAGGACTTCACTTCGTAAAAGTGTGGGCTATAAATGAAAGATTCTCGTATCATTTTAAAAGCCATTTTTTCTGGACTAAGAAAAAAGAACTGAAAACTAACGCAAAATAGAGATGACTAAGGAGAAGGAAAATGCAACTAGAAGTTGAAAAGGATTAAACTAAATTGGGTTGTGATAGTTTATGGGCCGCCCTTATTAGGCAAATTGGCCCATATTCAACAAAAGTAACTGCAAAAGGCAGTTACTTGTATTTTAGTGGGATGCAACTTTCGAAAGGGAAGTTGCGTCCTTTTTTTCTACAAGAAATAAGAAGTATGAAAAAAGTGATATACATGAACAAAAAGAAAAATAGAAAGGAAAAAGGTTTCTCTAACTCTCACTCTCGGTCGTTCTCTTCTACACTCAAAGAACATAAATTCGAACTCTCTCGAAGTTGCAAACGTGAATTTAATCTGTGGAAATCAAGGTATGTTCCGATGCGTGATATACCTTTCAAGTATTCCTAAGGACGTTTTTTCGCATTTTTTCGTTTATGGTATTTGTAATCCGTGTTTCCAACATTGGTATCAAAGGAATGTCTTGTTCTTGTTTTCTAATCGTATGTTATTTGTAATAGAAATTAATGTGATAGACCTGTTTTCGTACGCACTTTTCACTATTCATACGTGATTTTTTGCTTGCTCATCAACAAAGATCGGATGGAAATTTCAAATTGGTTCCGATGGCCGCTCGGGTATGAAAACCACACCCAATCGTATTGTTTAGGACCACTTCTCGGAGTTCCGCCCATCAACAATCATTTTTTAATACACGGGATGGTAGAACTTGTCAAGATGAGTAAAACAAGGGGTGGCACGTCGTTGGGGGAGGCTGCACACACCCCTATGTGCAATTGCAAGGGGCGGCCTCACCTCACATACTGACACTCCCTGGAATAGTGCCCGCTTGCACGGTTTGTGTGCGCATCAACCGCGCGTAGGGGTGGCTAATGTCATGCCAACATCAGCCACGAGGGTCACCAGTCGAGCCGACCCAACCCGTTTGACCTGTTACTTGACTCAATGGACCGATCTGACCCGATTGACTCGCCGTTGGCCGATCGTTGACCATTGACCTACTCGAAAGAAGAAGGAGAAGAAGAAGGGTGAGAGCTTCAATCGGAGCGTCCTTTGTATCGGCGTGTTCATAATGGCTTGCTTTGCATTTTGGTATATTCATATTATATGTTTGATGCTTGTAAGGATGTGAAAATGCATAATGATACCCTATAATATGCATTTTTCTGGGTATTTGTGGTATTTTCTTTTGTATTTTTGGAAATACAATTGTTAGCTCACGTGTATATAAATAAGCGTTTCGTATATTGCTGTACCATGGGTTATGAGTAATCCTTTTTTTGTTTACCATTAATTGCAAAACAATGATACATAGGATACACTCGTTTATATTTCCAAGAACGGATGAACAAAAGTCGAGACTCTCAAGGCTAAGAAATGAGTTAATCATTTATTGATAGGACGGTGGTGTTGACATGATGACGCACATTATTAAGGTCAACAACATGATACAAGATATCATTTGAAATGGTTGCCTTATGGCAGATTTTGAGAAGGTTAAAGCCCTAATGGCCACTCTCCTAATGGAATCGCGAGAAGTATTGAATGGTCTTTGGGAAATCAACATTGTTTCGGATTACAAGAAACTTGTAGAGGATTTCCTGAGAGAATATATAAAGGTTGGGGCAATGGCGACGTTGACCATTGGCATGAATGCACCTTGGTGTAGAATGAATGCACCCTGGCAAAACCCTAAGGGATTTCCGAGGGTTTCCCCTTGGCTACCAAATTCAACCATAAGATTTACTATGACTTTTTGTGAGTCTTTCCCAGTTTATGTATAGCACATGAGGCGCTGAGGTTATGTCTTTAAGTTTAGTCATCGCTTATGAATATTTTCTTTATATTGATATTTATCATTTCTTTAGGACTAGTTGATATTTCCATGTCATGTAATACTTATACGTCGTTTATGGAATATTTAGTTTTGAATATTCGTTGGCTTTGTTCTTATATTAATATTTCCTTGTGTATGTTATATGTGAGTGGATAGTTTTGGAAAGTTTTAGTAGCTTAAAAGAACTTAATTTTACATAAATAATTATATTAATGATAATTTTAAACTAGGAATTTTAGATGATGATTGGGAACGTAGTGACCTTTCGAATCTAAAATCTTATGTGAAATTATTCATCAATGTAATAGGTTTGTCGAAAATGGATGCATAAATGTTAGACATTAATAATTCATGCATATATGTCTAAAATGTTTAGATACAATGGTTTCAGTATCTGATAACATAGTGGTTGAACTAAACAATGGAGAGAAATTGAACGACGATAATTATGAGATCTAGAATATGAAATCCAATTTGTGCTATAAGAGCAAGAAGCACCTAAAGCTTTAACCAGGTTATGGAAGGACTTGAAGATGGAAATACTGCACAACACAAAAGGGATAAAGATGCATTTGATTCATGGAAGAAAATGAACTCTATTGATCGTATTACGTTGCTGAGTAGTATGAAAAATGATATCATGACAATGCCAAAGACATGTGAGCAACACTAGCAATAAGGTTTGGTCAAACTTTTGTGACTAAATTGAGACAACTCATAATTAGGTTTGACTCATATAAAAAGCCTCATGAACAACCATGAAACAACACTTGAGGTGCATGTCAAACATGATAAGTAAGCTGAAGGATGCTGGCTTGTTGACACCTATTTTTAATTGCCCAATTAGATTAATTGCAAAAAAATTAGAAGTTAAATTTTTAACCCCTAAACAAAAAAAAAATTTCATTTAACTGCATGGCATGTAGACCTTAGATTCATTTTGCATTAATAAGAATTAAAAAAATAAAATAATTTTATTAAAAAAAATTTATTAAAAAATTTTAAAAAAAATTGGAAAGGGCAGGGTCGACCCGGCCCTCTCTCTTCTTCCCCCATGTGGGCCCAGCCCATATCCTATCTTCCATTCCTTCAATGCGAGCTAGGCTCAACCTAGCCAACTCCCTATTTCCTCCACAGCTGGTCTCTCTCCCTCTCTCCTCCTTCCCTTGCTATCTTCTGTATTGACTGCCGCCTAAGAAGACATGGGGAAGTGGCTCCATTGCACAAGTCTGGCCACCAAAGTCATGTAGTAGAGAGCAGTTGAAAGCCATTAAGGGCAACAACTTCTAGGGCGGGGCAAAGGCCATCGGCCACTATAAAAGACAGATAGAGAGGAGAGAAAGGGGGTGGCCCCTTTGTTTAGAAAATAGAGCACAGAGCAAGAAAGAGATATCAGAGAGTACGAGAGCGAACCGAGAGTTTACAAGTTGCAATGAGAAGCCATAAGCCTCATCGTTGCCTGCGGATCAGCTGACAATCCCCAGAGTTGATGCCCCCAATCAGTGAGCTTACTCGGCCTTCAAACTCCCCTGTTTTGTCCTGTTTTCCTTGCATAGGTTGGCTGGGACTTGCGTCGGCCGTTTCGCGCGAGTTCCGACCCATACCGATCCTATTTGGGGTTAAGATTCATCGTCAGAGGTGATCCATGGCCATCGGGATAAGTCAAAGCCTCTGAACAGGTCATACTTGCCCTGTTTCAACAATGAACACCAAGTGTTCGACGGATTGCCTCAATGAGGCTAAGTTGATCTTGGTCGCCAGCCAACGAGCGAATGGTGGGACGGCAGACTGGGCGGTCGGTGAACTTCGTGGGGATCTTGGGAGGTGAAAGCCAGGTCGGAGTTAGCTTGGGTCGGCCGACGAGACGCCAAATCTCGCTTGGGCGATGTCCCTGCGTGCCTGCGGGCGTGGGGACCAACCTGACTTAGTTCACAACCTGGGTTGACCGCCTAACCCTGTTTGAATCCGAAGATCCGACTCGAGTCTTTTGACTCGACCCGGTGATTATTATATTAATATTTTTCATTTTTTCCATGTTATTATTATTATTATTATTATTTCTAAAATATATATAAATCATTTTTTTATTTCTTTCAAAATTAGGAAATAGTTTGGAAATTAGTATTCTTGAATATTTTTCAAAATTATGTGAATTATTTGATTGTCAGTCATGTTTAAAGTTGGATAGGTCTATAAGGCTGTATGATAGTATTTTACATGTTATTTTTACTACTGTTGTATTATTATTATACAGGTTGTTTCTAATTAGAATATATTACATAAAATGTCATGTTTTGAATGTCGTCGCCTTAATTAGGATTAGAACCTTAGGTTGCATATCTATCTTGACTGCTAATCGTTAATGATTATGCACTCACTTGATCACGTCACATGTTAGGAGATAGGTCATAAAATCAATCTAAATTGCTTAACAAATATTTTTTTGAAATAAACAGGATGAAAGGTACTAAAAGGGCACTAGTCACTTAACTAGTGTAATTAAGTTCTCGAACTCATTTAATCTCTGGTTTGTAGGAGTAAGATGATTCTCTTGTCACCTTATTTAGATTTCTAATTGACTCACCTTAAATCGATTAATGGCGACTCCTAGATAAAAATCACTTGCAGGTTAAAAATCTAAACCCTAAGTCGTGATATGGTACGGGCTTGAGAGAGCTCGAGTTAAGTCCTGAACCTAAACTTAGCATGTACCAGGCGAAACCTCCATTTTCTTTGAGAAAACTAGAGGTCGGTCGCGATAGACTGGCAACTCCGCTGGGGAACTTTTTTAAGTGGACTTAGGTCAAAAATTTTATCCTATTCAAAAACATTTCTGTTTGACAGCGAGAATTCTAGGTACGTCCCTGACTTGTGAGGTATTAAATGTTTTTGTAGTTAAGAGTTATAAGAAGCATAGTTTTTGTTGACCCCTTATTTTGCAGGTTTGAAAGTTGGGAGTGAGAGTTCATTTCCTAAACATTTGAAGTGATGATTGTTTATGAATTTTTGTGCATACTTTAATAATTCAACACTATACTGTTGTACACACAACCATGCCATTGGACCTGGGCCGCGATAGGGCATTTTAAGATAGTGTTAAGAAAAATACGACCTCAAACGTGAGAACGTTATATAGAGGTTGCCTTTCATTTGCCTGAAATTTCTTTGTGAATGTCATCAAGTGTCTACCTTTAGCCACTATCCACGTAACTATAAGATATTCCTTTCGACTTGGCCGAGCTTAAAAAGGCTTGATACCAATGTGAGACTGCGATAATTAGGCATCCTTTTAGCTTTACTTTGCTGAACCAGTCTAGATAGAAATCGAACCTCACTTCTCATGCACATGTCTTTACGATTGCCATGATTCCCGGTAAAGTAAGTTTTCCATTCTTGCACTTTGCAATTTATTTATTTTCATATGTCCAGATTGGTCCATAATTAGTCTAGGTTAGTTGTGGGTTTAACACCATGGTCATTTTGAAAGAAATAGTCACTAAAACATTTTCAGAATATTTACTTCCAATTTACAGTATTGTTTTTATAAGCACGTTATAAATCATTGTTTTTCCCATGCGATTTCTTGTTTTCAAAAAAGGGAGAAAATTGTGTATAAATAAAAAAGGATGCGGCCCATTGACACTACTAGCGCCTCAGCCTAGTGGTACCCGAGAGTGAAGCAGTCCGAAGCGATTGAGGTTCGAACCTCAAGGTCGTTGTTGTAAAAAAAATAATGTAAAAATTTTTTTGCATTTTTTATTTTTGCAAGAAAGGAAAATTAACAGGGTATAAAAATACAAGATTAGACTAAGTCATGGACTGATTCCTTATGAGTTCTTATACTAATTCACTATCACTTCTTAACAGGTAGTAGGCAAAATGGCCGAGGAAAGCATGCTCGATCGTCTCATTAACACGGAAAACGAAATGAAGCTAGTCCTCAATGCAATGCAAAATCTCACGAAGCAGGTGGAGTCCATCCAAAGCAAACTCACTCCTACGACTACATCAATTGAGGTGATGTTACCACCACCATTTATTGGAAATGATCAAGCCACAGCCAGTGATAGCAAGATGCCCATGCTAGAAGAGGATTCGCTCCCACTTGCAATCAGGAAGGATAAACTCGTAAGTACACCAATGATAGAACATGACAAATACCTTGCGAAGGTTGAGGAAATGTTGAAACAGTTACAGGGCCCGCAACATTCTATGCTACTTAACCTATCTGTGTACAAAAGGGTCAAGGTGTCAGAAAAGTTCAAAATGCCAGAATTCAAAAAATATAACGGCACCTTATGTCCCAAGCACCTCATGCCGTAGGCACTACTTGCACATGTATCACGCGCGAATGATCAAGTATGTCGATAATGAACTTTTCATGATCTAGACCTTTTAAGTAAGCTTGACAGGACTAACTTTGACATGATATATGTCAAAAGATGTAGATGCCTTCAAATCTTAGGATGATGTCGCTGATGCATTCCTTAAGTAGTACCAATTCAACCTCGACGTCACATTTTCTCGTGATGACCTCAAACGCACTGAGAAGAAGAAGAGTGAGTCGTTCAAAGAATATGCTACTGGATGGAGGAACTTGGCCGCCCAGGTCATCCCAGAATTTCTTGACTAAGAATAAATAAAGCTGTTCATTAAGTCTCTCTCGTATGAATACAGACACCGCTGGTTGGTGCCATTGCTAAGTCACTTAATCGGCTTGTCCCAGTGGGCGAATGAATTAAGACGGGATAGCGTGATGAGTGGTTCATGGACCCCGCCTCCACAAGCAAGAGACTTAGCATGAAGAAAGAGAAAAAACCCCTGACAGATGTGGATGTTACATACTCCTACATAGTTCATCTTTCACCGACAATTCAGATGAGTAGTGGATAGCAATCGGCCTCAAGCCTCCAGCCTTCCCAAAGGCGATCTAACAAAAAAGCAATTTACCCCACTTCCAGGATCCCTTTCTCAGGTGCTGACCATATTCCGAAAGAAGAATTTGCTCTCAGCCGAGCTGAAGCGGCCCAACCCGAAGAACTTTTCAAACTATACCCCGTCCAAGAAATGCGACTATCACATGGGTGAGATAGGATATTCAACGGATGACTACTATGCCCTCAAGCACTGGGTTTATAATTTGTGAGACACCAAGGTATTCTCGTTTTGGATGCCCAAGTCAAATGTCTAGAACAACCTATTGGTAGAGCATGAGAGTGAAGTCAACGCCATATTCGGTTTCGACGTTGGTCGAATTAAGAACGTGAGGGTATACACCACGGACATTTATGACGGATTGGTGAGGGTAGGATACTATCCTAAAGACGAGGTACCACCCCTCGCCTTGATGAAAGAGAGAGTTGCCAAGATGGCAAAAGTAGGCTTGATTGTGTATACCAACCATATCAGTATAGTGGCCACCATTTCCCAGTCCATTGGCGATTGGGAGGAGGAATTCACAGCACTGAGCGCTGGGGGAAGTGAAACAAGCTCTATGTTAGAAAAATCCCCTACTGAAATAATATGGCAGGATGATGAGTTACTACAATGGCAAGGCAATATACAACAATACTCGCCAACCCTTAAGTCCATGGACATGATATTTCCTACCCTTCTATGAAAGAAAATGATCATAAGGAAGCCAAGACATGCTACCCCCGAGTAATTCATCAACTACAATCCCTCTAGGTCCCGTGATTAACGCTCCGGAGAAGTTGGGCACTCACTAGATGATTGTAGTGCCCTGAAAAATAAAGTCTAAGACCTATTGGATGTTGGGGCATTCATTTTTCGTGCCCTGTGGCTGTGCTACGGTAGGAACGACCTCCTGGTCATGCCTAGCATCCATGCCTCTGCTCCTGGACTACTCGACAAGAATAGCATCCCTGATGGATGGAATGGCATGGATATGCCGACATTAGTGAAAAGAAGAGGCAACAAGCTGGACTCCTGGAATGACAAGTTCGGAGACTTCTTCATCAGCATAATTGACGAAGGACCGGTGGAAAGAATAGGTGTTAGTCCGCTTGAGTAGAATTCTTCTTCCCCCTTTTTGCATGAATCCCTGGAAAATGGACTATCCTTGCATTTTTTTTTTTGTCATCATTTTTTCCTGAAGAAATGTCTTTTTGAACTCTCTCTCTCCTAAGGTTGTAAATCTATGTGTTGTAAATAAATAATATTTTGAGGGCATGAGGTAGTATCCCTAACGGGCTCGTTGATGATATCCAACCATGTAAATTAAAGTGTTTTAAGGCCCTGGCTTCCTCACGCTTCCTCGTTTATAAACTTTTGAAAATAAAATGAACATTCAATCATTTTTCAAAAGGACCGAAAAAGTATGTTGATAGAAAGACGTGTATGCTCATAAGTCCTATTTGTTTTTCTAACTCGCTCACTTCATGTCTCTGAGTATACTCCCTTTTGATTTGTTGTTACGAAGGAGCATTTAGAAATGACACATCAAGTCCCAATAGGGGTGAGCAAGATGAACCGCTCAAATCGGGACTGGATCGGACCGATCGGTTTGGTCCGGTTCTCAGGACTATCGGTCCGGTTCCTAGTTCCTAAAAGTGGAATTGGTTTCCGGGCGGTCCGGTTCCCGGTTCTAGGGTGGGAACCGGACCGTACCCGACTAATATATGTATATATATCTAATTTTTTCATATTTATATTTATTTATTTTTTACATATATATTTAAATAACAAAAGAAGCATTTGATAGTTCGTTTTTATTCAGTTGCAATGGGACCAACCCAAAAATGCTTTCATGTATTGGTCCCAAAAATGCTTCCCGGTTCCCTCTTGCCTTTATCAATTGGTCCCATTGGAACCGGACTGGACCAGACCGGATCAACGGTCTAGTCTGGTCCGTTGGTCCGGTCTTTGGTCCACGGTCCCAAGATTAGCCGGTCCGGTCTCCGGTCCTAGAAACTAGGAATCGGTCTTCTCGGTCTGGTTCTCGATTCTTGGGTTGGACCGGACCGGATCGAGAACTGCTCACCCCTAAGTCCCAATGATGATGACAAACTGAAAACATGTGGTTCTTCCTAACCACAGGATTGCCAACATGCACACTATGTCGTCCTTCCTGAGCACGTGGGTGATGGCATATCGCGGAAGCATTCACAAGGTGATCCACTCGTGCTTCGATCTATCATCTATTTTACCGCCAAGAGACTTGCCCAAGGTCGAGCCTCCCGTCGGTCTAATGCCAGGTGCGAAATATGTCATGAAAAGATTTGTGCTCGACAGCTTTCCATCTCGAAACTCAAAGCTGTCGCGAAGAGGAAAGGGTTAAATTCCAAAAGGGAACCCTCACGTGTGGAACTGGTCATGGCGCTCGTGTCGATTGCTCTCTTGGACATTACCAAGCTAAAGAACGCGCAATCCAAGCCGTTCCTAATTGCACACGTGGTGAACTTAAGTGGAAGGACAGATCTTCTACTGCACGAGAATTCCTGCGGCAATCTCTACACGGTGGTGCACTGGAAGTCGGTGGTCCAGGTGAATGAACCTGGGTTACATGGCATGGTGGGTATGATGCGAGATGCGATAACAACCTCGCTTGCTAAGTTAGCGAGTGCGAGGAGCATTTGGGCGAGATGGTGAAGAACTCGGGGGGACAGTTTCAGGAAGAACTGCGAAAAGGCGACACCAACGTCCTCGCGTTCACCAGCTGGTGTCGGTTTCCACTGCGCCGGGTTGATTTGGGTTAGGGTGAGCCTGAGTTCGTGAGTAGCTTATGCTCTCCGTTTGACTCCGTAAGTTTGATGGATCACAAGAAAGGTGACGATGATGGTGGAATTGTGGCGCGGGTGAGCTTGACTGAAGACAACATGGATCTTTTCTGTAAACAACGAGACATTCTAGAATATGCTTCCAACAAGTAGAAAGCTTCAATACGAATTGATTGAATATGTCGCGTAGTCAGTGAAATGCACGATCCTATCATATAGTTGTCCACATATGATTAGTGGAATATATAATTTATACATGCAGATCGTAAACTCAAATGTAATGTCAAGATCTTCTATTTGATTGATTTAAATTTTTAGTATAATAGAAGTATGTGGATTGGCGCAAATTACTTGCGCATGATCATGCCAATTTCTTGCATATCATACTTTTGGACCATTTTTTTTTGTTGGTCCTATACTATCTCTCACTCACTATATACACTTAGACTTACGCCCCACCTCTTACAGGGTATGGGCGTCGAAATTCACATGTTAAACTACGCGGCCCACCCCTACCCCCTTGCGAAGGTGGGGATTCGAACTTCCCACCTCCTCCTTACTTGAGAAGGGGGCCACTGGGGTAAACCCCCAGTGGTTATAATTTTGGACCATGTCCGCATGTTTATCGGTTTCAATTTGCCAAGGGACTTTGACCGGAAAATTTTTGCAAATTCAAGTATTTGATTGCAAAAATTTATATTAGGAGGACCACATCGAAAAATCCAATATTGACTAGAAGTCTATCTCGATAATTGATCTTGACGTGCCAAACAAAACGAGGGGAGTCCAAGATGACTCATTGCAGGCTCGGTTTGAACACCTCACTCGGAAAGGAGTAGGTTAAGCATGAGTATTCTCTACGATTCGTAAGTACTTTGTATGTTAATTTCAAGTAATCTACCGGCTCAACTTGTATTTTAATACTCTGCAATTAGTGAACCATCACCAAGTTAGTTTGAGAATGGCCCAAATGACAATCTTGAGGAAAAGGTGTGACGGGCCAGGCAGCGGTGCGCGGGGAGGAGGGATGGCGGTGCGTTTGCGCATTGGTCCTATGATGTGTGCAGGGAAGGGAGGGGGAGCCTCTTTTATCCCATATCGCTTAAAGGGGAGTCTTGAACTGGCTTATAATGCTTAAGGTTCTATATCTATATAACGCGTTTTAAATCTGTGAGGGTTAGTGGGCCCAAATAGAACAATATTACACAGTGTAGACCTAGGGCGTTACAGGTGGTGGTATCAGAGCTAACTCCCCACTACATGTGGGGCCACGTGATTAACAAACTATTTACCAACTATTTAATGTAATTAACAAACTTTTTTTTTCAAACGACTTTATAACTTTTCCCATTAAATAACCAATCAGCTTTGTTTACAAGTCTCGTTGAGTTGCTTCCCAACTATTCTCTTGAGTTTCACCACTTTAATTTGTCTTAGGTTACCGACTCTTTTTACAATTAAGTAATCAACTAGTTTTGCCTCATCAATTTCTTATTTGAGTTAGTTACCAATGCTTATTTAGTTTTTTTCTGCAATTAATGACTTCTTTTGTCTCTAACAAAATGAATCTTCTCTTATCTATAACCAACTTTTATTTACCTTTCTTACAAATCCTTAAATGTACTGTATTGTTACATGAAATTGCCAATCTTTATTTTATTGATTTACCGTCTTTTTTCCAAATTGAGTAGCTCTTTAAAAGAATATTCATTCCACCGTTTAAAAGGAGAAGTAATATCGGCAAAAGAGTGCACAAGATAAGATTTGGTCAAACTTTGACGGGATGAAGATGAGAAAATATTTGGTGGATTTGATGAATTTCTCTGCCGAAATAAGACGCCTACACACGCGAGGCTGGGAGTGAGGCGTCTACGCCTCATCACGGTGAAGCCTTCCAGCACAGGCGACACCTTCTGTGATTTGAGCAGCAAATCCGTTCGCACCCCCTGCACCAGCGAACACCAGAACTTCAACAGCTCCACCCGCCGTGTCTGCCAGCAATCCCCGAGTGCCCGTGACATCGGCAAGCCCCTGCGAGCTTCCAAGTACCGTGCCATGACCACTCCTCGCCGCCGGTTGTTGTTCAAGTCGAAACCCCAATTAAGGCAGTTTCTGGATTGAATATTTAACTGCCTAAATTGAGATTATTTGATTGTAACTTGATTTGATTTGATTTGTTAGGCGTTACTGAATGTGCAGATTGCTTGTTTAGGCTGTTTCATATATATGTTTAATAATTGGGGATCTGATCTTTGGGACCAAAGATTGGACCATCAATTAAGTTTGTTTCCTTATTTGTAAATATTAAATTAATATAGTCAATCATGTAGGGTGGTATATTTTATATGTAATTAAATTAGGCACATGCATCATATAAACAATGTCAAAAAAGATTGAATTGCATTGATGTATCCTAAATTAGAAATTCCTATCTTAGATGCATTAGGAATCATATAGTAATTTGAGAAAAGAATAAACTTCATTTAGTGCATAATTAGGATTTAATATATATTATTCATAATTGGTTAAAATCATTTATTTTAAATCATAAAAAGGAAATACCAAAAATAGTTAGCATTGTATTGTTAGGTCATCTTTTAATAAAGGTCATTAAGTCGTACAAGGCATCCTAAAGTTTAGTCTTTTATTTCTATAAAATGAAAAATACACAAATAATCTCACATAATTTAGATAATAGGATTGGACATAATGGAGCTTTTGGTTTGCTTAGCACATTAAGGTTCTCTACCCTTTTCTAGCAATTTATTTATTATTTTGATTTATCGAATGTTAAATTCTTGTTTGTGCGCTTGCATGATCACCAATCAAATACTATTGGTTTAAAATTAAAATTGATGATATTTTTTAAATAAAAGAAAAGGTATCAAAAATACATTAGATTTATTTAGCGTAATTAAGTCCCTATATTCATAGAATCTCTAATTCCCGGAAGTAAAAGGTTCTTGCAATTGACTTGGGTTTCTAATGAACCCATAATTGAATACTGGTGAGTCTTAGATGTTTACAATTGCATGTTTAATTAATTAAATTAGAACCCTAAAGTTGATATTGGTATGGGCTTGGGATTGTTTGCACTAAGTATTTGCTTAGTAATCCATTATCTTTCCCTTGGTGGTTCTCTAGGAAGGTCGCGACATTAACCCAATGGAAAAGTTGGTAAAGTAATAAAAATTAGACATTAATAGATAACTCATTAAAGAGTTGATAATCCAAAACTCGTAGGTAATTTGATAGAAGAATTGATGAATTATTTAAATAAAAGTCAGTAATTTCATATAAGAGTCGGTAAATTCAAGGAGTACTTGAAAGGGTTAAATAAAAGTGGGTAAAAAATTAGAATAGTTGGTAATTAAAAAGAAACTTAATGAGTACTAAAACAATAGTTGGAAACAAAAACACTTATGGGTAAATTAAATAGAGTAAACTTAGTAAGCACCTATGATTAAGACTGGTAATTTCTAAAATATTTGATAAATTCAAGTTGTTGCTAAGAAGTGCATATGCAATTTGGCATGGGCAGACGTTGATTGAGGCAGTGGAGAACAAGGAACGCAGCTCCTGTCGGCCACCAACCACGCACGCATACACTCACTCACCTTCACACACTCACCTTCAGCAAGTAGGAGGATGGATTGTCAGAATTCATTCAAAGCCACAAAACCAACAGTAAGAGGATGTCGTTCCTGTTTTCAAGAAAATGGACCTAGACGAAAAGAACAAATGAAGAAGAACAGGGCATGCGCTGAAATCAAACGTTGAGTGAAGCAGAGGAATAGCAGTGGATAGGAGCATTGATCGGCGCATGAAATTAAGGAAAGAAGGCAGAGGACAAGTTGAACATCCAGCGCAAGACAAGGAGAGAAGATAGAAGATAGACTGAAGATAGAGTGAAGCAATGAGTAAGCAGGGCGTGTGCCCTGAACAGTGGAAGCAAGAGGGAGGATGCTTGAGAAAAGTTGAATGTATAAGAGAGGATGGATGACGAACTTCAGGGGACGAAGGAAAAAACCCATATTAAACGCCAACCTTCCTCCTTCGTGAACCTCCGAACGACACCACCACCAGCAATCCACCACCAAAGCCAATCAATCAGTCTCGGCCCCTCTCTGTCCGAAGTGACCACTCGGCCGAGAATGACAGTGGAAGAACCCACGTCCACCACCAACTTCATGGCCATCATATAACCATCTTCGGGCCACCACTCCCCACAGTAGCCCCACCGTGAGCCCCCACTCCTGCCGAAGCTGCACCTTGTCCTCGCGCCATTGTGGCATCTTCCCAGTGACACCCTCAACAAGTCCTGGCACCTCGTCAAGTTTTTCCTCGAGCTCGTATCCCCTACCACTCCTCCAGCCGTGACCCAGCGCTGCTCTGTGTTCCAAGCAAGAGGGGTCGAAGTGCTTCGCGCTCACTCGGTCTGATTTCATTGGTTCAAGCTTCGTTCGTGGACTACCACAAGTGCTTCGAACATTAACTCGTACGCTCGTTCCAGTCCAGCATCGCAGGAGAACCAGGTAATTACACCCTCCCTTGTTCTGCCCTGTCTTAGTAAAACCCAAGGCTGAGGTGCGTTTGTGTTACCCATATGTGGATAAGTTTCTATCGATAATTCAAGATGATTTTGTTGTTCCAGTATCGTTTCAAGATAAGAACTAGTTCGAATTCGTGAGTAGAGCCAATTTTTCTAAATGCACTACTGTTTGATGAAATGCTTGCACGAGACCGTGCAAATGAGGAACTTTGAGAGGTCCTTTTGGTGTGTTCAATTGACCATTCCCCAAGAAGTTAGTTGCGTTTGAAAGCTTGTGTTTCACACTTTCATTTTGATAAAATATAGTTTTCTTGAAATATTTTGTGTGGTATATATAAGGGCGTGAACTTGGCCAGTTCACTGGTCTGGCTGTTCTAGGTTCAACTCAGACTTGCAGGAATAGCCAGACCCACGACTTTGGAGGGGATTTTAACCACGACTTGTTTGAGTTTCGTGAGCTGTTACTGAGATTTTCATCTCTTGGTGCGTATTCGTATAACCTCGATACTTTATTCCATTAAAAGATCAACTGCAGATTTCAATCGAGAGCCACGAGCATGGCTGGAAGAAACAGGCTTGGGCAATCTAATGCATACCAAAGGTTCGACAAAATGCCCAAACCAAGTTTCAATCTTGAATGGTTGATTCCAGCGTGGTTAATATGATTTTTTACGTGCTGAATTTGTCCATGTGCATGTAAATCAATCATAGTACAGTTTGATGACTTAAAATTATTTTTAAAAAAAATTAAAAGGTTTAAAAAAAACGAAAATCTAGGAATTTTAAAAAATGTAGGATAGTGTTAAATTAGACAGAAACGACTTCTTTAGAACTTTCCTAAATTTCTAAAGTCATTTTTAAAAAAATTTATTCTTTTTTTTTTTTGTATTTTACGGAGTACGATAATCATTTTCTTAAATAACCCATTTTGCGTAGATTTGAATTACGTAGTGTAATTTCATGCATTTAGAGTAATTTCACGCATGTTTACCATTTCGCTCACGGGAGTCCTGTCCCAAGGCGTAATAATAAGGCCATGTAATATTCTTGGCCCGACTCGCATCGGATTTTCCTTCTCCACATTTACTTTCAAGTCATTTCAATTCCTTGGTTGCTTACTTACCACACTGCTTATCAATGAATTGAGTGTTAATTTTTTTCCTAGATTAGGTTAGGACTAGTCTATATACAGGAGAAGACAACCATACAAAAACATTTGCATGGACACTTAACGGCTTTGATACCTTGGGTTTATAATTGGTAATCAAGATTACATAGCCACTTAGATAATAACCTTTCAAGTTAGTGGTACTGAAAGGGCGCTAATATAAATGTTAACGTAAACAAGTCCCAATTCTTGAAAATCTTTGATTGTGTAGGAATCGAGAAAACACTCTTGCTTCTTGATTAGTTTCTAGCTAACCTCAATAGGCTAGTGGCGATTGCTGAAATTACTTACGTTGTAAAAGAACCTAGAAGTTAGCCCAATGTCGTGCGGGGCATGGTCTTTGGGAGAGACCGTGCCTAGATCAACGGGCCATTGGCCCGCCTTTTGGGTAGTACCGTCCAAACCCGTTCCTTTTTCCCCCGACGGGAAAAGAGGGTTGCGACAAAGAGCAGCAAGTGTCACGGAGGAGGTGGCAGCAGCAGGCTCTACCGGAAGAAAGGGCAGTGGCTCGTTGTCACCACGGCAAGTGGGGTTGTCGCGGAATTGCTGGTTGTCGTGGCGGTCGTGGATAGAGGCAATGACGGCAAGGACGTATGAAGGGGCGGCGTTGGCGAGGTTTGGCCGTGCTTAGACTCGGCCATGTCTCACTCTGTATCTCCTTCCTCACGTGTTTCACTCTGTGTGCTCTGGAATTCTGATTGCCGGCCTCTAATTTTGAGGCATAACCAGGTTTATATAGAGTTTAACCTTAAGTTTCATCAACTCACGGGCTTAACTTTCGGCCTTACTAAATTGATGGACTGAATTATCCCAAGGCCATTATATGATTAAACTTTAATAGGCTGAATTGAAGATCAAATTGGTTCCCCCCTCCCTATTAAATTTCGGCCAAGGCCTTCTTGATGAGTTGACTGAAATTTGTCTCTTTGTGGGCTCAAATATTAACATGCTTTGATCCATTTAGGGTATATTCTAATTAAAATCAAAGCCTATTAGCTTTATGGGCTAAACCCAACTCAATTGCAGCTTTATACCCCTTAAGCATGGGCTTGAAATTTCGGTTACCCTCTCCATTATGCTGGCTTGTTGTAGCCCGCATCCATGCGACTAATTCAGGTCCTTTCACCACGAGAAACATTGTTGACACCTCTGCTTCGATCCATTGTTAAACTCATAGATACCTCGCTGGTTTCACTCTCCCGTCTCTGTCTATCTCTCTTTCTCTTTGAATGTCTCTCGACCTGTGTTAGAACGGTATTTAAAGTGGCATCACCGAATATAGTTCATTGTGAAGTCGTTTTGGTTGTTTTATTTTTTTCTGCTTAAAGATTTCGACTTTTCGAAAATGAACTCAAGATTCTTTCAGTTGAGCTTCGTAGCATGGTTCAGCAATGTATTTCTCTCCTAAGTTCATAACTTCTGAAGAATTGTAAGAGAAGGTTTCTTTTTTTGCTTGGAACAAAAACCACCCGTGCGGCTGGTAGGTTATTCTTGGAAAGTAATTACATACTACATAATATCTCGTGAGAAAGCCAATCAGGAAATAGTTACGTATGAAAATAAAATCTTTAATTGCCGCCATTTCCATTTGAATAATTACAAGGGGTGTGTAAATCGGACTGCAGGAACCGGGAATCGCCTAGACTGAACCAAACCAACTGATTGGTCTGGTTCCTGGAGTATCGGTCCAGTTTCCGATTCGTAAAAGTGAAACCGATGTCTGGGCAGTCTGGTGTTTGGTTCCAAGGGGCAATCGGACCGGACCAAACTAACTATATATATATATATATATATATATATATTATTTCTTCAAAAAATTTAGTAAAATATGAACTAAATGCCTCCTTCAAAATCTTCACAAAAGTGTCCCAGCACTTGCTAAAGTTTCCACCCCTTCAGAATTAAAATGGCAACGTCAACCACCTCCCAATAAATTATGTGAACACTCTAAACATCCGGATGGGACACCACCTCATGGAAACCATGGAAATGTCATGCCAGCTTCTTTTCTAAAACAAAAGCATCTAGTTTTTACAAGAACTAATACACTGTCATTTGAAAAAAACAAAGTGACTGGTTCCATTGGATTAGATTAGAGATTCGATCTAGTTCCCGATCCTAGGAACAACCAGTCCAGTCCCCAGTTCCCAATTTTGGGAACCCGGAACCGATCACCCCAAATAATTACAAAAAAAGTTATAAACCTATTGTACGGATGTTTGTCCGAAACTTTTTAATGTGACCAATTTAGTCATAAACTTTTTTATAATTTTTTAATGTAGTCCTTCTGACTAATTTTTGTTGCTAATTGCCGACTTGAATGTTGGCTATCTTACATGGTTCGATTGAGGCTGACACAAATAATTTTTGCAATTTTTTGAAAATATATTCTGAATTTTTTTATAATCTTTTTTATTTTTTCTTCTTTTTCTTTCTTTCCTTATGTTTTTTCGCTGAAGTTCGGCAATGGCTGAGGCCACAAGCGAGGGTTGTAGCCCTTGCTCAATGGCTAGTAAGGGCTTTGAGTGAGGGTCATGACCCTCACTTGTGGTCGGCAATGGCTTCGCAGCCCTTGCCAACCCACAATGAAAAAAGACAAATAAAAAGAAAAATAAAAAACATTATCTATTGATGGAATCGCATATATGAGTGCGGAGTGGGGCCCCTATTATGAGATTCATAGCCAAATCTCTAGAGCACTCATGGACAATCAGAAGCACGCATGGCCTATTAGTGCAAACTTGTGTTGAATAGCAGAATTTGTGGGGATTAACGTAATGATTGAGAACTCCAGCTGACAATAAAAATCCTTGAATCATAGAAGCTATAAGCTTCACCATTGGTTCTGTAAGTTATGTCTCATTTTTCTACGTATGGTTCAAATTCCAAAGGACACTAGATTCAATGCATCACCCTCTAATGTGAAACCAGCCTTTATTCGTTCTTTATTTTGATAAACCTTTTTAAATATGCTGAAGATTATTGTAGAAAAGTATTTCAAAAAATTTGATTCCCTTGTCTTTCACTGCCACACATTGCTTGATAAATTCTCTTTTGTTCACTTTATTGATAGGTTCAGTTTACTAACTTGTTAGCAAGAAAAAAAATATGTTCAGTTTGCGCATATGAGCTTGTGTCAAACGAAATGTGAAACCTTTGATGTTTTATTTTTGTCTCAGGACCTTATCAGGAAAACCCATTCACAAATAAACCTTTGATTTTTGTGTTCTGCCATTAGTCAAACTAGCTGTTGTCATATTCAATTTGCTACCGTTAATTTTTTTCATTCTGCTAGCCGTTTTCACACTAGTTCTCCTAACCATTATGACATTGAATGCGCTGACCGCTTCTCATATAATTTTGCTAGCCGTTTATAAATTAATTCTTCTCGCCGTTCGTTGATATTTCCAACTTCCGATCAGCTTATTTCTCCTGTAAATATTTACCCGTTCTTCATTCTACGCATTAGAAATAAACAAAACCCTCCCTCCTCCTCCATTTATGTTGTTCCTACTATAACCAAAAAGTGTAGTGCATACTAATCACATGATCCGTCGAATCTTGGAGGATAGTTGCATCTATCCTCTACACTCACTGAAGGGCGGTAGTTATCCTTGAAGACAATGCTGACACCTTAAACTTTCATGATTTTTCTATCTACATTCAATGATTTTGGGAATTTCCACAATATCTAAATTGGGGATACCTCTGGTTTTATGAAGGCCACCTTTAAATGTCACGCCTTGAATCCCTCGAAGCGCAATCATCCCACGTACCGGTCAAATTTGATGTGACGTCTCAGGCCGCATTGCCGACCCAACTCCCAACACAGAATATAAGGCACATGCAAAAGTAATAATTAAAACACCCGTACAAAACAATACATGACCAAGGGTAGCAGGAACGTCGAGCAATCAAAAGCCTATTAATCAAGACTTGCATTGAGCTTCATACAATGTCCACAATACACCAAATATAAATCACCAACCAAAAGCGGGTCAAAGGCCACTACTAACAAGATTCCTAAGTGGCCAAGGAGGCAATCTAAGGTAGGGCTACAATCAAAAGGTTACTGGCCTGACCTAAGAGAGGTTAAGGCTGATCCTAGGAAACTTAATCAAGATTAGATCTTGATGACTCGGACTCAGCCTCGATTATTTCATCTTCCGAATCCATCTGCTTGACCTCGCCAACCTGTTTGGGATCCTGCTCTATGGGCTCCAGATCCTCATATTAATCGGGTACACCAAACATCCTCTAATAGGGGGCTGAAAAACAGGGTTTAAACAACTATGAGACGAATCTCAGTGAGTAGGCCTCCTAAACCGAAACTAGACTAACATGCACCTCCCAACAAGCAAATCAACACAACAACGGACCATAATGTCAATCAAATAACCTAGGCGCTTGATCCCGGATCGCTTACCTTGCTGACCCTGCAGGTTAGGCAATAACAACAGGATAATCACAACACATGCGTGTACATACTTGGCCACACGTACGCCACACACATGCTTATGCTCAAAGTGTTCATCTCGCATACCATTCATCGA
This sequence comes from Syzygium syzygioides, assembly GCA_031216285.1. NCBI lineage: Eukaryota > Viridiplantae > Streptophyta > Magnoliopsida > Myrtales > Myrtaceae > Syzygium > Syzygium syzygioides. The sequence continues at coordinate 13,241,619 of CM062248.1, forward strand.
GTCTTGCACACTTGGACACTGGCCCATGCATTTTTATGCATGCAATTTCTATTCTCATGCCATGATTTCCATCAGTCACAGTCGGCACACTAGCTTAATGCTCAATTATTAACTTAGAGCTCGACCTGCATAAAACGCATCAGGTCTGACCCGTGCCAATGCAATAGGTCCACATAATCACAACACTCCATGGCCAGCGTAAAAACACCCCAGGCCTAGTGTCTCTAGCCCGCGTCAAAACGCATCAGGCGCAACACCGATCTCCTTACAAACCAGAGCCGCGTAAAACGCATCAGAATAGTCATCTTCCGAGTGTATCGGTCATCATCCCGCGTAAAACGCATTAGGACAACACACCCCGCGTAACATGTATTAGGGCGAATTGTGATCACACATACACACAGCCAGTTATTATCTGAACCTCGCGTGATACGCATCAGGGCATTTAGGTGATTACATGCTCATGTCAGGCACGCATTCTCGCTTAATCTTATTTCATGCCCCATTCTTGACATACATAATGCGTGGCCATACAATGCAATTCCATGCAACATGAGCATCAACCAATCAAGGGCACCCAATCAAATTCACATCACCACGCCGTGCCCAATATACAAACAGCATGCTCACTTGGCCCATTAATACCGTATGGCCCAAAATCACATTTCATAATTCCATACTCAGTACAAGCCATCAGTTGGCCAATCACACTTTGCACGGTTCGACCACACGAGCACGCGACATGGCATATCACAATTACGCACGAGTCACTCAACAATCAACTAATCCGGATAATTCCGGCAATTCCTATAATTAAACCCCAATATGCCTAATCTAGTCCAATAATCCTCCAATGGACAGCCATCCAACCAGCCACTCCGCAGCACATTCGACCCCAATTGGGTCTCAACGAGCAACAATCAGCGATAATCCATCAACCTAGGCATACCCGGCAATCGCACAGTCAAATTTCCAACTTACCGATTTCTAAACCATCGAAGTCCCAAGCAGATAGTCACTATTCATCTCAACCTTGACTTTCGATCTAACTCTAATCGGCCCAATAAACCACTAATTAGTCCGAGAGAGAGAAAAACCGAGAAAACACAAAAATCGCATCCAAACTGGGCAGTTGCACAGTGACCGAAATCCATTTGAAATAAATGGTAAATCAATTTTAAAAATTATGAAATTTGGATATGTTGTACAAAACATCGCAAGGAACATTTTCCGTGAAGAACTCAAAATCAGTTCTAATAGTAAACACCTCATTTTGATACTCAAAGCCAGACAAAGTCTGGTTCGCTCGGACAGCCCCTCAGGCCATCAAAATACAACTCATTCGTTACTCAAATCATTTTGGAAAACCTTGAAATTTTTATATGTTATATCCACAAATGTCCCCAACAATTTTTGTGAAGAAAGTATTTTGAAAATAGGCCTGAAAAAATTTATAAAAATTTGAACAGACCCGAAGGACGGGTGAATAGTAAATCGGGTAGTTTTATTTTGGTCCAAAGATGGACTTTCGAATGGCATCAAATGATTTCTAAAAATTCCCAAATTAAAATATGTTATACTTGAAGATGTTGGGAACAACTTTCATGAAGAACACTTCTTCAAATTCGGCCCACACAAGTCACACAAAAAATAACAAAATCCGGCGACATAACAGTAACCGTACCGGAAATCAACAAATATGCATCACCAAGCAAACCAAGCTCAACAAACTACTTATCGAATTATCCACAGCCTTTAAACCATCTCCAAATCATTACCTTAGGCCATTAAAGTCACCACAACTTCAGCCCCAATTCAGCCCACACTAATTAACCCCTAAAGTACCCTAATAACCTATAAACTTGTCCAAAGTGCACGTAATCCTAATTACGGGTTAGGATTTCCACTCACTTGGATTCCTAAGCTCCTTACAAGGTTGAACAAGTGGGGAAAATGGGTGGGCTGAGCTGATTCCACGGCGGCGCAAGCGTCGGTCCTCGTTGATGCTAACGGCGGTAGCGCACGGCTATTCCGGCAGACAGCACACCAAGGCAGGGGCTGATCACACAACTGGGGAAGGGAGAGAGAAAGTGGGACGGCTGGATGGTGGTGGTGCTAGGCGTGGAATGGCGGCGCCCAGCGGCGGCACCGGTAAGCGGCGGCGCTCCGGCTTAGCTTGGCATGTCATGGCCAAATGATGGAGGAAAATGGGAGAGGGAGTTGGCGTGGGAGAAGGGGGCTACCGGCTGATGGTGAGAGTAAATGGGAGGAGAGAGAGTAGTCAAGGGGTTTAAATGATTGGTTTGACCCAGTTTTCCTTAATTCCAATTTTGGCCCTTAAACACTTAGTTCTCATTAATCCAAGCCAAAATATCTAAGGATGTTTTGGTCTTTCACCCCTTGAATTATTAGGCTGAAATATACATTAAAATATCCAATTTTAATCCCAAAAAATGGCCCAAAATTCGGAATCCTAAAAATGAGTCATAGGGGCAAAACGGTAATTTTCCGGTCTTGGGTCGAAATTTCATTTTTTGACTGTATCAACCCCAAATGTGTGTGGCCAACATAATATGACGCCGGATTCGCAAAAATAACCTTTTAAGCCCTCGGAAATCAACTGTAAAGTTTGGAAGGGCAAAATAGTAATTTTTCACTTTCGAGTCGAAATTCCATTTTTTGCTTGTATACACTCCAAATATGTGTAGCCACCCTAAAACAGCATCGGCCTTGAAAAATAATCTCATATGGCCTAAAAAATCGACGTCGGAGTCCAAATGGATAACATCGTAATTTTTCCAATTTCGATCGAAATTCCAATTTTCGGCCGGACTAACCCCAAATGTATGTGGCCACACCAAAATGACGTCGGTCTTGCAAAATAGTCCCAAACACCTATAGAAGTTCGACATCGAAGTTCGGGTCCAATTTGGCGATCAAAATTGCTCAATTCAGAATTTTAGAGCTTCTCACTGACAGGTGGCTGTTTAGGGGTTACGCGTATCGACCTAGGGTCACTCGAGTCGTGATGGTCTCGATTACCAGGAGAATGCAAGGAATTATTGGTTATTCCTGGGGTCACTATCGTTCGATTCAGGTTCGGGATTTGTTCGCCACTCGTACTCTCGATCGTGCGGAATCACCCGCGATCCAATCGTACCTCGTTAGCCAAACCAAATCCGTTACCTTCCTAGGATCAGCCCACACTGGCCCAAAATACTTTCCTACCGTTTCTCAAAATCGATGCCCGATTCGCGATCGGGTCCTCGGTCCACGTATCGTTATCCTAGTTAGCCTTTCCCATGAGTCAATATCCCGCGAGGGGCCAGCTCCGGACGAGACGTATTAAAATCAGATGAGAAATAATATCCACTTCGTTGGATCCCGGAAATGGGTGGAAATTCAGGATGTTACGTTAAATGTAGTTATTTGTTTACATTTTATACTCTAGGGTTGTGTTTAGTCGTCCGGATTTCTAAACAGGATAGGACTAGATAGAATAGGATAAGAAATCCTGGGATTTCTTCATATCCTGTCCACTGTTTGGTGGACTACAGATTTAAAATCGGATAGGATAATTTTTATTATATTTTTTTTGCTATTCACGGGTCCGGAGGAGTCGGTGAAGGAAAAAAAGTCGAGAAATTTTTTTGGTGAAAGCGCACAAAGTGTGGGTATGAAGATAACGGCGAGTGGGGTGTAGGATTTCTAGAAAAATAAGCATTAGAAATCCTATCTGGGTCTATCCTACCCCTCCCCACTGGATTTTTTTATCCGGACTATATCCGGTCTATATCCGACCTTATCTTATCCTGGACCACCACCAAACACAGGATAGGATAAAATATATCCTATCCTGGCTTTTATACAGTCGACCAAACGCAGCCTAAAGGGACGGGTGTGAAGACCCTGCTATTTATAGGCCCACGAAACACTCCATGAGCTCATAAATCAGTTAAGTGTAGACCTATATAGGCGGCCCTGAACAAGAACAATTTGCATATAGTTAATGGAAGTTGAATGGACGGCTCCAATTCCTGGAATTCCTCCTACATCCCAGCCAGCTGTGTTAACCCTGAGGGTTGGCCAGCATTAAATTTATGTGAGATCAATCAATCGCTGCCATTGATTCATCATGCTTTTGTAATCGGAATAACAATTTTATTCTTGGTATTTGTCTGTGGTGTGATCATCACATGGTTATAACACCGTCCACACAATTTCACACTATTAAAGGTATCCTCATGCTAAGAGACGAACATGGTCTCCGAGTCTTCACGATTGGTAGTGTGTAATTATTAGTTTACGCAAGTTGTATCCCGCTTAGGTAGGAAAATGAAACTTCTCCCGATCCAAATACACCCACATGATCTAATATCACATAAATAGTATCGTCAATTTGATAGGGAATGAAGAAAGATTGAAATTATTGGTAATGGAAATTAAATTTGATTTTCTATCACAAGGGCATGTACATAGGACGCTTCTTTCTGGTTTTTTCTATCTCACACTCAACCCGATTAGGCTAGCCTATTAATTGCCTTCTATTGACGGATGTTGTACAAGAAAATCTCTGCAAGAGCTCACGATAGGCTCTTTCTTTTTTCTTTTTATCATAAACTTTTACTACCTTTCATAGACTAGATTTTTGTAAGATTCGTCTAGGAGTTCCCTTATAAATGGATCTTTGTTTGACGAGTTTCTAAATAACCAATCTTCACCGACCAGGTTTGAGTAAACCAGGAAAGGAAATTCCAATTTGTTGTGGAGTACTGGAGTGATTGGAAGAGAATCAAGTATGAAGGTCGAAGTGCAAAGCAAGAAACTGATCAAGCCATCGTCTCCGACGCCCAACCACCTTCGAAAGCTAAACATTTCATGCATAGATGAGCTTTAGCATCTAGGTTATGCTGGTTTCCTTTTCTACTGTGGGGCCGATGGCGAAAACCATGAAGACAATAATTTCCAAAGGCTTTGCCTTTTGGAGGAGTCGCTTTCGGAAATCCTAGTTATTTTTTACCCTCTAGCCAATCGGTATGTCGAGGAAGGGCTCTTTGTCGATTGTAACGACCAAGGAGTAGAATTAGTGTATGCCAGAGTGAATGGCCAGCTTGATCATCTCTTCCGAGGAGACTTCGACGCAGACCTGCTCGGCTGTTTGTCTGAGATCCCGCTGGGACTAGCCAGTAATCCCCCAATCATAATTCAAGTGAACGTATTCGAGGGTGGAGGACTTCTTATTAGCTTGTGCTCTTGTCACAAGTTAGGCGATATGTGCACCGTGGCGACATTCATGAATTCATGGGCTACTGTGTGCTGGAGCGGAATAAATGAACTAGCCTTGCTGTATTTCGAGCTGTCATCCCAGTGAAGGGATCGATAGTCACTTGTTGGCCTCCACTCTGTGGTGGAGTAAAATTTACAATGAATAGATTCGTATTCAGCGGTGCGGTCCTATTGAGACTAATACTAGCTACAGCTAAAAATGCACGGATATCGAGAGTGGAGGTCGCGTGCGCACTTTTACGTAAGGTGTTCATAACCTTGGATCAAGCAAAACACGGCCGCCTAAAGACCTTTGTGGTTTGCCAGTCAATGAACTTGCGTGGGAGAGTCAATCTACCGACACCGACAAATGCATTCGGTAACTTCTACACCATGGTCGTTGGCCGACACACAATGGATCATAGCGACCTGAATTTCAAGGCGTTTGTGGAGGTGATCCACGACACCTTTGCGAGTGCCAAGACAAGGTACAGGGCGATAGCGGACGGAGAATCATGCATGGACATGGTTAAGGATTCTACAAGAGAATCCAAGGATTGGGCTTCTAGTGATGAAGAGAATGTGGTGGCCTTTTCAAGCTGGTGTGGATTCCCATTCTATGACATCAATTTTGAGTAGGGAAAGCCGGACTTGGTGAGTAACACGTGCATTCCTGTCCGAACGGTTTTTCTCATTGATAGTAAGTTTGATGGTGGAATCGATGCGTGGATCATACTAAGCCCGGAGGAGAAGGTTTTTTTTTAGCAAGACCCCGACATTGTGGCTTTCACTTCCTAAAAACTCTATTGGAGGCGGAGTGCTTGCGGGCACTCTCTTCTAACCAAATGTTGAATCCGAGAGTTGCATTTGCTAGACAGGCAGTGGCTTCTGTAAATTGGACCCGATAGATTTAGCGAAATCTCCCAATCTTATAAGTGTAGGGTATAATTAAAAGATTCTCGTATCATCTGAATAGCCATTTTTCTGGACTCTAAAAAAAAGAACCGAAAGCTAACGCGAAATAGAGATGAGCGAGGGGAAGGAAAATGCAACTAGAACTTGAAAAGGATTAAACTGAATTGGGTGGGAATGAGATTGACTTCCACCTGCTTTCCACTGTACTCAATGGGCACAACCCATTGCATGCACCGGATTGGCCTGAACACTTCATTATCATCACGGGAACGAGAAAGAGCTATCCTCGCCGATATTGGCATGAATCTGAAGATATTGGACTTCTGTTCACCAAGATGTTTTTGACGTAATGAGAGGGAAGGGAACTAAGCAGAAAGAGACTAAGAGAGTTGTCCGAACACAATGAGTTCTCTGGTAAACATCTGAAGTATGCTTGATTTGCTTCAAGAACTAATCATTCTGTTTGATCGCTCAACATAGTGGGAATACACCCTCTCAGCATCCCATCAAGATTGGACAAAATCAGGTTTCATCGGTGCAGTGTCTAGTCGAAACTGTGAAAACTAAAAAAACCGTGGTTTTAGAATCATCCTAAACATAGGCCCAAAATGCCTCTGTGGTTATGATGCTAGAGGTCAACGTATTGTCTCAGCCTAAACAGATCAGTATTTTCGTTGAGGAGATTATATTCGAAGCAAGTTCTTTGAGTTGCGGGAGCACCCAATATTTTTAGCCCAATGAAGTGGCCATTTCTGGTGAAAATCTTGACAGGCAAATTTTCTTGCTCATACTGACCAACCATCATGATTTGGCACTACGAACTCACAGTGTTTCATCAGACATTATTTAGTTCTCACTTCCATTTATTCTGTCAAGAAGATACATCACAGAAAGGTTCAGCTTACATCAGTGCTGTATGGTTCTTGCACCTTTCATCACATAATATTAAACGTTCCATAAGGTTGCTCTCCAAAGAGTCCAAACGGTCTAGAAGCAGAACATAATCACACAACCCTTTTTAACATAATGCAGCATGCCAGTGGGCTGCACAAAATCATATCTTGACCTGATTCAGGTACGATATCCCATCAATTACTTTGCTCTGTTTAAACTCCATGTAGTCCTTGTAATTCATCGAGATGTACATGGCTTGGTTGGGCTCGCCATCCACCAGCTGCTTCGCTGGCACAACCACAGTGTCAAGCGACGGTCCAGTAGAAAAAGGGATCGATAACCTTGCAGCCTTGTTGTTCACGACAGCTCGATGCAGGACGCTCTTGTATTTCCCATTGCTCATAATCTTGCACAATTGCAAAGTGTCAAGAAAAAAAAAAATAGTTGCAATAAGCTTTATCTGTTCAATGGGAGAAACAAGAGTAAATCACAAAGATTCGTGTCAACTTTAACTGATTAATATCCAGTTGAAGAATACTTTAAAAAAAATATCCAGTTAAAGAAACAAAGACAATAGAGTAAGTTTTTAGCAAATTTTAAAGACAACTGTATGTACTATAGTTCTATGTATAATAACAATGTCCCTTCCATAAAACTTGCATTTTATCAGCATCTATAAACCGAGGCACACAGTATTCACACCAAGATTTGAAATTCATTGGACCTCTCTTGCAAGACAGATAAGGGAGATTAGAAAGATGAAACATGGATTTCTGTATATTTACCTCAAGCTGATCAGCGGTGTTGACCACAAAGGCATTTGGAATGAGATCGGCTTTGACCCACTTCCCGTCATGATAAACTTCAAGGCCGCCAACTCCATTCTGCATGAGGATGGTCAAAAGGCCATAGTCGGAGTGTGAGGGTAGGCCCATTGCGAGTTCTGGCTGTGGGCACGCCGGATACAGATTCGCTGCTAATATCTGTAGGCTTGAATCCATGTTCATTGCCTCGTCGATATAGCCTGGTTCGAGTCCTAGGCCCTCCGATATACCCTTGAGCAGTTCCCTAACTAATTTCCGAAGTGCTCCAGAGTACTCTGCCAAAACTTTACTGCAAAAGACATTGCTTTCATTCATCAGAGGAAATGCCGTGGTGGAGTTCTTTTCATCTTTAGGGATTTCACAAGTTTCTATCACTCAAATCTTTTATCTGGGGTATTACCAATTGTTTTGCTCTATCAAATTGAATCCGCACTTTTCTTATTTTTTCTAGGCGTACAAAATTGTTTGGCTGACATCAAGATGATCCAAAATAATGCTATCCTAACATAAGAATGGTGTACTTTCTATTGCGATATTTCAAGACTGCCAGATTTCTAGTTAAATATAGATCAACTTTACAAGACTAACGAACCGGAACCAAAGATGCTGAAGAGCTCGCGTCTCAGACAGATTGAAGTTGTTCAAGTTCAGATCCCACATGATTAATTGAGTGGTCAAGTAGATACGGAAAATCTGGTATCCAAATCACATCGTCTCGTATATAGGTAACTTTAGAGCTCCGATCTGCCTCCCAAGTGGACAGTCTTATTCATGGACGAAGATGGGAACTGGTCAAGTCCAAGATTTGGATTCTCGTGTTACCAGGGAAGAAGAATTTGTTCAAGTTTTTCATCAATTTCTTTTTTCCGACGTACCTGATAATTTTATACTGTGCACAAGATCTGGATGCATTGATAACTCTGAACATTATTTTAGCATAACAAGTTGAGAAGAGCGAAAACTTATTTTGCTCTACCCACGTACTTACTCTGCAATTTTTCACTCCCTTAAGATTCTGTAGGTTCATCCTATACTCGATTGCGAATAAAATGCCCGCGAGGGGAAGGTTCTGTTGCTTCTGGACTGTAGCATTGAAGCTACAGTTTGGACATATAGTTGTCATTACCACTATTAGTAAAATATCAGATTGTTGATATTTGTGGTGTGGTAAACTCAAACTTTTATATGCAAATGGAATTAAGAAAACAGAAATATCAATACGTATATGCAAACTGAGAACATGCATGCAAAGCATAGAAATAAATTCAAGGGTAAAAGTCACAAAAAATTTCAAACTATGCCCACTGTGACGCATGTATCCCAAAGTTTTTTCAGTGACACTAAAACCCCCATACATGTATCTGTGTGACATATTTACCCTCTGTCAAGGTTCTGTTAATAAGCACTGTTGAAAATCTGCTTACTTATATAGTGGAAAGCAAATGGCATTGACATGACACCCTCATACTTAAGTAAAATAAAAACGACATTATTTTGGTTGGAATATACAAAGTTACAAGTTTGGGGTGTTTTATGTCATAAGAAAAAGTTTAGGATATGTGTGTCGCAATGGGCATGGTTTGAGACTTTTTATGTCACAATAAAAAAATTCAGGGTGAACATGTCATGGTGGACACGGTTTAAGGTTTTTTGAGATTTTTTCCCCCTTATTTCAATACATATTAGACCCTTTTTTTTGAAAAAAAAGAGAGGGAGAGAATGGGGTACCTCAAGCCTTCTGGTTTGGCGGGGCAGTGAAATTTTGGATGCACCGTCAACCTCAGAAAATCCCTCCAGAGGAACACTTTGTCAACCGAAGCTTTGAAGCTTGTCCCATACCTTATGGGGTCCAACACGTGCTTCCCTTCGAACTCACTCTTCTTCTCATCTGTCAGATCGAAGAATCCCATCAGCGCCTCAACCGTCGCCTTCATTCGACTCTCGGGCACTCCGTGATTGATCAGCTACTCACATGTACAACCAAGGGCTGTATGATCAAGACGTGGTAAACAAGAAACTGTTGCTAGTCATGAGAATAAATTTACGTGCAGTGGCCAATCTCACGCAGGTTAAGCTGTGAGAATAATTTCTCATTAATTCTCTTTAGCTCTAGCATGAACGAACAACCATCTGTTGAATAAGACAATTCGATTCAAATTGTTGCTAATCTTTCAAGAACTATTGCAGTTTTGTCAATTCAGTCTTACATTTTTCAATTTTACCAATCAACTTCATCCAATCAATTTTGACAGGAATCTGATAACGTGGATGTCAGCTATGCCAAATAAGACAACTAGCGTTGATGTGGATAATTTTAACAATATTTTGATATATTTTGAATTTTTATTTATCTTTCTTTTCCTTTTCCTTTTGTTTTCTCTGTCCTTTAATTTTTTTCAGTGGTGAGGGAGGGCTTGGCGGCCCTTGCTGGCTGTGGGTGAGGGTCATGCGGCCCTCATTTGGCCTTGCCCAAATGTGGGGGAGGTAGGCTTCGCTGCAACTGCAATGGCTTCATGGGCAAGGGTCGCGACTGCTTGACTATGGCAAAAGCAAAAGAAAAAGGGTCGAACACGAAGCAAGGAGGGATGATGCATGGTCTCCGTTCTTGTTGGTGGGTGGTGCTTGACCATGGGCAAAGGTAGCCTCGCCTAGATGTGGGGGAGGTAGGGTGAGGGCCGTGCGACTCTCATTCGTGGATGGTGAGGGCCACTGAGCCTTCCCCAACCACATTGAAAAATTAAAGAAGGAAAAGAGAAAAAAAGGAAAAAAGAAAATAGGAAAGAAAAAATAAAATTTCGAAAAAAATATTAAAATATTATTTAAAATTGTGCGCGTCAATGCCGCCCATGTCATGTTGGACGGACGGCATCCACGTTAGTGAATTCATGTTAGATTGACTCAATTGACAAATTATCAAAATGTTTAGGACTTAATTGGTAAAATTGAAAGGTTTATGACTTTTTTGGATTATTTTCCCTTCAAGAATTTATGGCAGTTGGATAAGCAATAGCTGATGCAAAATACCAACCGTTTGTTTTGCATGTTCGAGAGATAATAAAGTAAAGAAAGGTATTACGAAGCAGGTAATGAGCTAGCTAGGAACATATGTACCATGAAGAAGCCCCAGTCCTCACAAGCCTTTGCAAGATCCGAGATGGCTTTAGACCGCTGGTCAGGATTGCTTGAGGAGAGAAGAGAGAAGTCGATGACTGGGATGGAGTCATCGTGAATGGCTTGATCAACGGAAGCAGAGGTGGTGTAGGCATAGTGGGAAGGGATGGAAGCGAGGATGGAAGATTCAGCCAGAGTCTTAACACTTGCTATTTTGAGCTTTGAAGAATTAGCTTCTTGATGGTGTGGGGAGACTGGGCAAACAGCATCCATTTGAGACGAAATTGACTCTCTCTTTTCGCTATCGCTAAACGTTGCTCTCCTCAACTAAGCTTACCACTTGCGGTACCAATGTGGGAAAACTGATTCATCTTTGTAGATATATATAGTAGAATCCAGTCTAATAGCGGGTAGTTGAATGTACTAATCTCGTGTTGTTCAAGTCTCTCAGGGACACGTAAGCATGTTTACAGAAGAAGTCCAAACTACTTTTTCAACTAGTTCGGTGGAGATTACCAATGGAAACGCTTGGCTCTTTCATGTAGATGTGTGGGAGGAGTATAACTAAAATCCGTATCTCAAGTGCTCCTCTGCCAACGTCATACGTACACCCCTATATAAAAACCAAATAAACTATATCCCATTGCCTATAATCCGTAAAACTATATACTTTGTTCCCTTATTCATCCCCTGCCAAATATGTCCTGCGCACATGAATACTTGCGTTTGATGTGAGGAATAAAAGTATATGATTGCCAAGGAAAACATGGTAAAAAAACGGGCCATTGGAGAGAGAGGGAGGAGCCAAATCAAAAGTTAGGTGTCGTTAAGCAAACAATTAAGTGAATAAAGAAAGGAAGGGTTGCGCTTTTTCCATTCCACATTTGGCTTAAACACTCCATATCATAATGTTTTGACCATATTATCCCTTACGTGGCTCACATTTTGGCATTACTCTCCTCTTCTTATTTAGTCAAATGTGTTGTTCCTCTTTTTTTCTTTTCTTTTCTTTCATCGCGACCGTAGTGTCCCTCTCTATTCCCTTTTTTTTCCATTTTTTCGTTCACACACGCCTTACGTGTCTCGTTATCTCCCATTTTTTATTTAAAAAAATCAAATGCAATGCTATGTTGAATGCTTCCTGTGTTGGATCCAACAGAAAAATAATAAAATTTTGGAATTTGGAATAAGGGAGAAATGGTTCTTAATATATTCTCAATGTAAAGCATATTGAATATTTTATCCTCTCGAACTGTCAATTAGGTTGTCATCATTTTATCAATGGCTAATAAATTTAGATTGTAAATAGAGGGATTTTAACGCAGATTTGTCAGTTACTTGATTAATCAAAATGGCCATATGTAACCCTTGACAATATAATTAAATGGCTAGGTAATATTTTTATGGGCCATGCATTTTCCACTTCTCATTTGGTTTGGACACTCTCTATTATAGTGTTTTAACCATATTGTCCCTTATGTGGCCCACCTTTTAGTATTAATCCCCTATTTTTATTCAGTCAAACGTGTTGTTCCTCTTTTTCTCTCCTTCTTTTCTTTCCTCGCAGGTCCCATTTTCCTTGTTTTTCTTATCTTTCCAGGCCTTCCGTGTCTTCCAACCGTGACGTCCCTCTTTATTTAATTTTTTTCTCTTTTTTTCACTGCAGACACACCTTTGGTGTCTTATTCTCTCCATTTTTTCTCAAAATGACATCCAAATGCAATGCTAAGTTGAATGCTTCCTATGGAACCAAAAGAATAATAATAAAACTTTGGAATTTGGAATAAGGGCACAAAATTGGAGGGAGAAATGGTTCTTGAAACGCTTTCTGTTGGCTTCGGTAGATATATAGCACTCACCATCACGTCCTTATATAAAAGCAAAACACGTACAATACATTTAATGATGAAGACAGATAGTCCACACACTTATTTAATAAGGTTAATATCACGAAAAGCCTCAAATTAGTACACCTATGATAATTTTGTCCCGAACTAATTTTTTAACGACCAAAATCCCAAACCGGTATACTTGTAACAAATTTACCCTGACCTATTTTTTTTATCACTGAAAACCGTACACTGGTACACTTGTAATAATTTTAGCCCGAATTAATTTTTTGACCACAAAAAAATGCTAAAATAGGACACCTTTGACAATTTGAGTGCAAACTAATTTTATGATCACTAAAAACCCCAAACTGGTACATTTGTGATAAATCTACCTTTTGTTAGTATCTGTTAAATCGGATTAATATTATGAAAAATCACAAATTAGTAAACTTGTGACAAACAGAGGGGTAAAATCTTAAATTGGCACACCCATCAATTTCCACGTGTCATCAAATTTAGCAATTTGATAGTAAAATTTTAAAAAAATAATAGAGGGTAAAATTGTCACAGTTTTACCAGTTTGGGATTTTTAGTAATAAAAAAATTAGTTCAGGGTAAAATTATTACAAGTGTATCAGTGTGGGGTTTTTGGTGGTAAAAAATATAGTCCGGAGTGAAATTGTCATAAGTGTACTAATTTGAGATTTTTTGTAGTAAAAAAAATAGTTTATGTTGAATTTGTCACAGGTATATCAGTTTGGGGTTTTTCGTGATATTAATCCTATTTAATATAAGGACAAAATGTCAACACAAAAAACACACATTACATGAGCCAATAGCTATGAAGTCTAGCTTCTAGCAGCTCCTTTTAACAGTTGGTCATACTTCACGTTTTTTTACAAAACCCAACAAAAGCTCCTCTTTTCCTTTCGAAAGCTGCTCATTGTTGAATGGTGGAGGGTCCAAACCAGAGATAGCCCACCGGAAATCATATTGATTTCCTTTCGTCTTGGTTCTTTTTCTAACACCCACCATAAATCAAGACATCATTCGAAGAATATTAACAGCCAAATCTAGAACGCAGCAACTCACATGCTAAAATCTTCAACAATTAATTTTAGATTATTTTAACAACCTCCTTTAAAAATGATTTTGGAATTCAAGAGCACCATGCATCATCTTTAATCTTTCAAACAAATCCGCGTTCAATGATTTCGTCAAAATATCTACAAACTGATATGCAAAAATCAAGCTCAAACTCACCATCTTTGACTCGCTCACGGATATAGTGATACTTGATATCAATATGTTTGCTCCTACCACGAAAACCATGATTCTTGGCTAATGCAATAGCCGACTTATTGTCACACATATTTTGGTAGGGCATGTTTGTTTACGCATCAATTCACACAGCATCCACGATCATCACCTTTGTAAGATTTTTGCAGAATATTCCATGCTACTTTTATGTCTCCACACTCGATATCTTTTCAAATGTCATTTCCTCCATAGCTTGAAAGATCACATACAATGCTTTCTCATCTTTCTTCTGGGACTCCACAAACAAGTCTTTCTCCTCCTTTTTAAAGCAAGAAAGGCTTTAGCATCGGCCACTTTGGTGTAGCCATTTCCCAAAAAATTCCACAAATCTTGTAATTTGAAGAGAATCTTCATTTGGACAGATAGATTATTGAAATTCTTTAGGTTCAACTTTGGAAGTTGCAATTGAAAGAAAATGTGGATGCCATTTCTAGCTTTGATACCAAATTTTGAAACCAAAAGAATAATAATAAAACTTCGGAGTTTGGAATAAGGGCACAAAATTGGAGGGAGAAATGGGTCTTAGAATGCTTTCTATTGGCTGCGATAGATATACAACACTCACCCTCCCATCCTTATATAATAGAAGAACACTGACCATACATTTAATGATGAAGAGAAACAGCCCACGCACTAATTATCCTAAGGACAAAGTATCAACACAAAAAACACACATTTATTGAGCCAAGAGCATGCAGTTTTCGAGTAGCTCCTTCCGACAATTGTTGAACCTTCACATTCATTAAAAAACCAACAAGAGCTTCTCTTTTCCTTATGAAAACATTTCCTCACTGTTGAATAGTGGAGTGGCTACCCCAAGTAAATCATCCTGATTTTCTTTTGTAACCGTGAACCAGTAAAGTGCTCCCATGATTTTGGTAAAAAAAAGCTAACAATACATGCCGTTTTCTTCGTCATCAAGGATTTTGACGACATTTCTTAAATCCGTCATGAGTTTATTGAACTCCTCTAGGAGGGATAAGATCAACGTATCTTCAGTATATCGAAACTGAAATATCCTCTTCAACATATGTAAGTGATTATTCCAACCCTTTTGTGACATAGAGTGCCTGAAGTTTTTCCCACAATGCTGCGGCATCCTTTTCCTTGACCACCTCTATTAACACCTCATCTAATAGGTTCAACAAGATTATTCTTCTTTACTTCCTCATTAGCATGTCCTTTTGGCATCTTTCATTATTCAGAAAACAGCTTAGCCTTGCCCTCCAATGCTTCGACCAAACCTTAAGTTGTTAATGCTCCAGAATCCAAAGTTATTCCTTCCATTAAATTTCTCAATTTCTACTTTCACTCCAAACATTATTGCAGCAGTAGAATTTTTAGATAATAATCAAAGGAGCAAATGTCCTCGATCAAAATCTAGAAAATCCTATGCTCCAATTGTTATAATATTAATGTGGAGGCTAAATATGATTTTGCAATTAAATTAACATGAAATCACAAGAGAAATAAATAAGGAACAATAAAAGACACCAAAGATCCACAGTGAGACAACATCGAATAATCCACTATAACTGGAGAATTAGAGTTACAATCATTCGCTCACACGCTCGAATGTTTCCTACATTTAGATTACATCCAAGTCTATATATAGATAGATAGATAGATAATATGCCCCTTATTTTGTCCTGTAGTGACAATGAGCTTTTCTCCCCCTTTTTTTATTTTCTTCTCTGTATGGATATAGTTGTGAGCCCTCCAAGCAAGTCCAGAAAATTACTGCATCAAATTAATCCAAATTCAAATAGGAAAGTGTACATAGACGCAAACTTGAGGCATAATTTAACTTGATGCTTGGATTACTCTAAACCAAGCTCAGATGGTTCTTTTCAATCAAGATCCGGGCATTGTGGCTTGGGCTTCCAAGCTAGTTCTTCCTAGAAATGTTCACATGCAAATTTTACCTATTAATTTTCTTTTCGTTCTCAATCCAACATATTCTGCTCATTTTCTGCATTTTGAATGTTTCTGATCTTGAATAAGAATTTGATAGACAGTTCTTTCTTTGTTACCCTAACAAGTCCCACTATGTCAGTAGAACTTTATGGTTAGTAAGTTTTGGATCTGAATTTTAAATATTATTTTGAGTTCAATGAGGTTTTAAAAATTTCGGCCAGTTAAAAATGTCACGAAAAATAGTAGAATATACGTCATCTTTAGTCAAGCAAGCATTTATCTTCCATCATATTATATAATAGAAAAATCTAAAGAATATATTGAAAGATTAATCGCACTAGTTTTTTACAGCATTGCTAATGTATTTTATGCCGTCGGGAACACAACAATCATGTTCATATAGTTGAGACATCGATCGATTATGTGAAGTCAGAAAAATTTTCTAGTTAGCAGAAATAAATTTGCACAAACAGCTATATAATTTGTACAGAAAAAGTTCCTATTTGGTGGTATCGATCGATTACGTGAAGTCGAAAGTAAATTTGGAACTTTAGCATAGTCTGACTTCACATAATCGATCAATTATGTGAATTCCTGACACAATATGCGGAGCTATATCAATTGATTATGTGAAATTAGAGGTAAATTTAGCCAACCCCTGACCATACATTTGGGAAGGAAACAAAAAGTTGAAACGTTAAGAGAAACGAAGCTTATGCCAATTAGAAATTTCAAGTAGAAAATTCTTATTTTAGTAATAAATATATTGTGCGAATTCAAATTCTATCATGAACCTTTTAATTATTCTAATTTAGTCATAAACCTTTATATAAACTTTCAATCTCGTCCTCTTGGTAAGACTCGCTTGAAATTGTTGATCTGACGATCTGGTCATCGCCAACAGTCATATGTTTCGTAGCCGGCGATTTGACGTGGACAAATTTAATCGAAATGACACCGTTTTACATAATTTCCTAGTTTCACTTTCTGTTCTTTTCTTTTTTCTGTCCTTTTAGATATTGGTCATCCTCTTCATGTGCAAGCACACTCGATTCCACCGCTTCAGCTTCGCTTGTGGAGCTCATTGGCCACAAGTCTCACAAGCTAGCTTGGGAAGCGCGTCTACTTCTACGTTTGCTGCGAGTGGTTGAGGAAGCTGAGATGAGGTGCCTCGGAGCCTTGACTAGTACGCCGAGATCTAGACCCATGGCCATCAGGTTCACCGAGATCTCAACGGCCACAAGCTCGACTTCTATGGAGTTAAAGTGGCTAAAAGAAGTTATTTGTGAACTGTATGTTTGGATGAAGAAGATATTTGCTTGTCATAAAAATTCCTTCTCGGAAGTAATGCCAACAGTTCCTATGCTCTAGTATGAGTGGAAATAACATTAATGGTCCCTGAATTTTGACCAAATGTGCAATATGATCTTTGCAAAATTAATTTGTTCAATGTGATCCTTGAATTTTAAGCCTAATATGCAATGTAATTCCTGAACTTTTAAATTGTTCAATGTGATCCATGGACTTTTGGTACATATTCAATTTAGTCCTCAGACTATGTGAAAATGTTCAGTGTTGTCTCTGAACTTAAATTTATGGAATGACAACATTGATTATTTTCATATAGTTCAGGGACTAAATTGAACATGCATAAAAATTTCATGGACCACATTGACTAAATTATAAGTTCAGGGATCATATTGCGCGTTAGAGTAAAGTTTAGGGATCACATTGAACAAATGAATAGTTCAGAAATCACATCACACATTGAGTCAAAGTTCAAGGCCATTTGTGTCATTATCCCATAGTATAATACAAACGACATCACATGGGCTTGAGGAGAGTTGTGTAGTAAGAGTAGGAAAAAATCAACAACACAAAATAAAACCACAAGAGAAGGTAAGAGTCGGGCGATGAAAGTAAAACAATAGATCTCCGTCACATGTGAACATCTACACCAAATACAAAAACACACCGGAAAGATACACAAGCACATACATAATTCCACAATAACACTATGACCCAAAATCTAAGGCTCGCTGAAATTTGGAGGGGTGACTGAGATCGAAGTTTGGAGGAGCAGTTGAGTGGCCGAGTCTGCCGAGATATGGAGGAGCTGTGGTCGAGCTGGTTGACATCTTGATGCTCGGCCATGGCCTTCGAAATCGTGAAGATTTCGACTGACACGAGCTCAACGAGCATGGAGGAAGAGTGTTGAGCTCTCGGAGGTTTAGTAGAGAGAAAGGGATTTGCACATTCAATTGTAAAAAGGAAGAAGTAGGAGCCAGATATGGCTGAAGATGGAGGAGAAAAGAAGGGAACGAAAGAACAAAGAAAAGAAACAAAAAAAAAAGAGACGACATTGAATTTGGGGCAAAACAATGTTGTTGCGATTGAGTTTGCTCACGTCAAATAGCCAATGTGCCATATAAAATGGCCGGCAATGACTGGACCACTACATCAACAATTTCATGCAAATCTTAAGCGTGAGGGCTACATTGGAATTTTTCTAAAAGGTTTAGGACTGTATTGGAACAATTGAAAACTTTAAAATTTTAAATAGCAATTTTCCCTAATAGCAATTATTGTATCCCAACCTTTGTGATCAAAGATACCATGGCTAATAAGAAATCATAATAGTTTTAGAACTAAAATAGCAATTTCCCATAGTGTCAACGTGATTTTATCCCAACCAATCGTAAGTTAATTGTTCACACTCTAACACCAAAGTATATTTGTTAAAAATATGTCTCAACTTTGAGCCCAAAAATAAAAGTTTCCTGATTCAAGTAGGTTTTCTATTTTGAATAGGTTTTCTAATTAAATGGTTTCTTAGTTGGAAAACGTTTTCTAATTGGAGAAGGTTTCCTAAAGGGAGATTTCCTATTTTGGATATGTTCTTGTTTGTAAATAAGAGGTGTGATTTCTTATAAAGATCATCATTTGTTAGGAATGCGTAGCAGAAGCCTAATACCTTCACCTAAGGAGATCGCTAAGAGGGAGCTTATATTTGAGCTCATAAACATATCCAATTGAACCCACTTTCACTCAAAAACTTAAGTCGATGAGTTACGAGCCAACTTGAATATATTAACTGCTCAACATCATGTCAATTATTTGATATGGAACTTCTCTAACACAACTTACACGTTTATTTCAACAGTCTCCCCCTCATGTCTGAGATTAAAGAGAAGCTCCTGCTAGTGAATTGCACTCTGAAGATATCCGAGTGTTTGTAGCAATTAAAGTTCGTGGTAAGATTTGTGTACAATTCATTCGTGAGACTGAGAGATTATTTCATGAGAAATTATGGGTTAAACACTGCGTGAGTTATTGGGTGTAATTAGGGCTTGAAAAACACTAAAAGTATTTAAGTGACTCGAGTGTGGGTGTATTCTTTATTGTATTTCTTGATTTATAATGGAATTTCGTGGTGCTCTCATTGTGGACGTAAGTCATTACAACCGAACCACATAAATCAAGTGTCCGATTTATTTTCTTTATTCTATATATTTTACTGTTTGATCGCTTGTCTTCCATAACAAATAGTATTAGAGCCGATGGTTGATTAGTGTGCCCCCAATCTGTTCCGATGTTTGATGAATATCTCAATAAAGAAATCTCATGATCGACGCTTGGTTCGAGTGGAAATTGCCATCATGGTTGATCTGGCGAGAAAGGACCATGGACAGCTGGTCCGGTGACTCAAGATAAAGACCATGGGTGATGTAATCCTAAGTTAGTCGTTGATGATGGTTGTGGTGCATAGTTGCGGGTGCATTGCAATGAGTTGGAGATTCAAATTGAGATAAGCTGATGCAGATGAATACCTAAATTAAGGGAGAGCAAACCTAATACTGAGCTCACATGTGAGAGAGAGAATAATGATAAACACACGTAAGTTGTGCTAGAGAAGTCTCACATCGGATAATATTGAAGCCCCTCCTATGGTGTATTGGGTTGATGCTAAACTGCACATTAAGTGAGGATTGAGTTAATCTCTTACGAATTTCATATCCCTTATGGATGGCCTACTTATTTTCAGTGTAGACTTAATGGAAGTACTTATATGAGTGTGGAGTAGGGCCATTGCTATGAGATTCATGGTTGCTATACAACACTCATGAATAACCAGGTGCACACACGGCCTATTAACGCAAAGCTCGCGTCAAATATGATTAGTGACAACTCTAGCTTACAAAAAAATCCTTGAACCATGGAAGTTATAAGCTTCACCATTGATTCTATTAGTTATTCTCATTTGTCTCTAGTTCATAGTCCGAAAGATACTAGATTCAATGCATCACCCTACAGTGTGAAACCAGCATTTATTCCTTCCTTACTTGGATAAACCTTTTTGAAAGATGCCAACGATTATTAAAAAGAAGGTATCTCAAAATCCTTGATTACTTTTTTTTTTGTTGTCCCACGTTACTTGAGAAGTTCTCTATTATTCTCTTTATTAATAGGTTCGGTTTACTAACTTAGTAACAACATGAGCTTGATCGCATGAACTCGTGTCAAACCAAATGAAAATATTCATGGGGCCTGTCCAAGATTCCTTTTAACCAATTTTTTTAATTTTGTCTCGAGACCATATTCAAAAAGTCTATTTAGGAGTAAACCTTTAATTTTCGTGTTTTGGCCATATGTCAAACTAGCTATTGTGATATTTAATATGCTACCATTTCTTCTTCAAGTATGCTAGCCATTTCAAATTTTTTTACTTTTGACTTTGGTGCTTTGACCATTAGTCAAACTTACTATTGTTCTATTTAATCTGCTACCGTTTCTTCTTTAATTATGCTAGCCATTTTCACATTATTTTTTCCAGTTGTTAAAACATTTAATCCGCTAACCATTTCTTATTTAATCTTGCTAGGCATTTTCACATTAGCTCTCCAAGCTGTTACCTAATATTTCCAACTTTATCAGCTTATTTATCCTGTAAATATTAACCCATTCTTGATCATTCTACACACTATAAATAAACGAAATCTCCTCCTCCACCTCCTCTCTCTCTCTCTCTCTCTCTCTCTCTCTCTCTCTCTCTCTCTCTCTCTCTCTCTCTCTCTCTCTCTCTCTCTCTCTCTCTCTCTCTCTCTACTTGTTTCACGTTTATGTTGTTTCTACTATATCCTTATTGTGCACTGCAAGCATGCCTTAGATGTTCGTGATTTTTCTATCTATCATCGATGGTTCTCAGAATTTTCACAACTTGATCTAAAAGTAGGCCGATCTATGCCGATCTATGTTTTGTGAATTCAACATTTGAATTTGTCTATTTATTTTCCTTTTATACCCTAGAAGCACGGTGGTGGTGACCTTGACTATTTATAAGCCCGTGGAACAGTCTATAAGCCCATGAACCTGTTAAGTCTAGCCCCATGCAGATGCCCAGAACTAGAACATTAGCCCACATTTGATGAAATTTTAAAAAGGTTATCTCCAGTTTCTAAACTAGAATTCCTCTTACCCCTTCCAACTATGTGAACGCTGAGGGGTGGCCACCATAAAATTTAAGCGAGATCATTGATTCATTGAATTCAAATCAATCACTGCTAATGATAGAAAAATTAATTTTTGATCTAATCTAGTAGTTATCACTCTTGCTTTCACAATCGGTGTCACAATTTTATTCTTGGTATTCCTCTATGAGTTCATCATCACATGGTTATAGCACCGTCCAGTGTCCACACAGGCTCACACCATTAAAGTTATTTCATGCGAACAGACCAACACAGTCTCCAAGTCTTCACGATAACTAGTGTAGAATTGTTAATTTATGCAAGTTGTATCCTGTTTAGGTAGGAAAATAATACTTCTCCGAATCCAAATACATCAACATGGTATGGAATCACATAAATAGTACAGTTAGTTTGATATAGAATTTAAAAAATATTAAAATCATTGATTATAGAAGGTAGGGGGCAGCTGATTTTCGAGATAAGGAGGACACAATAGATATTTAATGGATTTTGGATGACACGGATTTGTATATTGGGTGCTTCTTTCTGGTTGTTTGTGTCCCACACTCAACCGGATATGGCTAGCGTGTTTAGCCTCTTCAATTGACGGACATGACACGAGAAAATCTCTGCAAAAGGTAACGATATCATCTAGGAGTTCTATTAGAAATAAATCATTGTTTAACGACTTTCCAGGTAACAAATAATGTGTGCGTGGGCGAGTGATTCCGGAAATGGGGTTTTCAGAGTGAAGTGTATGGATGGTTGTGTGTTACAAGATAATTACCGAAGGGTAATAAGGTAAGCAAGGATAGATTACAATCGACACCAAGTTATAAAGGATGCACCACCAACCGAGAATGAGAATCGAGATCGACAAAGTTCATTACCAAGGCTTAAATGACAAGCCACCCGCCAAGGTTAAAAGATTTTGGGATAGGAGAAGCTCACCACCAAGGCCTAAAGGAAAACTACTAGCTGGGGATAAAGCGCTTCTTGGTCACCACCGAGGAGTAATCTACTCTCATAGGATAAATAAGTCAAAATAGGAGTTATCTCCTCTCCAAAGATTATCGTTGACCTAGAGGAAAATCTCACATATTCTCATTCAAAATCATTTGTATTACAATGGAGGACTCTCCTCTATTTATAGAGGAACTAGGACATAGGAAATAACCAAACATTAAAAGACATGGGAACTACCCAATTAATTAAGGACTTAGGAACTAGAAAGCATTAAATACCTATGAACTAAAGACTTTGACTCTTGAGACTCACAAAACAATTAAGACCTAGGAACTTAGAAATACTTTAATAATACATGGAGACTTGAAATCTTGAGCCTTGCAGCTTATCTTCCAAAATTCGTGCTTTATCCGTGATGAGAGGATAACTACCTCAATAAATTAGTGTATATCATTGGAACTTGCTTAAAACAACCACCCATCAATATATTATTGTAACACTCTGGGTCTATACTATGTAATATTGTCCGCTTTAGGTCCACTGACCTTCACGGCTTTAAAACGCGTTTCACACAAGCTTTTGCTGTGCTGAGAACAAAGCCTTGAGGGAGACCCATAGCTAGGATGGCAATGCATCCGCACCAGTGCGGGAGGCCCCAAGAGAACAATATTGGGCTGGGCTGAGAGATGGCAGTGCGGCTGGGCCTTGATCCCAAATAATGCATTTTAAAGCTGTGAGGGTCAATAGGCCCAAAGAGAACAATAATGCACAGTGTAGACTCGGGGTGTTACAATTATCAATCCATATAGAAATCAGCTACTAATCTTGTCAAAAAGATATTGAATATATGAACGGTTAAAGAAGAATTGATGACTCCTTTAATTGATAGCTTGGTTGATAGTTTCCTCATTGACAACTTCATTCTTTGTCCCATTGATACAGATCATAACCAAAATCAGTTTTGGCTTGGATGATCATTGATCATACCAGGCTCATCGATGGAACTAATTGGGAATGTTCCACGGTATAGGATGCTCCCGCATCAACAAATCTTCATCGATCAAGTTTGAGTGCATCAAAAAAAGGAAATTCCAATTTGTTGGGGAACATTGAGTGATTGGAAGAGATTCAAGTATGAAGGTAGAAGTGCAAAGCAAGAAACTGATTAAGTTATCGGCTCATGCTGCATCAGTGTCGAAAGCTAAACATTTCATGCATAGATGAGATTCAGCATCCAGGTTATGCCAGTTTCCTTTTCTACTACCGAGCCGATGATGAAAACCATGAAGATGATACTTTCCAAAGGCGTCACCCTTTGGAGGGATCTGTGACAGTCCGGATTTTAGCCCATTTTTGAGGTTTATAAAACGTGCAATTCGTCAATGCGCTTATAATGGAATTTCGCCCGAGAACTGATCACTCTCGAGTTCTTGTTTTTAAAAAAATAGAAATTCTGCTAGAATCGCACTCGATCGAATTTGGTCGTTATTTAGATCCCGAACTTGGCAGTCGATTTTCAGGAGTTCTGGGACGAAATAAATTGGACGGTGTCGATATTTTTGTGGCCAGCATCGAGATTGTCAGGAATAGTGGAAAAGTGGATTTTTGGATCGGGTGCGGATTTAGACTGGTAGACCTCCCTCGTAGTGTGGTTTGGGGTATTTTATTTTGACCGTGTGCCATAAAATATTGTCGGGATTTATTATGGATTATTAGGCCTTTTTTTGATTTTAAATCGGGACCGATAGGTCGATTTTTAGTTTGGACCGTGTCCGTTGGATCGCGATAAAGGTTAAAAATTTAAACTCTTCTCTCTCTCCTTCTCTCTTTCTCTCTCCTCTGTCTCGGCCGGAAACCCCCCTACGCGCGCCCGCCTCTCTCTCTTCTTTCTCTCTTTTCCTCTCTCTCTCTTTTCTTTTCCTCGCTGCCGTGCACGTCACCGCGCACGTCCCCGCCCCGTCCACTCTCTCTGCATGTGCCCCCTGACATCTCTCTCTCTCTCTCTCTCTCTCTCTCTCTCTCTTCTCCCTCTCTCTCATTCCCTTCTTCTTCTCCTTCTTCGTTCTTTTTCTCTGGTTTTGGTGGCCGCCGTTGCTCCGGGTTCTGCTCCGCCCTGGCCCAGCTCGCCGACGTCAACCGAGCCGCCGCATCGCCGTGCCGCCATGCCGCCGTCGCCAGCAGCGCCGCCGTCGCCAGCAGCCCCGCCGTCTCCGCCCCGTCACCGCCGGCCCCTCACCCCGCGACTGCTCTCCCTCTCTCTCTCACTGCCCTCCGCGTGCGAGCACCAGCTCGCCGCTGCGATCGCGACGACTCGGCGCCGCCCAGCCGTGCCTGGCCACCCCGCCGTCGTCCCAGTCGCCTCCGCCCGTCAGCCTCCCCCCCTTGCCTCTCTTTCACTCCTGGCCAGCTGCACCCGAGCCCGAGCCCGAGCCAGCCCCGTCGCCGCCGCTCACCGGCTCGCTCCTCCCGGCCCCGCGTCGCCGCCTTGCCGCGCCGTCGCCAGCCCATCCGCCAGCTGCCGCCCCCTGCAGCTCAGTCCTCTCCCCTTCCCCGGTGTTTCCCCCTGCCTTGCTCAGCCCGAGCCCGAGTCGGCCCGTCGTCACCGCTCGTCGCCTCGCCAATCCGGTCTCGCGCCGCCACCTTGCCGCGCCGTCGCCGGCCCTCCGCCGGTCCGCCGCCGTCCTCAGCCCCTCAGCCTTTCCCCCTCCCTCTCCCTCCCCTCTCCCCGTCCTCCCGCCTGGCCAGTCTCCCCTCGTCCCCTGTTCAGCCGCTGCCCCCTGGTCGCCGTCGCCACCCTGTCGCCGTCGCCACCAGCTCGCCGTCGCCTTGCCGCGCCGCCGCCGGCCCGTCCGTCCGGCCAGCCGCCCTCAGCCTCCCTCTCCCTTCCTCTCTCTCCCCTCACCCGTCGACCAGCCCTTCCCACCCTTTTGTTCAGCCGTCCGCCGGTCGCCGCCGCCGTCGCCGCCGGTCGCCGGTCACCGCCGGCCAGCCGCCGCCGACCAGCCGCCGCCGGCCAGTCCCGCCGGCCAGCCAACCGGCCGGCCAAGTCGTGGCCCGAGCGCACAAGCCGCGCGCCCGTTGCCCGTGGACGTGCCCGCGCCGTGCCCGCTCTCGCGCCCGTGCCCGCGCCCGTCGCCCGAGCACAAAGCCCATCCGTGCGCCCGAGTGTCCCGGGCACGCCGCACGTTCGCCGCGCCCGCGCACTAGGCACGCCGATCAGTCATTGTGCCCACTTTGGCCGATCAGCGTGCCCATGTGGCCCACGCCCGCGCCCAGTCAGAACTTCTCCCCCGGGCAATTTTGAGCCCGAGTCGACTTTTCCCGGGCCAAATTTTGGTAAGCGACTCCCTAAACCCTACTTAGTATTTTGGGTATTTCATTGACCAGTTTTGGGCTAGAACGGCTAGGGCGTGTATTTAATTTAATTATTTAGGATTAAATTAGATTATGTGATCTTCTGATTGGGTTAAATTAGACTGATTAAAGTGAAGTGCTTGAGTGAATAATTGTGCGTGACCGACTTGAATGTCGGGTCTGTGAATTGGAGTGGCGAAGTGTGATTTGAACTGAGTTGTGAATGTGAGTTGTTTGGCGTGGATTTGATTGAAATATGTGTCGTGTGCTTGTCTGTGAGAGAGTAAGCCCGGATCGATTGGAGGGCTACGGACTTGGGACGTGTTGACGGCGGTCTGTGTGAAGGCATGATCGGCCGATGGGCCAGTTGGAATGCGGGCTTGAGACGTGTTGACGGTGGCCCGTTAAAGGTGTGATTGGACCTGAGGCGTGTTTACGCGGGTCATTGGAAAGAAAGATGGGCCTGAGGCGTGTTTACGCGCGCTAGTGAGAATGAGCCTGAGGCGTGTTTACGCGGGCTGTGAAAGGCAAGAAAAGACCTGAGGCGTGTTTACGCGGGTCATTGGAAAGAAAGATGAGCCTGAGGCGTGTTTACGCAGGCTGTGAGAATGAGCCTGAGGCGTGTTTACGCGGGCTAGTGAGAATGAGCCTGAGGCGTGTTTACGCGGGCTGTGAGAACGGGCCTGAGGCGTGTTGACGCGGGCAGTGAGAAAAGACCTGAGGGGTGTTGACCCGAGTTGTGAGAAAGTTAGATGGATGCGCATGTGATTTGAGTGTGATTGAAATGGTTGGTTGAGCATGACTGAATTGGCTGGTTGAGCGTGTGACTGGATTGGCTGGTTGAGCGTGTGACTGGATTGGTTGGTTGAGCGTGTGACTGGATTGGTTGGTTGAGCGTGTGACTGGATTGACTGATTGAGCGTGTGGATGTTGATCGAATTGACTGATGGTGCATGTGGATGATTGGTTGGATGGGTTGGGTGCTTGTTTGGATTGACTGATTTCGAGTGAAAGTGTGTGTGCTGGTGATTGTGATGTGGCGATGATTTATACTTGCATTATCATGTTTGGGCTAATATGCAGGGTTGGTACGTGGTTCGAGGCGAGGTAAGCCTAGCATGTGAAAGTGATTGTATTGTTTGGTAGTTGGCATGTTAGACTGGTCTGGGTACGCATTAGCCTAGGTTAGGTTTAGGTTGTTGCTTATTGAGACTCTGTCTCACGGTTATTATATAACCACTTTCAGATCCGCGACCGTGACCAGTTCAGAGAGACCGCCGGAGTACTACAGGGATTGAAGGACAGATCAATTGCCCTGTAAATTTTTGAGTACCCTTTTGTAGGGTAGATAGGCCTGTCAACCACCGTCCTCTTTTGAAAACTGTGGTTAATTTTGGAAGCCGGGTTGCCTTTTTTTGTAATATTGGAGGATTTAAAATGTTTAGTGTTTATTATACTTCGTTGCCTATTCATTCGTCTTGTTTTTATTGACGGGGTTATTTTACATGCTTCCGCTTGCGCATTTCTTCTGGGTCGGCGACGCGTCCTGAGACGTCGCGTTTAAACGATCGACCGTGAACGGGATGTCGCGGGCTCGGTGGGGACTGGGGCGTGACAGGATCGCTTTCGGAAATCCAGTGATCTTCTACCCATTAGTCGGTCGGTTCATGGAGGAAGGGCTCTTTATCGACTATAACGACCAAGGAGTAGAATTTGTGAATGCCAAAGTGAATGGCCAGCTCAATTAGCTCCTTGAGGGGGACTTCAACGAGGACTTGCTCGGCTGTTTGTCCAAGTTCCTGCAGGGACTAGCTAGCAATCCCCCACTCGTGATTCAAGTGAACGTATTTGAGTGCGGGGGACTTGTGATCAGCCTGCGCTCTTGTCACAGGTTAGACGACATGTGCACCATGGCGACATTCATGAATTCATGGTCTATCGTGTACCGGAGTGGAATCAACGAACTAGCCTAGCTGTATTTTGAGCTAGCCTCTTTATTTTCAGTGAAGGGGTCAGTAGTTACTTGTTAGCCTCTACTCCGTGGTGGAGTAAATTTTACAATGAATCGGTTCATGTTAAGCGGTGCGGCCCTATCAAGACTAAAATTTAGTTGCGGCTAAACATGGGTGGATTTCAAGAGCAGAGGTCGTGCGCGCACTTTTCTATAAGTTGAACGATGGATTGAGCGAAACACGGCTACCTAAGGCCCTTTATGGTTTGCTAGTCGTTGAACTTGTGCAGGAGAGTCAATCTACTGATACCGACAAATGCATTCGGTAACTTCTATGCCATGGTCATCGGCCAACACACAATGGATAAGAATAACTTAAATTAAGAGGCATCTATGAAGGTGATCCACGACACCTTTGCAAGTGCCAAGACAAGGTACGCGGCGATAGCGAATAGAGAATCATGCATGAACATGGTGAAGAATTCTATAAGAGAATCAAAGGAATGGGCTCATAGCGATGAAGAGAATGTGGTGGCCATTTCAAGCTGGCATGGATTCAAATTCCGTGACATCAATTTTGGGTGGGCGAAGCCGGACTTGGTGAGCAACACGTGCATTCCTGTCTGAATGGTTTTTCTCGTTGATAGTAAATCTGAGGGTGGAATTGATGCATGGATCATACTAAGCCCAGAGGAGAAAGTTCTTTTTGAGCAAGACCCTGACATTGTGGCATTCGCTTCCTACACCGGCTGTTCATGAACCCACAATTTTGAAGCAATGAGATTGAGTGGGCTGATGAATAGCTAGTGCATCATGTGTCAATAAAGGTGGATAGTCCCACCAAGCTCTATAGTTCTTATCTATTAAGATGCAAGCATTGGGTGTGTGATCAGAAATTGCATTTGCTAGACAGGTAGTGGCTTCTGTAATTTGGACACGACAGAATTAGCGAAATCTCCCAATCTTTTATGGGATTCTCTTGTTGGAAATGGAATGATTCCTCTGAACAAACTCAAAAAGCATTTTTTTTACAATGAAGCTTTTCCCGAAACAAACATACCTTAAGGCGATTGTTTTACCAAAAAGTTTCTTGATAAATGAAATTATTTTTTAAGGAAAATAATTAGTTTTTATTTATTTGATGGTTTAGGGAAAGTAATTCCTTCTTGCCATAAGGGAAAATTGTTTTACCCTAATTGGAACTTGTTATTTTCAATCCATGGTTATAATTGGTGCTCTACTAACTACATCACCAATGTTTGAAGAGCCTTGAACCTTGTCTATCTAATTTACATTTCAAGCTTTCCTTAAAACCCAATTGGTGATAATGTATTTTGTGAGATCTCTCGAACAGGCTTCTAATTATTTAATCCATTTGACATATATGCTATATCTTCGCCGAGTGTCTTCGCTTACACAAAACATTTGTAGCCACCAAAAGCTATTAGAAATGATATCCTTAAGTTCAAAGTTTATTGCGGGGTTAGATTCCTTGGATTTTTTTTTTTGGGCCTAACTTGGACTCTAGCCCATCTTTTTATCCATATCATTGACAACACGGTTTACATTTGATACCTAAATTGACCTCGTACCCTAAAAACCTCCAACTTAAGCTTTAATTACATTTGTATCTTTTGTCTTATAAAAAACCTTCAACTTTAAGTCAAGCCTCAATTCTACTATAAACTTCTTTTGACCCATAAAAACCGTCAACTTTAGATCATATCTCAATTTTACTGTAAACTTTTGTTTTGTACTATAAAAATCCCAAACTTAGGTTTCGTCACAATTTTACTGTCTAGTCCTTATTTTACCCAAAAATTTTTATAGTCTTATAAAAATCATAAACTTTTACTTGAGTCGCAAATCTGCCCCATTAACCCTCCATCCAAAATGTCTCCTTGACAACTGAGAGATATAAAACTCCAAAGCATGAGCTGTTTAAGCATGAGCTCTCCTACCGCGGGGAATGGAACATTCCCAAGCAGGAGAGATTAATGAGCGCAAAATTCCTAAGAACAATTTTGACGAAGGGTTAATGGAGAGTAGATTTGGGACTCAAGTAAAACTTGGTCATCTTTTATGAGACAAAAAGATTAGTATGAAATTGAAACTGAACCTAAAGCTAGGATTTTTTTTATGAGACAAAAAAATAGGGTAAAATTGACACTAGACCTAAAGTTAAGGATTTTTTATCAGACAAAAATAATTTAGGATAGAATTGGGACATAATCTAAAGTTTGCGATTTTTTATGGGACAAAAAAAAAGTTTAAGGTTGAATTGGGACAGGACCTACAGTTGGAGGTTTTTTTATGAAACAAAAGCCAAAGTAGGAGGTTTTTTAGGGTATTAGGCTTATCCGAATTGAAATTTGTGGTAGCCCGACTTGAGAAGAAAAATAGAGGTTTAGTAGAGATAATGGGCACAACACACTATTTTTCTCAAGTAATTAGGTTTTAAGCAGAGACATAAAAAGTCTTAAGATTTTTTGAACCACTTATTGTAATTCTTGAATTGCCAAAAAGAATTTTGCTTCTTCTCTCCTCGTAATTTTTCCAGCCAGGGTTTTCTATGTATATTTGTTTGTGTTTTTATTCTTCTCAATTGTAATTTCATTGTAGTTTCATAACACTCAACAAGAGAAACACAATAAGAGTACTTATACAATATCAATATTCTTGTTTATGAGTTTGAGTTCAATCCTTAACTTTCTTATCCAATAAAGGACGAGACTAAATGTCAAATTTAGGTGTCAACATTATGCCAAAATAACAATGTCCTTGAATGAAAACATGCATTATGGCGACATCAACAAGCTCAGATGCACCTAAAACAGGAAACATAAAAGGCCTTCACTTCGCAAAAGTGTTGGCTATAAATGAAGGATTCTCATATCATTTTAAAATCCATTTTTTCTGGACTAAGAAAAAAGAACTAAAAACTAACGCAAAATAGAGATGACTAAGGGGAAGGAAAATGCAACTAGAAGTTGAAAAGGATTAAACTAAATTGGGTTGTGATAGTTTATGGGCCGCCCTTATTAGGCAAATTAGCCCATATTCAACAAAAGTAACTGCAAAAGGCAGTTACTTGTATTTTAGCGGGATGCAACTTTCAAAAGGGAAGTTACGTTCTTTTTTTCTACAAGAAATAAGAAGAAGTAAGAAAAAAGTGATATACGTGAACAAAAAGAAAAACATAAAGGAAAAAGGTTTCTCTAACTCTCACTCTCGGTCATTCTCTTCTACACTCAAAGAACATAAATTGGAACTCTCTCAATGCTGCAAATGTGAATTTAATCTGTTGAAATCAAGGTATGTTCCAATGCGTGATATACCTTTCAAGTATTCCTAAGGACGTTTTTCGCATTTTTTTGTTTATGGTATTTGGAATCCATGTTTGCAACATTGGTATCAGAGGAATGTCTTGTTCTTGTTTCCTAATCGTATGTTATTTGTAATAGAAATTAATGTGATAGACCTGTTTTCGTACGCACTGTTCACTATTCATATGTGATTTTTTGCTTGCTCATCAACAAAGATCGGATGGAAATTTCGAACTGGTTCCGATGGCCGCTCAGGTATGAAAACCACACCCAATCATATTGTTTGGGACCACTTCTCGGAGTTCCGCCCATCAACAATCATTTTTTAATAAATGGGTTGGTAGAACTTGTCGAGATGAGTAAAACAAGGGGTGGTACGTCATTGGGGGAGGCCGCACGTGCCCCCATGCGCAACCGCAAGGGGCGGCCTCACCGACACTCCCTAGAATAGTGCTTGCCTGCACGGTTTGCGTGCGCATCAACCGCGCGTAGGGGTGGCTGATGTCACGCTAACTTCAGCCACGAGGGTCACTAGTCGAGCCGACCCAACCCGGTTGACCTGTTACTTGACCCAATGGACCAATCCAACCTGATTGACTCGCCGTTGGCCAATAGTTAACTATTGACAGACCCGAAAATAGAAGAAGAAGGGTGAGAGCTTCAATCGAAGCGTCCTTTGTACCGACGTGTTCATAATGGCTTGCTCTACATTTTGGTATATTCATATTATATGTTTAATGCTTGTAAGGATGTGAAAATGCATAATGATACCCTATAATATGCATTTATTTGGGTATTTGTGGTATTTTATTTTGTATTTTTGGAAATACAATTGTTGGCTCTCGTGTATATAAATAAGCATTTCGTATATTGCTGTACCATGGGTTATGAGTAATCCTTTTTTGTTTACCATTAGTTGCAGAAACAATGATACATAGGATACGCTCATTTATATTTCCAAGAACGGATGAACAAAAGTTGAGACTCTCAAGGCTAAGAAATGGGTTAGCCATTTATTGATAGGTTGGTGGTGTTGACATGATGACGCATATTATTAAGGTCAATAACATGATACAAGATATCATTTGAAATGGTTACCTTATGGCAGATTTCGAGAAGGTTAATGCCCTAATAGCCACTCTTCTAATGGAATCGCGAGGAGTATTGAATGGTCTTTGGGAAATCAACATTGTTTCGGATTACAAGAAACTTGTAGAGGATTTCTTGAGAGAATATATGAGGGTTGGGGCAACGGCGACGTTGACCCTTGGCATGAATGCACCTTGGTGTAGAATGAATGCACCCTGGCAAAACCCTAAGGGATTTCCGAGGGTTTCCCCTTGGCTACCAAATTCAACCATAAGATTTATTATGGATTTTTGTGAGTCTTTCCCAGTTTATGTATAGCACGTGAAACACTGAGGTTATGTCTTTAAGTTTAGTCATCGCTTATGAATATTTTCTTTATATTGATATTTATCATTTTTTTAGGACTAGTTGATATTTCCATGTCATGTAATACTTATACGTTGTTTATGGAATATTTAGTTTTAAATATTCGTTGGCTTTGTTCTTATATTAATATTTCCTTGTGTATGTTATATGTGAGTGGATAATTTTGGAAAGTTTTAGTAGCTTAAAAGAACTTAATTTTACATAAATAATTATATTAATGATAATTTCAAACTAGGATTTTTAGATGATGATTGGGAACGTAGTGACCTTTCGAATCTAAAATCTTATGTGAAATTATTCATCAATGTAATAGGTTTGTGTAAAATGGATGCATAAATGTTAGACATGAATAATTCATGCATATATGTCTGAAATGTTTAGATACAATTGCTTCAGTATCTAAGAACATAGTGGCTGAACTAAGCAATGGAGAGAAATTGAACGACGATAATTATGAGATCTAGAATATGAAAATCCAATTTGTATTATAAAAGCAAGAAGCACCTGAAGCTTTTAACCATGTTATGGAAGGACTTGAAGATGGAAATACTGCACAACACAAAAGGGATAAAGATGCATTTGATTCATGGAAGAAATGAACTCTATTGGTTGCATTACGTTGCTGAGTAGTATGAAAAATGATATCATGACAATGCCAAAGACATGTGAGCAACACTGGTAGTAAGGTTTGGTCAAACTTCTGTGACCAAATTGAGACAACTCATAATTAGGTTTGACTCATATAAAAACCCTCATGAACAACCATGAAACAACACTTGAGGTGCATGTCAAACATGATAAGTAAGCTGAAGGATGCTGGCTTGATGACACCTATTTTTAATTGCCCAATTAGATTAATTGCAAAAAAATTAGAAGTTAAATTTTTAACCCCTAAACAAAAAAAACTTTCATTTAATTTCATGGCATGTAGACCTTAGATGCATTTTGCATTAATAAGAATTAAAAAAATAAAAGAATTTTATTAAAAAACATTTCTTAAAAAATTTTAAAAAAATTCGAAATGGGCGAGGTCGACCCGGCCCTCTCTCTTCTTCCCCCACGCGGGCCCAGCCCATATCCTATCTTCCATTCCTTCCATGCGAGCTAGGCTCAGCGTAGCCCGCTCCCTATTTCCTCCACAGCTAGTCTCTCTCCCTCTCTCCTCCTTCCCCTGCTATCTCCTGTATTGACTATTGCTTGAGAAGACACGGGGAAGTGGCTCCACTGCACAAGTTTGGCCACCAAAGTCATGGAGTAGAGAGTAGTTGAGAGCCATTAAGGGTCATAACTTCTAGGGTAGGGCAAAGGACATCGGCCACTATAAAAGACAGATAGAGAGGAGAGAGAGGGGCGGCCCCTTTGTTTAGAAAATAGAGCACAGAGCAAGAGAGAGATTTCAGAGAGTACGAGAGCGAACCGAGAGTTTACAAGTTGCAATGAGAAGCCAGAAGGATCAGCTGACAATCCCCAGAGCTGATGCCCTTGATCGGTGAGATTACTTGGCCTTCAAACTCCCCTGTTTTGCCCTGTTTTCCCTGCATAGGTTGGTTGGGACTCGCGCTGGCCGTTTCGCGCGAGTTTCGGCCCATATCGATCCTATTTGGGGTTAAGATTCATCGTCAGAGGTGATCTATGGCTGTCGGGATAAGTCAAAGCCTCTTAACAGGTCATAGTTGCCCTGTTTCAACAATGAACACCAAGTGTTCGACGGATTGCCTCAATGAGGCTAAGTTGATCTTGGTCGCCGGCCAGCGAGCGAATGGTGGGACGGCAAACAAGGTGGCTGGCGAGCTTCGTGGGGGTCCTGGGAGGTGAAAGCGAGGCCGAAGTTAGCTTGGGTCGGCTGATGGGACGCCAAATCTCACTTGGCCGACGTCCCTGCGTGCCTGCGCACGTGGGGACCAACCCAACCTAGTTCACAACCCGGGTTGACCGCCTAACCCGGTTCGGATCTGAAGATCCGACCCTAGTCTTTCGTCCCGACCCGGTGATTATTATATTAATATTTTTCATTTTTTTGCCATGTTGTTATTATTATTATTATTATTATTTCTAAAATATATAAATCATTTTTTTATTTCTTTCAAAATTAGGAAATAGTTTGGAAATTAGTATTTTTGAATATTTTTCTAAATTATGTGAATTATTTGATTATCAATCATGTTTAAAGTTGGATAGGTCTATAGGGCTGTATGGTAGTATTTTGCATGTTATTTTTACTACTGTTGTATTATTATTATGCAGGTTGTTTCTAATTAGAATATATTACATAAAATGTCATATTTTGAATGTCGTCATCTTAATTAGGATTAGAACCTTAGGCTGTATATCTATCTTGACTGCTAATCGTTAATAATTATGCCTTCGCTTGATTACGTCACATGTTAGGAGATAGGTCATAAAATCAATCTAAATTGCTTAACAAATATTTTTTTGAAATAAACAGGATGAAAGGTACTAAAAGGACACTAGCCACTTAACTAGTGTAATTAAGTCCCCGAACTCATTTAATCTCTGGTTAGTAGGAGTAGGATGATTCTCTTGTCACCTTATTTAGGTTTCTAATTGACTCACCTCAAATCGATTAGTGGCAACTCCTAGATAAAAATCACTTGCAGGTTAAAAACCTAAACCCTAAGTCGCGATATAGTATGGGCTTAAGAGAGCCCGAGTTAAGTCCTGAACCTAAACTTAGCATGTACCAAGCTAGACCTCCATTTTCTTTGAGAAAACTGGAGGTCGGTCGTGATAGACTGGCAACTTCGCTAGGGAACTTTTTTAAGTGGACTTAGGTCAGAAATTTTGTCCTATTCAAAAACATTTCTATTTAACAGTGAGGATTCCAGGTACGTCCCTGACTTGTGAGGTATTAAATGTTTTTGTAGTTTTTTTTTTTGGTAAGATAAGATGTAAAATGTTTTTGTAGTTGAGAGTTATAAGAAGCATAGTTTTTGTTGACCCCTTATTTTGCAGGTTCGAAATTTGGGAGTGAGAGTTCATTTCCTAAACATTTGAAGTGATGATTGTTTATGAATTGTTGTGTATACTTTAATAATTCAGCACTACACTGTTGTACACACAACCAAGCCGTTGGACTTGGGCCATGATAGGGCATTTTAAGATGGTGTTAAGAAAAATATGACCTTGAACGCGAGACCGCGATATAGAGGTTGCCTTCCTTTTGCCTGAAATTTCTTTGTGAATGTCATTAAGTGTCTACCTTTAGCCACTATCCACGTAACTATAAGATATTCCTTTCAACTTGGCCGAGCTTAAAAAGGCTTGATACCAATGTGAGACTACGATGATCAGGCATCCTTTTAGCTTCACTTTGTTGAACCAGTCTAGATAGATATCGAACCTCACTTCTCATGCACATGTCTCTATGATTGCCATGGTTCTCGGTAAAGTAAGTTTTCCATTCTTGCACTTTGCAATTTATTTATTTTCATATGTCTAGATTGGTCCATAATTAGTCTAGGTTAGTTGTGGGTTTAATACCATGGTCATTTTGGAAGAAATAGTCACTAAAACATTTTCAGAATATTTACTTCCAATTTACACTATTGTTTTTATAAGCACGTTATAAATCATTGTTTTTCCCATGCAATTTCTTGTTGTTTTCAAAAAAGGGAGAAAATTGTGTATAAATAAAAAAGGATGCGCCCCATTGACACTACTAGCGCCTCAACCTGGTGGTACCCGAGAGTGAAGCAATCTGGAGCGATTGAGGTTCGAACCTCAAGGTCGTCGTTGTAAAAAAATAATGTAAAAAAAGTTTTGCATTTTTTATTTTTGCAAGAAAGGAAAAGTAACAGGGTATAAAAATACAAGATTAGACTAAGTCATGGACTGATTCCTTATGAGGTTTTATACTAATTCACTATCACTTCTTGACAGGTAGTAGGCAAAAATGCTCGAGGAAAGCATGCTCGATTGTCTCACTAACACGAAAAACGAAATGAAGCTAGTCCTCAACGCGATGCAAAATCTCACGAAGCAGGTGGAGTCCATCCAAAGCAAACTCACTCTTACGACTACATCAATTGAGGTGATGTTACCACCACCATTTATTGGAAATGATCAAGCCACAGCCAATGATAGCAAGATGCCCATGCTAGAAGAGGATCCGCTCCCACTTGCAATCAAGAAGGATAAACTCGTAAGTACACCAATGATAGAACATGACAAATACTTTGCGAAGGTTGATGAAATGTTGAAACAGTTGCAGGGCCTGCAGCATTCTATCCTACTTAACCTATCTGTGTACAAAAGGGTTAAGGTGTCAGAAAAGTTCAAAATGCCATAATTCGAAAAATATAACGGCACCTTATGTCCCAAGCACCTCATGCCCTAGGCACTACTTGCACATGTATCACGTGCGAATGATCAAGTATGTCGATAATGAACTTTTCATGATCCAGACCTTTTAAGCAAGCTTGACAGGACTAGCTTTGACATGGCATATGTCAAAAGATGTAGATGTCTTTAAATCTTAGGATGATGTCACTGATGCATTCCTCAAGCAGTACCAATTCAACCTTGACGTCACATTTTCTTGTGATGACCTCAAACGCATTGAGAAGAAGAAGAAGAGTGAGTCATTCAAAGAATATGCTACCAGATAGAGGAACTTGGCCGCTTAGGTCATCCCAGAATTTCCTGACTAAGAATAAATGAAGCTATTCACTAAGTCTCTCTCGTATGAATGCAAACACCGCCAGTTGGTGCCACTGCTAAGTCACTTAACCGGCTTGTCCCAGTAGGCAAACGAATTGAGACGAGATTGCGCGACGGATGGTTCATGGACCCTGCCTCCACAAACAAGAGACTCGGCACGAAGAAAGAGAAAAAACCCCCGACAGATGTGGATGTTACATACTCCTACATAGTTCATTCTTCACCGACAATTAAGATGAGTAGTGGATAGCAATCGACCTCAAGCCTCCAGCCTTCCCAAAGGCGATCTAACAAAAAGCAATTTACCCCACTTCCAGGATCCCTTTCTCAGATATTGACCATATTCCGAAAGAAGAATTTGCTCTCAACCGAGCTGAAGCGGCCTAACCCGGAGAACTTTTCAAACTATACCCCGTCTAAGAAATGCAACTATCACATGGGTGGTGGGATAGGATGTTCAACGGATGACTACTATGCCCTCAAGCACTGGGTTCATAATTTGTGAGACACCAAGGTACTCTCGTTTCATATGCCCAAGTCAAATGTCTAGAACAACCTATTGGCAGAGCATGAGAGTGAAGTCAATGCCATATTCGGTTTCGATGGTGGTCGAATTAAGAACGTGAGGGTATACACCACGGACATTTATGACGGATTGGTGAGGGTAGGATATTATCTTAAAGACGAGGTACCACCCCTTGCCTTGATGAAAGAGAGAGTTTCCAAGATCGCGAAAGTAGGCTTGATTGTGTATACCAACCATACCGGTATAGTGGCCACCATTTCCTAGGCCATTGGCGATTGGGAGGAGGAATTCATGGCACTGAGCGCCGGGGGAAATGAAACAAGCTCTGTGTCAGAAAAATCCCCTACTAAAATAATATGGCAGGATGATGAGTTACTACAGTGGCAGGGTGATATACAATAATACTCGCCAACCCTTAAGTCCATGGACATGATATTTCCTACCCTTCTATGAAAGAAAATGATCATAAGGAAGCCAAGACATGCTACCCCCGAGTACTTCATCAACTACGATCCCTCTAGGTCTTGTGATTAACGCTTCGGAGAAGTTGGGCACTCACTGGATGATTGCAGCACCCTAAAAAACAAAGTCTAAGACCTACTGGATGTTGGGGCATTCATTTTTCGCGCCCTATGGCTATGCTACGGTAGGAACGACCTCCTGGTCATGCCTAGCATCCATGCCTCTACCCCTGGACTACCCAACAAGAATAGCATCCTTGATGGATGGATTGGCATGGATATGCCATCATTAGTGAAAAGAAGAGGCGATAAGCTGGACTCCTGGAATGACAAGTTCGGAAGCTTCTTCATCAGCATAATTGACGAAGGACCGATGGAGAGAATAGGTGTTAGCCCACTTGAGTAGAATTCTTCTTCCCCTTTTTTGTATAAATCCCTGGAAAAGGGACTATCCTTGCATTTTATTTTATTTTTGTCATCATTTCTGCCGGAAGAAATGTCTTTTTAAACTCTCCCTCTCCTGAGGTTGTAAATCTATGTGTTGTAAATAAATAATGTTTTGAGGGCATGAGGTAGTATCCCTAACGGACCCGTTGATGATATCTAGCCATGTAAAGAAAAGTGTTTTGAGGCCCCGACTTCCTCATGCTTCCTCGTTTATAAACTTTTGAAAATAAAATGAACGTTCAATCATTTTCAAAAGGACCAAAAAAGCATGTTGATAGAAAGACATGCATGCTCATAAGCCCTGTTTGTTTTTCTAACTTGCTCACTTCGTGTCTTTGAGTATTCTCTCTTTTGATTTGTTATTACGAAGGGGCATTTAGAAATGACACATTAAGTCCCAATAGGGGTGAGCAAGATGGACCGCCTAAACCGGGACTGGATCGAACCGACCGGTTTGGTCCGGTTCTCGGGAATATCGGTCCGGTTCCCAGTTCCTAAAAGTGGAACTGGTTTTCGGGCGGTCCGGTCCCCGGTTCTAGGGTGGGAACCGGACCGGACCGGACTGATAAATATATATATTTTCTAACTTTTTCATATATATTTATTCACTTTTTAAATATATATTTAAATAACAAAAGAAGCATTTGATAGTTCATTTTTATTCAGTTCCAATGGGACTAACCCAATAATGCTTTCATATATTGGTCCCAAAAATGCTTCCCGATTTCCTCTTGCCTTTATCAATTGGTCCCATTGGAACCGGACCGGACCGACGGTCTAGTCTGGTCCGTCGGTCCGGTCTCCGATCCACGGTCTTAAGATTAGCTGGTCCGGTCTCCGGTCCTAAAAACTAGGAACCAGTCCTCCTAGTTCGGTTCCAGGTTCTTGGGTTGGATCGGACCGGACCGGGAACCACTCACCCCTAAGTCCCAATGATGATGACAAACTGAAAAACATGTGGTTCTTCCTAACCACAGGATTGCCAACATGCACACTATGTCGTCCTTCCTGAGCACGTGGGCGATAGCATATCGCGGAAGCATTCACAAGGTGATCCACTCGTGCTTCGATCTATCATCTATTTTACCGCCAAGAGACTTGCCCAAGGTCGAGCCTCCCGTCGGTCTAATGCCAGGTGCGAAATATGTCATGAAAAGATTTATGCTCGACAGCTTTCCATCTCGAAACTCAAAGCTGTCGCGAAGAGGAAAGGGTTAAATTCCAAAAGGGAACCCTCACGTGTGGAACTGTTCATGGCGCTTGTGTCGATTGCTCTCTTGGACATTACCAAGCTAAAGAACGCGCAATCCAAGCCGTTCCTAATTGCACACATGGTGAACTTGCGTGGAAGGACAGATCTTCTACTGCACGAGAATTCCTGCGGCAATCTCTACACGGTGGTGCACTGGAAGTCCGTGGTCCAGGTGAATGAGCCTGGGTTACATGGCATGGTGGGTATGATGCGAGATGCGATAACAACCTTGCCTGCTAAGTTAGCGAGTGCGAGGAGCATTTGGGCGAGATGGTGAAGAACTCGGGGGGACAGTTTCAGGAAGAACTGCGAAAAGGCGACACCAACGTCCTCGCGTTCACCAGCTGGTGTCGGTTTCCGCTGCACCGGGTTGATTTGGGTTGGGGTGAGCCTGAGTTTGTGAGTAGCTTATGCTCTCCGTTTGACTCGGTAAGTTTGGTGGATCACAAGAAAGGTGACGATGATGGTGGAATTGTAGCGTGGGTGAACTTGACTGAAGACAGCATGGATCTTTTCTGTAAACAACGAGACATTCTAGAATATGCTTCCAACAAGTAGAAAGCTTCAATACGAATTGATTGAATATGTCGAGTAGTCAGTGAAATGCACGATCCTATCATATAGTTGTCCACATATGATCAGTGGAATATAAAATTTATACATGCAGATCGTAAACTCAAATGTAATGTCAAGATCTTCTATTTGATTGATTTAAATTTTTAGTAGAATATATAGAAGTATGTGGATTGGCGCAAATTACTAGCGCATGATCATGCCAATTTCTTGCATATCATACTTTTGGACCATTTTTTTTATTGGTCCTACACTATCTCTCACTCACAATACACACTTAGACTTGCGCCCCGCCTCTTACAGGCCGTGGGCGTCGAAACCCACATCTTAAACTACGTGGCCCCACCCCTATGCCCCTGCGAAGGTGGGGATTTGAACTCCTCACCTCCCTCTTCTCAAGTGAGAAGGGTGGCCGCTGGGGTAAACCCCCAGTGGTTATACTTTTAGACCATGTTAGCACCTTTATCGGTTTCAATTTGCCGAGGGACTTTGATTGGAAAATTTTTGCAAATTCAAGTATTTGATTGCAAAAATTTATATTAGGAGGACCACATCAAAAAATCCAATATTGACTAGAAGTCTATCTCGATAATTGATCTTGACGTGCCGAACAAAACAAGGGGAGTCCAAGATGACTCATTGCCGGCTCGGTATGAACGCCTCTCTCAGAAAGGAGTAGGTTAAGCATGAGTATTCTCTACGATTGGTAAGTACTTTGTATGTTAATTTCAAGTAATCTACCGGCTCAACTTGTATTTTAATACTCTGCAATTAGTGAACCATCACCAAGTTAGTTTGAGAATGGCCCAAATGACAATTTTGAGGAAATGGTGTGACAGCCTAGGCAGCGGTGCGCGGGGAGGAGGGATGGCGGTGCGTTTGCGCATTGGTCCTATGATGTGTGCATGGAAGGGAGGGGGAGCCTCTTTTATCCCACATCGCTTAAGGGGGAGTCTTGGATTGGTTTATAAGGCTTAGGATTCTATATCTGTGTAACGCATTTTAAATCTATGAGGGTTAGTGGGCCCAAAGAGAACAATATTACACAATGTAGATCCGGGGCGTCACAGGTGGTGGTATCAGAGCTGACTCCCCACTGCATGTGGGGCCACAGTGATTAACAAACTATTTACCAACTATTTAATGTAATTAACAAACTTTTTTTTTCAAATGACTTTATAACTTTTCCCATTAAATAACCAATCAGCTTTGTTTACTAACTCTCATTGAGTTGCTTCCCAACTATTCTCTTGAGTTTCACCACTTTAATTTGTCTTAGGTTACCGACTCTTTTTACAATTAAGTAATCAACTAGTTTTGCCTCATCAATTTCTTATTTGAGTTAGTTATCAATGCTTGTTTAGTTTTTTTCTGCAATTAATGACTTCTTTTGTCTCTAACAAAATGAATCTTCTCTTATCTATAACCAACTTTTATTTACCTTTCTTACAAATGCCTTAAATGTACTGTATTGTTATATGAAATTGCCAATCTTTATTTTATTGATTTACCGTCTTTTTTCCAAATTGAGTAGCTCTTTAAAAGAATATTCATTCCACCGCTTAAAAGGAGAAGTAATATGGGCAAAAGAGTGCACAAGATAAGATTTGGTCAAACTTTGACGGGATGAAGATGAGAAAATATTTGGTGGATTTGATGAATTTCTCTGCCGAAATAAGACGCCTACACACGCGAGGCTGGGAGTGAGGCGTCAACGCCTCATCACGGTGAAGCCTTCCAGCACAGGCGACACCTTCTGTGATTTGAGCAGCAAATCCGTTTGCACCCCCTGTACCAGCGAACACCAGAACTTCAACAGCTCCACCCGCCGTGTCTG
This sequence comes from Syzygium syzygioides, assembly GCA_031216285.1. NCBI lineage: Eukaryota > Viridiplantae > Streptophyta > Magnoliopsida > Myrtales > Myrtaceae > Syzygium > Syzygium syzygioides. Next base: position 13,283,993 of record CM062248.1, read on the forward strand.
CCAGCAATCCGTGAGCGCCCGTGACATCGGCAAGCCCCTGCGAGCTTCCAAGTCCAGCCGCCGCTACCCTTCTCCTCCTGGCATCTCTACCGTGCCATGACCACTCCTCGCCGCCGGTTGTTGTTCAAGTCGAAACCCGAATTAAGGCAGTTTCTGGATTGAATATTTAACTGCCTAAATTGAGATTATTTGATTGTAACTTGATTTTATTTGATTTGTTAGGCGTTACTGAATGTGCAGATTGCTTGTTTAGGCTGTTTCATATATATGTTTAATAATTGGGGATCTGATCTTTGGGACTAAAGATTGGACCATCAATTAAGTTTGTTTCCTTATTTGTAAATATTAAATTAATATAGTCAATCATGTAGGGTGGTATATTTTATATGTAATTAAATTAGGCACATGCATCATATAAACAATGTCAAAAAAGATTGAATTGCATTCATGTATCCTAAATTAGAAATTCATATCTTAGATGCATTAGGAATCATATAGTAATTTGAGAAAAGAATAAACTTCATTTAGTGCATAATTAGGATTTAATATATATTATTCACAATTGGTTAAAATAATTTATTTTAAATCATAAAAAGGAAATACCAAAAATAGTTAGCATTGTATTGTTAGGTCATCTTTTAATAAAGGTCATTAAGTCGTACAAGGAATCCTAAAGTTTAGTCTTTTATTTCTATAAAATAAAAAATACACAAATAATCTCACATAATTTAGATAATAGGATTGGACATAATGGAGCTTTTGGTTTGCTTAGCACATTAAGGTTCTCTACCCTTTTCTAGCAATTTATTTATTATTTTGATTTATCGAATGTTAAATTCTTGTTTGTGCGCATGCATGATCACCAATCAAATACTATTGGTTTAAAATTAAAATTGATGATATTTTTAAATAAAAGAAAAGGTACCAAAAATACATTAGATTTATTTAGCGTAATTAAGTCCCTATATTCATAGAATCTCTGATTCCCGGAAGTAAAAGGTTCTTGCAATTGACTTGGGTTTCTAATGAACCCATTATTGAATACTGGTGAGTCTTAGATGTTTACAATTGCATGTTCAATTAATTAAATTATAACCCTAAAGTTGATATTGGTATGGGCTTGGGATTGTTTGCACTAAGTGTTTGCTTAGTAATCCATTATCTTTCCCTTGGTGGTTCTCTAGGAAGGTTGCGACATTAACCCAATGGAAAAGTTGGTAAATTAATAAAAATTAGATGTTAATAGATAACTCATTAAAGAGTTGATAATCCAAAACTCGTAGGTAATTTGATAGAAGAATTAATGAATTATTTAAATAAAAGTCAGTAATTTCATATAAGAGTCGGTAAATTCAAGGAGTACTTGAAAGGGTTAAATAAAAGTGGGTAAAAAATTAGAATAGTTGGTAATTAAAAAGAAACTTAATGAGTACTAAAACAATAGTTGGAAACAAAAACACTTATGGGTAAATTAAATAGAGAAAAGTTAGTAAGCACCTATGATTAAGACTAGTAATTTCTAAAATATTTGATAAATTCAAGGTGTTGCTAAGAAGTGCATATGCAATTTGGTAAACAAAAAGAAAGTTGGCAAATATAAAAAAATCAAATAAACATCGATAAGTGACTCAAATAAGTGTTGGTATCTTCATATTATGTGGCTGTCTTATGGGAGAATGTAAGGTTGCTAACCAAGACATTTATAAATCAGTAGAAAAGTTGATAAAAATTTAAAAACAATTATACGCTGTTAAATAAATTAAAGGAGAGTCAGCATCCCAAAGATAGTTGGTAATTTAATTTGACAAAACTCTTAGGTTGACAATTTCATATATGAGTTATGAAATTTGACATTAGTTAGTTATGTAAATGGAAGTTAGTAAGTTAGTAGAAAATTGCTAATTTCTGAAGTTTAAAAAAGAGTTGGTACTTATATAAAAATATGTACGAAAATCTTTAAAAGTTCCCTGAAAAACAAAAGGTGAACAGTACCTTACCAAAAAAAAACAAAAGGTGAACAGTCATCTTTTTACCAACAGATTTTTGACACTTTCCCGTACTTGTTCAAATTTACCAAAACATTATTATTTTCGAGTACGGAGCAATAGAATTATGCATCATTCATCAATGTGGCAGGATACTAGTAATATTTATATACATAAGCCGGACATATTCCGAATCTGTAACGTGACTTTCTATGTCAATTTGATCGACCAATCTAATTATGCGTAGCACTATTCCAAGATTTAAATATTGTTTAAGAAGTCTATAAAACAAGCAATACTAATGCATGAGAGACCTTCTTATATGCCTTCTGAAATAGTCCTCCTTCGACCAAATTAGTTCCATATCGAAGTACTTCTGCACGTATCCTGAAATCCACCAAGAATGAAGGTGGAAGTACAGTGGAAGAAGGTGGTGAGGCCATCGGCGCCTACGCCTCATCACCGGCAGAAACTAAAGTTGTCTTCAATGGATGATCTTCAAACGCCAAATTATGTCGGCATCATCAATCGATCGGATTATCCATGGAGAGCCTGATTTGGATTTGCTCGATCGTTTGTCGAAATTCCCGACCGAAGTAGTGGGGACTACCTTGGTTGTGATTCAAGCGAACGTGTTCGAGTGTGGCGGATTAGTCATTGGCCTGCGCATTTCGCATAAGATTGTTGATATGTACACCAAGGCGATGTTCATAAATGGGTGGGCCGCCATGTGCCGGGGCAACATGCACAAAATAGTTTGTCCAAGTTTCGAGCTATCGTTTATATTCCCGCCGAAAGTGCCATCCCTTGGAAGTTGGCCTGAACCTGGCATTGGAAATGAGAAATTCGTCATGAGTACCTTCAGGCTCGACGGTAAGGCTATATCCAAACTGAAAGCCCAAGCTACGGCTGATGCGCCGGATTCAATCGCTAATAATTGGCAGCTGTCAAGGGTCGAGGTCATTTCAGCACTAATAACCAGGGCTCTTGTTGATATCGATCGAAACAAACATGGCAAACCAAGGCCTTTCGTGGTTTGCATGTCGATGAACTTGCGCGAGAGAATTGGCCTCGCGATACCTGCTAATTCTTGCGGCAATCTCTACACCACGATTGCCGCTCAACTCGGTAGATCCATGGCCGATGAAAGCATGTTGGTGTTCCAAGAAGTTGTGAACATGATAAGCAAAATGGTACGCAATTCCAGAGCAAGATATGCAAAAATAACAGATGCAGAGGAGCTACGTTCAACAGTGAAGGATTCTCTAATGGATTTCACGGAACTGGCGTTCGCAAGTGAAAAGCATTTGATTCCTTTCAGTAGCTCGTGCCGGTTCAGGCTATACAAGAACGACTTTGGATGGGGACGGCCGGCTCTAGTCAGCCTCACATCACTGAATTTCAAGTCGGTTTTCTTAGTCGACGACAAAGACGACGGAGGAATCTATGCGTGGGTGACCCTCAAGGAAGATGAGATGATTCCTTTCAAACACGATGCGGAGATCCGGGCAGCCACTTCCGAGTCGGAGATACATGTCGCCTAAAATATTATATCGTTTGCGTACTCATTGTACTTTAAGAATTTCATAGACCGTGCAAAACAAAATGACGAATTGAGGTCTTAATAGAAAATATAGAGTATACACCTCGAGCGTAAATGAGATTTTACCCAAATGTCCTCACTAGTTATATGTACATGATTTTGTTGGGTTTCCTGATGTTTTTTTTTGTTGGTATTATTGTCAAAAAAAGTTCTAAACCTATTATACGATAGTCAATTCAATCATAAAACTTTCAATTGTGTCAATTTAGTCCTAAACCTTTTGAGGATTTACCAATTTAGTCATAATTTTTTCTATGTCAATTTAGTTCTAAACTTTTTGATAATTTACAAATTTAGTCCTAAATCTATTACTTGGATATTTGGCCGGAATGACTATATCGGCAAATCATCAATAAGTGTAGGACTAAATTGGCAAAATCATCAAAAGGTTTAGGATTAAATTAGCAAATCGGCTAAAGGTTTATGACTGAATTGACTTTCATAAAATAGGTTTATGAATTTTTGAATAATTTTTTCATTTTTTGTTCTTTTGAGAGAATTCGAACATTGTGTTTATAAACTCCGTATGTGACAATGGCAACAAGGAATCAAAACTATTCAAGAGAAGCTCCTGCTAAAGCCTGCGAACTCCATATTCTCCTCGCCCTAAATGAAGGAAAAATTCCGGAATTCTCCACTAATGCATGTGTAGAAGGGGACAAAAATTGAATTATATTTTTTAAAAGGAAAACGAAAGAAAAAGAAGAATGACAAAGAAGCCGGCAAGGATCTTAAATGCATCAAAAGTTGTCTCCGAAAAGACAAGAATTGCTCGTCTCTTAGACCAATCTTTAGACTCCATCGACACTACTTACAAGTAGATGGTTGTGAGTGAGAATCTTGCTCCTAGCTCCATAGCGACTGGGGATGAAATCTGTCAACAAGCATTACTCAATTTTTGTCGAATAATACGAGGGGTTGCACCCAATTTTACGTCCTCATTTGCCTATAAAATATAATGGCTAAGAAAGCGATGATTAATGGATTAAATATGTATGTGAAAAATAGCTGAGACAAGTGGGCATAGTGATCGTTTCAACAAGAAGTTGTAGGGTATGTTAAATGCAAATTAGCAAAGCACGTGAGAAACAAATAGAAAAAAAGTATAATATGTTTCTGAGGTGCATGCATACATCAAGACGTATTTATAGTTAGAGCATAGAATTTTATATGATGTCTACCAAAATAAGGATGATGACGTCATAAATAGACTATCATCTAGAAATAGCAATAAAATGATCAAGTTCCTAAATCTAGAAAACAATACCTTTTTTATTTTATTTCATATTCCTTTTGTTTTAGGCTCGTGCTATTTTCACCCCTTTATTGGCTCCTAATACTCTCCTACCACATTAATTGAGGAGGGTAGCTCAAGTGGTCACCCTTTCTATTTGGAAAGAGAGATGTGTGGAGTTCGACTCTCCACCTTGTCGAGGGAGTTGGGGATGGGGACGTGTGGGTAAGGGAGTAGGGTTTCGAAACCTTTACACAGTATATAGCACACATAATGGCTTGTAAAATAGAAATAGGATAAAACTAGACAAAAAAAAAACACCCTCGACCATATTAAACTGACTACATTATCCCTTGATGATCCCACTCTTAATTTAAGATTATTTTGTACTTTTTTTCTTCTTTTTTTTGTTTTAATTTTACTAAAGGACAAAGCTACTCACGTCCCTTTGAAACAACTTTTTTTTACCCTAGCCTCTTCTTCCGCACGTATTTCATTTTAACATTTCCTTCATGTTTGTCTTCTTTGAACTTATTATTCACCGTTGTAAACTGAACAATCACTAATTATATATTGGAGTAAAGAAATGTTAATTGTATCTACAAATTGTTTGCTTTATTTTCTTAGATTATCTTCACAATCATGAATAACTTTGATATTGTGGTTGATATATGTATTACACACAATGCATTGTAAATTGAGCTTGGGGACTTGTTCATGCTAAATTACTCTAATGCCATTTTGGGTACCATTTCATTTATTTATGAAAACATTTAAGTAGGTAATTTGAATTAATTTTAAACCTATTCACTAACATACGAGGTGATCATGCGAGTGCGCAACCATTAATGTAACATTCAAATAATCCAAAGCATTGAATAAATTACAAAGACAGAGATGGATTTACTTACCTTGAAGTAATGTAAGTATCTGCAACAAATATTAATTAGAAACGCACATTCAACCTAGGCATGGTCTGACCGGTTTGTGGTGGTTGGTTGGCTTGCGGCTAGACTACGTCATGGGTGGCTCGGCTCAGCAGCACGCTGATGGTAGGAGGAGCATCGGTCTTGGTGTTGGGGACTCATCGCAGTCAGCTGGGACCGGAGGCTTGACATGGACCAGCACGAACAACGAGCAAGGGGAAGCCGTAATTTGGGCGGTGGAAGCGGTAGTGGGTAGCGTTGGTGCAGTAGCTCAGAATCGTCGTTGATTTAGGGCTCATCCTAGCGCATCACAGATGGGAACATCTTTGTCACCTTGGAGGAGCAGCAATAGCGTCGGGTTTGACTCGGGTCGAGAGTGTGGACACCTAAATTTTTGCCCAAAAATCATTTTGAAAATTGGAAATTGTTTTCCACAAAAAATATGTTTCATTAGATGTCAAGTTCTTGAATCGCTCATGCATTTTGTACAACTTTTTATTTGATATTTATTCCCTTAGAATTTGTTTTAAAAAATGACATAAAAAAGATAAAAATATATATAATAAAAAAGAACAAAAAAATAAAAAAAAAATTTAAAAGAGAGATGGCATGGGCAGACGTTGATTGAGGCACTGGAGAACAAGGAATGCAGGTCCCGTCGGCCACCAACCACGCACGCATACACTAACTCACCTTCACACACTCACCTTCAGCAAGTTGGAGGATGGATTGTCAGAATTCATTCAAAGCCACAAAACCAACAGTAAGAGGATGAGTAAGCCTGGCGTGGGCACTGAACAGTGGAAGCAAAAGGGAGGATGCTTGAGAGAAGTTGAATGTACAAGAAAGGATGGATGACGAACTTCAGGGGACGTAGGGAAAAACCCATATTAAACGCCAACCTTCCTCCTTCGTGAACCTCCGAACGACACCACCGCCGGCAATCCACCACCAAAGCCAATCAATCAGTCTCGGCCCCTCTCTGTCCGAAGTGACCACTCGGCCGAGAATGACAGTGGAAGAACCCACATCCACCACCAACTTCATGGCCATCATATAACCATCTTCGGGCCACCACTCCCCACAGTAGCCCCACCGTGAGCCCCCACTCCTCCTGCCGAAGCTGCGCCTTGTCCTCGCGCCTTTGCGGCATCTTCCCAGTGACACCCTCAACAAGTCCCGGCACCGCGTCAAGTTTTTCCTCGAGCTCGGATCCCCTACCACTCCTCCAGCCGTGACCCAGCGCTGCTCTGTGTTCCAAGCAAGAGGGGTCGAAGTGCTTCGCGCTCACTCGGTCTGATTTCATTGGTTCAAGCTTCGTTCGTGGACTACCACAAGTGCTTCGAACATTAACTCGTACGCTCGTTCCAGTCCGGCATCGCAGGAGAACCAGGTAATTACACCCTCCCTTGTTCTGCCCTGTCTTAGTAAAACCCAAGGCCGAGGTGCGTTTGTGTTACCCATATGTGGATCGCTGCAAATCTGAAGTTTCTATCGATAATTCAAGATGATTTTGTTGTTCCAGTATCGTTTCAAGATAAGAACTAGTTCGAATTCGTGAGTAGAGCCAATTTTTCTAAATGCACTACTGTTTGATGAAATGCTTACACGAGACCGTGCAAATGAGCAACTTTGAGAGGTCCTTTTGGTGTGTTCAATTGACCATTCCCCAAGAAGTTAGTTGCGTTTGAAAGCATGTGTTTCACACTTTCATTTTGATCAAATATAGTTTTCTTGAAATATTCTGTGTGGTATATATAAGGGCGTGAACTTGGCCAGTTCACCGGTCTGGCTAGTGGCGATTGCTGAAATTACTTAGGTTGTAAAAAAACTAGAAGTAAGCCCAATGTCGCGCGGGGCATGGTCTTCAGGAGAGACCGTGCCTAGATCAATGGGCCATTGGCCCGCCTTTTGGGTAGTACCGTCCAAACCCGTTCCTTTTTCCCCTGATGGGAAAAGAGGGTTGCGACAAAGAGCAGCAAGTGTCACGGAGGAGGTGGCAGCAGCAGGCTCTACCGGAAGAAAGGGCAGTGGCTCGTTGTCACCGAGGCAAGTGGGGTTGTCGCGGAATTGCTGGTGGTCGTGGATAGAGGCAATGACGGCAAGGACGTATGAAGGGGCGGCGTTGGCGAGGTTTGGCCGTGCTTAGACTCGGCCATGTCTCACTCTGTATCTCCTTCCTCACGTGTTTCACTCTGTGTGCTCTGGAATTCTGATTGCCGGCCTCTAATTTTGAGGCATAACCAGCTTTATATAGAGTTTAACCTTAAATTTCATCAACTCATGGGCTTAACTTTCGGCCTTACTAAATTAATGGACTGAATTATCCCAAGGCCATTATATGATTAAACTTTAATGGGCTGAATTGAAGATCAAATTGGTTCCCCCCTCCCTGTTAAATTTCGGCCAAGGCCTTCTTGATGGGTTGGCGGAAATTTGTCTCTTTGTGGGCTCAAATATTAACATGCTTTGATCCATTTAGGGTATATTCTAATTAAAATCAAAGCCTATTAGCTTTAAGGGGTAAACCCAACTCATTTACAGCTTAATACCCCTTAATCATGGGCTTGAAATTTCGGTTCCCCTCTCCATTATGCTGGCTTGTTGTAGCCCCCATCCATGCGACTAATTCAGGTCCTTTCACCACGAGAAACATTGTTGATACCTCTGCTTCGATCCTTTGTTAAACTCAAAGACACCTCGCTGGTTTCACTCTCCCGTCTTTTTCTATCTCTCTTTCTCTTTGAATGTCTCTCGACCTGTGTTAGAACGGTACTTAAAGTGGCATCACCGAATATAGTTCATTGTGAAGTCGTTTTGGTTGTTTTATTTTTTTGTGCTTAAAAGATTTCGACTTTTCGAAAATGAACTCAAGATTCTTTCAGTTGAGCTTCGTAGCATGGTTCAGCAATGTATTTTCTCTCCTAAGTTCATAACTTCTCAAGAATTGTAAGAGAAGGTTTCTTTTTTTGCTTGGAACAAAAACCACCCGTGCGGCTGGTAGGTTATTCTTGGAAAGTAATTACATAATACATAATATCTCGTGAGAAAGCCAATCAGGAAAATAGTTACGTATGAAAATAAAATCTTTAATTGCTGCCATTTCCATTCGAATAATTACAAGGGGTGCGTAAATCGGACCGCAGGAATCGGGAATCGCCCAGACTGAACCAAACCAATCGATTGGTTTGGTTCCTGAAGTATCGATCCAGTTTTCGATTCGTAAAAATGAAACCGGTGTCTGGGCAGCCTGGTGTTTGGTTCCAAGGGGCAATCGGACCGGACCAAACCAACTATATATATATATATATATATATATATTATTTCTTCAAAAAATTTAGTAAAATATGAACTAAATGCCTCCTTCAAAATCTTCACAAAAGTGTCTCAGCACTTGCTAAAGTTTCCACCCCTTCAAAATTAAAACGGTAACGTCAACCACCTCCCAACAAATTATGTGAACACTCTATGGGACACCACCTCATGGAAACCATGGAAATGTCATGCCAGCTTCTTTTCTAAAACAAAATCATCTAGATTTTACAAGAACTAATAAACTGTCATTCGAAAAAAAAAAGTGACTGATTTCATTGGATCAGATTAGATATTTGATCTAATTCCCGATCCTAGGAACAACCAGTCCGGTCCCCAGTTCCCAATTTTGGGAACAAGAAACCGATCACCCCAAATAATTACAAAAAAGTTATAAACCTATTGTACGGATGTTCATCCAGAACTTTTTAATTTGACCAATTTAATCCTAAACTTTTTTACAATTTTTTAATATAGTCCTTCTGACTAATTTTTGTTGCTAATCGCCGACTTGGACGTTGGCTATTCTACATGGCTCGATTGAGGCTGACACAAATAATTTTTGCAATTTTTTGAAAACATAATCTGAATTTTTTTATAATCTTTTTGATTTTTTCTTCTTTTTCTTTCTTTCCTTATGTTTTTTTGCCAAAGTTTGGCAATGGTTGCGGCCACAGGCGAGGGTTGCAGCCCTTGCTCGATGGCTGGCAAGGGCTTTGGGTGAGGATCATGACTCTCACTTGTGGTTGGCAACGGCTTCGCAGCCCTTGCTGACCCACAATGAAAAGAGAAAAATAAAAAGAAAAATAAAAAACATCATGTATTGATGGAATCGCATATATGAGTGTGGAGTGGGGCCCCTATTATGAGATTCATAGCCAAATCTCTGGAGCACTCATGGACAATCAGAAGCACGCATGGCCTATTAGTGCAAACTTGTGTTGAATAGCAGAATTTGTGGGGATTAACGTAATGATTGAGAACTCTAGCTGACAATAAAAATCCTTGGATCATAGAAGCTATAAGCTTCACCATTGGTTCTGTAAGTTATGTCTCATTTTTCTACGTATGGTTCAAATTCCAAAGGACACTAGATTCAATGCATCACCCTCTAATGTGAAACCAGCCTTTATTCGTTCTTTATTTTGACAAACCTTTTTAAATATGCTGAAGATTATTGTAGAAAAGTATTTCAAAAAATTTGATTCCCTTGTCTTTCACTGCCACACATTGCTTGATAAATTCTCTTTTGTTCACTTTATTGATAGGTTCAGTTTACTAACTTGTTAGCAAGAAAAAAATATGTTCAGTTTGCGCATATGAGCTTGTGTCAAACGAATTGCGAAACCTTTGATTTTTTATTTTTGTCTCAGGACCTTATCAGGAAAACTTATTCACAAATAAACCTTTGATTTTTGTGTTCTGCCATTAGTCAAACCAGCTGTTGTCATATTCAATTTGCTACCGTTAATTTTTTTCATTCTGCTAGCCGTTTTCACACTAGTTCTCCTAACCATTATGTCATTGAATGCGCTGACCGTTTCTCATATAATTTTGCTAGCCGTTTATAAATTAATTCTCCTCGCCGTTCGTTGACATTTCCAACTTCCGATCAACTTATTTCTCCTGTAAATATTTACCCGTTCTTCTTCATTCTACGCATTAGAAATAAACAAAACCCTTCGTCCTCCTCCATTTATGTTGTTCCTACCATAACCAAATAGTGTGGTGCATACTAATCACAAGGTCCGTCGAATCTTGGAAGATAGTTGCATCTATCCTCTGCACTCACTAAAGGGCGGTAATTATCCTTGAAGACAATGCTGACACCTTAAACTTTCGTGATTTTTCTATCTACATTCAATGATTTTGGGAATTTCCACAATATCTAAATTGGGGCTACCTCTGGTTTTATGAAGGCCACCTTTAAATGTAGTTATTTGTTTACATTTTATACTCTAAAGGGGCGGGTGTGAAGACCCTGCTATTTATAGGCCCACGAAACACTCCATGAACTCATAAATCGGTTAAGTGTAGACATATATAGGCGGCCCTGAACAAGAACAATTTGCACATGGTTGATGGAAGTTGAACGGACAGCTCCAATTCCTGGAATTCCTCCTACATCCCAGCCAGCTGTGTTAACCCTGAGGGTTGGCCAGCATTAAATTTATGTGAGATCAATCAATCGCTGCCATTGATTCATCATGCTTTTGTAATCGGAATAACAATTTTATTCTTGGTATTTCTCTGTGGGGTGATCATCACATGGTTATAACACTGTCCACACAATTTCACACTATTAAAGGTATCCTCATGCAAAGAGACGAACATAGTCTCCGAGTCTTCACGATTGCTAGTGTGTAATTATTAGTTGGCGCAAGTTGTATCCCGTTTAGGTAGGAAAATGAAACTTCTCCCGATCCAAATACACCCACATGGTCTAATATCACATAAATAGTATCGTCAATTTGATAGGGAATGAAGAAAGATTGAAATTATTGGTAATGGAAATTAAATTTGATTTTCTATCACAAGGGCATGTACATAGGACGCTTCCTTCTGGTTTTTTCTATCTCACACTCAACCCGATTGGGCTAGCCTATTAATTGCCTTCAATTGACGGATGTTGTACAAGAAAATCTCTGCAAGAGCTCACGATGGGCTCTTTCTTTTTTCTTTTTATCATAACCTTTTACTACCTTTCATAGACTAGATTTTTGTAAGATTCGTCTAGGAGTTCCCTTATAAATGGATCTTTGTTTGACGTGTTTCTAAATAACCAATCTTCACCGACCAGGTTTGAGTAAACCAGGAAAGGAAATTCCAATTTGTTGTGGAGTACTAGAGTGATTGGAAGAGAATCAAGTATGAAGGTCGAAGTGCAAAGCAAGAAACTGATCAAGCCATCATCTCCGACGCCCAACCACCGTCGAAAGCTAAACATTTCATGCATAGATGAGCTTCAGCATCCAGGTTATGCTGGTTTCCTTTTCTACTACCGGACCGATGGTGAAAACCATGAAGACGATAATTTCCAAAGGCTTTGCCTTTTGGAGGAGTCGCTTTTGGAAATCCTAGTGATTTTTTACCCTCTAGCCGGTCGGTATGTCGAGGAAGGGCTCTTTATCGATTGTAATGACCAAGGAGTAGAATTAGTGTACGCCAGAGTGAATGGCCAGCTTGATCATCTCCTCCAAGGAGACTTCGACGCAGACCTGCTCGGCTGTTTGTCTGAGATCCCGCTGGGACTAGCCAGTAATCCCCTAGTCATAATTCAAGTGAATGTATTCAAGTGTGGAGAACTTGTGATCAGCCTGTGCTCTTGTCATATGTTAGGTGATATGTGCACCATGGCGACATTCATGAATTCATGGGCTACCGTGTGCCGGAGCGGAATAAATGAACTAGCCTTGCCGTATTTCGAGCTATCATCTCTATTCCTAGTGAAGGGATCGGTAGTCACTCGTTGGCCTCCACTCTGTGGTGGAGTAAAATTTACAATGAATAGGTTCGTATTCAGCGGTGCGGTCCTATCGAGACTAAAACTAGCTGCAGCTAAAAATGCGCGGATATCGAAAGTGGAGGTCGCGTGCGCACTTTTACGTAAGGTGTTTGTAACCTTGGATCAAGCAAAACACGGCCACCTAAAGCCCTTTGTGGTTTGCCGGTCAATGAACTTGCGTGGGAGAGTCAATCTACCGATACCGACAAATGCGTTCGATAACTTCTACACCATGGTCGTTGGCCGATACACAATGGATCAGAGCGACCTGAATTTCGAGGCGTTTGTGGAGGTGATCCACGACACCTTTGCGAGTGCCAAGACAAGGTACACGGCGATAGCGGACAGAGAATCATGCATGGACATGGTTAAGGATTCTACAAGAGAATCCAAGGATTGGGCTCACAGTGATGAAGAGAATGTGGTGGCCTTTTCAAGCTGGTGTGGATTCCCATTCTATGACATCAATTTTGGGTGGGGAAAGCCGGACTTGGTGAGCAACACGTGCATTCCTGTCCGAATGGTTTTTCTCATTGATAGTAAGTTTGACGGTGGAATAGATGCGTGGATCATACTAAGCCCAGAGGAGAAGGTTCTTTTTGAGCAAGACCCCGACATTGTGGCTTTCACTTCCTAAAAACTCTATTGGAGGCGGAGCGGTCGTGGGCCCTCTCTTCTAACCAAATCTTGAATCTGAGAGTTGCATTTGCTAGATAGGCAATGGCTTCTGTAAATTGGACCCGATAGATTTAGCGAAATCTCCCAATCTTATAGGTGTAGGGTATAATTAAAAGATTCTTGTATCATCTGAAAAGCCATTTTTCTGGACTCTAAAAAAAAGAACCGAAAGCTAACGTGAAATAGAGATGAGCGAGGGGAAGGAAAATGCAACTAGAACTTGAAAAGGATTAAACTGAATTGGGTGGGAATGAGATTGACTTCGACCTACTTTCCACTGTACTCAATGGGCACAACCCATTGCATGCACCGGATTGGCCTGAACACTTCATTATCATCACGGGAACGAGAAGGAGCTATCCTCGCCGATATTGGCATGAATCTGAAGATATTGAACTTCTGTTCACCAAGATGTTTTTGACGTAATGAGAGGGAAGGGAACTAAGCAGAAAGAGACTAAGAGAGTTGTCCGAACACAACGAGTTCTCTGGTAAAACATCTGAATTATGCTTGATTTGCTTCAAGAACTAATCATTCTGTTTGATCGCTCAACATAGTGGGAATACACCCTCTCAGCATCCCATCAAGATTGGACAAAATCAGGTTTCATCGGTGCAGTGTCTAGTCGAAACTGTGAAAACTAAAAAAACCGTGGTTTTAGAATCATCCTAAACATAGGCCCAAAATGCCTCTGTGGTTATGATGCTAGAGGTCAACGTATTGTCTCAGCCTAAACAGATCAGTATTTTCGTCGAGGAGATTATATTCGAAGCAAGTTCTTTGAGTTGCGGGAGCACCCAATATTTTTAGCCCAATGAAGTGGCCATTTCTGGTGAAAATCTTGACAGGCAAATTTTCTTGCTCATACTGACCAACCATCATGATTTGGCACTACGAACTCACAGTGTTTCATCAGACATTATTTAGTTCTCACTTCCATTTATTCTGTCAAGAAGATACATCACAGAAAGGTTCAGCTAACATCAGTGCTGTATCGTTCTTGCACCTTTCATCACATAATATTAATCGTTCCATAAGGTTGCTCTCCAAAGAGTCCAGACGGTCTAGAAGCAGAACACAATCACACAACCCTTTTTAACATAATGCAGCATACCAGTGGGCTGCACAAAATCATATCTTTACCTGATTCAGGTACGATATCCCATCAATTACTTTGCTCTGTTTAAACTCCATGTAGTCCTTGTAATTCATCGAGATGTACTTGGCTTGGTTAGGCTCACCATCCACCAGCTGCTTCGCAGGCACAACCACAGTGTCAAGCGACGGTCCAGTAGAAAAAGGGATTGATAACCTTGCAGCCTTGTTGTTCACGACAGCTCGATGCAGGACGCTCTTGTATTTCCCATCGCTCATAATCTTGCACAATTGCAAAGTGTCGAGAAAAAAAAATTAGTTGCAATAAGCTTGATCTGTTCAATGGGAGAAACAAGAGTAAATCACAAAAATTCGTGTCAACTTTAACTGATTAATAGTTAGTTAAAGAATACTTTCAAAAAAATATCCAGTTAAAGAAACAAAGACAATAGAGTAAGTTTTTAGCAAATTTTAAAGATAACTGTATGTACTATAGTTCTATGTATAATAATAATGTCCCTTCCATAAAACTTACATTTTATCAGCATCTATAAACCGAGGCACACAGTATTCACACCAAGATTTGAAATTCATTGGACCTCTCTTGCAAGACAGATAAGGGAGATTAGAAAGACGAGACATGGATTTCTGTATATTTACCTCAAGCTGATCAGCGGTGTTGACCACAAAGGCATTTGGAATGAGATCGGCTTTGACCCACTTCCCGTCATGATAAACTTCGAGGCCGCCAACTCCATTCTGCATGAGGATGGTCAACAGGCCATAGTCGGAGTGTGAGGGTAGGCCCATTGCGAGTTCTGGCTGTGGGCACGCCGGATACAGATTCGCTGCTAATATCTGTAGGCTTGAATCCATGTTCATTGCCTCGTCGATATAGCCTGGTTCGAGTCCTAGGCCCTCCGATATACCCTTGAGCAGTTCCCTAACTAATTTCCGAAGCGCTCCGGAGTACTCTGCCAAAACTTTACTGCAAAAGACATTGCTTTCATTCATCAGAGGAAATGCCGTGGTGGAGTTCTTTTCATCTTTAGGGATTTCACAAGTTTCTATCACTCAAATCTTTTATCTGGGGTATTACCAATTGTTTTGCTCTATCTAATTGAATCTGCACTTTTCTTATTTTTTCTAGGCGTACAAAATTGTTTGTCTGACGTCAAGATGATCCAAAATAATGCTATCCTAACATAAGAATGGTGTACTTTCTATTGCGATATTTCAAGACTGCCAGATTTCTAGTTAAATATAGATCAACTTTACAAGACTAACGAACCGGAACCAAAGATGCTGAAGAGCTCGCGTCTCAGACGGATTGAAGTTGTTCAAGTTCAGATCCCACACGATTAATTGAGTGGTCAAGTAGATACGTAAAATCTGGTATCCAAATCACATCGTCTCGTATATAGGTAACTTTAGAGCTCCGATCTGCCTCCCAAGTGGACAGAGTCTTATTCATGGACGAAGATGGGAATTAGTCAAGTCCAAGACTTGGATTCTCGTGTTACCAGGGAAGAAGAATTTGTTCAAGTTCCTCATCAATTTCTGTTTTCCGATGTACCTGATAATTTTATACTGTGCACAAGATCTGGATGCATTGATAACTCTGAACATTATTTTAGCATAACAAGTTGAGAAGAGTGAAAACTTATTTTGCTCTACCCACATACTTACTCTGCAATTTTTCACTCCCTTAAGATTCTGTAGGTTCATCCTATACTCGATTGCGAATAAAATGCCCGCGAGGGGAAGGTTCTGTTGCTTCTGGACTGTAGCATTGAAGCTACAGTTTGGACATATAGTTGTCATTACCACTATTAGTAAAACATCAGATTGTTGATATTTGTGGTGTGGTAAACTCAAACTTTTATATGCAAATGGAATTAAGAAAACAGAAATATCAATACGTATATGCAAACTGAGAACATGCACGCAAAGCATAGAAATAAATTCAAGGGTAAAAGTCACAAAAAATTCCAGATTATGCCCACTATGACGCATGTACCCCAAAGTTTTTTCAGTGACACTAAAACCCCCATACATGTATCTGTGCAACATATTTACCCCCCGTCAAGGTTCTGTCAATGAGCATTGTTGAAAATCTGCTTACTTATATAGTGGAAAGCAAATGGCATTGACATGACACTCTCATACTTAAGTGAAATAAAAACGACATTATTTTGGCTGGAATATACAAAGTTACAAGTTTGGGATTTTTTATGTCATAAGAAAAAGTTTAGGATGTATGTGCCGTAGTGGGCATGGTTTGGGACTTGTTATGTCACAATAAAAAAATTCAAGGTAAACATGTCATGGTGGACACGGTTTAAGGTTTTTTGTGATTTTTTTCCCCTTATTTCAATACATATTAGACCTTTTTTTCAAAAAAAAAAAAAGAGAGGGAGAGAATGGGGTACCTCAAGCCTTCTGGTTTGGCGGGGCAGTGAAATTTTGGATGCACCGTCAACCTCAGAAAATCCCTCCAGAGGAACACTTTGTCAACCGAAGCTTTGAAGCTTGTCCCGTACCTTATGGGGTCCAACACGTGCTTCCCTTCGAACTCACTCTTCTCCTCATCTGTCAGATCAAAGAATCCCATCAACGCCTCAACCGTCGCCTTCATTCGACTCTCGGGCACTCCGTGGTTGATCAGCTACTCACATGTACAACCAAGGGCTGTATGATCAATACGTGGTAAACAAGAAACTGTTGCTAGTCATGAGAATAAATTTACATGAAGCGGCCAATCTCACGCAAGTTAAGCCATGAGAATAATTTCTCATTAATTCTCTTTAGCTCCGGCATGAACAAACGACCGTCTGTTGAATAAGCCAATTCGATTCAAATTGTTGCTAATCTTTCAAGAACTATTCTAGTTTTGTCAATTCAGTCTTAAATTTTTTAATTTTACCAATCAACTTCATCCAATCAATTTTGATAGGAATCCGATAACAAGGATGTCAGCAATGCCAAATAAGATAACTAGTATTGATGTAGACAATTTTAACAATATTTTGATATATTTTGAATTTTTATTTATCTTTCTTTTGTTTTTCCTTTTGTTTTCTCTGTCCTTTAATTTTTTTTGTAGTGGTGAGGGAGGGCCTGGTGGCCCTTGCCGGCCGTGGGTGAGGGTCATGCGGTCCTCGTTTGGCCTTGTCCAAATGTGGGGGAGGCCGCCTTCGCTGCAACCGCAATGGCTTCATGGGCAAGGGTCGTGGCTACCTGACTATGGCAAAAGTAAAAGAAAAAGGGTCGAACAGGAAACAAGGAGGGATGACGGATGGTCTTTGTTCTTGTTGGCGGGTGGTGCTTGACCATGGGCAAAGGCAGCCTTGCCTAGATGTGGGGGAGGTAGGGTGAGGGCTGCGTGACTCTCGTTCGTGGATGGTGAGGGCCACTGAGCCTTCCCCAACCACATTGAAAAATTAAAGAAGGAAAAGAGAAAAAAAGGAAAAAAGAAAATAGGAAAGAAAAACTAAAAATTCTAAAAATAATATTAAAATATTATTTAAAATTGTGTGCGTCAACGCCGCCCATGTCACGTTGGACGGACGGCATCCACGTAAGTGAATTCAAGCTAGATTGACTCAATTGGCAAATTATCAAAAGGTTTAGGACTTAATTGGTAAAATTGAAAGGTCTATTACTCAATTGGCAAAACTGTAATAGGTTTATGACTTTTTTGGATTATTTTCCCTTCAAGAATTTATGGTAGTTGGATAAGCAATAGCTGATAAAAAATACCAGCCGTTTGTTTTGCATGTTCGCGAGATAATAAAGTAAAGAAAGGTATTACGAAGCAGGTAATGAGCTAGCTAGGAACATATGTACCATGAAGAAGCCCCAGTCCTCACAAGCCTTTGCAAGATCCGAGATGGCTTTAGACCGCTGGTCAGGATTGCTTGAGGAGAGAAGAGAGAAGTCGATGACCGGAATGGAGTCATCGTGAATGGCTTGATCAACGGAAGCGGAGGTGGTGTAGGCATAGTGGGAAGGGATGGAAGCGAGGTTGGAAGATTCAGCCAGAGTCTTAACACTTGCTATTTTGAGCTTTGAAGAATTAGCTTCTTGATGGTGTGGGGAGACTCGGCAAACAGCATCCATTTGAGATGAAATTGACTCTCTCTTTTCGCTATCGCTAAACGTTGCTCTCCTCAACTAAGCTTACCTCTTGCGGTACCAATGTGGGAAAACTGATTCATCTTTGTAGATATATATAGTAGCATCCAGTCTAATAGCGGGCAGTTGAATGTACTAATCTCGTGTTGTTCAAGTCTCTCAAGGACAAGTTAAGAGTTTGCAGTAAAAAAATGAGCCCACGTAAGCATGTTTCCAGAAGAAGTCCAAACTACTTTTTCAACTAGTTCGGTGGAGATTACCAATGGAAACGCTTGGCTCTTTCATGTAGATGTGTGGGAGGAGTATAACTAAAATCCGTATCCCAAGTGCTCCTCTGCCAACGTCATACGTACACCCCTATATAAAAGCCAAATAAACTATATCCCATTGCCTATAATCCGTAAAACTATATACTTTGTTCCCTTATTCATCCCCTGCCAAATATGTCCTGCGCACATGAATACTTGCGTTTGATGTGAGGAATAAAAGTATATGATTGCCAAGGAAAACATGGTAAAAAAAAGGGCCACTGGAGAGAGAGGGAGGAGCCAAATCAAAAGTTAGGTGTCGTTAAGCAAACAATTAAGTGAATAAAGAAAGGAAGGGTTGCGCTTTTTCCATTCCACATTTGGCTTAGACACTCCATATCATAATGTTTTGATCATATTATCCCTTACGTGGCTCACCTTTTGGCATTACTCTCTCCTCTTCTTATTTGGTCAAATGTGTTGTTCGTCTTTTTTTCTCTTCTTTTCTTTCATCGCGACCGTGGTGTCCCTCTCTATTCCCTTTTTTTTCCATTTTTCGTTCACACAAGCCTTACGTGTTTCGTTATCTCCCATTTTTTCTTAAAAAAAAAATTCAAATGCAATGCTATGTTGAATGCTTCCTGTGTTGGAACCAACAGAAAAATAATAAAATTTTGGCATTTGGAATAAGGGAGAAATGGTTCTTAATATATTCTCAATGTAAAGCACATTGAATATTTTATCCTCTCGAACTGTCAATTAGGTTGTCATCATTTTATTTTATTTTTTGGTAAGGTAAAAAAAAAATGTATAACTTTTCAAACACCAAGTACAACCTATGCCCAAACCAACTCAAGACTATATTAGGACATAGTAAAGTCCATACAAGGTCAAGAGGGTTCAGCAGGAACTATACAACAAGCCGAAAGACAGCAAAGAACAAGCAAATCAAAACCAGAAAAGCAAAACCAGCCTAGCCAACTGCAGGATGGAGGGGTGACGTCCAAAACTCCGTAATCCGCTGTAAGAGACACCGGAGCAGCCAGTATGAACACTAATCAAATATAGAAGGAGGAAGGTCCCACTTTCTCTGTAAGATGCGGTTCCTATATGTGTCATCAACTCTCCCCATAGAGATAGCCTTGTCCTTTACGACTTTGATAAGGTGCTTATGGATGCCAGGGATGAAGATGCTCTTGTTTCTGAATATCGCATTGTTCCTTTCGGTCCAAATAATGTGACATAAAGCTCCAAAGAAAAATCTAGATATGCGGTTAGCAAACGAGGAACCTTTGCATACTTGCATTGCCCATATAATATGTTCATTCCATGGACGATTGCGCCAGGGAAGATTGCATTTTGTCGCCCAAAAAGACGCCAATCTACTGGTAGAGGTACATTCAAAGAAGAGGTGGTTGATTGAGTCCGGAGTAGAACGATAAAAAACGCACAAGGCATCGTCAATCTTGTGATGTTGTAACATGAATACCTGGGTAGGTAATCGGTTAAGAGATATCAGCCAAAGGAGGAATGCATGCCGGGGCGCTATATGGCGGTCTCAAATGAAGACATGCCACGGTGTTGGATGCCATTTCCTGCGAATATGATTCCAAGTACTAGTAAATTTAGATTGTAAATAGAGGGATTTTAACGCAGATTTGTCAGTTACTTGATTAATCAAAATGGCCATATGTAACCCTCGACAATATAATTAAATGGCTAGGTAATATTTTTATGGGCCATGCATTTTTCACTTCTCATTTGGTTTGGACACTCTCTATTATAGTGTTTTAACCATATTGTCCCTTATGTGGCCCACCTTTTATTATTAATCCCCTATTTTTATTTAGTCAAATGTGTTGTTCCTCTTTTTCTCTCCTCCTTTTCTTTCCTCGTAGGTCCCATTTTCCTTGTTTTTCTTATCTTTCCAGGCCTTCCGTGTCTTCCAACCGTGACGTCCCTCTGTATTTAATTTTTTTTTCTCTTTTTTTCGCTGCAGACACACCTTTGGTGTCTTATTCTCTCCATTTTTTCTCAAAATAACATCCAAATGCAATGCTAAGTTGAATGCTTCCTATGGAACCAAAAGAATAATAATAAAACTTTGGAATTTGGAATAAGGGCACAAAATTGGAGGGAGAAATGGTTCTTAAAACGCTTTCTGTTGGCTTCGGTAGATATATAGCACTCACCATCATGTCCTTATATAAAAGCAAAACACGTACAATACATTTAATGATGAAGACAGATAGTCCACACACTTATTTAATAGGGTTAATACTACGAAAATCTTCAAATTAGTACACCTATAATAATTTTTCCCCGAACTAATTTTTTAACAACTGAAACCCGAACCGGTACACTTGTGACAAATTTACCCCGATCTATTTTTTTGATCACGGAAAACCCTACACTGGTAGACTTGTGATAATTTTAGCCAGAATTAATTTTTTGACCACAAAAAATGCTAAACTAGGACACCTTTGACAATTTGAGTCCAAACTAATTTTATGACCACTAAAAATCCCAAACTGGTACATTTGTAACAAATTAACCTTCTGTTAGTATCTGTTAAATCGGATTAATATCACGAAAAATCACAAATTAGTAAACTTGTGACAAACAGAGGGGTAAGATCTTAAATTGGTACACCCATCAATTACCATGTGTCATCAAATTTAGCAATTTGATAGTAAAATTTTAAAAAAATAATAGAGGGTAAAATTGTCACAGCTTTACCCGTTTGGGATTTTTAGTAATAAAAAAATTAGTTCGGGGTAAAATTATTAGAAGTGTATCAGTGTGGGGTTTTTGGTGGTAAAAAATATAGTCTGAGGTAAAATTGTCATAAGTATGCTAATTTGAGATTTTTGGTAGTAAAAAAAATAGTTTATGGTGAATTTGTCACAGTTATACCAGTTTGGAATTTTTCGTGGTATTAATCTTGTTTAATATATGGACAAAACGTCAACACAAAAAACACACATTACATGAGCCAATAGCTATGAAGTCTAGCTTCTAGCAGCTCCTTTTAACAGTTGGTCATACTTCACGTTTTTTAACAAAACCCAACAAAAGCTCCTCTTTTCCTTTCGAAAGCTGCTCATTGTTGAATGGCGGAGGGTCCAAACTAGAGACAGCCCACCGGAAATCATATTGATTTCCTTTCGTCTTGGTTCTTTTTCTAATGCCCACCATAAATCAAGACATCATTCGAAGAATATTAACAGCCAAATCTAGAACGCAGCAACTCACATGCTAAAATCTTCAACAATTAATTTTAGATTATTTTAAGAACCTCCTTTAAAAATGATTTTGGAATTCAAGAGCACCATGCATCATCTTTAATCTTTCAAACAAATCCACGTTCAATGGTTTTGTCAAAATATCTACAAACTAATCTGCAAAAATCAAGCTCAAACTCACCATCTTTGACTCGTTCACGGATATAGTGATACTTGATATCAATATGTTTGCTCCTACCATGAAAAACATGATTCTTGGCTAATGCAATAGCCGAGTTATTGTCACACATATTTTGGTAGGGCATGTTTGTTTACGCATCAATTCACACAGCATCCACGATCATCACCTTTGTAAGATTTTTGCAGAATATTCCATGCTACTTTTATGTCTCCACACTCGATATCTTTTCAAATGTCATTTCCTCCATGGCTTGAAAGATCACATACAATGCTTTCTCATCTTTCTTCTGGGACTCCACGAACAAGTCTTTCTCCTCCTTTTTAAATTATCGAAGGCTTTAGCATCGGCCACTTCGGTGTAGCCATTTCCCAAAAAATTCCACAAATCTTGTAATTTGAAGAGAATCTTCATTTGGACAGACGGATTATTGAAATTCTATATGTTCAACTTTGGAAGTTGCAATTGAAAGAAAATGTGGATGCCATTTCTAGCTTTGATACCAAATTTTGAAACCAAAAGAATAATAATAAAACTTCGGAGTTTGGAATAAGGGCACAAAATTGGAGGGAGAAATGGGTCTTAGAATGCTTTCTATTGGCTGCGATAGATATACAATACTCACCCTCACATCGTTATATAATAGAAGAACACTGACCATACATTTAATGATGAAGACAAACAGCCCACACACTAATTATCCTAAGGACAAAGTATCAACACAAAAAACACACATTTATTGAGCCTAGAGCATGCAGTTTTCGAGCAGCTCCTTCCGACAATCGTTGAACCTTCACATTCATTAAAAAACCAACAAGAGCTCCTCTTTTCCTCATGAAAGCATTTACTCACTATTGAATAGTGGAGTGGCTACCCCAAGTAAATCATCCTGATTTTCTTTTGTAACCGTGAACCAGTAAAGTGCTCCCATGATTTTGGTAAAAAAAGCTAACAACACATGCCGTTTTCTTTGTCATCAAGGATTTTGCCGACATTTCTTAAATCCGTCATGAGTTTATTGAACTCCTCTAGGAGGGATCAGATGAACGTATCTTCAGTATATCGAAACTGAAATATCCTCTTCAACATATGGAAGTGATTATTCCAACCCTTTCGTTACATAGAGTGCTTGAAGTTTTTCCCACAACGTTGCAGCATCATTTTCCTTGACCACCTCTATTAACACCTCATCTAATAGGTTCAACAAGATTATACTTCTTTACTTCCTCATTAGCATGTCCTTTTGGCATCTTTCATTATTCAGAAAACAACTTAGCCTTGCCCTCCAATGCTTCGACCAAACCTTAAGTTGTTAATGCTCTAGAACCCAAAGTTATTCCTTCAGTTAAATTTCTCAATTTCTACTTTCACTCCAAACATTATTGCAGCAGTAGAATTTTTAGATAATAATCAAAGAAGCAAATGTCCTCAATCAAAATCTAGAAAATCCTATGCTCCAATTGTTATAATATTAATGTGGAAGCTAAATATGATTTTGCAATTAAATTAACAGCAAATCACAAGAGAAATAAATAAGGAATTACCCTTACCAAAAAAAAATAAATAAATAAGGAATTAACAATAAAAGACGCCAAAGATCCATAGTGAGACAATATCGAATAATCTACTATAACTGGAGAATTAGAGTTATAATCATTTGCTTACACGCTCGAATGTTTCCTACATTTAGATTATACCCAAGTCTATAGTACTTTCAAATAAACAACTCAATATGAATGCAAAATTCACAGCACAAAATCATCGCATATTCAAGCCCAAATCAAAATTCTTCGCGCGATTCACTTGAGTCCGTACGTTCTTTTTTTCTTTCGTGTGGCCGCTCCTTTGGGATGCTTCTCGTCAATTCAGAAAAGGAGGGACCACAAAGCCTTCTGTTCCTTTTATACGGCTTCGGTTGGACAGAGGAGTAAAACCCAAACCTTACTTCTGTATGGATATAGTTGTGAGCCCTCCGAACAAGTCCAGAAAATTACTGCATCAAATTAATCCAAATTCAAATAGGAAAGTGTACATAGACGCAAACTCGAGACATAATTTAACTTGATGCTTGGATTACTCTAAACCAAGATGAGACGGTTCTTTTCAAGCAAGATCCGGGCATTGTGGCTTGGGCTTCCAAGCTAGTTCTTCCTACAAATGTTCACATGCAAATTTTACCTATTAATTTTCTTTTCGTTCTCAATCCATCATATTCTGCTCATTTTCTGCATTTTGAATGTTTCTGATCTTGAATAAGAATTTGATAGACAATTCTTTCTATGTTACCCTAACAAGTCCTACTATGTCGGCAGAACTTTATGGTTAGTAAGTTTTGGATCTGAATTTTAAATATTATTTTGAGTTCAATGAGGTTTTAAAAATTTCGGCCAGTTAAAAATGTCACAAAAAATAGTAGAATATACGTCATCTTTCGTCAAGCAAGCATTTATCTTCCATCATATTATATAATAGAAAAATCTAAAGAATATATTGAAAGATTAATCGCACTAGTTTTTTGCAGCATTGCTAATGTATTTTATGCTGTCGGGAACACAACAATCATGTTCATGTAGTTGAGACATCGATCGATTATGTGATGTCAGAAAAATTTTCTAGTTAGCAGAAATAAATTTGCACAAGACAGCTATATAATTTGTACAGAAAAAGTTCCTATTTGGTGGTATCGATCAATTACGTGAAGTCGAAAGTAAATTTGGAACTTTAGCATATTCTGACTTCACATAATCGATCAATTATGTGAATTCCTGACACAATATGCGGAGCTCTATCGATTGATTATGTGAAATTAGAAGTAAATTTAGCCAACCCCCTGACCATACATTTGGGAAGGAAACAAATAGTTGAAACATTAAGAGAAACGAAACTTATGCCAATTAGAAATGTCAAGTAGAAAATTCTTATTTTAGTAATAAATATATTGTGTGAGTTCAAAATCTATCATGAACCTTTTAATTGTTCTAATTTAGTCATAAACCTTTATATAAACTTTCAATCTCGTCCTCTTGGTGAAGACTCGCTTGAAATTGTTGATCTGACGATCTGGTCATCGCCAACAGTCATATGTTTCGAAGCCGGCGATTTGACGTGGACAAATTTAATCGAAATGACACCGTTTTGCATAATTTCAATCGTTCATCAATGTGGCAGGTTCCAAGTAATATTTATATACATAAGCGGGACATATTCCGAATCTGCAACGTGACTTTCTATGTCAATTTAATCGACCAATCTAATTATGCGTAGCACTATTCCAAGATTTAAATATTGTTTAAGAAGTCTATAAAACAAGCAATACTAATGGATGAGAGACCTTCTTATATGCCTTCTGAAATAGTCCTCCTTCGACCAAATTAGTTCCATATCGAAGTACTTCTGCACATATCCTGAAATCCACCAAGAATGAAGGTGGAAGTACAGTGGAAGAAGGTGGTGAGTGTTGCACAGAATGTGCTTTCTGTTTTTTTACAGGGAATGTGCTCTCAAAATGTAGAAGAACAAGAGAAGATGATCTGAAAATGCACTTGTCACATTCTGAAAAAACGACAACAAGAAGAGTACATAGCTCTTTTAAAACAACAAAAAAACTTACTTGCACTAACTTAGTAACCGACAAAAACCACTACACCACTAACTAGCAACAAAATAGGAACAAACTCCCACTATCTTGTTGACTGAGTAAAATAAAAACAACCAGCTAACAGACCAGAACAAAAATGACCAAAAATGGTCCTTCTTCTTCAGTAACTCAAGTCTGCTTGCTTGTAGTGGCTTAGTAAACACATCAGCCACCTGATCTTCTGTCTTGCAATAGAGTAGCTTCACTTCACCTTCTTGTTGCACTTCCCTCAGATAGTAGAACTTGATCTTGAAATGCTTGGTTCTCCCGTGAAAGACAGGGTTTTGAGATATGGCTAGTGCAGCTTGGTTGTCCACAAGTATCTCGGTTGGTCCTTCAACTTCCATTCCCAGATCCTGCATCAGCTTTCTCAGCCATATTGCATGATTGGCTGCTGCAGTAGCTGCTAGAAACTCGGCTTCTGCAGTGGACTGAGCAACCACTTCTTGTTTCTTTGAGCTCCAGGTGAAACATCCAGATCCCAAAGTAAAACAAAAACCACTTGTACTCCTCATATCCTCGACTGAACCAGCCCAATTACTGTCAGCAAAGCCTTGCAACCTGCAAGTGTCCACTTTAGTAAACTTGACACCAAATGACTGAGTGCCTTTCAAGTATCTAATCACTCTTTTTGCAGCTACCAAGTGGTCTTCACCAGCACAACTTAGGAATCTTGAAAGCACACCTACTGCATACAAGATATCTGGTCTTGTTGCAGTTAGATACATCAAGCAACCGATTAAACTTTTGTAAAAACCTTCATCAGCAGGTTCAGCTCCTTCAGTCTTCTGCAGCTTCTCTTTTAGATTCATAGGAGTGTTCACACTTCTACATTCCTCTATCTCAAACCTCTTTAAGATCTCTCTTAGGTATCTTCTTTGACAAATGAATACCTCGCCTTTCTTCTGCTGCACCTCCATTCCCAAAAAGAAGGACATTAGTCCAAGATCAGTCATTTCAAACTGCTTCATCAGCCCTCTCTTTAGTTCTGCAATCTGCTCTTCACAATCACCAGTAACCAAAAGATCATCGACATAAAGAGAGACAATAGTTATACCTTCCACACCCTTCTTCACATATAGAGTCACTTCACTCAAACTTTTTTTAAACCCAAGTTCTTGCAGATGCTTATCATTTTTACTATACCAGGCTCTTGGAGCCTGCTTCAAGCCATACAAGGCTTTCATCAATTTGTACACGTAATCTTCCTTGCCTCTAACTACAAAGCCATCAGGATGCTCAACATATATCTCCTCCACTAGCTCTCCATTTAGGAAGGCTGACTTCACATCCAGTTGAAATACTTGCCAGCCCTTTTGTGCAGCAACCGCTAGCAACATTCTTATAGTATCCAACCTTGCCACTGGAGCAAAGGTTTCAAAGTAGTCTACCCCCCATACTTGCGCATAGCCTTTAATAACAAGTCTTGCTTTGTACTTATGTATTGAGCCATCAGGATTCAACTTTGTCCTGAATACCCACTTCATTCCAATCACTTTTTTGCTTCTGGGCCTCTTAACTAGATCCCATGTTTGGTTTTTTTCAATCATTCTGATTTCTTCTTCCATTGCAGCACACCATTTCACATCTTCACTTGCTTCCTTATAGCTAGCTGGTTCAAGCATAGCTGTATTGCATCTTTCATAGATTTCAGCAAGAGATCTAGTGCCTCTTGCAGGAACATGATCAATTAGATCCTTGACTTCCACTTCATTTGGTTCAACATGCAATGGCACTACCTCCTCTTCAGCCTTGCCACCTTCCACAGACCAGTCCCACTTCTTATCTTCCATAAAACTCACATCTCTACACACCACAACCTGGTTGCTAGCAGGATGGTAAACTCTATAGGCCTTAGATTGCAAACTATACCCCACAAAGATACATGCTTTTCCTCTTGGGTCAAGCTTATCTCTCTTAATAGAAGGAACCAGTGAATAACAAATGCAGCCAAATACTTTCAGATTACTCACCTTAGGCTTATATCCATGCCATGCTTCAAATGGTGTCTGTTTGTTGAGAGCTTTAGTGGGCAGTCTGTTCAAAAGGAAGACTGCTGTGTTGGCAGCCTCAGCCCAGAACTTCTTAGGAAGTTCTTTCTCGTGTAGCATGCATCTGGCCATCTCCATGATACTTCTGTTTTTCCTTTCACTCACTCCATTTTGCTGTGGAGTGTATGGCACAGTGAGCTGGTGCTTGATCCCTGCATCATCACATATAGCCTTGAAACTGCCTGAGGTGTATTCTCCTCCATTGTCTGACCTAATTGTCTTGATATTACAGCCACTCTCCTTCTCTACTTCTCTTTTGAACCTCAAAAAAATCTCACTAACTTCAGCCTTATTCTTCATGAAGTACACCCAACACATTCTAGTGCAGTCATCTATGAAAGTGATGAGGTATTTGCTGCCATTCAGTGATTCTTCTGGCATTGGACCACACACATCTGTGTGGATTAGTTGCAACTTTTCACTGGCCCTCCAATTTGACCTCTTGAAAGGAATCCTCACTTGTTTTGCCTTGTAAACATGCTCTACAGCTAGTTACTTCCTTCTGCAACATAGGTAGCCCCACTGCCATTTCATTTTGCTGCAAGTATTGCAGCCCCTTGCTATGGAAATGACCCAGTCTTCTATGCCATAACTCCTCCTCATCTTGTATACTTTTCATGGCTTCAAAATTCTCATCAACTGGATCAAATGTAAAACACTTGTTCCTCATAGGAATCCTGAAAAGGATGTGACCATTCTCATCTCCTATGGCACACTCACTCTTCTCAAACACGACCTTCAACCCCTTCTCTACTAACTGACCCACACTCAGCAGGTTTTGATCTATCTTTGGCACAAACATAACCTCTGTGATAAGCTTAACACCACCAGGACCTTCAAGCACTACATCACCTTTGCCTTCTACTTCTATGCGTTCTCCATTGCCAATCCTGACTTTAGACTTCATAGATTTGTCTAAATTGCTAAATAATCCTTCATTACCTATCATATGGTTGGTGCATCCATTGTCTACGAGCCATCCATCTCTAGATGCATTTGAGATGAAGCAGGAGGCAACAAACAGGTGCTCCACTTCACTGGCTACTGCAGTTTGACCTTCAGCTTGCTGTTGCTGATACTTCTCCTTGCAAATGGCCTCAACATGGCCCATCTTGTGACACTTCCTGCACTTCACATCTGGTCTCTTCCAACACTTGAAATGAGGATGATTTTTCTTCCCGCAATGCTTGCATGGAACTACATTCCACTTCCTGTCATATCCACCACTGCTTGAACCGCCCTGACTATGACTATGACTGGCCTCAATATGTCTTCTATTTTGGTTCCATCCTCTTCCCTTTTCTGCACTATGCAGCTTCAGCTTGGCTTGGAGAGCACTTTCGATAGGCTCATTTTTCCTCATAAGCCTTCTTTGCTCCTGAGCCTGTAGAGCACTTAGGACTTCAGCAAGTTTGATGTCTGAAATGTCCTTGTGTTCTCAAGGGAAGCAATAGTTGCTTCAAACCTTTCAGGCACTGCAACCAAACCTTCTGAACCAGCCTTTTATCATCTACATCCGTCCCTAGCACCCTTATCTTATTGGCTATATCAACTAGCCCATCAACAAACTCTTTCACAAACTCATTCTCCTTCATCTACTGCCTTTCAAACTCCCTTAACAAGTTCAGCACCTTCATTCCTTTCACTCTTTCATCCCCTTCATATTCTTCCTTTAAGTAATTCCATATATCATGTGCTGAATCTTTTTCATGATTCTAGTAAATATGGTCGAGGAGACAGCCGAAAACAAGCAAGATTTTGCTTTTGCTTTTCGGGTTACCCTGTCTTTATGGTACCTGATTTGATTGATAGTTGGGTTGTTGGGTAGATCAGCAACCTCGTAGTCCTCTTCCACAGCTTCCCATAGGTCTGCACCCTCCATGAAAGCTTGCATCTTCACGGCCCATGCCTGGTAGTTCTCTCCATCGAAGATTGGAGCTGTGATGGTTGAGAATGAGGCAGCAGGTACACCAGTTTGTTCCATCTTTCTTGCTCTACTTCGAATTTAGCACTCTCTCACAAGTCCCTTAAGATCAATAGGGCTCTGATACCACTTTTGTTGCACAGAATGTGCTTTCTGTTTTTACAGAGAATGTGCTCTCAAAATGTAGAAGAACAAGAGAAGATGATTTGAAAATGCACTTGTCACATTCTGAAAAAACAACAACAAGAAGAGTACATAGCTCTTTTAAAATAACAAAAAAACTTACTTGCACTAACTTAGTAACCGACAAAAACCACTACACCACTAACTAGCAACAAAATAGGAACAAACTCCCACTATCTTGTTGACTGAGTAAAATAAAAACAACCAGCTAACAGACCAGAACAAAAATGACCAAAAATGGTCCTTAAGACATAACCAACAGTGAGGCCACCGGTGCCTACGCCTCATCACCGGCAGAAACTAAAGTTGTCTTCAATGGATGATCTTCAAATGCCAAATTATGTCGGCATCATCAATCGATCGGATTATCCATGGAGAGCCTGATTTGGATTTGCTTGATTGTTTGTCGAAATTCCCGACCGAAGTAGTGGGGACTACCTTGGTTGTGATTCAAGCGAACATGTTCGAGTGTGGCGGATTAGTCATTGGCCTGCGCATTTCGCATAAGATTGTTGATATGTACACCATGGCCATGTTCATGAATGGGTGGGCCGCCATGTGCCGGGGCAACATGCACAAAATAGTTTGTCCAAGTTTCGAGCTATCGTTTGTATTCCCACCGAAAGAGCCATCCTTAGGAAGTTGGCCTGAACCTGGCATTGGAAATGAGAAATTCGTCATGAGTACCTTCAGGCTCGACGGTAAGGCTATATCCAAACTGAAAGCCCAAGCTACGGCTGATGCGCCGGATTCAATCGCTAATAATTGGCAGCTGTCAAGGGTCGAGGTCGTTTTAGCACTAATAACCAGGGCTCTTGTTGATATCGATCGAAACAAACATGGCAAACCAAGGCCTTTCGTGGTTTGCATGACGATGAACTTGCGCGAGAGAATTGGCCTCGCGATACCTGCTAATTCTTGCGGCAATCTCTACGCCACAATTGCCGCTTAACTCGGTAGATCCATGGCCGATGAAAGCAAGTTGGTGTTCCAAGAAGTTGTGAACATGATAAGCAAAATGGTACGCAATTCCAGAGCAAGATATGCAAAAGTAGATGATGCAGAGGAGCTACGTTCAACGGTGAAGGATTCTCTAATGGATTTCACGGAACTGGCGTTCACAAGTGAAAAGCATTTGATTCCTTTCAGTAGCAGGTGCCGGTTCAGGCTATACAAGAACGACTTTGGATGGGGATGGCCGGCTCTAGTCACCCTCACGTCACTGAATTTCAAGTCGGTTTTCCTAATCGACGACAAAGACGACGGAGGAATCTATGCGTGGGTGACCCTCAAGGAAGATGAGATGATTCCTTTCAAACACAATGCGGAGATCCGGGCAGCCACTTCCGAGTCGGAGATACATGTCGCCTAAAATATTATATCGTTTGCGTACTCATTGTACTTTAAGAATTTCATAGACCGTGCAAATCAAAATGACGAATTGAGGTCTTAATAGAAAATATAGAGTATACACCTCTAGCGTAAACGAGATTTTACCCAAATGTCCTCACTAGTTATATGTACATGATTTTGTTGGGTTTCCTAATGTTTTTTTTTTGTTGGTATGATTGTCAAAAAAAGTTCTAAACCTATTATATGATAGTCAATTCAATCATAAACCTTTCAATTGTGTCAATTTAGTCCTAAACCTTTTGAGAATTTACCAATTTAGTCATAAATTTTTTTATGTCAATTTAGTCCTAAACTTTTTGACAATTTACAAATTTAGTCCTAAATCTATTACTTAGATATTTGGCCGGAAAGACTATATTGGCAAATCATCAATAAGTGTAAGACTAAATTGGCAAAATCATCAAAAGGTTTAGGATTAAATTGGCAAATTGGCTAAAGGTTTAGGACTGAATTGACCTCCATAAAATAGGTTTATGACTTTTTGAATAATTTTTTCATTTTTTGTTCTTTTGAGAGAATTCGTACATTATGTTTATAAAGTCCGTATGTGACAATGGCAACAAGGAATCAAAACTATTCAAGAGAAGCTCCTGCTAAAGCCTGCGAACTCCATATTCTCCTCGCCCTAAAGGAAGGAAAAATTCCGGAATTCTCCACTAATGCACATGTAGAAGGGGACAAAAATTGAATTATATTTTCTAAAAGGAAAACGAAAGAAAAAGAAGAATGACAAAGAAGCCGGCAAGGATCTTAAATGCATCAAAAGTTGTCTCCGAAAAGACAAGAATTGCTTGTCTCTTAACCAATCTTTAGACTCCATCGACACTACTTACAAGTAGATGGTTGTGAGTGAGAATCTTGCTCCTAGCTCCATAGTGACTGGGGATGAAATCTGTCAACAAGCATTACTCAATTTTTGTCGAATAATACGAGGGGTTGCACCCAATTTTACGTCCTCATTTGCCTAGAAAATATAATGGCTAAGAAAGTGATGATTAATGGATTAAATATGTATGTGAAAAATAGCTGAGACAAGTGGGCATAGTGATCGTTTCAACAAGAAGTTGTAGGGTATGTTAAATGCAAATTAGCAAAGCACGTGAGAAACAAATAGAGAAAAAGGATAATATGTTTCTGAGGTGCATGCATAAATCAAGACGTATTTATAGTTAGAGCCTAGAATTTTATATGATGTCTACCAAAATAAGGATGATGACGTCATAAATAGACTATCATCTAGAAATAGCAATAAAATGATCAAGTTCCTAAATCTAGAAAACAATACCTTTTTTATTTTATTTCATATTCCTTTTGTTTTAGGCTCGTGCTATTTTCACCCCTTTATTGGCTCCTAATACTCTTCTACCACATTAATTCAGGAGGGTAGCTCAAGTGGTCACCCTTTCTATTTGGAAAGAGAGATGTCTGGAGTTCGACTCTCCACCTTGTCAAGGGAGTTGGGGATGGGGATGTGTGAGTAAGGGAGTAGGGTTTCAAAACCTACACACAGTATATAGCACACATAATGGCTTGTAAAATAGAAATAGGATAAAACTAGACCAAAAAAAACACCCTTGACTATATTGAACTGACTACATTATCCCTTGATGATCCCACTCTTAATTTAAGATTATATTTTTTTACCTTTTTTCTTCTTTTTTTTGTTTTAATTTTACTAAAGGACAAAGCTACTCACGTCCCTTTGAAACAACTTTTTTTTACCCTAGCCTCTTCTTCCGCACGTATTTCATTTTAACATTTCCTTCATGTTTGTCTTCTTTGAACTTATTATTCACCGTTGTAAACTGAACAATCACTAATTATGTATTGGAGTAAAGAAATGTTAATTCTATCTACAAATTGTTTGCTTTATTTTCTTAGATTATCTTCACGATCATGAATAACTTGTTTTCCAGCACGAACAACGAGCAAGGGGAAGCGGTAATTTGGGCGTGCGGTGGAAGCAGTAGTGGGTAGCGTTGGTGCAATAGCTCAGAATCGTCATTGATTTAGGGCTCATCCTAGCGCATCACAGACGGCAACAACATCTTTGTCACCATGGAGGAGCAGCAATAGCATCGGGTTTGACTCGGGTCAAGTGTGTGGACACCTAAATTTTTGCCCAAAAATCATTTTCGAAAATTGGAACTTGTTTTCCACAAAAAAATATGTTTCATTAGATGTCAAGTTCTTGAATCGCTCATGCATTTTGTACAACTTTTTATTTGATATTTATTCCCTTAGAATTTGTTTTAAAAAATGACATAAAAAAGATAAAAAATATATATAATAAAAAAGAACAAAAAAATTTAAAAAAAATTAAAAGAGAGATGGCATGGGCAGACGTTGATTGAGGCAGTGGAGAACAAGGAATGCAGCTCCCGTCGGCCACCGACCACACACGCACACACTCACTCACCTTCACACACTCACCTTCAGCAAGTTGGAGGATGGATTGTCAGAATTCATTCAAAGCCACAAAACCAACAGTAAGAGGATGTCGTTCCTGTTTTCAAGAAAATGGACCAAGACGAAAAGAACAAATGAAGAAGAACAGGGCATGGGCTGAAATCAAACGTTGAGGGAAGCAGAGGAATAGCAGTGGATAGGAGCATTGATCGGCGCATGAAATTAAGGAAAGAAGGCAGAGGACAAGTTGAACATCCAGCGCAAGACAAGGAGAGAAGATAGAAGATAGACTGAAGATAAAGTGAAGCAATGAGTAAGCAGGGCGTGGGCACTGAACAGTGGAAGCAAAAGGGAGGATGCTTGAGAGAAGTTGAATGTACAAGAAAGGATGGATGACGAACTTCAGGGGACGTAGGGAAAAACCCATATTAAACGCCAACCTTCCTCCTTCGTGAACCTCCGAACGACACCACCACCGGCAATCCACCACCAAAGCCAATCAATCAGTCTCGGCCCCTCTCTGTCCGAAGTGACCACTCGGCCGAGAATGACAGTGGAAGAACCCACGTCCACCACCAACTTCATGGCCATCATATAACCATCTTCGGTCCACCACTCCCCACAGTAGCCCCACCGTGAGCCCCCACTCCTCCTGCCGAAGCTGCGCCTTGTCCTCGCGCCGTTGTGGCATCTTCCCAGTGACACCCTCAACAAGTCCCGGCACCTCGTCAAGTTTTTCCTCGAGCTCGGATCCCCTACCACTTCTCCAGCCGTGACCCAGCGCTGCTCTGTGTTCCAAGCAAGAGTGGTCGAAGTGCTTCGCGCTCGCTCGGTCTGATACCATTGGTTCAAGCTTCGTTCGTGGACTACCACAAGTGCTTCGAACATTAACTCGTACGCTCGTTCCAGTCCGGTATCGCAGGAGAACCGGGTAATTACACCCTCCCTTGTTCTGCCCTGTCTTAGTAAAAACCAAGGCCGAGGTGCGTTTGTGTTACCCATATGTGAATCGCTCCAAATCTGAAATTTCTATCTATAATTCAAGATGATTTGTTGTTCCAGTATCGTTTCAAGATAAGAACTAGTTTGAATTCGTGAGTAGAGCCAATTTTTCTCAATGCACACAAACTGTTTGATGAAATGCTTGCACGAGACCGTGCAAATGAGCAACTTGAAGAGGTCCTTTTGGTGTGTTCAATTAACCATTCCCCAAGAAGTTAGTTGCGTTGGAAACCATGTGTTTCACACTTTCATTTTGATTAAATATAGTTTTCTTGAAATATTTGGTGTGGTATATATAAGGGCGTGAACTTGGGCAGTTCACTGGTCTGGTTGTTCTAGGTTCAACTCAGACTTGCAGGAATAGCCAGACCCACGACTTTGGAGGCGACTTTAACCACGACTTGTTGAGTTTAGTGAGCTGTTACTGAGATTTTCATCTCTTGGTGCGTATTAGTATAACCTCGATACTTTATTCCATCAAAAGATCAACTGCAGATTTCAATCGAGAGCCACGAGCATGGCTTGAAGAAACAGGTTTGGGCAATCTAATGCATACCAAATGTTCGACAAAATGCCCAAACCAAGTTTCAATCTTGAACGGTTGATTCGAGCATGGTTAATATGATTTTTTATGTTCTGAATTTTTCCATGTGCATGTAAATCAATCATAGTTCAGTGTGATGACTTAAAGTTATTTTTCAAAAAAAAAAGTAAAAGATTAAAAAAAACAAAAAATCTAGGAATTTTCAAAAATGTAGGTTAGTGTTAAATTAGACAGAAACGACTTCTTTAGAACTTTCCTAATTTTCTAAAGTCATTTGTTTTAAATTTAATTCTTTTTTTGTATTTTATGGATTAGGATAATCATTTTCTTAAATAACCCATTTTGTATAGATTTTAATTACGTAGTGTAATTTCATGCATTTAGAGTAATTTCACGCATGTTTACCATTTCGCTCACGGGGTCCTATCCCGGGGCGTAATAATAAGGCCATGTAATATTCTTTGCCCAACTCGCATCGGGTTTTTCTTCTCCGCATTTACTTTCAAGTCATTTCAATTCCTTGGTTGCTTACTTACCACACCGCTTATCATTAATTTCTTTCCTAGATTAGGTTAGGACTAGTCTAGATAGTGGAGAAGACAACCCTACAAAAACATTTGCATGGACACTTAACGGCTTTGATACCTTGGGTTTATAATTAGTAATCAAGATTACATGGCCACTTAAATAACAACCTTTCAAGTTAGTGGTACTGAAAGGGCGCTAATATTAATGTTAATATAAACAAGTCCCAATTCCTGAAAATCTCTGATTGCGTAGGAATCAAGATGACACTCTCGCTTCTTGATTTATTTCTAGCCGACCTCAAAAGGCTAGTGGCGACTCCTGGTATTACTTAGGTTGTAAAAAAAAAGCCCAATGTCTCGCGGGGTATGGTCTTTGGGAGAGACCGTGCCTAGATCAACGGGCCATTGGCCTACCTTTAGGGTAGTACCGCCTAAACCTATTCCTTTTTCCCCTAACGGGAAAAGAGGGTTGCGACAAAGAGCAGCGAGTGTCACGGAGGAGGTGGTAGCAGTAGGCTCTACCAGAAGAAAGGGCAGTGGCTCGTTGTCACCAAGGTAAGCGGGTTGTCGTGGCATTGCTGGCGGTCGTGGTGGTCATGGATAGAGGCAATGACGGCAAGGACGTATGAAGGGGCGACGTTGGCGAGGTGTCTGGTTCTTGGTTCTAAGGGGGAATTGGACCTGACCAGACCAACTACATATATATTATTTCTTCAAAAAAATTAGTAAAATGTGAACTAAACCCCTACTTCACAATCTTCATAGAAGTATCCCAGCACTTGCTAAAGTTTTTGCCCCTTCAAAATTAAAAAGGTAATGTCAACCACCTCCCAATAAATTATGTGAACACTCTAAACATCCCAATGGGACACCACCTCCTGGAAACCACGGAAATGTCATGCCAGCTTCTTTTCTAAAACAAAAGCATTTAGTTTTTACAAGAACTAATACACTGCCATTCGAAAAAAAAAAAATTACCGGTTCCATTGTATCAAACTATAGATCTAGCCTAGTTCCCGGTCCGGTCCCCGGTTCCTAATTTTGGAAACCCAAAACTAATCACTCCTAATAATTACAAAAAAAACCCTAAATGTATTGTACAAATGTTAGTCCGAAACTTTTTAATTTTGTCAATTTAGTCTTAAACTTTTTGACAATTTTTCAATGTAGTCCTTCTATCTAATTTTTGCTGCTACTCACTGATTTGGACGTTGGCTATCCTAGTGGCTTGATTGAGGCTGACACAAATAATTTTTGCAATTTTTTAATAAAAATATTATGAATTTTTTTATAATTTTTTTTTTATTTTTTCTTCTTTTTCTTTCTTTCCTTATTTTTCTGCTGAAGTTCGGCGATGGTTGCGACCATAGGCGAGGGTTGTAGTCTTTGCTCAATGGCTGGCAAGGGCTTTGGGTGAGGGTTGTGATCCTCACCTATGGTCGGCAACGGCTTCACAGCCTTTGCAGACCCACAGTGAAAAGAGAAAAAGAAAATAAAAAACGTCATCTATTGATGGAATTGCATATATGTGTAATGCCCCCTACCTCGGGGTCATTAACGTGACGTCCCGTTCATTATTATCTTTTATTACACACAAGGGGAAGCATAACTTGGGACAATCACATTAAAAACAATAGTAGGATTAAGACAAACAGCATCATGAGCAAAACTTATATAATAGTTGGAAATCAGGGAAAACATGCATAACATACTATTTCCATTTTACGTAAATAGATTTTACAAGCTCCCTTTTTTTTCACTGGCCATTCCTCGTACAAATCATATTACAAACGAAGGCTGAGGTTAATCATAGCTCCTTTATGTCATCCTTCATCTTACGGACCTGAAAAAGGGAAAACAACGGGGGATGAGTCGGGGAGACTCAATGAGTAAATTCACTAATACTCGTGCAGGATGATGCCTCGTCATTGTACTAACACATATAAATACTTTCCCCACCTTATGTCGATGGCAAATCAATAGCAAAGACTTTGACCTTACCCTTGCTATGTTTTCATGGAAACTCACCCGTAAATGCACATCCCGACACACATATAGAATTCATTTATCACATACCGACACATATATATGAATCATTTACAGTCATCTTGGCTCAACCAGGGCATCCCGGCTCAACTGAGGCATCCCGGGGCTAGCTCACCCGAGGCATCCGGGCTCAACTAAGGCATCCTAGCTCAACTAGGGCATCCCGGTACTAGTTTACCGAGGCATCCAGGCTCAACCCAGGCATCCTAGCTCAACTAGGGCATCTTGGCGCTAGTTTACCGAGGCATCGCCGCTAACGCGACGGTCTTCTTCTTTTATTTAGTGGTCACACGAGCACTTGAGCATTTAAGCCAATTCTTATATTTTCATTAGGCCATGTAAACATGATTCGTGCTCATAACAATGCCACAACACAATTTTGCTTGATCACTTATGTAAAGAGCTGCTCGATTTTGCAAGGACATCATTTCGAAATATGTTTTCCTTCTCAAAACATCGAAATCCTTTTGTAAATATAGTAATGAAATTAATCCATTTTCAAAGGACTTTGTAAAAAATATCATTTCAAAGCATGCTTTCTTTCTCAAGACATTGAAATCGTTTCTTAAACAAAAACTCCTTTTCAAAGATTCTTAATCTTTCTTTGAAATCAATCAGTCCAATGACCGAACAGAGTTCAAGCAAACTACGTCACCTCAAATATAACATATAAGCAAGTCATGGAAAGAACCAACCATAACCAATCAAAAGACCGAACACGGTCCAAGCAAACCACGTCACAAGATTAAGGAATTCACTTACATGCCGCGTTCCAACCACGTAACACACCGCCCTATCCAAGTGTTAGGGAATCCACTCACCTATAAGCACAAGAAACGTCTACGACAGTCGTCGATGGCACAAGCACGGGCAAGGCGCAGCCAAGAGGAGAGAGGGTGGCCTAGAGAGTGAGAGTGTGAGAGAGAAAAGTGATGGCGAAATCATGAGAAATGAAGGAGTGGTGCCTCTATTTATAGGCTCCATTTGCTTCTTCCCCAAGTCATATATTCTTATCATCATTACTAAATTTTCCTAGATTTTGTCATTATTACAAAATCTTCTTTTATTAATGACTAGATTTGGCCATCATTACTAAATCTTCCTTAAAATCTTAGTATTAATGAATATAAGCCAAAAGTCATGATGAAATGCCATTAATAAAAGATTCTGAAAATCTTGACATTAATAAATAAGAGCCAAAATATCATGATGAAATGCCTCCAAAGTCAAATGTCATGATTATAAAGATTCTGAAAATCTTGGCATTAATGAAATGATCTTGAAAATCTTTGCATTAACGAATGAGAGCCAAAATATCATTATGAAATATCATTAATAACTCGATCTTGGAAATCTTTGCATTAATGGACAATGGACAAAATAACATGATGAGATGCCCTAAAGTCTTATGGCCATTAATGCATGTCATGATGGTGGTGCCTTCAAAGTCCAACTAATTAATGCAAGTCATGATAAATGGGCCTCAAAGTCTTCGTTTATTAATGCATGTCATAATGAGCCTTTATAAATGAAATTTAAAGGAGAAGCTTTGACCGTTTCTAGACTCTTCCAAGTCTAACTTGTTCTCCAAGTTCTTGAGCAACTTGCTTACCAAGCTTAGACTAACTTGCTCATCACTCCAAGTCATCAATGCATGTCATCATGGAGGGGCCCTAAAGTCTTGATTCATTTATTGCGAGTCATGATAAAGGGCCATTAAAGTCCAACTTAATAAATGCAAGCCATAATGAAGCTTGGAGGATAAGTTCTGACTCGGTCATGGTCTTATCCTCTAGATTCTTCTACCAATTTCCCGAACCGTATACTCCCTAGAACCTTTTAAATTTACTGAATTCTTACGCAAATGACTCGGGCCAATCGGGTCACACGAAATAGATCATTTGGCACAACAATCACAACCCTCATCATAAACATCTAACTTATTCTCCAAGGGTTTTCCAAAACAGAAGTAAACTTAGTTCCAATTGAAGAACCACTAAACTTAAACCATAGTCATTTCCCAGGGACTGAAATTGAGGATATGACAATATGAGTGTGGAGTGGGGCCGCTATTATGAGATTCAAGGCCAAATCTCTAGAGCACTCATGGACAATCAGAAGCACGCATGGCCTATTAGTGTGATATTCTGAAATCCAACTCACTTGGGATTTATGAAATGAATAGTTTATGGACATGCTTGTAGTTAGATCTCGGCCAGAATTGATCACTTCGGAAATATTAACCGCTAGGGAAAGGCTAATTAGGGATTTATATTCGTGCGATCAAAGAACTCGATCATGAACCAACTTTCGACCATGAAAATTGTCGAGGTGACATTTTGAGCCATTGTAGGCCGATTCAAGAATAGCTAGGGATCAGTTTGCTATTATCATACGAGTGGATCGCGAGTGATTCCGCTTGACCACGAAATGAATTGACGAATGACCTAAAAACCTATACCAACAGATCGTGCCCGTTGGATCTAGCGATCGATCCTCGTGATTAAGTAACAACCGAGGTCGTTACGACCCGAGTGAACTTGAATGTGGCTTGATTTAGTATTGACCATGGATCAATGATGCGAATTTCCCCAAAAGCCATCCGTTAGCATGAGATATATGCAAGTTATGTTATTTAGAACTTAGTCATTAATTAGAGATCGAGTTGGGCATTGAAAATTTAGAAAGTCATGGCAGAACATTTGGACGATGTTGTCATTTGCTCGGGTAGCCTTGGATTTGCCCGAATACTTTAGAAATATTGAATTTCGGCGAGACATGGAAAATGACCATTTTAACCTTAGAAGTTTGTTAAGGCCAATGTAATTGGGTACGAGCATTTTGGTCATTTCGCCCTAGCCTTAGAAATAGAGATTTTTGGATAATTTTGCTCTTGAACCTTTTGTGAAATTCCCAAATTGCTCTTGGATATTTTGGAAAATATTCGATCCAGACTGTTGATCTCAAGATAAGATCGAATCTTGGCCATTGATTTGGATTGTGAGAGGGGGGCATGATGGTCATTTGGCACTTCAATTATTGACCTTAAATTATTTAAGTTAAATTTCTCTCTCTCTCTTCACTTTCTCTCTCACCCTCTCGGCATTCTCTCTCCCTCTCCCTCCCGGCCGAGCCCCCCTCACCCCGCCGTGATCGTGGCCAACCACCTAGGCCGGCCGTCGCCGCCGCTTCCTCGCCGAGCTGGACCACCGCCGTCCGCCTTTGAACCCACGACTGCGCCACCATCACGCCTCACCGTCTCTCTTCCCTGTTTTGTTCCGCCTCACTAAACACCACCACCAGCCCCCTACTATCCTATTCCACCGTGGGAAGCCAGCAGACCGACAGCCACCGCTGCTCGCCGTACGCTACCGCCGAGCCACTCGTCGCTCATCGTACGCCATCGTGAGGCCATCGGCTGCGATCCCCCCTTTTTCACTCTAGCTGAGCCAGCCTAGAGTTCGTGTAAGTCACCACCTAAACCCTATTTAGGATATCGGGTATCGATAGACGCGATTAGGGGCTAAATCAGGTTAATTAGTGTCGGTTTAGGGGTTAATTGGGGCCATTTAGGGATTATATCGGTAGACTGAATTGGGAATTCGAATTGGCTAAATTGTGGGTGAAATTGTGATATTTCAGGGCTGAATTGATGCCGAATTGAATGCTGAAAATTGGGACTCGAAGTGTTGAGCATATGGTATGATTTAAGGGCAAACGGTGTCGGTTTAGTGCATTGAATTGTGGCTGAATTGTGGTGACAATTTGGGCTAGAAATGGGCTTGAAAATGTTGAATTTTATGCTATGATTGTGGCTGTGTTTGCAGGCCCGTTAGTGGCCTCGTATGTTTATTGAATCGGGATTTGATTTATTGAAATGTGAATCGTTATGTGCACACTTGGGTTGAAATGAAATTGATTGTCAATTGGCCGAGTTGAGTGCTTAATAAGCTTGAGAAATGTGTGTGGTTTGGTGCGTGCACGGGCCAAGTGTGATTGGCCAATATATTGGAATGTGGGTGTCGAGTAAGTGAATGAGTGAGAAATTGTGTGTGGTGCGGTATGTGTAGTTACTGAAATCCCTGAGGCGATACGACTATGCGGGACGATGCCCGGTATTACCGGAGAACGGTCAACTTGAGGTGGTACCATTATGCGGGTTGTGTCGTAAGTGGTGGATGTTGAGCCTGAGGCGGTACCATTATGCAAGAAAGATACACGGCCTGAGGCGGTACCATTACGCGAGCCATAAAGTGTTATTATTATGAGTTAGTCGCAGTAAACCTGAGGCAGTACTACTACGCGGGTCATTGGCTGGTCGAGTGGAAAATATGATATGGTCATAGTGAAGCTGAGGTGGTACTATTACGTGGGTCACTGGCGAGTCGGATGAAAATAATGTGACAAGGCAGGAATGAGTGTATGAAATGTAATTAGAATATGCATGTGGTTGAAAATGGTGTTATTATGGCTAACGTGCAGGTTGCACGCAGGAAAGGCCAGGTAAGTATAAATTGTGTGTTTGCTATGTGATGGCTGAGTATGGTTGTGTTTGTGATTGTCTGGAGGTACGTGATAGCCTAGGTAGGGTTTAGGGTGTGTACTTATTGAGATGTGATCTCATGGTTATTTCAACCAACAATTTTAGAATCCCGACCCGAGTAATGAATCTCCCATCGCCGCCAGCTGAGCGTTTTGGAGTACCTATGCACACTGACCATAATATTGTAGAGTACCCGATAGACGATAATATGACCTTGATCAAGCATACTACGGTAGTTTGGGTAGACGTAGGGTTATTCCTTTGGCAGGCCCATATCTATACTGCCTGGTACTTTAGAGACGGGTAGATGAGTTTGGCCCCGTCCGTGGCTTTGATGTACCCTTTGATGGAGTTGGGGATTGGGATTCATCAGTTATATCCACTCCTGACGGCGAGATGACAAGCCTAGAGACTAGCCTGGCGCAGTCCGGATTGCAACCTGTGCCTACAGCACCCCAGCCCTCAAAGGCCGAGCATGAACCGGAGTTGGAAGAATCCCAGGCGGGGTATGATCCGATGGATGTGGATCTCGAGGTGATACCAGAGGAAGAAGAAGACCTTGAAGCAGAGCCTGAAAAAGGCCCCTGATGTAGAGCCTGAAGATGGGCCTGAAGAAGAACCGGAGGACACACCCGAGTACGAGCCAGAGTATGAGCCAATGTACGGTCCCAAGTTTGTGCTAGAGGACGAGTCTGATGAGAAGCCAGAAAAGGAACAGTTCGAGGTTTTGGTGGAGTCGGGTGATATAAATAACTCGATTGAGATCGAGGCCGAGCCAGAGTCCTTAGAGGAGTAGACAATTCAGGGGATTCAGATTCGGGTGATGAGGAATCAGGCTCTGAGTGGACGCCAAGCAGAGGGCGTAGGGGCTAAAGTAGGGGTTGGGAGTAGATCCTTTGACGGGTACCATTTTTTTGGAGATAGGGTATACTAAGTGGCTGATCTTTTTGGATGTCGGTGGCACATAGTATAGATCTTCGATGTGTTTGTATATTATGGGTTGTATATATGAAT
Source organism: Syzygium syzygioides (assembly GCA_031216285.1). Taxonomy (NCBI): domain Eukaryota; kingdom Viridiplantae; phylum Streptophyta; class Magnoliopsida; order Myrtales; family Myrtaceae; genus Syzygium; species Syzygium syzygioides. Next base: position 13,327,432 of record CM062248.1, read on the forward strand.
ATTGTATAAGTTTGGTTGAGCAACAGTTATGTTTATTCTCCCTTTGACCCCTGGTCGATTATTGTCTGGGTGTTTGTAGCTTTCGCTGATGTTTTAGATCTCTGATAAGTTGAATTGGGTCGGTGATTTTCTGGGACGTTGCGTTATTCGACCAGTGAAGGGTATTGCGCGCTCGATGGGGTTCGGGGCATGACAATTAGTGCAAACTTGCATTGAATAGTAGAATTTGAGGGGATTAACGTAATGATTGAGAACTCTAGCTGACAAGAAAAATCCTTGGATCATAGAAGCTAGAAGCTTCACCATTGGTTCTAAAAGTTATGTCTCATCTTTCTAAGTATGGTTCAAATTCCAAAAGACACTAGAATGGATAACCCTCTAATGTGAAACCAGCCTTTATTCCTTCTTCATTTTGATAAACCTTTTTCAAATATGCTGAAGATTATTGTAAGAAAGTATTTCAAACTTGATTCTCGTCTTTCATTGCCACACATTGATTGAGAAATTCTCTTTTGTTCACTTTATTGATTAGCTTAGTTTAAAAACTTGTTAACAACAAGAAAAATATGTTCTGCTTGTGCATATGAGCTTGTGTCAAATGAAATGTAAAACCTTTGATTTTTTTTTTGTCTCAAGACCTTATCAGGAAAACCTATTAACAAATAAACCTTTGATTTTTGTGTTCTGCCATTAGTTAAACTAGCTGCTGTGATATTCAATTTTCTACCGTTTATTTTTTTCATTTTGCCAGCCGTTTTCACATTAGTTCTCCTGACTATTATGACATTTAATCCGCTAACCGTTTCTTATTTAATTTTGCTAGCCGTTTTCAAATTAATTCTCCTCGCCGTTCCTTGATATTTCCAACTTTCGATCAGCATATTTCTCCTATAAATATTTACCCGTTTTTCTTCATTCTAGGCGTTAGAAATAAACGAAACCCTCTCTTCTTCTTCTTCTCCTTCTCTCTCTCCATTTATGTTGTTCCTGCTATAACCAAATAGTGTAGTGCATACTAATCAGAAGGTCCGTCAAATCTTGGAGGATAGTTGCATCTGCCATCTGCACTCACTGAAGGGTGGTAATTATCCTCGAAGACAATACTGACACCTTAAACTTTCATGATTTTTCTATCTACATTCAATGATTTTCGGAATTTCCACAATATCTAAATTGGGCCTACCTCTGGTTTTATGAAGGCCACCTTTAAATGTAGTTATTTGTTTACATTTTGTACTCTAAAAGGACCGGTGTGAAGACCCGGCTATTTATAGGCCCACGAAACACTCCATGAACTCATAAATCGGTTAATTGTAGACCTATATAGGTGGCCCTGAATGAGAACAATTTGCACATGGTTGATGGAAGTTGAACGGACGGCTCCAATTCCTGGAATTCCTCCTACGTCCCGGCCAGCTGTGTTAACCCTGAGGGTTGGCCAGCATTAAATTTATGTGAGACCAATCAATCGCTGCCATTGATTCATAATGCTGTTGTAATCGGAACAACAATTTTATTCTTGGTATTTCTCTGTGGGGCGATCATCACATGGTTATAACACTGTCCACACAATTTCACACCATTAAAGGTATCCTCATGCAAAGAGACGAACATAGTCTCCGAGTCTTCACGATTGCTAGTGTGTAATTATTAGTTTACGCAAGTTGTATCCCGTTTAGGTAGGAAAATGAAACTTCTCCCGATCCAAATCCTCCACCCACATGGTCTAATATCACACAAATCGTATCGTCAATTTGATAGGGAATGAAGAAAGATTGAAATTATTGGTAATAGAAATTAAATTTGATTGTCTATTGCATGGGCATATACATAGGACGCTTCTTTCCTGTTTTTTCTATCTCACACTCAACCGGATTAGGCTAGACTATTAATTGCCTTCAATTGACGGACATAGTACAAGAAAATCTCTGCAAGAGCTCACGGTAGACTCTCTCTTTTTTTTTTTTTTTTATCATAACCTTTTACTACCTTTCATAGACTAGATTTTTGTAAGATTCGTCTAGGAGTTCCCTTATAAATGGATCTTTGTTTGACGAGTTTCTAAATAAACAATCTCCACCGACCCGGATTGAGTAAACCAGGAAAGGAAATTCCAATTTGCTGTGGAATCAAGCATGAAGGTGGAAGTGCAAAGCAAGAAACTGATCAAGCCATCGTCTCCGATGCCGAATCACCGTCGAAAGCTAAACATTTCATGCGTAGATGAGCTTCAGCATCCAGGTTATGCCGGTTTCCTTGTCTACTACTGGGCCAATGGCGAAAACCATGAAGACGATACTTTCCAAAGGCTTTGCCTTTTGGAGGAGTCGCTTTCGGAAACCCTGGTGGTTTTTTACCCTCTAGCTGGTCGGTATGTCGAGGAAGGGCTCTTTATCAATTGTAACGACCAAGGAGTAGAATTTGTGTCAGCCAAAGTGAATGGCCAGCTTGATCATCTCCTCCAGGGAGACTTCGATGCGGACCTGCTCGGCTGTTTGTCCAAGTTCCCACTGGGACTAGCTAGCAATCCCCTAGTCATAATTCAAGCAAACGTATTTGAGTGCAGAGGACTTGTGATCAGCCTGCGCTCTTGTCACAAGTTAGGCGACATGTGCACCATGGCGACATTCATGAATTCATGGGCTACTGTGTGCCGGAGTGGAAAAAACGAACTAGCCTCGCCGTATTTTGAGCTGTCATCTCTATTCCTAGTGAAGGGGTTAGTAGTCACTCGTTGGCCTCCACTCCGTAGTGGAGTAAAATTTACGATGAATAGGTTTGTATTCAGTGGTGCGGCCCTATCGAGACTAAAACTAGCTGCTGCTAAAAATGTGCGGATATAGAGAGTGGAGGTCGGGTGCGCACTTTTATGTAAGGTGTTCGTAACCTTGGATCAAGCAAAACATGGCCGCCTAAGGCCCTTTGTGGTTTGCCAGTCGATGAACTTGCGTGGGAGAGTCAATCTACCGATACCGACGAATGCGTTCGGTAATATCTACACCATGGTCGTTGGCCAACGGACAATGGATCAGAAGGACCTGAATTTCGAGGCGTTTGTGGAGGTGATCCATGACACCTTTGTGAGTGCCAAGACAAGGTACGCGGCGATAGCAGATAGAGAATCATGCATGAACATGGTTAAGGATTCTACAAGAGAATCCAAGGAATGGGCTCACAGTGATGAAGAGAATGTTGTGGCCATTTCAAGCTGGTGTGGATTCCCATTCTATGACATCAATTTCGGGTGGGGAAAGCCGGACTTGGTGAGCAACACATGCATTCCTGTCCGAATGGTTTTTCTCATTGATAGTAAATTTGACGGTGGAATTGACGCGTGGATCATGCTAAGCCCAGAGGAGAAGGTTCTTTTTGAGCAAGACCCCGACATTGTGGCTTTCACTTCCTAAAAACTCTATTGGAGGTGGAGCAGTCATGGGCACTCTCTTCTAACCAAATCTTGAATCTGAGAGTTGCATTTGCTAGACAGGTAGTGGCTTCTGTAATTTGGACACGATAGATTTAGCGAAATCTCCCAATCTTATAAGTGTTGCCTATAATTGAAAGATTCTCGTATCATTTGAAAGGCCATTTTTCTGGAATCTAAAAGAAAGAACCGAAAGCTAACGTGAAATAAAGATGACCGAGGGGAAGGAAAATGCAACTAGAACTTGAAAAGGATTAAACTGAATTGGGTGGGAATGAGATTGACTTCGACCTACTTTCCACTGTACTCAATGGGCACAACCCATCGCAAGCACCGGATTGGCCTGAACACTTCACTATCATCACGGGAACGAGAAAGAGCTATCCTCGCCGATATTGGCATTAATCTGAAGATATTGGACTTCTGTTCACCAAGATGTTTTTGACGTAATGAGAGGGAAGGAAACTAAGCAGAAAGAGACTAAGAGAGTTGTCCGAACACAATGAGTTCTCTTGTAAAACATCTGAATTATGCTTGATTTGCTTCAAGAACTAATCTTTCTGTTTGATCGCTCAACATAGTGGGATTATACCCTCTCAGCATCCCATCAAGATTGGACAAAATCAGGTTTAACCGGTGCAGTGTCTAGTCGAAGCTGTGAAAACTAAAAAAACCGTGGTTTTAGAATCATCCTATACACTGGCCCACAATGCCTCTGTGGTTATGATGCTAGAGGTCAACGTATTGTCTCAGCCTAAACAGCTCAGTATTTTCGTAGAGAAGATTATATTCGAAGCAAGTTCTTCGAGTTGCGGGAGTACCCAATATTTTCAGCCCCATGAAGTGGCCATTTCTGGTGGAAAATCTAGACAGGCAAATTTTCTTGCTCATACTGACCAACCATCATGATTTGGCATAGCACTACAAACTCAGTATTTAATCAGACATTATTTAGTTCTCACTTCCATTTATTATTTCAAGAAAATACATCACAGAAAGGTTCAGCTTACATACATCAGTGCTGTATGGTTCTTGCACCTTTCATCACATAATTTTAAACGTTCCATGAGGTTGCTGTCCAAAGAGTCCAAACGGTCTAGAAGCAGAACACAATCACACATCCCTTTTTAACATAATGCAGCGTAACAGTGGGCTGCACAAAATCATATCTTTACCTCATTCAGGTACGATTTCCCATCAATTACTTTGCTCTGTTTAAATTCCAGGTAGTCCTTGTAATTCATCGAGATCTATGTTGCTTGGTTGTGCTCGCCATCCACCAGCCGCTTCGCTGGCACGACGACAGTGTCAGGTGATGGTCCAGTAGAAAAAGGGATCGATAGCCTTGCAGCCTTGTTGTTCATGATAGATCGATGCAGCCTTGTTGTTCACGATAGCTCGATGCAGAACGCTCTTGTATTTCCCATTGCTCATAATCTAGCACAATTGTAGAAGTGTTGAGAAAAAAAAATTAGTTGCAATAAGCTTGATCTGTTCAATGGGAGAAACTAGAGTAAATAAAAAAGATTCGTGTCAACTTTAACTGATTAATATCCCGTTAAAGAAACAAAGACAATAGAGTAAGTTTTTAGCAAATTTTTAAGACAACTGTCTGTACTATAGTTCTATGTATAATAACAATGTCCCTTCCATAATACCTACATTTTATCAGCATCTATAAACCAAGGCACACAGTATTTACACCAAGATTTGAAATTAATTGGACCTCTCTTGCAAGACAGATAAGGGAGATTAGAAAGATGAAACATGGATTTCTGCATATTTACCTCGAGCTGATCAGCGGTGTTGACCACAAAGGCATTTGGAATGAGATCGGCTTTGACCCACTTCCCGTCATGATAAACTTCAAGGCCGCCAACTCCATTCTGCATGAGGATGGTCAACAGGCCATAGTCCGAGTGTGAGGGTAGGCCCATAGCGAGTTCTGGCTGCGGACATGCCGGATAAAGAATATCTGTAGGCTTGAATCCATGTTCATTGCCTTGTCGATATAGCCCGGTTGGAGTCCGAGGCCCTCAGATATACCCTTGAGCAGTTTCCTAACTGATTTCCGAAGCGCTCCAGAGTACTCTGCCAAAACTTTGCTGCAACAGACATTGCGTTCATTCATCAGAGGAAATGCCATGGTGGAGTTCTTTTCATCTTTGGGGATTTCACAAGTTTCTATCACTCAAATCTTTTGTCTGGGTATTACCAACTGTTTTGCTCTATCAAATTGAATCCGCATTTTGCTTATTTTTTCTAGGAGTAAAAAATTGTTTGTCTGACGTCAAGATGATCCAAAATAATGCTATCCTAACATAAGAATCGGGTACTTTTTTTTTTTGATAACTCAAGGAACCCCCGCACGGCCGACAGCCGGGTACTTTCTATTGCGATGTTTCAAGACTGCCAGATTTCTAGGTAAATATAGATCAACTTTACAAAACTTACAAACTGGAACCAAAGATGCTGAAGAGCTTGCGTCTCAGACGGATTGAAGTTGTTCAAGTTCAGATCCCACATGATTAATTGAGCGGTCAAGTAGATACGGAAAATCTGGTATCCAAATCACCTCATCTCGCATAAAGGTAACTTTAGAGCTCGGATCTGCCTCCCATGTGGACAGTCTTATACATGGGGAAGGATATGGGAATTAGTCAAGTCAAAGATTTGGATTCTCGTGTTACCAGGGAAGAAGAATTTGCTCAAGTTCCTCATCAATTTTTTTTTTTCTGATGTATGGATAATTTTATACTGTGCACTAGATTTGGATGCATTGATAACTCTGAACATTATTTTGGCATAACAAGTTGAGAAGAGGGACAACTTATTTTGCTTTACCCACATACTTACTCTTCAATTTTTCACTCCCTTAAGATTCTGTAGGTTCATCCTATAATCTATTGCGAAAGAATGTCCACAAGGAGAAGGTTCTGTTGCTTCTGGACTGTAGCATTGAAGCTAAGATTAGGAAATATAGTTGTCATTACCACTATTAGTAAAACATCAGATTGTTGATATTTGTGGTGTGGTAAACTCAAACTTTTATATACAAATGGAATTAAGAAAACAGAAATATCAATACGTATATGCAAACCGAGAACATGCACACAAAGCGTAGAAATAAATTCAAGGGTAAAAGCCACAAAAAATCCCAAATTATGCCCACTGTGACGCATGTATTCTAAAGATTTTCCGTGATACCAAAACCCCTATATGTGTATCTGTGGGATACATTTACCCGCCATCATGGTTCTGTCAATGACCACCGTTAAAAATCGACCTACATATATATTGGAAAGCAAATGGCGTTGACATGACGCCCTCATGCTTAAATGAAAAAAAAAACGACATTATTTTGACTGAAAAATACAAAATTACAAGTTTGAGATTTTTTATGTCATGAGAAAAAATTTAGGATATATGTGTAGTAGTGGGCATGGTATGAGACTTTTTATGTCATAATAAAAAAGTTCGGGGTAAACATGTCATGGTGGACATGATTTAAGGTTTTTTTTGGTCTTTTTCCCTTATTTCAATACATATTAGACCTTTTTTTCAAAGAGAGAGAGGGAGAGAATGGGGTACCTCAAGCCTTCTGGTTTGGTGGGGTAGTGAAACTTTGGATGCACCGTCATCTTCAGAAAATCCCTCCAGAGGAACACTTTGTCGACCGAAGTTTTGAAGCTCGTCCCGTACCTTATGGGGTCTAACACGTGCTTCCCTTTGAACTCACTCTTCTCCTCCTCTGTCAGATTGAAGAATCCCATCAGCGCCTTGACCGTCGCCTTCATTCGACTCTTGGGCACTCCAAGGTTGATCAGCTACTCACATATACAACCAAGGGCTATATGATCAATACGTGGTAAACAAGAAACTGTTGCTAGTCATGAGAATAAATTTACGTGCAGCACCCAATCTCACGCAGGTTAAGCCATGAGAATAATTTCTAATTAATTCTCTTTAGCTCTAGCATGAATGAACAACCGTTTGTTGAATCAGCCAATTCGCTTGAAATTATCGCTAATCTTTCAAGAACTATTGCAGTTTTTCCAATTCAGTCCTAATTTTTTCAATTTTATCAATCGAGTCCATCCAGCCAATTTTGGCAGGAATTTGATGACGTGGATATTAGTTGTGCCATGTAAGACAACTAGTGTTGATATGGACAATTTTAACAATATTTTGATATTTTTCAAATTTTTATTTATCTTTCTTTTCTTTTTCCTTCTTATGCTTGGTGTGTTGGCATCGATAATTAACCTTAAATTCCCAGGCATGTGGTTTACAAAGGTGCGTTATGGTGGGACTGAAATTGAGTGCTTAATGTACATGCCTGAGATTTATTAATGTTGGCCTTCGGGTCGGGCCTACGGGTCGTTATAATCTCTTATGACCTTCGGGTCGGGTCTACGGGTCGATTTACCAAATTGTTGACTTTCGGGTCGGGCCTACGGGTCAATTTATCAAACTGTTGGCTTTCGGGTCGGGCCTATGGGTCGTCTTATTAACTGTGGCCTTCGGGTCAGGCCTGTGGGTCATTATATTCAATTGCAGGCCTTCGGGTTGTTATAATTGTGCATGATTCACAATGAAATTAAATGCCTAACCTGCAGGGTTGAGATGGTAATTTGGGCTGTGAGCCGAGAATGTTTTAAGGTTATATTGGTTCTTCGCTTGATGTGTTTTATTTACCCTTCTGGAGGTACACATTAGCCTAGTTTAGGATTAGTGGTTTATATTTGTTGAGTTTTCTCACTGTTGTGGTAAAACCGACATTTCAGACCCCTATCCATAGAAAGCCGAGGAGCAAGACCCCGAGCTCGAGGCAGCGTCTGAGGTTGTGAGCTCAGAGAAAGAGCCAGAGCAGTCCGAGAGTTCTTTCGAGATGCTTAGATTTGACCCTAACTGGATACCCTAGGGCAGACCTCAGTTTTAGGAGTGGAATCGATACTTTTTGACTGTAGCTCTTCTACTGTTAGTCCGATTCCCCTAAGCCACCGATCCCTTTTTGTACTCGTGGTCCTTTTACTGTATCTTTTGTTTATAGCAGATATTGTAATATAAATTTTATAATAGATGTATATATTGTTGTTCGTTGCTATTCATGGTTACTTTTGAATTGTCTGGGTGTATATATATATTATATATACGTCGTTTTCGCATGAGGCGTGTTTTCTCTGATTTGGGTTTTCGGGTCGGTGACGTAACCTAGGAGCATTGCATCTTATTTCGACCTATACGAGGATATTCATGCTTCGTGGGGTACAGGGTGTGACAAATGATGTCCCGTTAGCTAAAAATGGGAACTGTGGGTGACAGATGCACAAGATGATTGAGCAGTTCCTAAAACTAAAGCTGTCAAAGTTCACTAGGAGGGTGATCTTGAGGCAGCGACCCTATGGATCAAAGAGCTAGAGAAAGCTTTTTCACTCATGAGGTGCTCAAAGGAAGATTGCACTCATGAGGTGCTCAAAGGAAGACAATGTAACGAAGAAGGTATACTAATTGCATGGTAATGCTAGTAATTGGTGGGTGGCCACCCAAGGAAGGATTTTTCCTAAAGGTACAATCCCAACCCGGGATGCTTTTATTGAAGCCTTTAACGAAAAATACTTTTTCGAGTGAGCACATGAGCAGAAGATGGCAGAATTCCTGTGACTTCGCCAAAATCATCTAACAGTCGACTAATATGAGGCCAAGTTTACAGAGCTATCAAAATATGTGCCCAAAATGATCGAGGATCCAGTAGACAGAGCAAGAAGGTACCGAGATGGCTTGAAGACCGAAAATCCGAAGACAATTAGTGCCCCTGAATATGAAGGACTACAACAAACTATATGAGTGGGCTCAGCTGATAGAGAGATTTTTTAGAACGGGCAGCCGCGTCTAGATCATGGTATTCTTCTACCCAACACAATCATTGGTTTGGGAAGAGGCCGATGATCAGGGGAAGACACTTCATCGCTCCTAACAAGAATAATGGCATTGGAAGCCAATGTATACCCCGAACGACATATGTTGATTTTGTGGAAGGCGACACAGAATAGCTCCGTACCCCACCAAAATCGGAGCGTGTTTCAGGTATGGCCAGCAAAGCCATTGGGCGAGAGACTGCCTACGCCAATCAATAGGGATGCGATCTCAACCGCTGTATGTGGGACAACAAGCCAGAACCACACCGCAGGACAACCCCGTTTGACCTCCAACACAAGGAATAGTGTACGCTGTGACCAAAGAGGAAGCGAAGGACTCTCAAGCTATGATAACAGGTACGGTCTCCTTACATGAACATGCTACTTATGCACTCTTTGATACGGGAACCATGCATTCGTTCGTAGCTAAGCAGTTCGTTAGATTAGCAAGATTGGAACTGAAACCTTTAGGAACAATCCTTAGTATTTCCACCCTAATGAAAGATAAGGTGTTATCTATCTTTGGCTGTCAAGGGTGTAAAATAGTTATAAGTGGTATGAAGGAAACCATGGACTTAGTTGTTTTGGCTATGTATGACTTTGACGTCATTATTGGAATAGATTGGCTCAAAAAGCAACGAGCTACGGTAGACTGTTATAGCAAGGCAATCTAGTTCAACACATTTATCAGTCCCAGCTATGAGTTCATAGGAAATAGGGGAGGACCTTCAATACCTTTGATTTCAGCGCTTGAAGTAGCTCAATTACTAGAGGAAGGTTACCAAAGTTATTTGGCGACCGTGGTTAACATGTCCGTTGAAGAACCGAAGATGGAAGACATCACTGTGGTGCGAGATTTTGCTGACGTCTTTCTAAAGGAATTGCCAGGATTTTCTCTAGAAAGAGAGACAGAGTTTGTGATTGAGCTAGCTCTTAGAACAGAGCCTATTTTCAAGGCCCTCTACCGAATGGCACTGTCGGAATTGAAGAAACTAAAGGTGTAGAGGCAAGAGTTGCTTAATAAAGGGTTCATTTGCCCTAGTGTATCCCCTTGGGAGTGCCAGTCTTGTTCGTGAAGAAGAAAGACGGATCGTTGCATCTATGCATTGACTACCGATAACTCAACCAACTGACGATCAAGAACAAGTATCAATTACAAAGAATCAACGACTTGTTTGATCAATTCCAAGGAGCATGGTGTTTTCCAAAATAGACTTGAAGATGGGATACCATCAACTAAGAATCATGTGACATTTTAAATTTTAACCCATTTTTGGGATTTATAAAATGAATATATCTTCAATGCACTTTCAGTTAAATCTCACTTGGAATTAATCACTCTTGAGTAAACTAACCGTTAGGAAAAGGCTAGCTAGGTATTAAGTATGTGGACCTAAGAATTTGACCATGGATTGGTACTTCGGCCATAAGAATGATGAGGGAATATTTTTTGCCATTATAGGCTGATCCAAGGATGGTTACGGAACGATTCACTAATGTTATACAATTGAATCGTGGATGATTTCGCTTAGCTGTTATATGAATTTCAAACGATCCTAAACTTAATCCGAAAGATTGCACCCTTCGGAACTAGTGATTGATATTTGCAATTACATGACAACTGAGGTCGCCATGGCTCGAGCAAGTTTAGATGTGGCTCGATATCGAACCAACCACGAGTCAATACACGTAACTCCTAAAAGCCGCACGTTAGTTTGAGATATACTAAAGTCGACTTCGATTGAATTTGACCATTAATTAGAATCTGAATTGAGCATCGAAGTTTCAAGATTTTCATGACTAATTTATCGGACGTTGTCTCATTAAGTGTGGCCAATTATCAGGTTGATCGGAATTATCGGAAAAGAGAAAATTTGAAAGATTTTTGGAGATAATGATTAGAACCTCTCTCTCTCTCTCTCTCATACCCCACACCGGCTGACTTCCCACTAACCTCCCCCAAGCTTGCTAACCAGCCCCGCCGACTCCTCACCCATTCTCTATCATTGACTCCACTTTTGCGTCTTTTTCTTCTTCTTTTCCTTCGACTTCTGCTTCTTCGTGTATTTTGCTTCTACTTTGCTATTGTTGCTTCTTCGTCGCTGCTACTTTTGCTTTGCTGCTTCCTCTTCTTTCTTCTGCTTCCGCTCGGCTTCTCCATTCTAGCCTACCAGCCCAGCTTGCTCAGCCACTGTTTGGCCGTCATGAGTACCATCGCTCATCTGTCCAGCCATTGTGAGCTCAGCTCATCACCATTGATGCTCACCTCTTGCACTCCCCACCGTGACACTCTCTCCTTCCTTCTCTTTCTTGTTTACTCAGCCATAACCACTACCAACCAAGATCAATAGAACTACCTCCGACCACTTGAGTTGCTGTCCGCCATTAGCCCTTGTTGCTTGTTCGCCGGAGTAGCTGCTACCGTGCCAAGGCTCTTGCTGTCCCCTTGTTTGATAATCTTGCTTAGGCTCCCTAGTAAGTGTTCCTTAAACTTTGGTTAGGATAATAAGTTACTAGTAGACATGGCCATGGGCCGGTTTAGGCCCAGAACCGGCTCGGGTCAAACGCGAGACTAGCCCGTTGATCGGACTCGCAGTTTAGAACCGAAACCGGCCCGAGGCCTATGGGTCCAGTTCCGATTCCAAAAAATTAAAAAAAAAATTGCAGCAAGGCCTACGTCTGGAGAAAATATTAGGTGTATTCAACACTCCACATAGGACACGTGGCCATAATGAGCCCACTTTTCATAACTTTTCTCTCTCCTTCGTTACTCTCTCTCCTCTCCTCTCACCATTTTCTTCCTTTTCTTCTTGCCTTTTGAGGCGCCATGGAAGACGTTTCGTGGATTGAGGGTCACTGGCCAGCTATGGACAACTCGCTTGCCAGTATGCCGATGCAGTGGCGATCGCCATCAAGGTGGCCTAAGTTGAGCTTTAGTTGGCCTAGAGCCCATACAACATCAAGGAGATTTAGCAGGAGGACCAAGCCATCGTCGACGAGCTAAAGAAGATTTCTGAGTGCGAGGTGGAGATGGAGGACCTATGAGATCACGGTGAAAAAGATGGTGACCGAGGTGGAGTGCAAGGAGTCGGAGATCTCGGTGTGGAGAAGGAAGCTTGACGAGCTCGTCTCCCAACGAGGAGATTTAGTAAGCAGGAACTAGAATTGGCCTAGAAATGGAGCCGTTAGGGGTGGTTCTGGTTTTGGTTCATACATGGCCATGAACCAGAACTGGCCGGTTCCAAACCGTGGCAATGTCTAGTTACTAGTGACTTATGTAAGGGCTAATTAATGGCTGTTTAGAAATGATTTAGTGACTAGATAAGTTTGGTTGCTTGATGGTTCTTGCTTGGTTGATTCTCGGTTTAGTTGTTGCTGTGCCTTTATGTTTTGTTATTTTTGTGAAGACTTGTGTGGGCCGAATCTAAGGACTTACCCCCATGAAAATTGTTCCTAACATCTTGAAGCATAACATAAATTAAATATGGAATTTTTGGATATCATTTGGGGTCATTCGGAAGTCCATTTTTGGACATCCTCAAAACTACCGGAATTACTATTCACCCGACTGTCTTGTCTTTGCTAATTTTTATAAATTTTTCCAGTTCTCTTGTCAACAAACTTCATTCATGAAAATTGTTAAGAACACTTGTTTCTATGAAAATGTCAAATCTTTCTAAAGAGATTTGGGCATTGATTGATATGCATTTTGAAGGCTGGGCGGCATATTCGAACGAACTGATTTCTGTTTGACTTCGAGTGACAAAAAGAGGTATTTACAGTTGGAACTCCATTTTGTGTTTTTCATGAAAAATGATTATCAAGATGTTGTCTACGACATCTAAAATTAAGAATTTTTGGAGTTGATTTACTATTTATTTCAAAAGAATTCCTGTTGATGTGTAACTACCCCAGAATGGCCCCAGTTTTGTGCATGCTTGGTTTTTCTCTCTCGGGGACTTTAAGAGATATTGTTACATATGAAAGGTGTGGCATTTTATTAGATGAGTACAGATTTAGTGGTATTTGACTAATCAAAAAGATGAGAATTGGTTTGAGTGCTTGAATGTTCATGTGTTCAAATAATGCCTTGATGTGTCTTACGTGAGGATTTAACCCGTCTTATGTGTTTTACACGAGATGATGCCCGATTTATCGGATGCTCGTCAGGGGCATGAGTGCCAATCGCAGTGGAGGTCGGATTGATGCTCCTCATGGAATGTCTTCTTGATGCGTTTAACGTGGGATGTTGCCGTCACCAACATAGCTGGACGATGCCTGGTTACACCGTAACATCGATAACCTGATGCGTTTTATGCGGGTTTGAGAGAGCTTGAGAGGCCGTTAATAATTTGGACTTAGTGAGTGCGATATGCATTATGGAATTCCATGTTTAAGACTAATATTGGGCATGTCTAGATTATTAAGTGTGTTATGCATGTTCATGCCTCAATTTGTGTTATGCTAAATGAGCGTTTGCCATGTTGTGGTGGTTCTCTAATGTGCAGGGCTTGTGTATGTGCCGAGGTGAGGTAAAGGCGTTTGTGATTATTATGACATGTTGGATATATGTATTGCATGATTAGGATTGTCCGGAGGTACACATTAGCCTAAATGAGGCTGAGGTAGTTACTTATTAAAATTTATTCTCATTGTTGTATCCTAAGTAGCACCGACACATGACACGCGACACGCGACATGGCACGACATGACACACGACATGTTATTTCTCAAAAATACAGAATTTTGACACGTTGCGACATGTTGTATATAAAAAGTAAATTTTTATATATACAAGATAAAATAATTTGATTCAAATCCATAAATAAATAATAATAAGAAAAAAAGAGGCTAAAATGAATTTACAGAAAAAACATAAACCACCATTTGTTAATATCTATTCAAAACCGGATAATAGAGGCAGCATGTCTTGTATTCTAGACTTCTCAGACTTGCAATCCTCCCTCTAGGGGTTCACAACCAGAGGAGGCAGAGGCCTCTTCGAAAAGAAACATACATATGAAGGTACAAAAAGAAAAGGGGCAAAATGACCGAAACTACCCAAAGAGAGCGATCATTACCAGCACTGCAAAAGGGGATCAACATTGGCTGCGACGGTAGTGGTGGGGTAACGAGGAGGCGACGTCGATGGCGAAGGATACCCTCCGGCGAAATATCGCTGGTACCCCTCGAAGGGAGGTCAAGGCGGCGGCGGCACAGGCCTTGGGTAGGCCTCGAGTGGCAACGCCGAAGGGTAATTTGGTGGCGGGTGGGGAGCAGACGGTACCCAGCGAAAAAGCGAGATGCAAGAAAACATTCAAGAAAAGCAATCACGGGGGAGGAAAGGGTCTTAAGGAGCTATGCGGAGGAAAGAAGCTTAGGGCAGACAGAAGTAATCGAGCTTTCTATGCTTTTCTTTTTACTTTTTTTACTTTTTTTTTTTATAAATTTTCATTTTGACCTCTAAATTTTTGAAAATTTGTAAAATTAACCCCATGCGGTCGAAAATCGTGTGTCGAATTCCCGATTCACATGTTGCTAGCATATCCGGCGCATTGATCGCGTGTCGGATCTCCGACACTCGTTGACTGCATGTCTGAGCATGTCGGCCGCGTGTCTGAGCGTGTCGGACACGCGACACGTGTCGGACACCTCTTCCGACGCTCAAATAGCGTGTCAGTGCATCCTAGGTTGTATCCCAAACATTTTAGACCCTTGACTATGACTCTTTTTCCACGACATTTTAGGGTACCTGTGCATACGGATCATGTGGCTGAATCGGAGATGCCACCAGGTTACCATGGGGTTGACTATTGGCTTTAGTGATCCCGTCTTTTGGATGTCCCTTTTTGGATAGAGAAGCTAGGATAACAAACCACCTAGCCCTTTTTGCATATGAGTGGTGTGTAAATATTGGTCTTTAGTAAGGCTTGTAATTGTACATGTTGTAATTAACCATATGTTTATGAAAGTGGTTTGTTGATGTGAATCTTTTTTCTCTCTACTATCCCATTGATTATATGTTGTATAGAGAATTCGAGTTTACTTCCGTTTGCATTATCGTTCGTGTTTCGATTGGGTTGGCGACAAGTCCTGGGATATTGCATACTTGACGACCACGGAGGGATATTGCGTGCTCGTTGGGGTTCAGGGCGTGACAAATCAAGAAGGAGGACATTCCAAATATGGCATTCCGGACTCGATATGGTCACTATGAGTTTACGATGATGCCGTTTAGTTTAACCAATGGCCCAGCTGCTTTCATGGATTTAATGAATCGAGTGTTCAAGACGTACTTGGATCAGTTCGTCATGGTGTCCATCGACGACATATTAGTGTACTTGAAGAACCCAGCAGAGCATGAACAACATTTGACGATAGTTCTACTGACCCTCCAAGAACACGCACTTTATGCCAAGTTCAGTAAGTGCGAGTTCTAATACAATCGTGTAGCCTTTTCTTGGTCATATAATATCCGACGAAGGAATTGTAGTGGACCCAATGAAGATAGAAGCAGTCATGAATTGGCCAAGGCCGACGATAGTGACAGAAACTCGAAGTTTCCTAGGCCTAGCTGGCTATTATCGGCGATTCATGAAACGATTCTCAAGAATAGCTACTCCCTTGACACGACTAATGAAGAAGGAAGCAAAGTTCAAATGGACGAATAGGTGTAAGAAGCATTTTCAAGAACTCGAGTAGAAATTGACCACTGCCCCAATTTTGACAATATCGTCTAGTTCTGAATGTTATGAGATTTGCAATGATGCTTCTCATAAGGGGCTAGGCTGCATCTTCATGCAACATGGAAGAATGGTGGCCTACGCGTCCAGACAACCGAGGCCCCATGAGCTGAACTATCCGACTCACGACTTAGAATTGGAAGCAATCATCTTCACTTTGAAGATTTAGAGGCACTACTTGTGCAGAAAAAGGCTCACAATCTACACAGACCACTAGAGTTTGAAATATCTATTTTCTCAAAAGGAGCTAAACATGGGCAACGACATTAGATGGAACTTCTCAAAGATTACGATTGCGACAGTCTTTATCACTTGGGAAAAGCCAACAAAGTAGCAGATGCGATTAGTCGAAAGTCAACCATTGCACAATTGATGGTTCGAGAATGGATTCTTCTCTAAGGAGTATTGGATTTGGATTACAAATTCGAGGTAAACCATCTTTCTAGTCTTCTAACTACCCTCATAATTAAATCGGAATTACAGACAAATATTAAGGCACTGCAACTAATGGATCCATCAATGCAAAGGATTCTGCAAGAGAGCGCGGAGAAAAGGAAACCAGATTTCCAAGTAGCAGGTTACAAAATATTAAAATTCTGAGGACGATTATGCGTGCCCAACAATGCATAACTCAAGGAAGAGATTCAGCAAAAGAACACTACAAGTGCCATAACTTGCGTACGGCGTTCACTTTAGTGCTATAACTTTTTTTTGAATCACTTTAATGCTAAAATTTTTGAAAAACGATCACTTAAGTACTAAAATTTTTTAAAAACAATCATTTAAGTGTCAACTCCGGTGCCGTACATAATTTTTCGCCGGAAATCTAATGTGGCATTTTTTTTATTAAATTCTGAAGTTGACGTGGCTCGCCGGAGTCTCGCCGGAGATTAGCACTTAAGTGATCGTTTTTCAAAAATTTTAGCACTTAAATGATCGTTTTTAAAAAATTTTAGCACTTAAGTGATCGTTTTTCAAAAATTTTAGCACTGAAGTGATCCAAAAAAAAGTTATGACACTTAAGTGATCGTTTTTCCTCCGACTTGGCACCAAAGTGATCCGAAAAAAAGTTATGACACCAAAGTGAGCGCCGTACACAAGTTATGGCATTTATAGTGTCCTTTTGCCGAAGAGATTCTATTGAAAGCTCATAAAAGCAACTATAACATACATCCAGATAGCATGAAAATGTATTAGAAACATTTGGCAATATTATTGGTGGAATGGCATGAAGACGAATGTCACCAAGAACGTAGCCAAATGCTTGAAGTGCTAACAAGTGAAAGCGCAACACTGCAAACCAAGTAGACTTCTACGACCACTAGATATTCCAGAATGGAAGTGAGAGCACATCACAATGGACTTTTTGATGGGATTACTGAGGAGCTAGTAAGGTAATGATTCTATTTGGATCATAGTCAACAGACTAACCAAATCAGTACATTTTACTGCTGTGCGAAAGGATTTCGCAATGGACAGATATGCTGAGCTGTATGTGCGGCAAATAATTCGTCTTTATGGAGTGCTAGTGACGATCACTTCAGATTGAGATCCCAAGTTTACAGCAACGTTTTGGAAAAGTCTTCAAACTACAATGGGAACGAAATTTCAATATAGCACAGCCTATCATCCACAGACGAATGACCAATCCGAGAGAACCATTCAGATACTTGAGGATATATTGCGAGCTTGTGTTATGGATTTTAAAGGAGGATGGGAAGAGCAACTACATCTTGTTGAGTTTGTCTACAGCAATAGCTATCAACAGAGCATCGGAATGACACCGTTTGAGATATTGTATGGCCGTGCCTACAGAACTCCTGTATATTGGGATGAGATTGGAGAATGAAGAATTATTGGACCAGAGTTAGTCCAACAGTTAGTGGACGCAATTAAGATTATCAGAGAGAGACTTAAGACTGCTCAAAGCAGTCAGAAAAGTTATGTGGAGAAAAGGCGTAGATCCTTAGAATTTCAAGTAGCTAATCACATTTTCCTTAAGGTGTCACCTATGAGAGGAACATCACGCTTTGGCAAGAAAAAAAAACTGAGCCCTTGGTACGTTGGACCCTTTGAGATTTTAGAATGAATAGGAATTTTGGCCTAGCGGCTAGCATTGCCGCCTCAACTTGCTCAGATTCACAATGTGTTTCACGTGTCCATGAAAAGGAAGTATGAACCTAATCTAGCACACGTGCTTAGTTTTGAAGAGATCGACGTGGACAATAGAGTGTCGTCCGTAGAGAGGCCAGTATAGATCACGGATAGGAAGGAGCAAGTGCTACGTAATAAGGTCATCCCCTTAGTCAAGGTTATTTGGCAACATCATAGAATAGAGAGAGTGGCATGGAAAAGTGAAGAGATAATGAAACGTCAACACCCACAGTTATTTGAAGAATCAAGGAATTTTGCAAATTTTGAGGACAAAATTTCTTTAAGGGGGCAAGAGTTGTGACATTTTAAATCCGACGACGACTAATTAAGTATCATTGGACATTAATCTTCGATTGAGTGGACACGAGCCAAGCAAGAGGGTAAAGCCATTTTGCCCACAATTGACCCTTGATTAATTTTTAGAAGGTTGCATATTAATGTGCTATGTGCTTGATTGGTGTTATAGGTTTATTAACCTATACTTTAACACGTAATGCCCTTAATTACACCTTCTAGAAACCTTAATTGAAAAGAAACAAGATTGTTGGTCTAGCTAGTAGGGATTGGGCGCCACTTTAAGGGGGAGGAGACAAGAATTTGTCTTGTATTTATGAGACTTGATGGAGATATTTCAAGAAGGCTTCTTGGCCAGGCTAGCTTAAGCTTAGAGCCATTGAAAGCAAAGTAAATTATTGGCTTATCTCTCTTTCCCTTGCAAGAGACTTAAGGGGAAAAACTCTCGCATTTCTCTCTCATCTTCTCATTTCTCTCTCTTCCTCACTTTCTCTCCCTCTCACGCCTTCTTCACCACCACCATCACTGAGCCACCCTCACCGCCGCACCATCGCCGTCCACCACCGCGATGTGCCTTCCTTGCCGCTGTGCTACTGTCATTCGCCACTCACCGTCGCCACGTCATCTGCCAAGCCGCTCCTCACCGCCACGCCACCGTGATGCTATTGCCATCCTCTTTGCCATTGCCATTTGTTCGTCGTTGACCGTAGTCTAACCAATTTAGTAAGTGGTTCTTCTAATCTGTGGATAGGGCATTATTTTACACGTTTCAAACCTAGGTTGAGTGTGCATGTGTGACCTTGAGTCTCTAGTGACTTGCATGTGAGAAGGATGTGTTTGGCTTGTTGAATGAAGATGATAGTGATTGTTGCATGTCCACTTAAACTTCTGGAATTGAGCTAGATGAGCGAAAATTTTGTGGGTATCCATTTGGACTTGAATATTTGAGATTTGTTTTGAAACCTAGAACTCGAAACTAAAATACCTCTTATGTTTGTTTTTTTTTTACATGTCTTTGTGGGTTGAATTTAGGGTTGTGTTCTTCACAAAAGTTGTTCACCACATCTTGAAGTTTAACATATTTT
The DNA here is from genome assembly GCA_031216285.1 of Syzygium syzygioides. NCBI lineage: Eukaryota > Viridiplantae > Streptophyta > Magnoliopsida > Myrtales > Myrtaceae > Syzygium > Syzygium syzygioides. The sequence continues at coordinate 13,347,050 of CM062248.1, forward strand.
AAATCTTGAGTTTTTGGAGTTGATTTAGGTATACGAAAGCTCACCTTCAAACCGTGTTTAAACTACCCAGAAACACAGTTTTTGTGATCTTCACATCTTTTCGATTTTTATAAATTTTCTAGATTTATTCTCATCAAGCTCCCTTCACAAAAGTTGTTAAGGACTTTCCTTTCTATCACATATAAAAATTTTGAGGCTCTTGAAGGTGAATTGGGTACCAAAAGATATCGCGACCCACCTCTCAAGGGCCGAACTCGATGAAGTGGGTTTAAAGATAAGTGTTCATGACATGGTCCGTACGGCACATAAAATATGGCTTCCTGAAGCATCAATCTTTTGGTCATCCGTGCGGTTCATTGATCATGAATGTGGATCTTCCCTAATCCATACCTCGTGTAACAGTGGATCGATTTTATCTTTTTTTTAGGAGTCGTCACAAGCCTAGGTCGGGGGTCGGCTAGAATACCCAACCAATACATGAGAATTTCATATTGATTTCTACGAGAACCAAAGATTATGGATTTGAGGACTAGCTTACTTTAATATTTCTATTAACGCCCTTTCGATACCGCTAAACTTATCATCGTTGTTATCTAAATTGTCATGCATTTATTTTTTTACCATTTTTTATGCCAAAGTCTTAGTCCACTAGGTGATCATGCATCTTATTTTTTTTGTTTTAATTTATGATTCTAAACTAATTCTATCTTAGTTTAGAAAGGAAAGAAACAAACAATTGTATTGAAAAGCATTGCATAAAGTAAACACTCAAGGTATTAAAAGAATGAGCTAATTCTAAATGCGAGAAAGTAAAACTCGCAACTCGTCGGGTGTTTATTACAACACACCTTGAAAACCCAAGATATGATCGGGAATTAATGCATTAAATTCAAATTGAGACAAGATCGAACATCGGTCTATCACCACCATCAAGTGAATGCAAATTGAGACCGGATTGGACATCGGTCTATCGCCTTGGACTTTTACAATTTTGGACTATCCCCTCCATGGACCGCCTCTCAGGTATCAGTGTTTACATTCATGAGATACATTCATGATAAACAATGCACAAAGAAACAACCCAAGAAAGGCAATGATGCAAACAATTTACTAATCAAACACGGGCCTTGAGATTGGCCTTTGCTTTTATATGCATTTTGATTCACCCACCCACTTAATCATCTAATATTGTTTGATTAATGGTTAATGATAACGGGCTACCATTTGCATTCACAAAACGGTAACTCATATCGATTAACCTCTAAAGTTGGGTTCCAAGTGACCATAATGAGCTATCTGCCGAACATATATTGGGCCTAATATACATCTATCAAACACATGCATAGTAATGAGTAAAACATGTATTTAGGTCCATGGGCCTTATTTCTCAACCAATCAAGCAATGGGAAGTGGGCATCATAAGATGACTACTTAATCAATTATTAGTTACTAAATTCGGATCCATTCTGTTTGAGTATGATTAATCAACCTAATGATGTTAAAATGAAGTGATTCATGTGTCATTAGAAAGCTTATGTCATGAGAATAAAAAGTCAAGAAGACCACTTTTTCTAATTCCCCACCAATTTTCATGAAAAAAGACAATTCTACCCTTAGTGATAGTCTAGACCCGATTTACATTTGAATTCAAAAAACAAAAACACAGGAAAAATAGTGATCGTTGTCAAAATCCCGCCAAAATTTTTAGACAATTATGATTACCCGTGTGTGACAGTTTTCATATTTTGAATTTTTTCTAAAAAGCCATCCAAGTTTTTATAAAATTTTGTTTTCACCAAAGACTCATTCGCAAATCAAATTTTAGCCCGAGAGGACCTTATCTGAGAATTTTAGCCAGTCGACCACATAAAAATTGCTATTAGGCATTCTATTCACTTTCTCTCTAATCTGTTGAATCCCGCGATACTGTTCACCCAACTGGGTTCTGGAGTTGATGGGAGATTGAGCCACTGGTTTTAACGGGAACTTGGTGGCTAGAGTCGCCAAGTAGGATTCTTCCTCTCTTTGGTTGGGAGTCCATCCCGTGTTCCTGCTGTGCTGGAAAGAAGATTTGCTTTTTTTGGGTTTTGATTTTCTACACTTTAGTGTTTTTGTTGGGTGTGGAGATTAACTGGCTAGTTTAGACTGAGATTTGATGTGTACTCTACTCTGCTCCAACCTTTCTATATGGATTTCTTGAACTAAGGATCTCTATGGCTGGGCATCTCGCTATTCCTATAGAGCCTCCTGGGCCGACGCAATCCTTAGCTTTGGCGAGTGCCAAGCAACCTAAGGCACCTTCCAAACAAGTGCCTAGGTCCAATGTTAGCTTGCTTGGAAATTTAGTGCAGCCCACTTCGGTGGTTATTGGAAAGCAGAAATCTCATACTCTTGAAGCTAATGTAGGTGGCTCCGCTTCTGTCCATCCTGTAGTTCCAAAATAGTGCTAGCGGAGTAGAGAGCATAGTAGAGTGAGGCATGCCTCCAACCTGGCTCGTGTTGATTCCACCGGTGGGGGATCTTCAATTCACTAGCAAGGCCAAACCTTGGCTAAGAATAGGCAAAGCCAAAGCAAAGGGATTTCTTCAACTAAAGTACTTTTCGGGGAACCAGTTCCGTAGCCTGCCTAATGATCCTGGGTTGCTGTGGCAAAATCTGCAGAGAAGGGCTACAACTTCTCCTATATCCCACCTGCTATTGTTGATGGGAAACCAATTGTTAGAATCTCTTGAGAGATTCTTCGAGACACGAACCCGAAAATGGCAAGAATGCCTTGTGGGCTATTTCGTTGGGAAGAAACTTCCATTCAAGATGATCGAAAATGCAGTCAAAAATATTTGGGGGACACAAGTGGTGGATGTTCTTGTGAATGGGGATGGATTTTTCTTCTTCCATATCCCTGACAGCTCCTTTCACCGGAAAATTTTGGATAGTGGTCCTATCACAATCCTTAGAGTTCCCATGATCCTGCAGGAATGGCATCCGGATCTCAAATTGAAGAAAGACCAACATAAGTCTCTTCCTATATGGGTCAAGCTAAGGAATATCCCATATGCCCTTTGGTCTTCGACTGGCATCAATGCGGTGGCTAGTGCCAGTGGCAAGCCTTTATATGTTGATGTCCAAACAGAGAAGATGAGGATGATCTCATTCGCCAGAGTCTGCATTCAGATTAAAGCAACTCAGAATCTTCTTGACTCGATTGACGTCATTCTGCATGACGATACCTAGTCCATTAAGGTCGAATATGAATGGCGACCTATATCCTACTCGATATGTGGTACGTTTGGCGACAAGTACGTGATTGCTAGTGAAGATTTTTCTGTTATACATAAGCCTCAAACACAAGTTAATCAAGCAGAGGATGTTCCTTCATCAGGCGAAGGAAAATGGGAAACTATTAGCAAAAGGCAAGCTGGAGTGCAACCAAAAGTCTCTGCCATGGCAACTTCCTCAAACCAAGGGTAGATTCTCCTTACCCCTAGGAACATTGTTGCCCCATTGGCTTTTCAGCCTCCTCCCATTCTAGTATTGAATTCCCCTGCTTCTTTGGGCGATCTATCTGAGTCAGAGGAATTTGAAGCCGGTACAGCCAGTAATGTGGGTAGCAATGCAGATGATGACCACCCATCCCCTTCCCTTGGCCCTCCAAGCACCAGATCAAGAGCTGGGATGCACCAAGGAGGAGACCCTCAAACAGGATCCCTTAAGTCCCCCCCTGTGCATGAAACAGTGTTGCCTACTCCTCAAAGCAGTCCTACTACGTCTAAGAAGGCCAACCCTAAATCTAGGAAACGAGTTGGGTCTAAGAAGAGGTAATCCTACCCTTTCCTGTACATATGTTTTTTGCCGTCTGGAATATTAGGGGCCTTATGGCCCCTTTGAAACAGGCTGAGATTAGATCATTAGTCAGATCTAAAAACCCTTTCTTGCATTGGTATCCTGGAAACTAAGGTCAAACTAAGCTCCCTTGCTAACATCTCTACAAGGCTGCTGCTGGGTTGGTCTTAGTCCTCTAACTATAATTCCTCCCCCCGGGGTAGAATTTGGATTGGCTGGAATCCTCGGGAGGTACAAATGGATGTCCGCTTGGAATCCTCTTAGGCTATTCACCTGCACATGTGTTTGCTAGCAATGAATAAGTCTTTTCATGTTTCTATAATCTACGATGAGCATACATTTACTGCTCATTGGTCCCTATGGACTGATCTTGTTCAGATCAATATGGTTGTTTCTGATGAGCCTTGGCTAGTTACTGGGGATTTCAATGCCATCCGTGATCACTTGGATAGAATGGGTAGCTCCAATGCATGGATTCCAGCATTTGATGAACTTGCTTTGTGTCTAGACCAAGCTGGGTTGGATGATCTTAAATATGTTGGCCATCGCTTTACTTGGTCGACATCTTCTGGTGCCTTCCAGAAACAAAGGAATATTGATATAGTCCTTAATAATGATCAGTGGACTAGCACCTTTTCCTATTCAGAGCCTACTTTTTTGGCTCTAAGGGTGTCCGACCACACTCCTATGATCATTCAAATTGTGCTTCCCTCTCCGTCCAGGAAGCCTTTCAAGTTCTTTAATTGCTGGGTGTCTCACCCTTCATTTCTGCCTATTGTCACTCAGACATGGGACTCCCGGATCACTGGAACTCTTATGTTCATCTTATGCTGCAAGCTGAAGATTCTCAAGTGAAGACTCAAACAACTTAACAAGGACTCTTTCTCTGATATTTCAGGTTGCACCGTACAGGCAAGATTGGCTTTGTCTATAACTCAAGATGCTCTTGTTAGGGACCCCTTAAACCTGTCTCTGGCTGCTCTAGAGAAGGATCAGCTCCATGACTTCTCGTCTCTTAGGATCCAGGAGGAATTGTTCTTTAAACAGAAATCTAGGATCAAATGGATGAAAGAAGATGACCGCAATACCAAGTATTTCCACTATTTTATCAACAGAAGACATCCTCAATCGTATAATCTCAGTTTCGGATGACAATAGACCTGTCCTTACTGAACCGACACTTGTCCACAATCATATTGTCAATTATTTTCAGGATTTACTTGCTTCCAGGTCTTTACTTGATCTACCTTCATCGCTGGATATCCAAGGCGTGATTGGCCGGTGTCTCAATAAGGACCAGGTATAGTTTCTTACCCGGTAAGTCACTTAATTGGAAATCAAAAAGACATTATTCTCCCTTCCTAAGGGCAAAGCCCCGGGGCCAGATGGGTTAATGTTGAATTTTTTTCTAGAAGCTTGAGAAATTGTCGGACCTTCAATCATTTTGGCGATCAATGATTTTTTTCATTTCTGGCACTCTTCTTAAGGAAACCAATGCCACCATCCTTACACTTGTGCCTAAGGTTCCCAATGCATTGGCTTTGAATGACTTTAGGGTTATTGCATGTTGTAATACGATTTACAAGTGCATCACCAAGATATCGGCTAACAGAATTGCATTTGTTCTACCTTCAATCATTAGCCCCTCGCAGAATGCATTCGTCAAAAAGCGGAGAATAGGTGACAACATACTTATTGCCCAAGAACTCTTTGCCGGTTTTCGTCACCAGGCTTATCTGGCCAAATGCGCTATCAAGGTAGACTTTCAAAGGCATATGATACGGTTGATTGGGGTTTTTTGCAGCTGACCTTGCAAGCTTCTTATGGAGTGCGTGACTACCCCGAAGTTCTAGGTTGCCATCAATGGGACTCTCTATGGTTTTTTCTCTAGTGGTAGAGGCATTCATCAAGGGAACCCCATATCTCCCTACCTATTTACCCTAGTTATGGAAGTCTTCACCGGCATTATCAATGCTCACACTCAGCTCCTAGGCTTTAAATTCTTCTGGCGATGTAAGGCAACCAGACTCACTCATTTGTTTTTTGTCGATGATGACCTCTTATTCGCAGAAGCAAATTTGGTTTCAGCCACATTATTGAAGGACGCCCTGGACCTGTTCTCTCGGTGGTCTGGCCTCAAGCCGAATGTCCACAATAGTGAAATTTTCTTCTCGGGAGGGACACCCCAATTGCAAGATTAGATATTGCATTCTTTTGGATACCTTGAAGGTATGTTACCCTTTTGATATCTTGGAGTTCCTATCTCTACCTCTAGGTTGAGTAAGGCCGACTGTACATTGCTTGTCAATTCTATTACGGCTCGAGCTCGCTTTTGGGCCCAATGGTTTCTCTCCTTTGCGGGATGCTTACAGTTGATTAAATCTATTCTCCACGCCATACATGTCTTTTGGGCTTCTATATTCACCGTCCCTCGATCGGTCATAGCGAGGAAAGAACTGATTCTCAGACAATTCCTTTGGAAAGGTCCTGATTTAGGGGCTGGTGGTGCCAAAGTATCCTGGAGTCGTATTTGTCTCCCCAAGCAAGAAGGTGGATTGGGCATACGTAGGCTCATTGATCGTAATCAAGTGGCTATGCTCAAACATATTTGGATCCTTTTCACGGATAAGGAATCCCTATGGTGTAAATGGATTCACTCCAATTTCCTCAAATATAAAAATTTCTAGGTTGGATCCATACCATCTTTTTGCTCCTGGACATGGAAAAAGATACTGGATTTACGTCAGACATTCCAATCGCAATTCAAATGGCGAATAGGTAATGGTAAGACCACTTCCTTCTGGTTCGATTCTTGGCATCCCAAAGGCCCACTTTGTAAGATCTTCTCGGATAGGGATATTTTCTGTTCTGGTATCCCACGTTCGGCCTCGGTTTGTGAATTCTTTTTAAGGGCTTGGCACCAGTCAAATGTGTTGCAATCATTCAACTCTTGGGCATCTCCTCTCCCCTTACTTAATGTCGATATACCAGATCACTTTGTCTGGCTAGGACACTCGTCTAGAATCTTCTCTATTACCTCGACTTGGGAATTGGTACGGGCAAGAGGACAAGCGTTCTACTGGGATTCTTTCATCTGGGACTGTCATATTGCACCGCGCCATGATTTTTTGATATGGTTGATGGCCCTTAAGAGGCTTCTCACGCAAGTCTTCCTACTGAACTATCATAGAATATCTAAAGGTTTATGCGCCTTTTGCCACCTTAGACCAGATTCGGTCGATCATTTATTCTTTGGGTGCATTGCTGCTGGCTCCCTAGCGCAATATTGGGCTACTAATTGTCACCTTTCTTGGCGTAATGGGTCCTGGCAACAGAATCTTCGGTGGGGCGTTTGTTTCATTGGTGGAGATAGCTTTCATCAACGTATCTCTCGGTTTGTTCTTGGGGCATTGTGCCACCTCATTTGGATTGAACGGAATAATATTCTCTCCAGGAATGGCACCCTTTTTATGCTTGCTTTTTGCAACCATCTTTTCAAGGTAGTTAGAGACAAAGGCCTTTCTCTCAAGCAGGTCCAAGACAATCCTCGGAATAGAAGGATTCAAGCCAGTTGGGGCATATCTGACTTCATTTTTAGCTAACCTCCTCTTGTAGTATATGTGTTTGTCTTTTGTTGGCTGCCTATTAGCCTTCCTTTTATTGCACTTCCTGCGCTTTTTGTATTAGCCGCAGCACCTTTGTGCTGGTCGGGACACTCTTTGTCTCCTTAGGTATGAGGTTTTTGTGTTCGGTCTCCTTTGCTGTAAGTTGTGCATTGAAAAGTTATATACTACTTACTTTACAAAAAAAAAATTACTATTAGGCCCTCAAAATTCTCAGTCTACATAATAAGGCCCTAATGAAAAACTTTATAGTTTTGAGTTTTCGCAAACGAGGACTCAAAGTTTATCAAACTTGGAGAAACATATTTTGGATTTCAGAGAAAGGAAAATTAGATTTGAACACAGATATTGACTAAATCATAAAAATTACTTTGAAAATACAAATGAACTCCCACTTTGATAAAGTTGATGTCTCTGGAAAGGTCTCGATCTCAGGGTGAACTTTCATGCAGAACATTTTTTCAGATTTTGAATTTACAAATTTATGAAAATCAAAAAACACACGAAGGTCATTCAGAAACTCATCTGTCACTAGAACTATGCCTAGATGACATTGCTAATCATCCTAATCTAATATGCTTGGAGTTTTATGAAATTTTTATAGTGAACAGATTTGAAAGTACTTGACAATTATTATGAAGAAAGTTTTCTCAAATAATGAACAAATAAAATCAGAAAAATCATCTAACTGAGCAAGGTCATTCAGTATCACAGAACAATAGAACACAAATACAATTATTCCAGATCTTGATCTTAACTTTCAAAGAAGTTTTGATCTAGCAAACGATGTCTGTTTAAGGCATGTAACCTATCAAATTGAAGCTCAAGATGTATTTTACAACTCTATAGTTCATCACTTCGCAAGATTTTAACATTTTTGAAGTCAAATCATCATCACAAGCACTTAGGTCATCAAGATCCGAGAATGACAGATTTGAACTTACCTTGTGTAATGATATCTTGACGCACAACCAAGCGATCTTGCCTCTGTATTCAGCTCAAGGATTGCACGGAGAAGTCTTGAAAAGCTTGGCAAACCTATGAGAATGGAGTGTACAAGCTAAAGTGAGAACTGACTCGATTTTGCTCGAATGAACTATTAGTGGAAAATCAAGTAAAACGAAGTGATCCAGTGGCCTATCAAAGGGAGGCCAGCCATCACAGCCACGTTAGGACACCGAGGAAGGTCGCTAGATGGCTTAGGATCTCCAGAGGGACTACCGAATCACCGGAATCACCACGAAAACCGGCTGGATTAATCACTAGCTCGATTGCCGATGATGTAACAGAGAGAGAGAGAGAGAGAGAGAGAGAGAGAGAGAGAGAGAGGGAGGGAGGGAGAGAGAGAGAGAGAGAGAGAGAGAGAGAGAGCTAATCGGAGGTGCTCCAGCCACAAGTAGCTGTGGCCGGTCTTGCGAATGGCGTTGGGACACCTAGGGGGACACCGGTAAGGCAACGGCGCTCCGAAACGTGGCCGACAAATTGCCGACAGAGCAACGGAAAGCAAACGGCCAAGAGAGAGAGGGAAGGAGAGAACATGAGATGAGAGAGAGAAGTAAGGAGAGAGAAATCAAATATGGAAAAATGAAAGTCCCCCTCAAATTTTGGAGAGAAAAAGCTTATACACCTCCCTCTCAAATTGTGAATCATTACCCTTAAATCGATCTAATGGCCTAGAATACATCCTTAATGATTAAGAATATTCCTTTAGGGATAAGGATAGGTGACATGACATTATGGATGGCCATGATTAATTCTGAATGAATGGCCATGATTGATTTGCTTAATCCTTAATGAAAGGCATTTGGCAATTTCATTTAGAGGCATTTTTGTCATTTTGGGCTTGAAGGAATGTGGCCGGCCTTGGTTGGCCGAAATAGATTGCCGACCGCCGGATTTTCGATCGGAAAATGGCCGATCCAATCGGATCGGTTCAATTCGGGTCAAAATGGGTTGAACCAGTTGGACCGGTTTAACCTGAGTTTGACCAGGTTGAACCAATTCAATTCTTGGCCCAATTTGTTTCAATTTTGTGCAATTTAATCCCTATCATGATTGATTGACCCAATTAATATTGAATTCAATTAAATTGGATTGAACTAATTTAAAATTCATGTACAAATTGATCTAATTTAACTTGTTTAGCCCAATTGTTCTTTGATTTGAGTTAAATTGCATGGCCAAGCTAAATTAACGAATTTAATTGAAGTCCAATTAGCCAAATTGAGCCTCAATTCATCAAATTGGATGTTAGTCTAGAATTGGTCAAGTTGGATTTCACTAATTGGACCAATTACTCTTAGATTTCTCAATCATTGGATTACTAAATTGATCAAATTGGCTCAAATTGATGTGAATCTTCCAAAATTGATTTCGAATTTGGATTTCATATAAGAAATTAGGCTTATTCGTGTCTTAATTGTGCAAATCATGAAGAATTGATCAAAATCACTGATTATGACCTAAATTTGGGGTTTTTGCGCTATGCTTGAAATTGCAAAATTGGTTCCAAAATTTAATGTAATACAATCTCTAGATCAAATTTCGTGAAGGAAACTATTCTAAAAAATAACTAGAAATCAAGTAATTTCATTTTTGGCCGATTTGAACCAAATTTCGTAAATTGGGGAAAAATTGATTCTAAACCAATTTTTGAACAATTTCAAATGCCAAAGTCAAATTGAATTTAAAATATGATTATTTTGAGATTTTGGTATTTTCTAATTTTTTTGATCAAAGGTTTGGTCAAAGGTTTAGTCACACATTAGTTGACTTTTTACTAGGAGTTTGATTTTGTAATCAAATCTTTGAATTTTTTGAAATTTTCACTTTTAAAGTGAAATGAAACTCAAAAGGAATTTTTTAGTATGAAAAGTCTCAATTAGACCAGGGTTGACTTTGGTCAAAAGGTTGACCAAAAAGTCAATCATTTGACTTTTCACGTTTTCATGTGAAATGAATAGAAAATTGTATATAGAAGCAAAGCCAACAAATAGAATTAAAAAATGACTCTTTTTGTTCGAGAAACGGATTCCATTGCAATTGGAAACCTTAATCTTGAGTTTTTTGCTTTTAATGATGCATTGGCTAAAAATTGGATGTCAACAAAAGAGATATATTTTGAAGATTGAGCAGTGTGTGTTGACTAGCTGATTTTCGGTTTGACTTTGATTAACAAAACAACATGATTACATATTGAACTAGGTTTCATGCTCTTCATAAGAAATGTTTATCAAGTTATTTTCTGTGACATATCCAAAATTATAATTTTTGGAGTTTATTTACTATTTATTTTGAAGGGATTTCTGTTACTGTGCAAAATTGCCCAGATTTACCCAATTTCAAAGATGTACTATTTTTCAAGTGAAAACGTTTGAATTGTGACTTGATGTTTTCAGGAGATAAGACCTGCACAATCTGAGCTTCCAATGAGATATGACTAACCTTGATGTGCTTATTTTAGTGAATTTTTATGTGTGCGGGATTGTAGATGTTCTAATCGTATGAGCATTAAACACTCTTGCATTGGTGTAAGTGAAAGACAATAATTGGCTTGAGTGCTTGATGTATTTGCGTGATCACATATATGGTTCCGTACCCATATGATTACAAGGGATGATGCTCGATGGATTTCGATTACCGTTTGCAAATGGATTTCAGAACAAAGCTCTTAATTGAATGCCGTCTTCGAGTGAGGTCAATTGACGTAGCCGTGTCCAATGGGGTAGGACGATGCTCGGTTATGCCGGAAGACCATTGACGCGAGTGTCGGTCGTGGCCCTGAGCGGTCGTAATAATCGGAACACGTGTGGAAGCATTGTGCATGGATATGTGATATGAAGTGTTCTTGATTACTATGTACAATTGTTGCATGCCAATTGAAAACGAGGCTTCACGTGTGATTATTTGTGTGAATTGTATGTGCCAACGGGAGGTAAGTATTCACATGTGATCATTCGATTGTGTATTTGGCATGATGTGAATATGAGGTTACCTTTCGAGTTTCCGAGGCGAAGTATCCTCCTATATGGGGCTTAGAGGATTTACTTATTGAGTTTTACTCATTTATTATTGCTATCCCTTTTGTGTTGTTGTTTGGGTGATTTGGATTTCGCTTCCGAATGTGCTTATTTGTTAAATAATAGGATGGGTCGGCGACACCTTCTAGGATGTCACATTATAATGACCTTGCGGTTGTCACGCGCCCGAGGCTTGGGTTGATTAGGGTGCGGGGCTTGACAGTCTTAGCCTAAACAGATCAGTATTTTCCTTGAGGAGATTATCTTCGTAAAAGGTTCATTGAGTTGCGGCGAGTACCCAATATTTTCAGCCCAATGAAGTGGCCATTTCTGGTGAAATCTAGACAGGTAAATTTGCTTGCTCATACTGACCCACCATCATGATTTGGTATAGCACGACAAGCTCAACAGTGTTTAATCAGACATTATTTAGTTCACATTTCCATTTATTATGTCAAGAAGATACATCACAGAAAGGTTCAGCTTACATACATCAGTGCTGTATGGTTCTTGCACCTTTCACCACATAATATTAAACGTTCCGTACGGTTGCTCTCCAAAGAGTCCAAACGGTCTAGAGGCAGAACACAATCACACATCCCTTTTTAACATAATGCAGCATAACAGTAGGCTGCACAAAATCATATCTTTACCTGATTCAGGTACGATTTCCCATCAATTACTTTGCTCTGTTTAAATTCCAGGTAGTCCTTGTAATTCATCGAGATGTATGCGGCTTGGTTGTGCTCGCCATCCACCAGCTGCTTCACTGGCACGACGATAGTGTCAAGTGACGGTCCAGTAGAAAAAGGGATCGATAGCCTTGCAGCCTTGTTGTTCACGATAGCTCGATGCAGAACGCTCTTGTATTTCCCATTGCTCGTAATCTTGCAAGATTGTAAAGTGTCGAGAAAAAAAATTAGTTGCAATAAGCTTGATCTGTTCAATGGAAGAAACAAGAGTAAATGACAAAGATTCGTATCAACTTTAACTGATTAATATCCGGTTAAAGAAACAAAGACAACAGAGTAAGTTTTTAGCAAATTTTTAATACAACTGTATGTACTATAGTTCTATGTGTAATAACAATGTCCCTTCCATAATACCTACATTTTGTCAGACCCCTCTTGCAAGACAGATAAGGGAGATTAGAAACATGAAACATGGATTTCTGTGTATTTACCTCGAGCTGATCAGCTGTGTTGACCACAAAGGCATTTGGAAAGAGATCAGCTTTGACCCACTTCCCGTCATGATAAACTTCAAGGCCGCCAACTCCATTCTGCATGAGGATGGTCAACAGGCCATAGTCCGAGTGTGAGGGTAGGCCCATAGCGAGTTCTGGCTGCGGACATGCCGGATAAAGAATATCTGTAGGCTTGAATCCATGTTCATTGCCTTGTCGATATAGCCCGGTTCGAGTCCTAGGCCCTCCGATATACCCTTGAGCAGTTCCCTAACTAATTTCCGAAGCCCTCCAGAGTACTCTGCCAAAACTTTACTGCAATAGATATAGCTTTCATTCATCAGAGGAAATGCCGTGGTGGAGTTCTTTTCATCTTTAGGGATTTCACAAGTTTTTATCACTCAAATCTTTTATCTGGGGTATTACCAATTGTTTTGCTCTATCAAATTGAATCCGCACTTTGCTTATTTTTTCTAGGCGTACAAAATTGTTTGACTGACATCAAGATGATCCAAAATAATGCTATCCTAACATAAGAATCGTGTACTTTCTATTGCGATATTTCAAGACTGCCAGATTTCTAGGTAAATATAGATCAACTTTACAAAACTAACAAACCGGAACAAAAGATGCTGAAGAGCTTGCGTCTCAGACGGATTGAAGTTGTTCAAGTTCAGATCCCACATGATTAATTGAGTGGTCAAGTAGATACGGAAAATCTGGTATCCAAATCCCCTAGTCTCGCATATAGGTAACTTTAGAGCTCGGATCTGCCTCCCAAGTGGACAGAGTCTTTTACATGGAAGGAGATGGGAATTAGTCAATTCGACGATTTGGATTCTCGTGTTAACAGGGAAGGAGAATTTGTTCAAGTTCCTCATCAATTCTTTTTTTCCAATGTACCGATAATTTTATACTGTGCACTAGATTTGGATGCATTGATAACTCTGAACATTATTTTGGCATAACAAGTTGTGAAGAGGGACAACTTATTTTGCTCTACCCACATACTCTGCAATTTTTCACTCCCTTAGGATTCTGTAGGTTCATCCTATACTCGATTACGAAAAAAATGTCCACAAGGGGAAGGTTCTGTTGCTTCTGGACTGTAGCATTGAAGCTACAGTTAGGAAATATAGTTGTCATTACCACCATTAGTAAAACATCAGATTGTTGATATTTGTGGTGTGGTAAACTCAAACTTTTATATACAAATGGAATTAAGAAAACAGAAATATCAATACATATATGCAAACTGAGAACATGCACACAAAGCATAGAAATAAATTTAAGGGTAAAAGCCACAAAAATCTCAAATTATGCCCATCGTGACGCATGTACCCTAAAGTTTTTTCCGTGATACCAAAACCCCTATATATGTATTTGTGGGATACATTTACCCGCCGTCATGATTCTGTCAATGACCACTGTTAAAAATCTACCAACTTATTTATCGGAAAGCAAATGGTGTTGACATAATGCCCTCATGCTTAAGTGAAATAAAAACAACATTATTTTGGCTGAAAAATACAAAGTTACAAGTTTGAGATTTCTTATGTCATAAAAAAAATTTATGATATATATGACGTAGAGGGCATGGTATGGGACTTTTTATGTCACAATAAAAAGTTCAGGATAAACATGTCATGGTAGACATGATTTAAGGTTTTTTGTGGTTTTTTTCCCTTATTTCAATACATATTAGACCCTTTTTTCAATGAAAGAGAGGGAGAGAATGGGGTACCTCAAGCCTTCTGGTTTGGTGGGCCAGTGAAACTTTGGATGCACCGTCATCTTCAGAAAATCCCTCCAGAGGAACACTTTGTCGACCGAAGCTTTGAAGCTCGTCCCGTACCTTATGGGGTCCAACACGTGCTTCCCTTCGAACTCACTCTTCTCCTCCTCTGTCAGATCGAAGAATCCCAACAGCGCCTCGACCGTCGCCTTCGTTTGACTCTCGGGCACTCCGTGATTGACCAGCTACTGACATGTACAACCAAGGGCTATGATCAATACGTAGTAAACAAGACACTGTTGCTAGTCATGAGAATAAATTTACGTGCAGCGCACGTATCTCACGTAGGCTAGGCCATGAGGGTCGCGGTCGCCTGGCAAAAGCGAAAGAAGAAGGGTCAAACACAAAGCCAAGGGGATGACGCGTGGCCTCCATTCTTGTTGGTGGGCGGTGCACGACCAACAAAGGTGGCCTCGCCAAAATTTGGGGAAGGCAGGGTCAGAACCGCGGGGACCTCCCCGGCCACATTAAAAAATAAAGAAGGTAAAGAGAATAAAAGGAAAAAAAGAAAAAGAAGAGAAAAAATAAATCAAAATTCGAAAAAATGTTAAAATATTATTCACAAGATTTTTCAAGTCAACGCTGGCCATGCCTTGTAGGACGGCCGGCCGGCGTCCATGTCAGTGAATTCAAGTCAGATGGACTCAATTCACAAATTGTTAAAAAGTTTGAGACTCAATTAGCAAAATTGAAAGATTTAGAACTGAATTGCAAAATCACATTAAATTAAGACTTTTTGGATAATTTTCCATCCAAGAATTTATATTAAGTTTGATAAGCAAAAGCTGATGAAAGATACCAACGGTTTGTTTTGCATGTTCGTGACACAATAAAATAAAGAAAGGTACTATGAAGCAGCTAATGAACTAGCTAGGAACATTATCTACCATGAAGAAGGCCCGGTCCTCACAAGCCTTTGCAAGATCCGAGACAGCTTTAGAATGTTGGTCAGGATTGCTTGAGGAGAGAAGAGAGAAGTCAATGATCGGGATGGAGTCATCGTGAACGGATTAATCACCGGAAGCGGAGGTGGTGTAGGCATAGTGGGAAGGGATGGAAGTGAGGTTGGAAGATTCAGCTAGAGTCTAAACACTTGCTATTTTGAGCTTTGAAGAATTAGCTTCTTGATAATGTGGAGCAACTGGGCAAACAGCATCCATTTGAGACGAAACTAACCGTCTCTTTTCGCTATCGCTAAACGTTGCTCTCCTCAACTAAGCTTATCACTTGCGGTAGCAATGTGGGAAAACTGATTCATCTTTGTAGATATATATAGTAGCATCCAGTCTAATAGTGGGTAGTTGAATGTACTAATCTCGGTTGTTCAAGTCTCTCAAGGACAAGTTAAGAGTTTGCAGTAAAAAAGGAGCCCACGTAAGCATGTTTCTAGAAGAAGCCCAAACTGTTCGGTGGAGATTACCAATGGAAACGCTTGGCTCTTTCATGTAGATGTGTGGGAGGAGTATGACTAAAATCCAGATCCCAAGTGCCCCTCCGCCAACGTCATACGTACACCCTATATAAAAACCAAATGAACTATATCCCATTGCCTATAATCCGTAAAACTATATACTTTGTTCCCTTATTCATCCCCTACCAAATATGTCCTACACACATGAATACTTGCGTTTGATGTGAGGAATGAAAGTATATGATTGCCAAGGAAAACATGGTAAAAATAAGGGCCATTAGAGAGAGAGGGAGGAGCCAAATCAAAGGCTAGGTGTCATTAAGCAAACAATTAAGTGAATAAAGAAAGGAAGGAAAAGGCTAGGTGTCATTAAGCAAACAATTAAGTGAATAAAGAAAGGAAGGGTCGCGCTTTTTCCACTCCACATTTAATTTAGACACTTCCTATCATAGTGTTTTGACCATATTATCCCTTACATGGCTCACCTTTTGGCATTACTCTCCTCTTTTTATTTGGTCAAATGTGTTGTTCGTCTTTTTTTCTCTTATTTTCTTTTGTCACGATTGTAGTGTCCCTCTCTATTCCCTTTTTTTCCATTTTTTTTTCGTTCATACACGCCTTTGGTGTCTTTTTATCTTCCATTTTTTCTAAAACTGAAATTCAAATGCAATGCTATGTTGAATGCTTCCTGTGTTGGAACCAACAGAAAAATAATAAAATTTTGGAATTTGGAATAAGGGTACAAAATTGAAGGGAGAAATGGTTCTTAATATATTCTCAATGTAAAGCATATCGAATATTTTATCCCCTCGAACTATCAATTAGGTTGGCATCATTTTATCAATGGTTAATAAATTTAGATTGCAAATAGAGGGATTTTAACGCAGATTTGTCAGTTACTTGATTAATCAAAATGGCCATGTGTGACCCTTGACAATTTAATTAAATGGCTAGGTAATAATTTTATAGGTCGCGCATTTTCCACTTCTCATTTGGTTTGAACACTCTTAATTATAATGTTTTGACCATATTGTCCCTTATGTGACCCAACTTTTAGTATTAATCTCCTTATTTTATTTAGTCAAATGTGTTGTTCCTCGTTTTCTCTCCTCGTTGGTCCCATTTTCCTTGTTTTATTATCTTTCCAGGCCTTCAGTGTCTTCCAACGTAACGTCCCTCTGTATTTCATTTTTTTCCATTTTTTTCACTACAGACACACCTTTGGTGTCTTGTTCTCTCCATCTTTTCTCAAAATAACATCCAAATGCATTGTTAAGTTGAATGTTCCTATGGAACCAAAAGAATAATAATAAAACTTACGAATTTGGAATAAGAGCACAAAATTGGAGGGAGAAATGGTTCTTAAAATGCTTTCGGTTGGCTTCGGTAGATATATAGCACTCACCGTCACGTCCTTATATAAAAGCAAAACACGTACAATACATTTAATTATGAAGACAAATAGTATACACACTTATTTTTTTTTTTGGTAAAGGTAAGAGTATATTAATTTTTCACGACACCAAATACAACCGAAAGCACCAACCAAAACTTGAACCTGAAAGGAGATAGGGCTGTCCAACAAGGTTCAAAGAAGGTCATGCAAGAACTATACAAGAAAAGAAAAGCAAAGAAAAGCAAGGAAACGGAATTACAACCCAGTCCTATCTACATCAACGATGGAAGGTGGAAGACCCCACTTTCTTTGGAACCTACGGTTCCTAGGAGTGTCCTGAACTCTCCCCATAGAGATGGCTTTATCTTTCACAACCTTGAGAAGGTGCTTGCACATACCCAGGATGTAGACGGTCTTGTTCCTGAATATGGCATTGTTCCTTTCAGTCCAAATAATGTGAACTAAGGCTCCAAAGGAGAATCGAGAAAGGCAGTTTGAGAAAGAAGAGCCACTGCAAACTTTCCTAGCCCATAAGAGATGATCATGCCACTGGCAGTTATGCCAGGGGAGGTTGCATTTGGTAGCCCAGAAGAACGCCAGCCTATTTATGGAGGAGCACTCAAAAAAGAGGTGGTTGACCGAATCTGGTCTGATACCGCAGAAAGCACATAGAGCAGTGTCTATCCTACGGTTTTGGAGGAGTAGGACCTGGGTAGGCAGCCGGTTGAGAGAGACTATCCACAATAGGAAAGCATGACGTGGTGCAATATGATAGTCCCATATAAAGGAGTGCCAAGAGACTGGGTTAACTCTGCTTCTTAATTGATTCCACGATGAAGCAACCGAAAAGGAATCCGAAGGAGGTGGGGTCCAGATCATTATGTCCAAAACATCATCTACAAAGAGTGGAGATGGCTCAGTCCAGCTCAGGAAAGTGTCTAAAGCGGATGAGGGTTGCCAAGTGCTGTCATAGAACTTCCGGACTGAAGTATCCCTGGGGATCCGCGACTGGTATATGTCCATATTACTAAAGATGAGGAATAGAGGACCCTTGTTATGCCACCAGTCAAACCAAAAAGAAGTAGAGTGACCATTGCCTATCTTCCACCGAAAGAGTGCTTGGGCGGTAGTACGCAGGTCAAGGATCTTCTTCCAAGTCCAGGAATAGAAAGTAGGCTTGGAAGCCACCCAGAAATTTGCTTTTAAGAATGTAGAATGGATCCACTTACATCACATGGATTCCTTATCAGAGAAAAGGATCCATATGTGTTTTAGCATCATAGCTTTATTATATTCAACAAGTCGTCGAATACCGAGTCCACCTTCTTCTTTGGGAAGACAAACCTTGTTCCAGTCTACCTTTGCTCCCCCAGTGCCAAGGCCAGGACCCTTCCACAGGAACTGTCTCAAGATGGTCTCAATACTAGATAAGACAAATTTCGGGAGGGAGAAGATGGCCGCCCAGTACACCTGTATGGAATGTAGGACAGATTTTATGAGTTGAAGTCTCCCTACAAATGATAGGAACCGTTGGGTCCAAGAGCGGGCCCTAGCTGTGATTGAGTCGATTAGGATCTTGCAATCCTCTTTACGAAGTCTAGTCGAACCCTAAATAACGAAAGGGAATTGTGCCCAATTGAAACCCAAAGCATTGCAGCAATTGGTCAGGCAGGGCCGTCGTCCCTCCCGAGAGGAAGATGTTGCTTTTGCTGCAGTTAGGTCGTAGACCAGACCAGCTAGAGAAGAGATCAAGAGAAGCCTTGATTATTTCAGCTAACTATGTGTGGGCCTCAGAAAAAAGGAGAACATCATCCGCAAAAAAAAGATGGGATATACAGGTCCTCTTGCAACGCCAGTACCAATGATAGTCTAGAGAGTTTGTCTTTGACTGAAGAATCCCAGAAAAAACTTCCATAACCAGGATGAATAGATACGGCGAGAGCGGATCCCCTTGCCGTATGCCTCGGCTACTAAGAAAGAAGCCCTGAAGTTCCCATTAATAGAAATGGAGAATTTGGCTGTAGTAACACAGGTCATTATCAACTTGATGAAAAAGTCCGGAAATTTGAATGCCTTAAGTGACTTTTCAATGAAATTCCAGTCGACAGTGTCATAGGCCTTTTGGAAATCGACTTTGATGGCGCATTTCGGACGGTAAGCCTCGTGGTGGAAATCCGCGAACAATTCTTGTGCAATCATGATATTATCACTGATCCTACGACCTTTAACAAAAGCCGTTTGGGACGGGCTGATTAAGGCTGGAAGAACATGTGCAATGCGCCTCGCCAAGATTTTAGAAATGCATTTATAAAGCGTGTTGCAGCATGCAATTGGCCGAAAGTCGGATATGGTCGATGCATTAAGAGTTTTCGGAACTAGTGTGAGGATAGTAGTATTTAACTCCTTAAGCATATGTCCAGTCTCAAAGAAATCTCTGACTGCCTTTAGAATGGAAGCCCCAATGATTTCCCAAGAGGATTTGAAGAAATCAACATTATAGCAGTCCAGTCCGGGAGCTTTGCCTATAGCCAACGAGAATAGAGTATCCTGGATTTCCCCATCAGTGACCGGTTGTGAGAGGAAGTTCCGTTGGTTTTCATCAAGGACATGTCCAATGAAATTACCTATCTCGGAGATAGCTGGCTAGACAGAAAAAGAATCACCATTAAGCAGTAGGTGAAAGTGGGAGATAATGTGGTTCCTGACCTCTGTCGGGTCAGAAAGTAGGTTACCATCACTTGTAGAGAGTGAGAGAATATGATTCTGTGAGCACCTCTTGTTGATGAAGTGATGGAAATACTTAGTGTTCAAGTCCCCTTCTTTAAGCCACCGGATCCGAGATTTCTGCCTAAAGAATGATTCCTCCTGGAGCCTCAGCGTTGAGAAGGATCGGAGATGCTCCGCTTCACTATCCAGCAAGATCTGATCAAAGGGCCGGAGCTCCAAGGCTGCCTGGACAGCAAAGAGCTCAGATCTAGCCTGCTCAGTTCTGGTTGATATAGTAGAAAAGGAACTCTTGTTTAGGTGCTTCAACTTTGCTTTAAGCACTTTGAGTTTGCAGTACACCTTATACATGGAAGTGCCTACAATGGGAGAGTCCCAAGCTTGGGCTACTAGTTCAAGGAAGACAGGATGGGTAGTCCAGTAGTTAAAGAACTTAAAAGGCTTCCGGGAGCGTTGTGGCGAGAGGATTTTGATCACCATTGGGGAGTGATCCGAAATGCCAGGTGCAAGGAAAGACGCTTCCGAGAAGGAAAAATGTTGGGTCCAAAGGTTGTTGATGAGGACTCGATCGATCTTGCGGAGTTTCCTGTTAGTGCCGGAAGAAGTAGACCACGTAAATCTGCATCCCACAAATCTGAGGTCCTCGAGTCCGGCTTGGTTAAGACAGTCCCCAAACTCGTCAAAGATCGGTATCCACGGGGTTGTACTGCCCAGTCTATCCTGTGGGTCCTTGATAGCATTGAAATCCCCTGCAACAAGCCAAGGAAGGTCGCAGGAAGAGAGTCGGATGATGTCAGCCAATAGCGAACGCCGATGAGCAAAAGTGTGTTCCCCGTATACAATAGAAAGCAGACAAGCTTTGCGCAAATTAAGCAGCATGAGCTGCATATGGATCATTTGACCAGAGGTGTAAAGTAGGCTCATCTCAATCACATTCGGATCCCAACCGAACCAGATTCGACCAAGAGGAGAGAAATCGTAGTTGGAAATCCATCTCCAACCGTTGCATAAACCCTTGGAAATATTAGCAAAAAAAGGAGCTTTAACTTTAGTCTCAATGATGCCAATGCAAGAGAGCCGATTATTCCTTATAAGTGTCCGGATTTCAGCTTGACGGAGGGGACCTACGAGTCCCCTAATATTCCAAATTCCAAAAAACATAGGGAGGAGAAGAGACTATCTTCGAGATTTCCTTGACCTCCTCCTCTTGTCTTTCTTCTTCGAGGAGGATGGGTCGGGAGTTATACCAGGGCAGCTCATGTTAGGGATAGGCCCCAAAGAGGTTTTGGAAGGATCCTCAACTGTATAAGATGCCGAAGTTCTGGAACGGATGGTTAGGGGAGAAAACACAGCTGGTTCCTCCACCAATTGCTCATCGGAGTCGCTATTTTCCTCCCCGACGTGTGATCCAGAAAAGCCTTCAGAGGAAGAATGGGAATTAGAAATGAAGCCATCAAGTTGCTGGTCAATGCGTCCTTGAAGACCAGTAACAGCAGAGTTCACGTCCAGGGGGAAGTCAGATGCGATTCTGGGCAAATCAGCATTGGCTGCCTTTAGGACGATTACACCAAGGCTTGGCGGCCCAGGAGCAGGGGAAGGGGCGCGACCAGGAGGTAAAAGGGTCTCCTCCCCTGGAATCGTGTTAAGAGGGGGGTCGGTTCTAGATCTGGACAGCCGAGCATTGGGATTCTGAGGACAGTTTTGAGCATGCCTTACTAGAGCGTGAGCCTTGGAGGGGTCATGAGCAGGAAGCTTGGAAGCCTGCCCCCTTGAGTTCACGTCTAAAGAGAGGACAGGTGCATTTCTGGTCGGATCAGTATTGACTGCCTTTGAAGAGTTCATTGGCGGGACAGGAGCAGGGATGTGGACGGTCACCTCCCCTGGATTCGCCTCCAAGGTATGGCTAGGTGCTGCAGCATTAATCAATTGGCCTTTGCCTTTTTTACGGTTGACTTGTGTCCATACTTCAGTTTGACGAGGCCGTGGGGAGGTCTCAGTTCTGGTCTTGGCTTGAGGTTGGAGTGATGTGCCGGCTCTTTCCACAGATTGTCCAGATGCACACTCAAAACCAGCTGAGCCTGGTTTGTGTCCAAATAGCCGACAAGAAGGGCACACCATAGGTTTCCATTCGTATTCCACGTGAACCAGATTAACATCACCATCCCAGCGAACCTTCACCGTCTCGAGTCGGGGTTCAGCAACCTTGATCTCCACACAAACTCTTGCATAGGAGATTCTGGTCATTTGTTCAGTCTGAGTGTCCACATAAAGTGGTTTGCCGATAGCACTTGCAATTTCTCTATGCCCGCTGGTGACCACAAGGAGAATGGGATCTCTCGCAACTTAACCCATACTGGAAGCAAGTCCATAGCACCCTTTTTAAGCTTTAGTTTAGGATGCCATTGTGGAAGTAGCATTGTGCTACTGAAAATAGAGACTGGACCTAAGTCAAGTATCTTCCTGCGATAGTCCACGTTTGGTACTCGAAAGAAATAGAAACCGTTTTCATGTAGCTTGACATCAACTACATGGTCTCCCCAAGTTTTTTTGACAGCTTCTTCCGTTAATTTGAAAGGAACTTTCCTCCCAACATAATGCCCCACAATGCATTCTTGCCACATCGGGTTCTGTTCAGCAGCAATGTCTGGCGTTATATCCACTATCACTTCTCCATTTTCCTCTAGAGGAGGAACAAAATCTAGGTTATAGCCTTTGGTCTGAACCCAAGCGACATTTGCCCAAGAACGAGGGGGAGGGGCTGTGTTCGTATGGCTTGGAGGGTGTGAAGAGGTTTGTCCCACCTCAATTGTTTTCCTTGCAAGGTTTGCTCTAGATTCAGAGCGCTTAGCACCACTAGTATTGTGTACTCTTCCTCGGGAACGACTTCTGTCCAGGGGACGCCCTCTACTCCGGCTACGGCTGGTACTGCCCTTGAGAATAGGTTTAAGTCCCAAAGGCTGATCAGCCTCATGTAGAACCAAAGGGGGTCTACCTATGGGATGGGTTGTTATTTTGTGCACATTAGAACCAGAGATTGCTTGCTGATTTATCACACCAGGGGGGAGTGAACTGCTAGAACAAGGGATGAGCTAGGCATAGCGTTTACAAAAGTCTCTTCCATATGGACAAACCTACAAACACCTACCAGTCAACCCTCCAACCCCATAGTCCAGGCCATGTCCCGCAATAGCAAATCCCAGTATAAATGCAACAACAAAACCACAACTACCAATGCAACCAGCAGCAACACCAAAACACCAGCCCCAAACCAGAATCACCCAAACATCAACCAATCGAACACCAGTAGCAAAAGTCCAGCTCAAGGTTCGCAGCAGAACAGTAGACAGAAATTCTAGGAGATCCCCAAATCGAAGGGAGTATAGCACCCTTCAGGTCCAAACCAGCTGGATGAAACTGAAGGAAAGGACCTAACAGGCGGGAACTACCTTCAGGAGGAAATCCAGAATCAACGCCTCTGTGCAGTCGACCAGCTCGCGCGAGGAAGACCAAGCCAGCGACTCAGATCTGGAATCCCAGGTTCTGTGTTGGACGAGAAGAGAAATCCTTCGAAGGGGTGAAAGAGGAATGTCCAAGGGCCTTAGTCTCCAAAAACCAGCCCAAACGGTCGCCGGAATCGGCCGGAATCATCAAATTCCGACCGGGTGAATAGTAACGGCGAGAAGAACAGGTGGGAGCATTTTGCCCGATGAACAGTACCCGCAAATTTTGGTGGAAATGAAAAGTTTTTGTTCTAGTATACACACTTATTCAATAGGATTAATACCATGAAAAGCCCCAAACTGATACACTAGTGATAATTTTATCCCGAACTAATTTTTTAACCACCAAAAAAGCCAAACCGATGCACCTGTGATAAATTTACTTCGAATCATTTTTTTTACCAGCAAAAACCCTATACTGGTACTCTTATGATAATTTTACCTCGAACTAATTTTTTGACCATAAAAAACCCCAAACTGGTACACCTATGATAATTTTACCACAAACTAATTTTTCGATCACTAAAAACCTTAAACTGATATATTTGTGATAAATTTACCCTTCATTAGTGTCCATTAAGTTGGATTAATATCACAAAAATTCACAAATCAGTAAACTTGTGACAAACAAAGGAGTAAACCCCAAGCTGATACACCCGTCAACTACCACGTGTCATCAAACTTAGCAATTTGATAATAAAATTTAATGAAAACTAACAGAGGGTAAAATTATCACAGGTTCACCAGTTTGAAGTTTTTGGTGGTCAAAAAATTAGTTCGGGATAAAATTATCGCAGGTGTACCAATGCGGGATTTTGGTGGTAAAAAAAATAGTCTAGAGCAAAATTATCATAGGTGTACCAGTTTAGGGTTTTTTATAGTTAAAAAAATAGTTTAGGGTCCTTACCAGAAAAAAATAGTTTAGGGTAAATTTGTCACATGTGTATCAGTTTAGGGTTTTTCGTGATAGTAATCCTATTTAATATAAGAACAAAATGTCAACACAAAAAACACACATTACATGAGCTAATGGCTGTGAAGTCTGCTAGCAGTTCCTTTTAACAGTTTGTTCAATCTTCACATTTTTTTGACAAAACCCAACAAAAGCTCCTCTTTTCCTTACAAAAGCTGCTAATTGTTGAATGGTGGAGGGGCTAACCAAAGATAGCCCACCGGAAATCATATTGATTTCCTTTCGTCTTGGTTCTTTTTCTACTGCCCACCATAAATCAAGACATCATTTGAAGAATATTAACAGCTAAATCTAGAACGCAGCAACCCACATGCTAAAATCTTCAACAATTAATTTTAGATTATTTTAACAACCTCCTTTAAAATTGACTTTCGAATTCAAGAACACCAAGCATCATCTTTAATCTTTCAAACAAATCCGCATTTAATGGTTTTGTCAAAATATCTGCAAATTGATAATCCGATATGCAAAAATCAAGCTCAAACTGACCATCTTTGACTCGCTCATGGATATAGCGATACTTGACATCAATATGTTTGCTCCAACCATGAAAAACATGATTCTTATCCAATGCAATAGCCGACTTATTGTCACACATATTTTGGTAGGGCATGTTTGTTTATGCATCAATTCACACAGCATCCACGATCATCACCTTTGTAAGATTTTTGCAAAATATCACATGCTACTTTCATGTCTCCGCACACAATATCTTTTCACATGTCAGTTCCTCCATGGCTTGAAAGATCACATACAATGCTTTCTCATCTTTCTTTCAGGACTCCACCAACAAATCTTTCTCCTCCTTTTTAAAGCATGGAATGCTTTAGCATCGGCCACTTCAGTGTAGCCATTTCCCAAAAAATTCCACAAATCTTGTAATTTGAAGAGAATCTTCATCTGGACAGACCAATTATTAAAATTCTTCAGGTTCAACCTTGGAAGTTGCAATTGAAAGAAAATGTGGATGCCATTTCTAGCTTTGATACCAAATTTTGAGACCCAAAGAATAATAATAAAATTTTGGAATTTGGAATAAGGGCACAAAATTGGAGGGTGAAATGGTTCTTAGAGTGCTTTCTATTGGCTTCGATAGATATACAACATTCACCCTCACATCCTTATGTAATAGAAGAACACTGACCATACATTTAATGATGAAGACAAACAGCCCACACACTAATTATCCTAAGCACAAAGTATCAACACAAAAAACACACATTTATTGAGCCAAGACCATGGAGTTTTCGAGTAGCTCCTTCCGACAATTGTTGAACCCTCACATTCATTTAAAAACCAACAAGAGCTCCTCTTTTCCTCACGAAAGCATTTACTTACTGTCGAATAGTGGAGGGGCTACCCCAAGATAGGCCACCATAAATCATGCTAATTTTCTTTTATAACTGTGAACCAGAAAAGTGCTCCCATGATTTTGGTAAAAAAAGCTAACAACACATGCCATATTCTTCGTCATCAAGGATTTTACCGACGTTTCTTAAATCCGTCATGAGTTTATTGAACTTCTCTAGGTGGGATCTGATAAACGTATCTTCAGTGTATCAAAACTAAAATATTCTCTTCAACATATGTAAGCGATTATTCAAATCCTTCGTTACATAAAGTGCCCGAAGTTTTTCCCACAACGCTATGGCATCCTTCACCTCGACCACCTCTATTAACACCTCATCCAATAGGTTCAACAAGATTATACTTCTTGCCTTCCTCATTAGCATGTCCTTTTGGCATCTTTCATTATTCGAAAAACAACATAGCCTTGCCTTCCAATGCTTCGACCAAACCTTAGGTTGTTAATAATGCCTCCATATTAACGCTCCATAACCCAAAGTTATTCCTTCCATTAAACTTCTCAATTTCTACTTTCTCTCCAAACATTATTGTAGCAGCAGAATTTTTAGATAATAATCAAAGGAGCAAATGTACTGAATCAAAATCTAGAAAATCCTATGCTCCAATTGTTATAATATTTGTGACATTCCGAATTTCGATTCATTTTGGAGTTTATAAAATGTGTAATTCGTCAATGTACTTATAGTAAAATCTTGCTCGGGAACTGATCACTTTCGGTTATTTTAAATCTTTAAATTAGAGATTTGGCTAAAAACGCACTCGATCGAATTTGACCATTGTTTAGAGCCCAATCTTGATGTCGAAATTCTCGAAGTTCCGGGACGAAATAAACTGGACGGTGTCGATATTGTTGTGGCCGGCCCCGAAATTGACAAGATTAGTGGAAAAGTGAAATTTTGACCGGGTACAAATTTGGACTAATAGACCTCCCTCGAAATAATTTGACTTAATTGATTTGGCCTTTATCCCTTATTATAATCGAGGTTTAATTTGGACATATAAATCGTTTTTGATTTTGAATGTGGGCCGTTGGATCGCAACAATTATTTGATTGAGCATTTATTTCTTTCTCTTTTTCTCTCTTTTCTCTCTCTCTCTCTCTGCTCTCTCTTCTGGCCGCGCGCACTTTCCCCATGCGGACGTCCCCTCAGCCCACTCCCATGCAGATCTACTTCCTGACATACTCTTTCTCCTCTCTCTTTCTTTTCTCTTCTTCTTCTTCTTCTTCCGCCCCCGACTGTGACTGCTTCTACTTGCTCGCTCGCCCGACCGCTACTTACCCCAGCCACTACTCGCGGGACCGTCCGCCTGGCGCCGCCGCCCCGCCAACCGCCACGCCACCGTTGGCCACGCCATTGCCGTCGTGACCCCCTCTCCCTTCCTATCCCTTGTTCTCTTCGTCCCGACTCCTCCCTTGTTCTGCCTCGCCCGCGAACGCCCCATGCCGCCGTTCCTGCCGCCATCGCCCCCACTGGCTCGCCACCACCATCCTAGCTCCCCCCCAAGCCGCCGTTGCCCCTGCTGCTTTGACGTCGACGCGTCTACCTTCCCCTGTTCTGGCTGAGCCTCCGCCGCCCCAGCTTGCTGGCTGCATGCTCGCCCATCTTTCCGTCGGCGTCGTCATCGGCTGCTCGTCCCAAACCGGAGCTGTCGCCATCGCCCCTCCTCTTCCTTTTCTTCCCCTGTTCGCGTGGCCTCTGGTCGCGTCGGAGCTGAGGCTGACTAGATCCGCCGCTCACCGTCCGTCCAACCTCCGACGCCACTGTTGCCTTGCCATCCGCCCCAGCAACTCGCCATCGCGCCATCGCCGCCCCTGCCCCTGCCACTGTTCCACGGAGTACCTCAATTGCTGCCATTTTTGCCTTTCGCTCGCCCTCTTTGGCCCACCCATCGCCCCCATTCCCGTCACCATCGCTGTCCATTTGCCGCCGTCGCTACCTAGACGTCACCGGAGCTACTGCTATTCCGGCAAGGTCCCTGGCTCTCGCCGGTGCCGCTGCTTCTCACCACCATGAACCCAATCGCTCGCCCTTGCTGCCGCTGAGTCGCCGCCACCGCTGTCCCGACAATCCTCCCCATGGCCCAGCCCCGTTTTCTTGCTCAAGTGGAGGTAAGCAACTTCCTAATCTCGACTTAGGATGATGGGTAATGCTAGACTTGTTTAGGGGTTCGTGTGTTTGTGTGTGGGCTGAATATAGTGAATATAGTGGCTGTCATGGGCTGTTCGGCGTGTTTAGCGCGATTGGGTGGCTGAGTTATGGGCTGGTTCGGGGCGAGTGGGGGCCGAAGTATGGGCTGAATCGCAATGGTTTATGGCTGAATTTTGTGGTGGGATTAGAGGTCGTTAGTGCTGGAACTTATGCCGAGATCGTCAATCGTTCATGCGTGATTTAATGGTTGTTTGATGGCAGTCCATGTTGATGATTCGTGATGGGGATAATGCGCCCATTGTGAGTTGAGGCTTAGTGTGATTGTATGAAGGGCCATTGAGACGAGAATATTAATTTAGTGTGTGATTGTTCCGTGCAGTCCAAATGCTTGAATTGTGTTCATATGTGGTGAATTAATGATTGGTTGTGATCGCTCTATAGTGATCGTAGGTGTTTGTTGAAATGCAACGTGAATTGGTAGAACTGTGGCCTTTTTGGCTTGAGCATGGCAAATTGTGTTGTGGTCGCTTGGAATGGTTGTGTGATATTTGATTCCGTGAAAGATGTGAAATTGATTGAATTAAGTGGCGTGTGTGTTTCCTTGAAAAGCCCGGATTGATCGGAGGGCTACCAACCTGAGGCGTGGTTACGCGACTGTGGCGAGAAATGCAAGAAAAGACCTGAGGCGTGTTTACGCGAGTCATTGGAAAGAAAGTTGGACCTGAGGCGTGTTTATGCGAGCAGTGAGAATGAGCCTGTGGTGTGTTTACGCGGGCTGTGACATTAGACTTGAGGCGTGTTTACGCGAGTCATGTGAGAATGAGCCTAAGGCGTGTTTATGCAGGCTGTGAGAACGGGCTTGAGGCATGTTGATGCGAGCAGTGAGAAAGGACCTGAGGGGTGTTGACCCGGGTTGTGAGAAAGTTAGATGGATGCACATGTGAAATGTGTTTGGGTTGAATTGGGTGAACGCATGTGTGTATGGCGCTTGAATGATTGTGATATGTGCTTGAGGCTATTTTTGCGTTATAGTGACATGATTAATGTGCAGAGTTGACGTGGGAATTGAGGCAAGGTAAGTGCGTTACATGATTTCTAATATGTCATTAGTTAGGTTGCATGTTGATACTCGTCTGGGTACGCATTGGCCTATGTGGGGTCTAGGGGTTTGCTTATTGAGATTTATCTCATTCCCGTTGCTAAACAATTTTAGGTTTTAAGTGACAAATAGTCGTCACGTGTGGTTCGGAGGTCGGGGATGGCATTGGACATTGATGCTTCACCCCTGTTTGGATGCCCCTTGTTAATAGTGAAGTTAGGTTGCCCAACTACCGCCCCCTTTTTATGATCGTGGTTTGAAGTTAGTAGCCAAGGGTTGATGTTGTGTATAGTGAATGCTGTAGGTAATTGCCAAGTTTGTTGTCATGCGTATATTGATTTGTGCGAATGTTATCCTTTGGTCATTGTGTATTGTCTGGGTTATTTCTATTTCGCTTCCGCTTGTCTTTATTGTTGGTTGTTTTCTTTGGGTCGGCGACGCGTCTTGGAACGTCGCGTTCATTACGGCCATCGAAGGGATGTCGCGAGCCCATTGGGGTTCAAGGCGTGACAATATTAATATGGAAGCTAAATATGATTTTGCAATTAAATTAAGGTGAAATCGCCAAAGAAATAAATAAGGAACAATAAAGGACACTAATGATTCACAATGAGATAATAGTAAATAATCCACTATAATTAGAAAATTAGAGTTATAATCGTTCACTCACATGCTTGAATGTTTCCTACATTTATATTAAATCCAAGTCTATAGTACTTACAAATAAACAACTCAATATGAATGTGAAAATCACAGCACAAACTCACCACATATTCAAGCCCAAATCAAAATTCTTCGCGCGATTCACTTGAGAACGTCCGTACGTTCGTTTTTTTATTCGTGTGGCGGCTCCTTTGTGATGCTTCTCGTCAATTCAGAAAAGGAGGGACCACAAAGTCTTCTGTTTCTTTTATACGGCTTCGGTTGGAGAGAGGAGCAAAACCCAAACCGTTGCTTTTGTTTCATTTCCAGACAAAAAACTTCTCTATCCCATGAATATATATATATATATATATATATATATATATATATATAATATGCCCCTTATTTTGTCCTGTAGTGACAATGAGCTTTTCACCCCTGTTTTTTTTAATTTTCTTCTCTGTGTGGATATAGTTGTGAGCCCACCAAACAAGTCCAGAAAATTACTGCATCAAACTAATCCAAATTCAAATAGAAAAGTGCACATCGACGCTAACTCGAGACATAATTCAAGTTTATACTTGGATTGCTCTAAACCAAGATGGGATGGTTCTTTTCAAGCATGATTCGGACATTGTGGCTTGGACTTCCAAGCTAGTTCTTCCTACAAATGTTCACATGCAAATTTTACCTATTATTTTTCTTTTCGTTCTCATTCCAACATGTTCTGCTCATTTTCTGAATTTTGAATGTTTCTAATCTTGAATAAGAATTTGATAGACTATTCTTTCTTTGTTACCCTGACAAGTCCAACTATGTCGGCAGAACTTTATGGTTAGTAAGTTTTGGATCTGAATTTTAAATATTATTTTGAGTTCAACGAGGTTTTAAAAATTTCGGCCAGTTAAAAATGTCATGAAAAATACTAGAATATACGTCGTCTTTCGTCAAGCAAGCATTTATCTTCCATCATATTATATAATATAAAAATCTAAAGAATATATTGAAAGATTAATCGCACTAGTTTTTTACAGCATTGCTAATTAATGTATTTTATGCCATCGGGAACACAACAATCATGTTCATGTAGTTGAGACATCGATCGATTATGTGAAGTCAGAAAAATTTTCTAGTTAGCAGAAATAAATTTGCACAAGACAGCTATATAATTTGTACAGAAAAAGTTCCTATTTGGTGGTATCGATCGATTATGTGAAGTCGAAAGTAAATTTGGAACTTTAGTATATACTGACCTCACATAATTGATCAATTATGTGAACTCCTGACACAATATGTGGATCTATGTCGATTGATTATTTGAAATTAGAAGTAAATGTGGCCAATCCCCTGACTATACATTTGGGAAGGAAACAAATAGTTGAAATATTAAGAGAAACGAAACTTATGCCAGTTAGAAATTTCAACAAGAAAATTCTTATTTTAGTGCTAAAGATATTACGCGAATTCAAATTCTATCATAAACCTTTTAATTATTCTAATTTAGTCATAAACCTTCATGTAAAATTCTAATCTAGTCCTCTTGGTGAAGACTCGCCTGAAATTTGTTGATCTAACGATCTAGTCATTGCCAACTGTCATATGTTTCATAGCCGGTGATTTGACGTGGACAAATTTAAT
The DNA here is from genome assembly GCA_031216285.1 of Syzygium syzygioides. Taxonomy (NCBI): domain Eukaryota; kingdom Viridiplantae; phylum Streptophyta; class Magnoliopsida; order Myrtales; family Myrtaceae; genus Syzygium; species Syzygium syzygioides. Next base: position 13,378,414 of record CM062248.1, read on the forward strand.
CGAAATGACACCGTTTTGCATAATTTCCTATTTTCACTTTCTTTTTTTTTCTGTCCTTTTAGATATCGGTCATCCTCTTCATGTGCAAGCACACCCGATTCCACCGCTTTAGCTTCGCTTGTGAAGCTCATTGGTTGTAAGTCTGGCAAGCTAGCTTTGGGGAGCATGTCCACTTCTACGTTCACTACGAGTGGTTGAGCAAGCTGAGATGAGAAGCCTTGGAGCCTTGACTAGTACGCAGAGATCTAGACCCATGGCCATCAAGTTCGCTGAGATCTCAACAGCCACAAGCTCAACTGCTATGGAGGCAGAGTGGCTAAAAGAAGTTATTTGTGAACTATATGTCATACTTTGAACCCCACGGCACGCAACATCCCTATCTTGGTTGTTAAACTGCGACGTCCGAGGAAACGTCACCGATCCACACCCAACAGAGATCAAGCACAAGCGGAAGTAATAAATAAATAAATAAAACCCAGACAACTACAAGTATGAGCTAAGGATAGCCATGCACCACTCCAGAAAATGATTATACATTTATATTACTATTAAAAACTATTTGTACAATATTTACAAGTACGGTAAAAGATACAAATGGTCAGTAGCCACCTGATCAAAAAGGGATAAGTGATTAGGGAGGTCAGGCTAAAACTCAGGGAGAGGACTACAGTCCAAAAAATAGTGGTCCTCACTACTGGCTAAGGACACTGGACAACCTTATGGCTCCCAGTCAGGATCGGACGACTCAGTGGGATCATTTGACAACTCCTCGGAGGCATCCTCATTAGACCCTGACTCCACTGAATCCATGGCCTGGGCTTGCTCATCCTCGGAGTCCGGCTCCAACTCTGGGTCAAGGTAAAGCTCGAACCCCTCCTCGTCTGATCCTACTTTGCAACCTCTCTGTCCTCCTCTACGTCCTGCTCCATGGCCTCGGGTTCGTCATTCTCCTCCTCATCCATCGGCTCGGGGTCTTCTGCTAGTACATCGGGCTCCTCATCCATCTCTTCGTCCTGCCTTATCTACTCGAGTGTAGTCTCTGGATCGATCACCTCATCATCCGCTATAATTGAATGTAACAGCCCAACACTATCGACCGGGATATCAAAGGTCCTGAGGGGCTCTCCTTCATTTCCATCGGCATCCCGGTGGCGCCATGCCACATACTCCTACTTTTGGTAAAAATACTCGCCTATATTCACAATCAGTTCTAATCAGTACCTCACAAAAGCCTCCCCATTTCCAAAGGGGTAGGTACTAGTATACTGCCGGATTTGCAAAGGGAACCCAAAAAGAGTCGATGGTCTCTCCATTCTCACAGCCGGGGTCTGAAAAGTTTCGGTTTACACAACCGTGAGACGAATCTCAGTGAATTCAACCCCTAAACCTAGGCTAGGCTAACATGTAATCTCCTGATCGGAAACAAATAATTAAAGCCATAATGCAACAACAATCAAACAATTCTCTGACCCTATAGGTTAAACAGCTCAATATATAATAATCACAGCACATACGTGACATACATAGTCACACGTACACCAAACACATGCTCAGGCACTGAGTCTCACACACTCGCATGCTAGTCCATGCATGTTCATGCATGCAAATGTCATCAACATGTCATGCGCATATTTCTCGGCCTATTGGCCCCCACTGGCACACCGGCAATTGCCCAATTTATTAACATTTATTATGACTCGAGTCAACAATAATCACGGCCCGGTGCATCTAGTCTGCTTCAAAGTGCATGAGGCGCAACACCGATGTAGCCTAGTGTCTCTAGCCTGCTTCAAAGTGTATGAGGCACAACACTAATCTCCTTACGAACCAGAGCCTGCTTTAAAGTGCATGAGGATGGTCGTCTTCCAAACGTACTGGGCATTGTCTTGCTTCAAAGTGCATGAGGACGGTATTGATCCGAAAGTCACAACCCAAAGGTCCTTAGGTGATTACACAACCAATTATTATCTGAACCCCATGTAACACGCTTCGGGGTATTTTAGGTGATCACATGCTCATGGCAGGCACGCATTTTCGCACAATTTCATCACATGCCTCACTCTTGGCATACACAATGCGTGTCCATGTTATGCAATGCAATGCACCACGAGCACCAATATAATTCAAACACTCAATGTCACAACACGTGCTTGATTGGCCCAATTGATACCGTGTGGTCTAACGTGCGATTCACAAATCAATAATTAATTGCAAGTCAAACAATGTCCAATCGCACTCCACAAAAATCAGCCACACAACATGCAACATGGTAGTATGCAATCAATCACAATTAAGCACGAATTACATACAATCAATCAACCCAGACATACCCGACAATTTCACCAATAGGCTCCTAATCTGGCCATTTAGTCCAATTATTCTCCCCAATAAATTCTCATTGATCCATTACATTTTCCTGATAATAATTTCTACCAATCGGTCCTCAATCTAATCTGAAATATACACCGATACTACCTAAGCCAGTCCAAAATGCATTGATAATACCTAAACCAGTCTAGAAAAATGCACTATCAGTCCTAATCCGGGTTTAGGAATTTTACTCACTTAATCTTGGACCACGACGACGAAGAACGGCGGCCAATCACTGGTGAACAATGGAACCAACGGCGGCGTTCCCGGCGACAGCATATGGACGGCAGTCGGCGGTGTACGGATGGCGACGGTACGGACCTGTACGGTCACACACCTGTACGGACACTGTACGGATTGGGGGAAAAAATGGTGGCCGGCGAGGTGGCAGTGGCCGGCGCGACCGCCGTACCGACGGCGGACCGTACGGATGCTATAGTACTGACCGTACAGACACTGTACAGATAGGTACGGTCACGCATCATACAGTATGGCTAGACAGCTGGGTGGCAACGGAACGACGATCCGAGCTTCGGCGTGGCGGCAACGAGGCTCTGATGAGGCGACGGTAATGCCCGAGAGAGAAAAAGGGAGAGAAAGAGAGAGAGAGAGAGAGAGAGAGAGAGAGAGAGAGAGAGAGAGAGGTCAGACAGAGGCAAGGCTAAGGCTGGAGATTGAGGTGGTCGATGGTGGGACACGGTGGCCAGCGGCAGCGCTCCAGTGGCCGGCGGCTTGCTCCAGCTAAGCTTGCCGAGAGAGAAAAATGAGAGAGAGTGTGATCTACGGGAGAGAGAGAGGCTGTTCTGGCCAGATAAAGGTGAGAGGAGAGAGAGAGAGAGAGAGAGAGAGTCTTATCTTGGTCAAATATTAGGGGCTAGGGGTGCCAAGTGTCAAAGATCTAGCAAAAATGATCATTTTACCCCTCATCCAAGGGCCACCATTAAATCTTATCTAATAATTCAAGGGCATTTTGGTTCTTTACTGCAATAATTAAGATAAGTCCAAATTTAATTAACTTCCTTAATTATCCTCCAAAATTCGAAATCAAAAATAGCCTAGGGGCAAAACCGTCATTTTTCCGGTCCCGGGTCGAAGTTCCATTTTTTGTCCGTACCAACCCTCCATGTTCATAGCCAACATAATGTGCCGTCGGAATCGTGAAAATAGCTTCTTAAGCCCTTGAAATTCGACTGCCAAGTTCTTGAAATAAAATAATATTATTTTTCACTTTCGAGCCGAAATTCCAATTTTTGATCGAAACCACTCTAAATGTGTGTGGCCACCCGAAAATGACATTGGTTTTGAAAAATAACCTCATTTGACCTCGAAAAGCGACACTGGTGTCCCGAGGGGCAAAATCGTAATTTTTTCATCCCCTGGCCGAAATTCCAATTTTTACTCGTACTGACTCCAAATGTGTGTGGCCAGCATAATATGATGTCAAATTCCCAAAAATAGCCTCTTAAGCCTTCGAAAATCGATATCGAAATTCAGGCTTAATTTCGTGAACAAAACTCGCTAAACTTTCAATTTCAGGGTCTCTCACTAACGGGAGGCTATTTAGAGGTTACGCGTATCGACCTAGGGTTATCCATATCATATGGTCTCGATCATTGAGAGAATGAGAAATTATCACTAGTTCCAAAGGTCACGATCATTTGGTTCAAGTTTAAGACTGGTTGACCACGTGTATTTTCGATCTTGCAGAATCACTTGCGTTTCTACTATACATTGTAGGTCTTGGCCAAACCCAATCCATTACATTTTCCTAAGATCGGCCCACGTTGGACCAAAATATTCCCTCAGTCTCTCGTGATCGGTGTCCGTTTTACAATAGGGTCCCCAGTCTACGTACCGTTTTCTAGTTAGCCATACCCCATTAGTTAGTATTCCAAGAGTGATCAGCTTTGGGCGAGACTTACTAAAATGAAATGCGAAATAATATCAGTTTTATTGATCTCGAAATTACATCGAAATTCGGGCTATTACACTATATGTTTGGATGAAGAAGATATTTGCTTGTCATAAAAATTCCTTCACAGAAGTAATGCCAACAGTTCCTATGCTCTAGTATAAAGGGAAATAACATAAATGGTGCCTAAATCTTGACTAAATGTGCAATATGATCTCTGAATAATTAATTTGTTTGATGTGGTCCTTGAATTTTAGCCTAATGTGCAATACGATCTCTCAACTTTTAAATTGTTCAATGTGATCCATAGACTTTTTGTACATATTCAATTTAGTTCTTGGATTATATAAAAATGTTCAGTGTTGTCTCTGAACATGACTTTATGGAATGACATCATTGAACATTTTCTTATAGTTCATAGACCACATGAATAAATTATAATTTCATGGACCATATTGCACATTAGGGTAAAGTTTAGGGATCACATTAAACAAATTAATAGTTCAGAAATCACATTGCACGTTGAACCAAAATTCAAGGATCATTTGTTTCATTATCCCCTAGTATAATACAAGTGGCATCGTGTCACATCCCAAAACCTACCACGATGAGGGGTGACACAGCCGTCCTTCCACCCAAAGGACACAGCGTCACACCCCAAGGAATCTGACTCCCAAAAGTTCTTATGACATTGCTCTCGCTCGATTAGCTACTAACCAAAGAACCTAAAAAAATTAGGGAAAGAGAGGGATGAGTAACCACAGCTCAGTAAGCATTGCATATCTCTTCTAAGTAGATTGAGTAACCACTATGCATGAACACATAAAGCTATACCAGAATTTCATAAGTCAAACTCAAGATAGTTAATACATATCAAGTCACATAAGAGTTGTTTCAATTCAACATAACTTTATACAAATAAGAAAATACTCATTTAAATCAATAATATGAAAACAGAAACTAATGGTCCATTCCATTGGCCAATCTCATTGACAAACGCATACCAATGGTCCATTCTATTTGCCAATCTCAAATCACACATCAATGATCCATTCCATTGATGAATCTCATCATAAAAAGGCCTTGTTCAGGGTAGATGCGCAGCCGCATTGCCACCCCTCAACCCGACCCGATATTATCCTTTTTGAGCCGCAGCCGCATTGCCATCGCTCTCAAGGATTTACCTTGGCGCAATAGAAAATACATTGATAGTCTATCCATCGACCAATCTTTTGCTCAATATAAAACCATGATCATACATCTTGCCTCGTGATAAGGCGACCAAGATTCCCCCTTGACAAGGTCTCCACCTACTATAAGTCGGTGGCTCGACCTACAAGGATATCCTAGACTAGTATATGCATACCCACAAGCCCCTCAATGGGCTCATAGTGATATTAAGCACTAACACACATCCTCCAATAATCCACAATACCAAATTCATAATAAGTCTCATAATCCATAATCAATATCATCAACTGATTTCACAAAACAAAACACATAATCTTTCTCAACTTCGCTCATCAAACTGAACGCATTTTACAAGACATTTCTCACATCATTTCAAAATTCTTCATAAATCAATATGTGCACAACGTTGTTCATAAAATGTTTCTCAAATCATTTAGAACTAATTTCATAAACTAGTTCGCAAAATAATACATATATATCTGTTCGCATATATTTCTCAAAACCATTCTCAAATTTCTCAAATCGTTCTCAAATATCAAAAGGGTAGTAATTGCCCGATCCAAAATTTTATGCAATAAACATGCTTTAGTAACTCGTACGATACTCAAATTCTATTCACTTTTAAAACATGAGTTTATAAATTGATAAAAAAGATGGCACCACTCACCTTAGAATGTCCCATAACCAAATAATGTGGCTAAACTCACCGACGATCTCGTAATCCTATCAATTAAATGAGAATTGACGTTAACACCAAGTAAAACACAATTTTCACTAACGACTTGACTAAATCAAGCTTAGAGCTAACCAAAACAACTCAAACGCACTCACAAATTATTCATCCAAAGTGATTATCCAAACCGTCCGCAACGCGAAACTTGAATACTAAACTTGGTCGCGCCATAACTTTCTCCATTGAACTTCGATCCTAGCAAACTTATAGTCAAAAGAAAGCCCATTTTGATTATTACAAAAGACCTAGCTTGGCCGTCCCAAAATCGAGCCAAAAATAGACGAAAATCGGCCTAAAAATTGTTGGTCGCGCACTGTTCACCTTGTGCGGCCAACTTCAAAAATTCATATTAGGCAAACCATAAGTCCAAATCAAGATTCGTAAAATCCTACGGCTCCACGACACCCTAAATTATTAATTTTATATATATACGCAGCTCAACGATTTAAAAATCGGACTCCGCGGCTCGAATTTCTCAAAATTTCGAATTTAAACCGTAAATCGGAAAACTTCTCCAATCGGACGAATGAGGGGTGCGAGTGCTTACCGATCATTGTAATATGAAGTCGGATCGGTTAGGTGAGGTTTGGGCAACACAAAATCCTCCTCTCTTCTTCTTCTTCTTCTTCCTTCTCTCTTCCTCTCTTTCTTTCTTTTCCTTTCTCCCTTTCTCAGCCGAGCATGCTCTCAGCTTAGATGAGCTGAAGCTCCTACTATAGCTGCTTTTGACTTTTTGACTTTTTGACCCCTTTTTTTTGTTGGTCCAAATATCACACATCATATGGGCTTGAAGAGAGATCTCTAGTAAGAGTAGCAAAAAATCAACAATGCAGAATAAAGCCACAAGAGAAGGTAGAAGTCAAGCAATGAAAGTAAAACAATTGATCCCCGTCACATGTGAACATCTATGCCAAATACAAAAACACATTAGAAAGATACAAAAGCACATACATAGTTCCACAATAACACTATGACCCAAAAACCGAGGCTCGCTGAAATTTGGAGGAGTGACTGAGATCGAAGTTTGGAGGAGTGGCCAAGTGGCCGAGTGTGCCGATATCAAGAGGATTGTGGCCGAGATAGCTGAAATCTTGATTCTTGGCCATGGCCTTCGAAATCTCGAAAATTTTGACTGACATGAGCTCAACGAGAATGGAGGAAGAGTGTTGAACTCTTGGAGGATGAGTAGAGAGAAAGGGCTTTGCACATTCAATCGTAAAAAGGAAGAAGTAGGAGCTAGACCTTGCTGAAGGAGGAGGAGAAAAGAAGGGAACAAAAGAACAAAGAAAAGAAACAAAAAAAGGAAAAAAAAAGAGATGACATTGAATTTGGGGCAAAAAAATGTTGTTGCGATTGAGTTTGTTCACGTCAAATGGCTGGCAATAATTGGACCACTTCATCAACAATTTCAGGTGAGTTTTTAGTGGGAGGGATATATCGAAATTTTACTAAAAGGTTTAGGACTACATTGGAACAATTAAAAACTTTAAAAATTTAAGTAGCAATTTTCCCTAATGGTAATGATTGTATCCCAACCTTTATGATTAAAGATCCCATGGCTAATAAGAAAGCATAATAGTTTTAGAACTAAAATAGCAATTTCCCATGGTATCAACATGATTTTATCCTAACCAATGTCATTGCACATCCCATTATAAGTAATAAGTTGTTTGTTGACACTGTAACACCAAAGTATATTTGTTGAAAATATGTCTCAAGTTTGAGCCTAAAAAGAAAGTTTCATAATTCAAGTAGGTTTCCTATTTTGAATAGGTTTCCTAATTAAATGATTTCCTAGTTGAAAAATGTTTCCTAATTGGAGAAGGTTTCCTAAAGGGAGGTTTCCTATTTTGGATATGCTTTTGTCTATAAATAAGAGGTGTGACTTGTTATGAAGATCATCATTTGTTGGGAATACACAACAGAAGTCCGATATCTTCATTTGGGGAGATCACCAAGAGGGAGCTTAAGTCCGAGCTTGTCAATATATTCAGTTGGACACACCTTCACTTAAAAGCTTAAACTAATGAGTTATGGGCCAACTAGGATATATAAACTCCTCAACACCACATTAATTATCTGATATGAGATTTCTCTAACATAACTTACACATGTACCTCAAAGTCTCCCTCTCACGTGTGAGATCAAAGAGGAGCTCCTACTAGTAAATTATACTCTGAAGATATCCGAGTGTTTGTAATGATTAAATCTTGTGGTAGGATTTGTATACAATTCATTCGTAAAATTAAGAGATTATTTCGTGAGGAATTGTGGGCCAAATACTGCGTGAGTTTTTGGGTGTAATTATGGCTTGGAAAATACGGAGAGTGTTTGAGTAACTGGAGTGTGGTTGTAATTTATGTTGTATCGCTTGTTTTATAATGGAATTTCGTGCTACTCTCCCCATGGATGTAGGTTATTACGACCAAAACATATAAATCAGGTATCCGATTTATTTTGTTTGTTTTATCTATTTTACTATTCGATCGCTTGATTTCTGCAACGAATGGTATCAAAGCCGATGGTTGATTGGTGGCCCCCAATCTGTTCCGGTGTTTGGTGAATATCTCAAGAAAGAACTATCACGATCGACGCTTGTTTTGGGTGAAAATCGCCATCACGGTTGGTCTGGCAAGAAGTGACCATGGACAATTGGCTTGGTGACGTTAGATAGAGACCATGGGAGATACAATCCCAAGTTAGTAGTTGATGATGGTTGTTGTACATAATTACAGGTGCATTGCAATGACTTGAAGATTCAAGTTGAGAAAAGCTGATGCAGAAGAATACCTAAATTAAGAGGGAGCAAACCTAACACTGAGCATATATGTGAGAGGGAGATTATTAAGATACACGTGTAAGTTATGCTAGAGAAGTCCCATATTAGATAATTGATATAGTGTTGAGCAGTTAATATATCCTAGTTGGCCTATAACTCATTAACTTAAACTTTTTAGTGAAAATGGGTGAAACTAGATATGTTGACGGGCTTGGATTTGAGCTCCCTCTTGGTTATCTCCCCAAGTGAAGGTATCGGGCTTCTGCTGTGCATTCCCAATAATATTGAACTCCCTCCTATGGTGTATTGGGTTGATGCTAACTGCACATTAAGTGAGGATTGAGTTAATCTGTTAGGAATTTCATATGCTTTATGGATGGCGTACTTATTTTCAATGTAGACTTAATGGAAGTACTTATATGTGTGTGGAGTAGGGCCATTGCTATGAGATTCATGGTTGCTATACAACACTCATGAATAACCAGGCGCACACAGCCTGTTAACGCAAACCTCGCGTCGAATATGATTAGTGACAACTCTAGCTTACAACAAAAATCCTTGGACCATGAAAGTTATAAGCTTCACCATTGGTTCTATAAGTTATTCTCATTTGTCTAAGTCTAGTTCATAGTCCGAAAGATACTAGATTCAATGCATCACCCTATAGTGTGAAACCAGCATTTATTCCTTCTTTACTTGGATAAACCATTTTATAAGATCCTTACAAAAAAAAAAAACCTTTTTAAAAGATGTCAACGATCATTATAAAAAAAGTATCTCAAAAACCTTGATTACTTTTTTTTTTTGTCGCATGTTACTTGAGAAGTTGTCTATTATTCACTTCATTAATAGCTTCGGTTTACTAACTTAGTAACAACATGAGCTTGCTCGCATGAACTTGTGTCAAGCCAAATGTAAAAATTCGTGGGACCTGTCCAAGGTTCCTTTTAACCAATTTTTTTACTTTTGTCTCGAGACCATATTCAAAAAGCCTATTTAGGAGTAAACCTTTAATTTTCGTGTTTTGGCCATATGTCAAACTTGCTATTGTGATATTTAATCTGCTACCATTTCTTCAATTATGCTAGCCATTTCAAATTTTTTACTTGTGACTTTTGTGTTTTGACCATTAGTCAAACTTACTATTGTTATATTTAATCTGCTACCGTTTCGTCTTTAATTAAGCTAGCCATTTTCACATTATTTGTTCCAGTTGTTAAAACATTTAATCTGCTAACCATTTCTTATTTAATCTTGCTAGGCATTTTCACATTAACTCTCCAAGCTGTTACCTAATATTTCCAACTTTATCACCTTATTTATCCTGTAAATATTAACCCATTCTTAATCATTCTAGACACTATAAATAAACGAAACCTCCTCCTCCTCCTCCTCCTCCTCTCGCTCTCTCTCTCTCTCTCCCTCTACTTGTTTCTACTATATCCTTATAGTGCAGTGCAAGCATGGCTTAGATGTTCGTGATTTTTCTATCTATCATTGATGGTTCTCAGAATTTTCACAATTTTATCTAAAAGTAGGCCAATCTATGTTTTGTGAATTCAACATTTGAAAATATCTATTTATTTTCCGTTTATACTCTAGAAGCACGGCAGTGGAGACCTTGACTATCTGTAGGCCTGTGGAACACTCTGTATGTCCATGAACCTGTTAAGTCTAGACCCATGCGGATGCCCCAAACTAGAACATTAGCCCACAGTTGACGAAATTTAAATAGGTTATCTCCGGTTTCTAAACTAGAATTCCTCTGACCCCTTCCAACTATGTGAACCCTGAGGGTTGGCCACCATAAAATTTAAGGGAGATCATTGATTCATTGAATTTAAATCAATCACTGCTAATGATAGAAAAACTAATTTTTGATCTAATCTAGTAGTTATCGCTCTTGCTTTCATAATCGGTGTCACAATTTTATTCTTGGTATTTCTCTAAGAGGTCATCATCACATGGTTATAGCACTGTCCAGTGTCCACGCAGTCTCACACCATTAAAGTTATTTCATGCAAACAGACCAACAAAGTCTCCAAGTCTTCACAATAACTAGTGTATAATTGTTAATTTACGCAAGTTGTATTCCGTTTAGGTAGAAAAATAATACTTCTCCGAATCCAAATACATCCACATGGTTTGGAATCACATAAATAGTACTGTTAGTTTGATATAGAATTTAAAAAATATTAAGATCATTGGTTACATAAGGTAGGGGGCACCTGATTTTCGAGATAAGGAGGACACAATAGATATTTAATGGATTTTGGATGACACGGATTTGTATAGTGGATGCTTCTTTCTGGTTGTTTGTGTCCCACACTCATCCGGATAAGGCTAGCCTATTTAGAGCCTTCAATTGATGCACACGACACAAGAAAATATCTGCAAAAGCTAACGAGTTTCTAGGTAACAAATGATGTGTGCATGGGTGAGTGATTCCTAAAATGGGGTTTTCAGTGTGAAGTGTACGGATGGGTGTGTGTTTACAAGATAGTTACCAAAGGGTAATAAGATAACCAAGGATAGATTACTATCAACACCAAGGTATAAAGGATGCGTCACTAACCGAGGATGAGGATCAGAATCGGTGAAGTTCACCACCGAGGCTTAAAGGACAAGCCACCCACCAAGGTTAAAGGACTTTGGGATAGGAAAAGCTCACCACCGGGGCCTAAAGAAAAACTACTAGCTGGGGATAAAGCGCTTGTTGGCTCACCATCGAGGAGTAATCCACTCTCCTAGGATAAAGAAGCCAAAATATGAGTTATCCACTCTCCAAAGATTATTGTTGACATAGAGCAAAATCTCACATATTCTCATTCAAAATCATCTGTATTACAACGAAGGACTCTCTTCTATTTATATAGGAACTAGGACATAGGAAATAACATAACATTAAAAAACATGGGAACTTCTCAACCATTTAAAGGCTTAGGAACTAGAAAGCATTAAATACCTAGGAACTAAGGACTTTGAGTCTTGAGACTCACAAAACAATTAAGACCTAGGAACTTAAAAATACATTGATGACACTTGGAGACTTGAAATCTTGAGCCTTGTAGCTTATCTTTCAAAATTCATGCTCTAGCCTTGACGAGAGGATAACTACCTCAATAAATTAGCATATGTCATAGGAACTTACTTAAAACAACCACCCATCGATATATTATTGATTTGTATAAAAATCAGCTACTAATCTTGTCGAAAAAATATCCAATATCTAAACGGTTAAAGAAGAATTGACAACTCCTTTAATTGATAGCTTGGTTGATAGTTTCCTCATTGACAACTTCATTCTTTGTCCCATCGAAGCAGATCATAACCAAAATCAGTTTTGGCTTGGATGATCATTAATCGAACCAGGCTCATCAATGGAACTGATTGGGAATGTTCCATAGTATAGGATGCTCCCGCATCAACAAATCTTCACCGACCGGGTTTGAGTGCACCAAAAAAGGAAATTTGTTGGGGAATATTGAGTGATTAGAAGAGATTCAAGTATTAAGGTCGAAGTTCAAAGCAAGAAATTGATTAAGTCATCGGCTCATGCCGCACCACTATCGAAAGCTAAACATTTCATGCATAGATGAGATTCAGCATCCAGGCTATGCCGGTTTCCTTTTCTACTACCGGGCCATTGGTGAAAACCATGAAGATGATACTTTCCAAAGGCTTTGCCTATTGGAGGGGTTGCTTTCGGAAATACAGTGATCTTCTACCCACTAGTCGGATGGTTCGTGGAGGAAAGGCTCTTTATCGACTGTAACGACCAAGGAGTAGAATTTGTGCATGCCAAAGTGAATGGCCAGCTCAATCAGCTCCTTGAGGGAGACTGGAACGAGGACTTGCTCGGCTATTTGTTTGAGTTCCCACTGGGACTAGCCAGCAATCCCTTAGTCGTGATTCAAGTGAACGTAGTTGAGTGCGGGGGACTTGTGATCAGCCTACGCTCTTGTCACAAGTTAGGCAAATGTGCACCATGGCGACATTCTTGAATTCATGGGCTATTGTGTGCCGGAGTGGAATCAACGAACTAGCCTAGCTGTATTTCGAGCTGTCCTCTTTATTTTCAGTGAAGGGGTCAGTAGTCACTTGTTGGCCTCTATTCTATGGTGGAGTAAATTTTACGATGAATCGGTTCATGTTAAGTGGTGCGGCCCTATCAAGACTAAAATTTAGTTGTAGCTAAACATGGGCGGATTTCGAGAGTGGAGGTCATGTGCACACTTTTCCGTTAGATGAACCATGGATTGAGCAAAACACGGCTGCCTAAAACCCTTTGTGGTTTGCCAGTCGATGAACTTGTGCAGGAGAGTAAATCTACCGATACCGACAAATGCATTAAGTAACTTCTATGCCATAGTCGTTGGCCAACACACAATGGATCAAAATGACTTAAATTTCAAGGCATTTGTGGAGGTGATCCACAACACCTTTGCGAGTGCCAAGACAAGGTACGCGGCGATAGCGAACGAAGAATCATGCATGAGGATGGTGAAGAATCCTATAAGAGAATCCAAGGAATGGGCTCACAGTGATGAAGAGAATGTGGTGGCCATTTCAAGCTGGTGTGGATTCAAATTTTGTGACATCAATTTTGCGTGGGGGAAGTCGGACTTGGTGAGTAACACGTGCATTCCTGTCCGAATGGTTTTTCTCATTGATAGTAAATCTGAGGGTGGAATCGACGCATGGATCATACTAAGCCCAAAGGAGAAAGTTCTTTTTGAGCAAGACCCCGACATTGTGACTTTCACTTCCTACACCGGGAGTTCATGAACCCACAATTTTGAAGTAATGAGATTGAGTGGGCTGCTGAACATCGAGTCCATCATGTGTCAATAAAGGTGGACAGTCCCACCAAGCTCTATGGTTCTTATCTATTTAGATGCAAGCATTGGGTGTGTGATTAGAAATTGCATTTGCTAGACAAGTAGTGGCTTGTGTAATATGGACACGATAGAATTAGTGAAATCTTCCAATCTTATATGGGATTCTCTTGTTGGAAAAGGAATGATTCCTCTAAACAAACTCGGAAAGCATTTTTTTTTATAATGAAGTTTTTCCTGAAACAAACATACCTTAAGGCATTTGTTTTACCAAAAAGTTTCTTGATAAATGAAATTATTTTTTAAGGAAAATGGTTAGTTTTTATTTGTTTTGTGTTTTAGGGAAAGTGATTCCTTCTTGCCACAAGGGAAAGTTGTTTTTCCCCAATTGAAACTTGTTATTTTCGGTCCATGGTTATAATTGGTGCTCTACTATCTACATCACAATGTTTGAAGAGTCTCGAACCTTGTCTATCTAATTTACATTTGAAGCTTTCCTTAAAACCCAATTAGTGAAAATGTATTTTATGAGATCTCTCGGACAAGCTTCTAATTATTTTATCCATTTGACATACATGGGCCTAGTTCGAAAAAAAAAAAAAGCACAAACTTTGGATCGAGCGACAATTCAGGCCCAAACTTTTTCTCGTCTCCTAAAAAAGGTATCAACTTTCAATTAAATCCCAAATCTGGCTCCCATTGACTTAGAACCATTAATTATCCAACTTGACTATTTCAACTCAGTAATAAATCCATACAGCTTGCTAATTGGATTTAAAGCACTATTCATTATCTTATTTTGTGAGCCACAGTTTAAAGAATAACTGTGATGTCCAATTTGAGCTACAATATTATATATATAACATACTTAAAGACATCAAGAGAGATATAAATGTGACTAATTGATTTAGGGTACTGCATATTACATCTACTTCGACTGGTAATGTCCAATTTGAGCTACTATATATCCTTAACAGATGTATGAAAACGAGCTCCCAAAGTATGTTGGTCACACAAATTGTTTGTTAATATGAATTTTGCAAAGAAGAGAGTTGCATTTGTCGCATCATGGATGAGCGAGAGATCATAGTTTATGGGCCACCCTTGTTGGGCAAATAATAAGCCCATATTCAACAAATGTAACTGCAAAAAGGTATTATTTGTGTGTCATTCCGAAATTCCACCAATTGGAATTTTTTGAATAACTGAGTTTTATGAAATGTGCTCGTAGTAAATTCTCGCTCAGAACTAATTATTTCTAGGAATGCTAACCTTTAGGGAAAGGCTAATAGGGGAATTAAATTCGCGCGACTAAAGAAAATTCGATCGTGAATGGATTTCGACCATTAAATCGTGGAAGTGATATTTTGACCTGCTGTTGGCCGATCCAAGGATAGTTAGGGGTCAGTTCGCCACTGTCCTAGTAGTGGATTGCGGGTGATTCCGTTGGACCACAAAATGACATGACGAATGATTCTGAAATTATACCGAACGATCGTACCCCTTGGATCAAGTGATTGATCTTCGTGATTTTAATGACAACCGAGGTCGTCACGCATTGAACGGACTTGCACGTGACTTGATTCAGTATCAGTCATGAGTCGATTCAGCGAATTTCCCAGCAGGCCGCCCGTTAGCTCGAGAAATGCTCGAGTTGCGTTTAATAGAATTTAATTATTGGATTTTTGCTCAAATTGGACACCGGAAAATTAGGAAGTCACGACGAAACGTTAGGATGACGTTGCACGTGACATGTGTGAATTTTTGGTGTGCTCAATTCCTTCGGAAAAATCTGATTTGGACAAGTAACGGAGGAAGTGACCAAAATACCCCTAGGATTTATTAAAGGGTATGTTTTAAGGGTAAAGGGCATTTTGATAATTTTTGCCCCAAAATTTTGATTGGACAATTTTACCCTTGGGTTTTTGGGAAATTACAAGTATCTCCTTGGATATTTTTGTGCAAGAATTGATCTTGGCCATCGGATCAAGATAAGATCGAATCGGGACCGTCGGATTAAAAATATTAGTAAAGGGCATTTTGGTCATTTCCGCCATTGGTCAAAGTAGACACTATTTGGTCCAAACTCATTTCTCTCTCCCCATTCTCCTCTCTTTTTCACTAAACAGCCCCCCCTTTCTCCGTGAAATCCCTCCCCCTCCACCGTGAGCTTCCCTTAGCTGTTCTTCTCCACGCTGGCGCCACCGCCTTACCGCCGCATGCCGGATCGCCCCTAAGCTGCCATCCACGCTGCCGTACGCCACCACCACCAGCCTCAAACCTCACAGTTTCTCCTTCTTTCTCTCTCTCTAAGTGGCCGTGAGCCCCATCAAGGAGCCGGACCGCCGCCGCAAGCCGATCGCCGTCACCGAGCTTCGCCGCCGTCGCCGCCGTTCCCGATTTAGTGCCGCCGCTCTCCGTTCTAGCCGCGATAGTCTAGAACGCGGGTAAGTCGCGCTCTAAACCCAATTTAGGATTTTGGGTATTGACAGGCCATTTTGGGTGAAATCGGGAATAGATTAGGTGCGGAATGGCATAATTTAGAAGTGGGATTAGGTGACAGGCCTTAGAATTGAAACCGAAAAATTTTTATTGGAAAATTCAGAATAATAGTGGGTTGTGAATTACTATTCACGAGCTGTGATTTACTGTTCACGGGGCTGTGATGATTTTTTCGGGACGCAAGTTGGATTTTTAGAACCGGCATTTAATGGCAAGAAAGTATCGTGAAGGATCGGAATTGATTCGACGCCATCTGGTTAGAGAAAATTTGTAATTTACTTGTTTTAGGCGTGTTTAGAATTATTCTGGATGGAGTTGATTTAATTGGGTGCTTAGTTGTGTAATTATATAATAGAATTATGCATGTTTGGTGCACGCGTGGGCCAGATTGGATTAATTGTTGACAGTGGCCATGTGAATTGCTGAGTGAGCGTGTTTTATGTGTGAAGTGATGCGTGCACGGGCCACGTGTGATGGGCCAGTTGTGTGCGGTAAATGCATGTAGAGCGTGTGCATGAGTAAAAAGGAATCGTGGTGTGACAAGTGATTGTGGGAAAGTATGTGAAAGGGGTGAAAGTGCGAGGTTGGGATTGGGTCGAGTACCATAAACTCGGGCAGTGATCACGTAATTCTATTGCATTTGACATGGGCTGAGGCTTGAAAAAGCAAGTATGAGATTCGGTCCGAGGCATGTTCAGCTCGGGTGAGATCGGGATTGGACCGAGGCATCATAAGCTCGGGTTTCGATCATGTAGGCCTGTCGCATTTGGTGCGAGCTGAGTGTTGAGTCGCAGTGTACCTAAGGCGTGTACGTTTACGCGGGACACTGGCGAGTGGTGTGGGAAGTGATAAGTGGTCGCAGTGTTTCTGAGGTGTGTACGTTTATGCGGGACACTGGCGAGTAGTGTGGGAAGTAATAAGTGGTTGTAGTATACTCGAGGCGTGTACGTTTATGCGAGTCACTGACAAGGAATGTGGCAAGTAATGATGAGAACGAAAGGGAGGCACGACGTGGGAATTTGCATATGCATGTGATTGTGTGTAATATGCCTGTTGTTTCTTGTTTTGGTGTGTGTGAATGTGTTCTATAATTGTTTGGAGGTACGTGATAGCCTAGGTTGGGTTTAGGGGTGTACTTGCTGAGATTTATTCTCATGGTTGTATAAACCAACAATTTTCAAAATGCCGACTTGAGTGATGAACCCTCTACCACTGCCACCAGTACGTTTTGGAGCACCAATGCATACGGAGTATGAGATAGCTGAGTTTCCGATGGGTGATGGGATGACCTGGATAAGATACACGACGACCGTGTTTGTAGAAGTGGGAAAGCTTGCATTGTATGAGAACCATTTTTGAGGTTGAACGTCAGGTCATCGACCCCTTTTTGATTTTGGTAATTTCAATTAAGTGTGCACTGGTAGTCAGAGGTTTGTTTTATTGTATATATGGTGGAACAAGTTGAACAAGAAATGAAAATGTATATTCTCCAAATTCTCCCCAGTTTAAGTTTGTTTGGGTGTTTTATGGTTTCCGTTTGCGCGATTAAATCTCTAATGTTTAGTTGAGGTCGACGATAACCTGGGACGTCGCAATTGTTTGACCGGAGGCGGGATGTCACGGGCTCGATGGGGGTTCGGGGCGTGACAATTTGTATTTTAGTGGGATGCAACTTCCAAAAGGGAAGTTAAGTTCTTTTGTTCATCAAGAAATAAGAAGTAAGAAAAAAGTGACATACACGAACACAAAGAAAAACAGAAAGGAAAAAAGTTCCTCTAACTCTCACTCTCAATCGTTCTCTTATGTGCTCGAAGAGCGGAAACCGGAACTCTCTCAAAGTTGCAAACATGCATTTAATATGTAGAAATCAAGCAACGTTCCGTTTCATGATATACCTTTCGACCAGTGATTCAAGTATTTCTAGAGACATTTTCTGCATTTTCTTGTGTATGGTATTTGGAATCCATGTTTCCAACAGGTTGGAATGAGATTGACTTCCATCTACTTTCCACTGTACTCAATGGGCACAACAAAATGCAAGCACAGGATTGTCCTAGACACTTCACAGTCATCACGAGAATGATAAAGAGCTATCCTCGCTCATATTGGCATGAATCTGAAGATATTGGACTTCTGCTCACCCAGATGTTTTTGACGTAATGAGAGGGAAGGGAACCAAACACAATGAGATTAAGAAAGTTGTCTGAACACGATGAGTTCTCTTGTAAAACATCTAAATTATGCTTGATTTGCTTCGAGAACTAATCATTCTGTTTGATCGCTCAACAAAGTGGGAAAATACCCTCTCAGCATCCCATCAAGATTGGATAAAATCAGGTTTCATCGGTGCAATGTCTAGTTGAAACTGTGAAAACTAGAAGAAACCGACGTTTTAGCATCATCCTAAACATAGGCCCAAAATGCCTCTGTGGTTATGATGCTAGAGGTCAACGTATTGTCTCAGCATAAACAGATCAGCATTTTCCTGGAGGAGATTATCTTCCAAAAAAGTTCATCGAGTTGCGGCGAGTACCCAATATTTTCAGCTCAATGAAGTGGCCATTTCTGGTGAAAATCTAGACAGGCAAAATTGCTTGCTGATGCTGACCAACCATCATGATTTGGTATAGCACTACAAACTCAACAGTGTTTAGTCAGACATTATTAAGTTCTCACTTCCATTTATTATGTCCAGAAGATACATCACAGAAAGGTTCAGCTTACATACATCAGTGCTGTATGGTTCTTGCACCTTTCACCACATAATATTAAACGTTCCATAAGGTTGCTCTCCAAAGAGTCCAAACAGTCTAGAAGCAGAACACAATCACACATCCCTTTTTTAACATAATGCAGCATAACAGTAGGCTGCACAAAATCATGTCTTTATCTGATTCAGGGTCGATTTCCCATCAATTACTTTGCTCTGTTTAAATTCCAGGTAGTCCATGTATTTCATCGAGATGTATGTGGCTTGGTTGTGCTCGCCATCTACCAGCTGCTTTGCTGGCACGACGACAGTGTCAGGCGACGGTCCAGTAGAAAAGGGGATCGATAGCCTTGCAGCCTTGTTGTTCACGATAGCTTGATGCAGAACGCTCTTGTATTTCCCATTGCTCATAATTAGCACAATTATAAAGTGTTGAGAAAAAAAAATTAGTTGCAATAAGCTTGATCTGTTCAATGGGAGAAACAAGACTAAATCACTAAGATTTGTATCAACTTTAACTGATTGATATCCGGTGAAAAAAACAAAGACAATAGAGTAAGTTTTTAGCGAATTTTTTAAGACAACTGTATGTACTATAGTTCTATGTATAATTACAATGTCCCTTCCATAATACCTACATTTTATCAGCATCTATAAACCAAGGCACACGGTATTCACACCAAGATTTGAAATTAATTGGACCCCTCTTGCAAGACAGATAAGGGAGATTAGAAAGATGAAACATGGATTTCTGTATATTTACCTCCAGCTGATCAGCGGTGTTGACCACAAAGGCATTTGGAATGAGATCGGCTTTGACCTTCTTCCCGTCATGATAAACTTCAAGGCCGCCGACTCCATTCTGCATGAGGATGGTCAACAGGCCATAGTCTGAGTGTGAGGGTAGGCCCATAGCGAGTTCTGGCTGTGGGCACGCCGGATACAGATTCACTGCTAGTATCTGTAGGCTTGAATCCATGTTCATTGCCTCGTCGATATAGCCTGGTTCGAGTCCTAGGCCCTCCGATATACCCTTGAGCAGTTCCCTAACTAATTTCCGAAGTGCTCCAGAGTACTCTGCCAAAACTTTACTGCAACAGACATTGCTGTCATTCATCAGAGGAAATGCCGTGGTGGAGTTATTTTCATCTTTTGGGATTTCACAAGTTTCTATCACCCAAATCTTTTATCTGGGGCATTACCAATTGTTTTGCTCTATCAAATTGAATCCCCACTTTGCTTATTTTTTCTAGGCGTACAAAATTGTTTGTTTGACGTCAAGATGATCCAAAATATTGCTATCCTAACATAAGAATCGTGTACTTTCTATTGCGATATTTCAAGACTGCAGATTTCTAGGAAAATATAGATCAACTTTACAAAACTAACGAGCCGGAACCAAAGATGCTGAAGAGCTTGCGTCTCAAACGGATTGAAGTTGTTCAAGTTTAGATCCCACATGATTAATTGAGTGGTCAAGTAGATACGGAAAATCTGGTATCCAAATCACATCGTCTCGCATATAGGTAACTTTAGAGCTCGGATCTGCCTCCCAAGTGGAATGAGTCTTATACATGGACAGAGATGGGAATTAGTCAAGTCGAAGATTTGGATTCTCGTGTTACCAGGGAAGAAGAATTTGTTCAAGTTCCTATACTCGATTGCCAAAAAAATGTCCACGAGGAGAAGGTTCTGTTGCTTCTGGACTGTAGCATTGAAGCTACGGTTAGGACATATAGCTGTCAATACCACTATTAGTAAAACATCAGATTGTTGATATTTGTGGTGTGGTAAACTCAAACTTTTATGTACAAATGGAATTAAGAAATCCGAAATATCAGACACTCCGTGGTTGATCAGCTACTCACATGTACAGCCAAGGGCTCCATATGATCAATACGTAGCTAGTCATGAGAATAAATTTACGTGCAGCGCCCAATCTCACGCTCGTTAAGCCATGAGAATAATTTCTCATTAATTCTCTTTAGCTCCAGCATGAATGAACAACCGTATGTTGAATCAACCAATTCAATTCAAACTATTGCTAGTCTTTCAAGAATTCAGGAATCCTAAATCTATTGTAGTTTTGCCAATTCAATTATAAATCTTTCAATTTTATTAAAGTTCATCCAGTCAATTATGGTAGGAATTCAATGACGTGGATGTTAGCTATGCCACGTAAGACAACCAGCGTGGATAATTTTAACAATATTTCGATATTTTTCGAATTTTCATTTATTTTCCTTTTCTTTTTCCTGTTTTTTCTCTATCATTCTTTATTTTCTTTTTTTTACTATGGCCGGGGAGGGGCCGACGGCCCTTGCTAGCCGTGGGCGAGGGTTGCGTGGCCCTCATTCGGCCTCACCCAAATGTGAGGGAGGCTGCCGTCACCGCAGCTATGATGGCTTCATAGGCAAGGGTCGCGGCTGCCTTCACGTTGCAAAGGCAATCCTGACAATGGCAGAAGCAAAAGAGAAAGGGTTGAACACAAAGCCAGGAGGGATGACGCATGGTCTCCATTCTTGTTGGTGGGTGGTGCATGACCATGGGCAAAGGCAGCCTCGCCTAGATTTGGGTGAGGCATGGTGAGGGTCGTGCGACCGTCGTTCGTAGATGGCGAGGGCCATTGGGCCTTCCTTGGCCACATTAAAAAAATAAAGAAGGAAAAGAGACAAAATAGAAAAAAGAAAAAAGGAAAGGAAAAAAAATTAAAATGAATTAAAATATTATTTAAAACTGTCCACGTCAACACCAGCCAAGCCACGTAAGACGGCCGGCGTCCACGTTAGTCAATTCAGGCCAGATGGACTCAATTGACAAATTGTCAAAAGGTTTATGACTTAATTGTTAAAATTAAATGATTTATTACTAAATTGGCAAAACTGTAATAGGTTAAGGACTTTTTTGTATAATTTTCTCTTCAAGAATTTTTATCAAGTTTGATAAGCAAAAGTTGATGAAAAATACCAACCATTTGTTTTGCATGTTCTCGAGATAATAAAATAAAGAAAGGTACTATGAAGCAGGTAATGAACTAGCTAGGAACATTATGTACCATGAAGAAGCCCCAGTCCTCACAAGCCTTTGCAAGATCCGAGACGGCTTTAGACCGTTGGTTGGGATTGCTTGAGGAGAGAAGAGTGAAGTCGATGACTGGGATGGAGTCATTGTGAATGACTTGATCATCGGAAGCGGAGGTGGTGTAGGCACAGTGGGAGGGGATGGAAGTGAGGTTGGAAGATTCAGCCTGAGTCTTCACACTTGCTATTTTGAGCTTTGAAAAATTAGCTTCTTGATGGTGTGGAGAGACTGGGCAAACAGTATCCATTTGAGACGAAATTTACTCTCTCTTTTCGCTATCGCTAAACGTTGCTCTCCTCAACTAAGCTTATCACTTGCGGTACCAATGTGGGAAAACTGATTCAGCTTTGTAGATATATATAGTAGCATCCAGTCTAATAGTGGGTAGTTGAATGTAATCATCTCGTGTTGTTCTAGTCTCTCAAGGACAAGTTAAGAGTTTGCAGTAGAAAAAGGAGCCCACGTAAGCATGTTTCTAGAAGAAGCCCAAACAATTTTTTCAACTAGTTCGGTGGAGAATACCAATGGAAACGCTTGGCTCTTTCATGTAGATGTGTGGGAGGAGTATAACTAAAATCCGTATCCCAAGTACTCCTCCGCCAACGTCATACGTACACCCCTATATAAAAACCAAATAAACTACATCCCATTGCCTATAATCTGTAAAACTATATACTTCGTTCCCTTATTCATCCCCTACCAAATATGTCCTACGCACTTGAATATTTGCGTTTGATGTGAGGAATAAAAGTATATGATCCTTACCAAAAAAAAAAATAAAATAAAAGTATATGATTGCCAAGGACAACATGGTAAAAAAAGGGCCATTGGAGAGAGAGGGAGGAGCCAAATCAAAGGTTAGGTGTCGATAAGCAAACAATTAAGTGAATAAAGAAAGGGTGGGTCGTGCTTTTTCCACTTTACATTTGGCTTAGACACTCCCTATTATAGTAGTTTGATCATATTATCCCTTAGGTGGCTCACCTTTTGGCATTACTCTCCTCTTTTTATTTGGTCAAATGTGTTGTTCCTTTTTTGTTTCTCTTCTTTTTTTTCGTCGCGACCGTAGTGTTCCTCTCTATTACCTTTTTTTTTTCCATTTTTTCGTTCATACACGCCTTTGGTGCCTCGTTATCTCCCATTTTTTCTAAAAGAAAAATTCAAATGCAATGCTATGCCGGATGCTTCCTGTGTTGGAACCAACAGAAAAATAATAAAATTTTGGAATTTGGAATAAGGGTACAAAATTGAAGGGAGTAATTGTTCTTAATATATTCTCAATGTAAAGCGTATTGAATATTTTATCCTCTCGAACTATCAATTAGGTTGGCATATTTTATCAATGGCTAATAAATTTAGATTGCAAATAGAGGGATTTTAACGTAGATTTAATCAAAATGGCCATGTATAATAATGGGAGACAAAAAATTTGGAATTTGTAATAAGGGCACAAAATTGGAGGGAGAAATGGTTCTTACAACGCTTTCTGTTGGCTTCAGTAGATATATAGCACGCACCATCACGTCCTTATATAAAAGCAAAACACGGACAATACATTTAATGACGAAGACAAATAGTCCACACACTTATTTAATTAGGTTAATATCACGAAAACCCTAAAACTGATACACTTATGATAATTTTACTCCGAACTAATTTTTTAACTACTAAAAACCCCAAATTAACATATTTGTAACTAATTTACCCTATAGTATTCGTTAAATTGGATTAATATCATGAAAAATCACAAATTGATAAACTTGTGACAAATAGAGGGATAAAACCCCAAACTGATACACCAGTCAACTATCACGTGTCATCAAACTTAGCAATTTGATAGTAAAATTTAACGAAAACTAACGGAGTGTAAAATTGTCACAGGTTTACAAGTTTGAGAATTTTGGTGGTTAAAAAATTAGCTCGGGGTTAAATTATCACAGGTGTACCAGTGTGGGGTTTTTGGTGGTCAAAAAAATAGTTCGGAATAAAATTGTCAGAGGAGTACTAGTTTAGGGTTTTTGATAGTCAAAAAAATAATTTAGGGTAAATTTATAATATGTGTACTAATTTGAGATTTTTCATGGTATTTATCCTATTTAATATAAGGACGAAATGTCAACACAAAAAACACACATTACATGAGCCGATAGCTATGGAGTCTTCTAGCAGCTCCTTTTAACAGTTGTTCAAACTTCACGTTTTTTGACAAAACCCAACAAAAGCTCCTCTTTTTCTTACGAAAGCTGCGAATTGTTGAATGGTGGAGGGGCTAACCCAAGATAGCCCACCGGAAATCATATTGATTTCCTTTCGTCTTGGTTCTTTTTTTAATACCCACCATAAATCAAGACATCATTTGAAGAATATTAACAACCAAATCTAGAACGCAGTAACCCACATGCTAAAATCTTCAACAATTAATTTTAGATTATTTAAACAACCTCCTTTAAAATTGATTTTGGAATTGAACAACACCATGCATCATCTTTAATCTTTCAAACAAATCTGCAGTCAATGGTTTTCTCAAAATATCTACATACTGATAATTTCATTGCAAAAATCAAGCTCAGACTCACCATCTTTGACTCGCTCACGGATATAGTGCTACTTGACATCAATATGTTTGCTCCTACCACGAAAAACATGATTCTGGGCTAATGCAATAATTGACTTATTGTCACACATTTACGAGAGGTCTTGGGTTCAAAATTTGTAGGTGTAGGTGATTTAAATAGAGGGTCGTGGAGGTGGGATGCTGCGTTAGCCCCCCCGAGGACTAGTCGGGCTTCACCGCTAGTTTGAGCGTAAGCTTGCCGGCCGCGCGGACACCTCGGTTATCAAAAAAAAAAAACTTATTGTCACACATATTTTGGTAGGGCATGTTTGTTTATGCATCAATTCACACAGCATCCACGATCATCACCTTTGTAGGATTTTTGAAAAATATCCCTTGCTACTTTCATATCTCCGCACTTGATATTTTTTCGAATGTTGTTTCCTCCACGGCTTCAAAGATCGCATACAATGCTTTCTCATCTTTCTTCTAAGACTTCACCAACAAATATTTCTCCTCCTTTTTAAAGCATCGAATGCTTTAGCATTGGCCACTTCGGTGCAGCCATTTCCCACAAAATTCCACAAGTCTTGTAATTTGAAGAGAATCTTCATATGGACAGACCAATTATTGAAATTCTTCAGGTTCAACTTTGGAAGTTGCAATTGAAAGAAAATGTGGATGCCATTTCTAGCTTTGATACCAACTTTTGAAACCAAAAGAATAATAATAAAACTTCGGAATTTGGAATAAGGGCACAAAATTGGAGGGAGAAAGGGTTCTTAGAATGCTTTCTATTGGCTTCAATAGATATACAACACTCACCCTCACATCCTTATATAATAGAAGAACACTGACCATACATTTAATGATGAAGACAAACAGCCCACACACTAATTATCCTAAGGACAAAATATCAACACAAAAAACACAAATTTGTTGAGCCAAGACCATGGAGTTTTCGAGTGGCTCCTTCCGACAATTGTTGAACCTTCACATTCATTAAAAAACCAACAAGAGCTCCTCTTTTCCTTATGAAAGCATTTGCTGACTGTTGAATGGTGGAGGGGCTACCCCAAGATAGCCCACCATAAATCATGTTGATTTTCTTTCGTGATCGTGAACCAGTAAAGTGCTTCCATGATTTTAGTAAAAAAGCTAACAACACATGCCATGTTCTTCATTATCAAGGATTTTACCGACGTTTCTTACATCTGTCATGAGTTTATTGAACTTCTCTTGGTGGGATCTAATAAACATATCTTCGGTGTATCGAAACCGAAACATCATCTTTAACATATATAAGTGATTATTCAAATCCATTGTTATATAGAGTGCCTAAAGTTTTGCCCACAACGATGCAACATCCTTCTCCCCAACTATAGGTTCAACAAGATTATACTTCTTGCCTTCCTTATTAGCATGTCCTTTTGGCATCTTTCATTATTCGGACAACTTAGCCTTGCCCTCCAATGCTTCGACCAAACCTTAAGTTGTTAATAGTGCCTCCATATTAATGCTCCATAACCCAAAGTTATTCCTTCTGTTAAACTTCTTAATTTTTACTTTCACTCCAAACATTATTGCAGCAGTAGAATTTCTAGATAGTAATCAAAGGAGCAAATGTCCTAAAATCAAAATCTAAAAAATCCTATGCTCCAATTGTTATAATATTAATGCGGAAGCTAAATATGATTTTGCAATTAAATTAACGTGAAATCATCATAGAAACAAATAAGGAACAAAAGGACACCAAGATTCATAGGGAGACAGCAGCAAATAATTCACTATAATTGAAAAATTAAAATTACAATCGCTCGCTCACACGCTCAAATATTTTCTACACTTAGATTACATCCAAATCTGCAGTACTTACAAAGAAACAACTCAATATGAATGTGAAACTTACAGCACAAAATTATTGTGTATTCAAGCCCAAATCAAAATTCTTCTCGCGATTCACTCAAGAACGTCCGGACGTTCTTGAGTGAATCGTGTGGCGGCTCCTTTGTGATGCTTCTCGTCAATTCATAAAAGAGGGGACCACAAAGTCTTCTGTTCCCTTTATACGGCTCGTCGGAGAGAGGAGTAAAACCCAAACCCTTGCTTTTGTTTCATTTCCTGACAAAAGACTTCTCTACCCCATGAAATATATATATATATATATATATATATATATATAATATGCCCCTTATTTTGTCTTGTAGTGGCAATGAGCTTTTCTCCCTTTTTTTTTCTTTTCTTCTCTGTGTGGATATAGTTGTGAGCCCTCCAAACAACTTTAGAAAATTACTGCATCAAATTAATCCAAATTTAAGTAGGTAAGTGTACATGAACTTAAACTCGAGACATAATTTAACTTGATGCTTGGATTCCTCTAAATCGAGATGACATGGTTCTTTTCAAGCAAGATCCGGACATTGTGGCTTGTACTTCCAAGCTAGATCTTCGTACAAATGTTCAATGCAAATTTTACCTATTAATTGTCTTTTCATTCTCATTCCAACATATTCTGCTCATTTTCTGAATTTTGAATGTTTCTGATCTTGAATAAGAATTTGAAAGACAATTCTTTCTTTGTTACCCCCAACAAGTCCTACTATGTCGGCAGAACTTTATGGTTAGTAAGTTTTGGATCTGAATTTTAAATATTATTTTGAGTTCAATGAGGTTTTAAAAATTTCGGCCAGTTAAAAATGTCATGAAAAATAGTAGAATATACGTCATCTTTGGTCAAGAAAGCATTTATCGTCCATCATATTATATAATATAAAAATCTAAAGAATATATTGAAAGATTAATCGCACTAGTTTTTTACTGCATTGATAATGTATTTTATGCCGTCTGGAACAAAACAATCATGTTCATGTAGTTGAAACATCGATCGATTATGTGAAGTCAGAAAAATTGTCAAGTTAGCAGAAATTAATTTGCACAAGACAGCTATATAATTTCTATAGAAAAAGTTCCTGTTTGGCGGTATCGATCGATTATGTGAAGTCGAAAGTAAATTTGGAACTTTAGCATATTATGACTTCACATAATTGATCAATTATGTGAATTCCTGACACAATATGCAGAACTATATCGATTGATTATGTGAAATTAGAAGTAAATTTAGCCAATCCCTTGACTATACATTTGGGAAGGAAACAAATAGTTGAAACATTAAGAGAAATGAAAGTTATGCCATTTAGAAATTTCAAGTAGAAAATTCTTATTTTAGTACAAATATATTGAACGAATTCAAATTCTATCATAAACCTTTTAATTGTTCTAATTTAGTTATAAACCTCTATGTAAAATTCCAATCTAGTCCTCTTGGTGAAGACTTGCTTGAAATTATTGATCTAACGATCTAGTCATCGCCAACTGTCATATGTTTCATAACCGGCGATTTGACGTGGCCAAATTTAATCGAAATGACATCATTTTGCATAATTTCCTATTGTCACTTTCTTTTCTATTTTTTTCTCTGCCCTTTTAGATATCTGTCAGCCACTTCATGTGCTAGCCATCCGATTCCACTGCTTCAGCTTCACTTGTGAAGCTCATTGGCCGTAAGTCTCGCAAGCTAGCTTGGGGAGCGTGTCCACTTTCGTTGCGAGTGGTTGAGCAAGCTTAAATGAGAAGCCTTGGAGCCTTGACTAGTACGCCGAGATCTAGACACATGGCCATCAAGTTCGCCGAGATCTCAACGACCACAAGCTCGACTGCTATAGAGGTAGAGTGGCTAAAAGAAGTTACTTGTGAACTATATGTTTGGATGAAGAAGACATCTGCTTGTCATAAAAATTCCTTCACAGAAGTAATGCCAACAGTTCCTATGCTCAATTATACGGGGATATAAAATAAATGGTCCCTAAATTTTGACCCAATGTGTAATATGATCTCTAAATAATTAATTTGTTTAATGTGATCATTGAATTTTAGCCTAATGTGTAATGTGATCCCTAAACTTTTAAATTATTCAATGTGATCCATGGACTTTTGGTACGTGTTCAATTTAGTTCCTAGATTATATGAAAATATTCAGTGTTGTCTTTGAACTTGAATTTATGGAATGACATCATTGAACATTTTATTATAGGTCAGGAACTAAATTTAATATATATAAAAAGTTTATGGACCACATTGAATAAATTATAATTTCATGGACCATATTGCGCATTATGGTAAAATTTAGGGATCACATTGAACAAATTAATAGTTCAAGAATCATATTACACGTTGAGCTAAAGTTCAAAGATCATTTGTGTCATTATCCCCTAGTATAATACAAGTGGCATCATGTCACACCCCAAAACCTACCAAGATGAGGGGTGACACGACTGTTCTTCCACTCGAAGGACGCAGCCTCAAACCCCAAGGAATTTGACTCCCAAAAGTCCCCATGACATCGCTCTCGCTCGAATGGCTACTAACCAAGGAATTTGAAAAGATTGGGGAAAGAGAGAGATGAGCAACCACAGCTTAGCAAACAGTGTATATCTCTTCTAAGTAGATCGAGTAACCACTATGCATGAACACATAAAGCCATACCAAAATTTTAGAAGCCAAACTCAAGATATTAAATACATATCGAGTCACATAATAATTGTTTCAATTCAACATAACTTTATATAAATAAGAAAATACTCATTTAAATCAATAATATCAAAGCAGAAACTAATGGTCCATTCCATTGATGAATCTCATCATAAAAGGCCTTGTTCGGGGTAGAGGCGCACCTGCATTGCCATCTCTCAACCTGGCCTGTTATTATCCTTTTTGAGCAACGGTCACACGACCATCGCTCTCAAGGATTTGCCTTGGCACAACAAAAAACACATTGATGGTCTATCCATCGATCAATCTATTGCTCAATATCAAACCATGATCATGCATCTTGCCCCGTGATAAGATGACCAAGATTCCCCCTTGACAAGGTCTCCACTTACTATGAGCCGGTGGCTCGGCCTACAAAGATATCCTAGACTAATATGCGCATACCCTCAATGGGTTCACAGCGATATTGAGCACCAACACACATCCTCCAATAATCCACAATACCAAATTCATAATAAGTCTCATAATTCACAATCAATATCACTAATTGATTTCACAAAACAAAACACATAATCTTTCTCAACTTCATTTGTCAAACCGAACGCATTTTACAAGACATTTCTAACATCATTTCAAAATTCATCATAAATCAATATGTACGCAACGTTATTCATAAAACTTTTCTCAAATTATTTAGAACTCATTCCATAAACTAGTTCGCAACATAATACGTATATATCGATCACATACATTTTTTAAAACCATTCTCAAATTTCTTAAATCATTCTCAAATATCAAAAGGGTAGCAATTGTCCGATCCAGAATTTTATGCAACAAACTAGCTTTAGTAACTCGTATGATACTCAAATTCTTATCACTTTCAAAACATGAGTTTACAAATTCATAAAAGAGATAGCACCACTCACCTGGGAATGCCCCATAACCAAAAAACGTGGCTAAACTCGCCGACGATCTCATAATCCTATCAATTAAATGAGAATTGACGTCAACACCAAGTAAAACACCATTTTTACTAATGACTCAACTAAACAAAGCTTAGATGCTAACCAAAACAACTCAAACGCGCTCACAAATCGCTCATCCAAAGCGATTATCCAAATCGTCCGTAACGCGAAACTTGATCGCGCCATAACTTTCTCTATCGAACTCTGATCCTAGCAAACTTATAGTCAAAAGAAAGCCCGTTCTGAGTATTACAAAAGTCCTAACTTGGTCGGCCCAAAATCAAGCCGAAAACATATGAAAATCAACCTAAAAGCCTTGATCATGCACTGTTCACCTTGTGCGGCCAATTTAAAAAATTCATATTGGGCAAACCATAAATCCAAATCAAGATCCATAAAATCCTACGACTACACGATACCCTGAACTAACAATTCTATATATATACGCAACTTAATGACTAAAAAATCAAACTTTGTGACTTGAATTTTCCAAAATTACGAAATTAAATCCTAAATCGGAAAACTTCTATGATGGGACGAAGAAGGGGTGCGAGTGCTTACTGATCGTTGCGATATGAAGTTGGATCAATTAGGAGAGGTTCACGTAGCACAAAATCCTCTCTCTTTCTTCTTTCTTCTCTCTTCCTCTCTTTCTTTCTTTTCCTTTCTTCGTTTCTCGACCAAGCATGCTCTCGGCTTAAATAAGCTAAAGCTCCCACGGTAGCTGCATTGGACTTTTTGACCTTTTTTATTTTTGTTTGTCCAAATATTACACATCGCATGGGCTTGAGGAGAGATCTCTAGTAAGAGTAGCAAAAAATCAACAATGTAAAATAAAGCCACAAGAGAAGGTAGAAGTCAGGCGATGAAAGTAAAACAATTGATTCCTGTCACATGTGAACATCTATGCCAAATACAAAAACACACCGGAAAGATACAAAAGCACATACTTAGTTCCACAATAACACTATGACCCAATATAACAGACTGAATTTTCGATCATTTTCCCGGGATTCATGAAATGAATATTTTGGCCAACGCACTTATAGTGAGATCTCACCCGGAAATGCGCATTCACGGGATGCTAACCTTAGGGGTAAAGTCAGTACGGGATTGAGTTCGCACAACCAAAGAACTTGATCTTGGTTCGATCTTCAACCATATCGATTGACGAGGGAATGTTTTGAGCCAACTGAGACCGATCTATTTGATTGATTGTGTCTAAAGAGCACTAGTAACAGACCCTCGTAATTATATGACAATCGAGGTCGCCTTGGTTCGAGTAAACTTAAATGTGATTTGATTAGTGTTGGTCACGGGTCAAGAGCGCGTAATCCCAATGAGCCACCCGTTAGCAAGAAATAAGCTAAAGTTGCGATTGTTCGATTTCAATCATTTCTTGGAATTCGGGCCCGGGAATCAAGAATTTTGAAAAGTGACAATTTTGAGCGGCCGATGACGTTTTTGGCTTGGCCAACCTTGGGGCCATCCATTTCTACAAAAAAATGGATTTCGGTTCGAGACCCGAAAAATTACGGTTTTGCCCATGTGGGCACCAAGATTTGATTTTGAGCATGTTTAAGGTTATTTTTTGAGGCTAGCGTCATTTTGGGGTGGCCACGCGCATTTGGAACAGTTTTGGACAAAAATTGAAATTTCGATAAAAATTGAAAAAATAATATTATTTTGTTTCCAGAACTTTGCAGTCAATTTTGAGGGCTTGCGCGATGAATTTCGCGATTCCGACACCACATTATGTTGGCCACACACATATGGAACCCGTATGTGTGAAAATTGGAATTTCTCTCCTGGACCGAAAAATTACCATTTTGCCCTTGGATCTTGTATTGGGAATTCCGAATTTTGGATAATTTTGGACAATAATTGAGGACTAAAATAAGTGAAAAAGAAATTGAAATTATTGATTTACCACATTGCCCTTGAATTATTAGATAAAGACAAACGAGGATCGTCGAATCAAAGGCAAAATGGGAAATCGCGTAGGATTGCGACACGTGTCACCCCACCAGCCCACTTTTTTGACTGGTCTGATCTCTCTCTCTCTCCTCACCTCTCATTTTGGCCAGAACTCCCCCACATCCAGCCCTCCTCTTGTCGCGACCTACCCCTCGAGGGCCAAACTCGAATGAGGCGGGTTTAGAGATAAGTGTTCACGAGATGGTTTATATGGCACTTTTTTTAAAATGATTTTACTGAAGTGTAAATCTTTTGTTTAGCCATATAACTCATTGATCATGAACGTGGATTTTCCCTAAATCCATATCTCGCGTGACAGCGGATTGATTATTTTTTAGGAGTCGCCACTAGCCTAGGTCGGGGGTCGGCTAGAATACCCAACCGAAACGCGGGAATTTCGTTTCGGTTTCTACGAAAACCAGAGATCAAAGGTTCGAGGACTAGCTTACGTTAATATTTCTATTAACGCCCTTTCGGTACCGCTAAACTTAACATGGTTGTTATCTAAGCCGTCATGCATTTGTTTTTATCATTTTCATGCCAAAGTCTTAGTCCACTAAGTGATCATGCATTTTGTTTTTGTATTTTCATTTTTAGATTCTAAACTAATCCTATCTTAGTCTAGAAAAAGAAAGAAACAATCAATTGTATTTGAAAGACATTTCTTAAAGTAATCACTCGAAGTATTAAAAAAACGAGCTAATTCTAAGTGCGAGAAAGTAAAAAGATAAAAACCCGCAACTCGTCGGGTGTTTAATACAACACAAATTGAAAACCCGAGACATGATCGGGAATGAATGAATTAAGTACAAATTGAAACCGGATTGGACATCGGTTTAGAACCATCATCGAATGAGTACAAATTGAGACCGGATTGGACATCGGTCAATCACCTTGGTCTTTTCGATTTTGGATTATCCTCCCATGGACCTCCTCTCGGGTGTCGGTATTTACATTCATAACATTCATTCATGAAAAGACAACATATGAAAGAACAATGATGTAATCAATTCACTAATTAAGCACGGGCCTCGGGATCGGCCTTTGTTTTTCATGCGTTTCGATTCATCACCCACTTAATCACCTAACATTGATTGATTAATGGTTAATGATAATGGGCTACCATTTGCATTCACAAAACGGCAACTCATATCAATTAACCCCTAAAGTCGGGTTCTAATGACCTTGAATGGGCTACCCGCCGAACATGCACCGGGCCTAACATTCATCTAACAAACACATGTATTATAATAAAATGAGCATGCATTCAAGCCCATGGGCCTTGTTTCGAAATCAATCCAACAATGAGAAATGAGCTTTATAAAAAAAAGACCACTTATTCAATTAATACCTAATTCGGATTGAATTTGTTCAAATATGGTTAACTATCCTAATGACGTCCAAATGAAGTGATTTAGGTGTCATTAGAAAGCTTATGACATGAGGATCAAAAGTCAAGAAGACGATTTTTCCTAAATCCTAGCCAATTTTCCTGAAAATATCGAATTAAATCTCAGTGACAGGCTGGACTTGGTTCAGTTATGAATTTCACAATAATGGCGGGAAAAATAACAAACCTTATCAAAATAGCGCGAAAATTTTTGTGCAGTTAGGATTCCCCATGTGCAACAACTTTCATGTTTTGAGTTGTTGCTAAAAAGCCCTCCAAATTTTTATAAAATTCGATTTTCGCGAGGGACTCAATTGCAAATGGAATTTTAACCTGAAAAGACCTTTCATGAGAATTTAAACAAATTAGTCCTTCAAAAATTGCTGTTAGGTCCTCAAAATCTCCAGTTAGTATATTGAGACCCCAATGAACAACTTTGAAGTTTTGAATTTTCGCAAAAAAGGACTCTAACTTCATCAAATTCGGAGAAACACTTTGTGAACTCCAAAAGAACAAAAATCAGATCTGGACACAGAACTGATCAAATCATGAGAATTCCTTTTGAAAATTCAAATGATCTTCGATTTTGATGAAATTAGTATCAATAGAAAGATCTCGATCTCAGGAAGAACTTTCGTGAAGAAAATTTTTTCATATCTCGAACGCACGAATTTATGAAGACCGAAGAACACATGAAGGTCGAACTAAAACCAACATGTCACCAGATTATGTGCAGATGACGTGACAAATCGTACTAGGCCAACGTGCTCAGAATATTTTATGCAAATTTTACAGTGAATAGATCAAGAGGTGTTTTACAACTTTCATGAAGGAAGTTTTTCCAGAAAATGATCGTAGAAAATCATAAAATTCATCGAACAGCACAACGTCAGTCAGGGAATCATCAGAACAGACTTAAACAAGGTATTCCAGATTCTGATCCTCACTTCTAAACGTGTTTTGACATAGTAAATCAAGTCCGATCGAAGCATATGATATATCAAATCGAAGCTTAAAACGAACACTACGACTCTCTAGTTTATCACTTCATCAGATTCTGATGTTAACAAGCTCAAATCAGAGTCTCAAACTTGCAGGTTTTCCAGGCTACGAATTTGCAGAACTGTGTTTAAGTGTTCTTACCTTGTCTCACGATGATCCAATGCTCAAGCGAGCGATCCGGCCTCCGTATTCTGATCTGGAATATCACAGAGAGGCCTCGGAAAGCTCGGCCAATCACAATGCCGTGAGGACGTCGAGGGAAGTCGTCGGTTGCTTGGAATCGCCGGAGGAGGTCGCCGGAGAGCCGGTTCAGCCGGTTGAACCGGCTGAACACATCATCGGCAGCCTTGCCGGCGATGATGCCGAGATGAAGAACTCGCCGGAGGGGGGGTGCTCCGGCCACCAGCAAGGATTGCTGGTCTTGCGATCAGCCTCAAGCCGCCGTGGGGGACGTCGGAGGGGCGGCGGCTCGCCGGAAAGCCGCCGGCAAGGAGCTAGAACACTCACGGCCGAGAGAGGACTTCGGGAGAGAGAGAGATGATCGTGAGAGAGGGAGAAAGAGAGATGATCGTGAGAGAGGGAGAGAGAGAGAGAGGGAGAGGAGAGAGAGAGAGGAGAGAGAAATTAAATCTGAAAATGAAACCCCCCCAAATTTTGGAGGGAAAAAACCTTATATATCCCCCTTTAATTTTGGAATTTTACCCTTGCATTAATCCAATAGCCTAAAATGCATTTTTTAATGATTAAAAATCTTCTTTAAGGGCTAAAGATTAGTGACATGGCATCATGTACGGACGCAATCGATTCTAAATGAATGGCCACGATTGATTTATTCATCCCCTAATTAATTTGCTTAATTTTTTTGAAGAATGGCATTTTTGTCATTTCTCTTAGGGGCATTTTTTGTAATTCTCAATTAAGGTCATTTTGGTCATTTTCGTGCTCAAGAGGATGTGACCGGCCTTAGTTGGTCTGAATGGATTGTCGATCATCAAAATTTTCGACCGGAAAATGATTAGTCCGATTGAATTAGTTCAATTTGAATTAACCAATTTGAGTCAATTAGCTCTGAATTTGGGTAATTGTATGACCGAGCTAGACTAACAAGTTTAATTGAAGTCTAATTAACCAAATTGAGTCTCAATTCATCAAATTGAATATTAGTCTAGAGTGGGTCAAGTTGAATTGCACTAATTAGACCAATCACTCTTAGACTTCCTAATCATTGGATCACTAAATTGATCAAATTGACCCAAATTCATGTAATTTTTCCAAAATTGATTTTGAATTTGGATTTCATATAAGAAATTAGGCTCATTCATGCCTCAATTGCACACATCATGAAGAATCGATCAAAATCACTAATTAGGGCTAAAATTGGGGGTTTTTGTGTTTGGCTTGGAATCATAAAATTGATTCAAGAATTGGATATAAAATGACCTCTAGATCAAATGTCATGAAGAAAACTAATCTAAAAAACGACTAGAAATGAAGTAATTTCATTTTTGGCCGATTTGAATCAATTTCCGCAATTTGGGGAAAAGTTGATTCTAAATCGATTTTTGCAAAATTTCTAGTGCCAAAGGCAAATTGAATGTAAAATAGGATGATTTTTGGATTTTTGAATTTTTTCAAATTTTTTGGTCAAAGGTTTGACCAAAAGTCAAACTCTAGTTGACTTTTCACTAGGAGCTTGATTTTGTGATCAAATCTTTGAATTTTTCTAAAATTTCAACTTCTAAAGTGAAATTGGACTTGAAAGGAATCTTTTTATGCGAAAAGCCCCAATTTGACCTGGGGTTGACTTTTGGTCAAAGGGTTGACCAAAAAGTCAACGCCAAAGTCAACCATTTGACTTTTCGGGTTTTTGTATGAAATGAATAAAAAATCGCTTATAAAAGCTGAGCCAACAGACAGAATTAAAAAACGACACTTTTTGCTCGAGAAACAGGCTCCGTCGCGATCGGAAACCATAATCTCGAATTTTTATTTTTAATGACGCATCGGCTAAAATTAGGTGTCAACACCTCTCCCATTTTCTTCCTCTCTCTCTCTCTCTCTCTCTCTCTCTCTCTCTCTCTCTCTCTCTCACTTTCTTCATCTTTGTTTCCACCATCACCGCTGGTGCTGCTGCTGCTGCTATTCTGCCTTCCAGCCACCCATCCAGCTAGTTTGTCCCGCCTTTGTAGGGTAAGTGACTTTCCCAAACTCTCCCTAGGACCACGAGTATTGTTAGACACGTTTAAGACTCGGTTTAGATGAATTTAGTGGCTGTTTTGGGACTGTGATGAGGGCTGAGTATTTGGTGATTGTTGACTGATTTGAAAACTGAAAATATGAGATTTGGGTGGTTCGGATAGGGCCGTGATGATACGGAACGATCATGGTTTGAATTCATGTGATTTGGTGTGATTTTCGGATTTGTGACTACTGTACCCGTTCGATTTACTATTTTTATGGAGAATTTTGGGAGCCGAATTTGAGGAAGTTTTCTTCATGAAAGTTATTCTTAACATCTTGACGTATAACATATTTTAATTTGAAAATTTTTGGAAATCATTTGATGCCATTCGGAAGTCCATGTTTGGACTGAAATAAAACTGCCCGATTTACTGTTCACCCGACCTTCGGGTCTATTCGAATTTTTATAAATTTTTCCAAGCCTATTTTCAAAATACTTCCTTCATAAAAGTTGTTGGGGACATTGGTGGCTATAACATATAAAAATTGCAAAACTTTGCAAGGTGATTTCAGTGTTGAAATAAATATATTTTGAGGACAAAACGGTCTGTTGGAGCTAGTTGATTTTCGTCTAACTTCAAGTGACCAAAAAAGGTGTTTCTAGTTGGAACTGAGTTTCAAGTTTTTCACAGAAAATGTTCAACAAGATGTTTTACGCAACGTGTCCAAATTTTAGAATTTTTGGAGTTCGTTTACTATTTATTTTGATGGGATTTCGGTCACAGTTTAGGGTTTGGTTTAGGGGTTTATGTGGCTGTTTTGGGGGCTCAGATGAAGGCTGGTATTTGGTTGTCGTGGGCTGATTTGGGGACTGATTTGGCGAAGAAATTGGTGAGGATTTGTAGGCTCGATGATAGTTGTGATGTGTGGAGCGATCGCAGTTAATTTGTATAATTGATTGGAATTATTGTGACTGTTTGGAGACTGAATTAGAGGCTGGATATTTGTTGGTTACGGACTGATTTGGCAATGAAAAATTGAGGTTTAGTAGATTTGGATAGGGCAGTGATATTGTGGATCGATCGGGATTCATTTTTGTGATTGAGTTGAATTGTTATGGCTTGATTGTGCTTAATTGATCAATTGTGTTGTTTGTGATTTGTTGGCTGGATCGGGATTATGTGTTGGGCTAAATATGGCGTGGCTGTGTGCCGTGTGTATGTGGCCGTGAGGAGTGGCGGTGTGGTAGTGTGAATGCGTATTGAATTCGCGTGTTAAATGTGTATGGTCGTGTGGTGCATTCGTATGACAAGAACGTGTGTTTGTGAAGTGTACGTGAGATGTGAATTGGTGCGTGGCTATGAATGCGTGTGAGGTGTGTATGTTTGGTCGTGCGACTATTGACCGTGTGTAAGTATGGCTTGAGTGGAACAAGGGTATGGAAATGTGGAATTGGTTGGAAAGGATTCGTCCTGAGGCGTGTACGTTTACGCGGGACGATGCCGTCCTTAACGAGGTGATGATGCCCGACCCGACGGGGTGACGATGCCTAACGTGGTCAGAAGACCGTTGGCCTGATGCGTTTTACGCGGGCACAATAGAAGGAAAATGTGTGTCGGATTCCGTCCTGAGGCGTGTATGTTTACGCGGGACGATGCCGTCCCTAACGAGGTGACAATGCCCGGCCCGACGGGGTGACGATGCTTGACGAGATCAGAAGACCGTTGGCTTGATGTGTTTTACGTGGGCGCGGTAGTGGTGGAAAGGTTGGGAATGAGCAAGAATTGGCGGGACGAGTGAAATTAAGAAAGTGACGCGTGGTGTGAGTTGGTGTGCGAGTGTAGTTGTATCGCGTGGTGTGATGTTCGATTATGGGGTAAAAACTGCTAGGCATGGTATGGGATGTACCCAAGTGGATTTTGCTCTATAATCGGGGCACGCGCGCGGCTGTGATGTATTTCTGTGGCATACTGGCTGTGTGGTTGACTAACGTGCAGGGACGTGCATGAGGAATTTCAGATAGGGTCGCGTGTGATTGTTAGTTTGGTTGATAGATTGTGTGTTATGTGTGTTTTCATTTGACGGTACGTGAGTGCCTACGTGGGGTTTGGGGTTGTACACTTATTGAGATTTGTCTCATAGTTTTATAATCCACAATTTCAGACCCCAGTCGTAAACCCGGGAAGTGCGCCTTTTCTTTTTGGAAGTTCGAGGAATCGCTTTTGGTGCCCGGTGGAATTGCAGGTGAGTGTCCAAATATCCAAGCCAGAGAAACAGGAGCGGATTGGATAGGAGGTGACCAGTAGGCTTTCCCTAGGGTATTTTAGGGGTTGTTTGACTTGGGTTATCCGATAGTGAAGTTAAGACAACTAAACCCTTGAACTTTTGTTAAATCGGTGACGGAGAATGTTCATCTGTGTTTATGTCTATAATACAATGTTTTGTATATATTTGTTTTTGTTGATCGATTATGGTGTTCTACCATGTTGTTGTCATCTTTCTGTCCGGGATTTTTATATTCGCTTCCGCATGTGGCTCTAATATTTGGGTTGGGTCGGCGACGTTCCTGGGACGTCGCATCATTTCAACCGGAGCAGGGGATGTCGCGAGCTCGTAGGGGTTTGGGGCGTGACACCCAAAAACCAAGGCTCACTGAAATTTGGAGGAGTGACTAAGAATGAAGTTTGGAGGAATAGCCAAGTGGCCAAGTGCACCGAGATATGGAGGAGTTGTGGCTGAGCTAGCTGAAATCTTGATGCTCGGCCATGGCCTTCGAAATTGAGAAGATTTTGACTTGCACGAGCTCAACGAGAATGGAGGAAGAGTGTTGAACTCTCGGAGGATGAGCAGAGAGAAAGGGCTTTGCACATTCAATCATAAAAAGGAAGAAGTAGGAGCCAGATCTGGCTGAAGAAGGAGGAGAAAATAAGGGAGCAAAAGAACAAAGAAATGAAATGAAAAAAAGGAAAAAAAAAGAGATGACATTGAATTTGGGGGAAAAAAATGTTGTTATGATTGAGTTTGTTCACGTCAAATGGCCGGCGATAACTGGACTGCTTCATCAACAATTTTAGCTGAGTTTTTAATGGGAGGGCTATATCGAAATTTTTCTAAAAGGTTTAGCACTACATTGGAACAATTAAAAACTTTAAAATTTAAATATCAAATCTCCCCTAATAGTAATGATTGTATTCCAACCTTTGTGATTAAAGATCCCATGGCTAATAAGAAATCATAATAGTTTTAGAACTAAAATAGCAATTTCCCATGGTATCAACATGATTTTATCCCAACCAATGTCATTGCAAATCCCATTATAAGTAATAAGTTGTTTGTTGACAGTGTAACACCAAAGTATATTTGTTGAAAATATATCTCGACTTTGAGCCCGAAAAAGAAAGTTTCATAATTTAAGTAGGTTTCCTAATTAAATGGTTTTCTAGTTGGAAAATGTTTCCTCATTGGAGAAGGTTTCTTAAAGGGAGGTTTCCTATTTTGGATATGCTTTTGTCTATAAACAAGAGGTGTGACTTGTTATGAAGATCATCATTGTTGGGAATAGGCAATAGAAGTCTAATACCTTTATTTGGGGAGATCGCCAAGAGGGAACTCAAGTTTGAGCTCGTTAATATATCCAGTTGGACCCACCTTCACTTCAAAGCTTAAGCCAATGAGTTATGGCCAACTAGGATATATTAACTACTCAACACCACATCAATTATCCAATGTGCGACTTCTTTAATACAGCTCGTATCTTAGTAGTCTTCCTCTCACGTGTGAGATCAAAGAGGAGCTCCTGCTAGTGACTTACGCTCTGAAGATATCCGAGTGTTTATAACGAGTAAATCTTGCGGTAAGATTTGTGTACAATTCCTTCAAGATATTGAGAGATTATTTTGTGAGGAATTGTGAGCCAAACATTGTGTGAGTTATTAGACGTAACTGGGGCTTGGAAAACAAGGAGAGTATTTAAGTGACTTGAGTGTGGTTGTAATCTATGTTGTATTGCTTGATCTATAATGGAATTTCGTGCTACTCTCCCCATGGATATAGGTTACTGTCGCGACTTAAAATTTCTCAAGCAAATGGATTATTATGACTAAGCTTAACACGGACCCTCTCAAGTCCTACCAATTCACAACTTAGGGTTTAAGTTTTTAACACGCAAAAGTTTTCATACTTGGAGTCGCCATTAATCTATTTGTGATAGGTTGATTAGAAATCTAAATGAAATATAGGGAGATATGTTTTATTCCTACGAACTAGAGATTCTAAGCTGGGGGACTTGGTTACGCTAGATCTAGTCTAATGCCCTTTCGGTACTTTTTCTTTTCAAAAATATTTATGCAGGTAGTCTGGATCCATTTGATTACCTAATCACTAACATGTGAAGTGTTCATACGGGTGCACAAACTACCAATTTAACACCCAAGAAAGCAATAAATAGATTGCAAGATTAGGAGAATGACATACCTTAAAGCAATGCAAGCATCTGCATTATTAGTAGAAAATCACATAGATAATCTTAATATGATTTCTAATTAACAAAGCAAGGCACTCAAAGTGTTCTTTAGGGTTTGCGCTTTATTAAAATGCAAACTAATCTATATGCAATGACGTGTAAAAAATGACATGCGATTAATGTAGCCTAGGGGGTAAGTACAGCGCAAGAACCATAACTTTTGTAAGGAGGACACTTAAGTGCCATAACTTTTTTTTGGCTTACTTGAGTGCCATAACTTTCAAAAAAATGATCACTCGAGTGCCACTTATGAATTGATCATGAGGGCCCGAAATCGCGACTTTTTCGATCGAACGGTGACCTTCCCGGCAAGGCGAGCACCACCAGCTTGAAGAGGGGGTGTTGGTGAATCATTCTATGGCCTCCATTCGTCTCGAAATTTTCGTTTTAGCCTCCGTTGACGAAGGTAAAAATGCTTCGTAGTCACACAAATCGGCTTGATAAATGTGTGACCACGAAGCATTTTTGCCTTCGTCAACGGAGGCTAAAACGAAAATTTTGAGACAAACGGAGGCCATGAAATGATTCACCGATACCCGTTCTTCAATCTGGTGATACTCGCCTTGCCGGGAAGGTCACCGTTTGGTTGAAAAATCCGCAATTTAGGGCCCTCACGACCAACCCCTCTGAAAAGCTGGTTGTGAGGGCCCGAAACTACGGCTTTTACGGCCGAACGGTGACCTTCCTGTTGAGGCGAGCACCACTAGCTTGAAGAGGGGGTGTCGGTGAATCATTCTATGGTCTTCGTTCATCTCAAAATTTTCGTTTTAGCCTCTATTGACGAAGGTAAAAATGCTTCGTAGTCACACAAATCGGCTCAATAAATTGTGTGACTATGAAATATTTTTATCTTAATCAACGGAGGCTAAAACAAAAATTTCGAGACGAACGAAAGCCATGGAATGATTCACCGACACCCCCTCTTCAAGTTGGTGGTGCTCGCCTCGCTGGGAAGGTCACCGTTGGATCGGAAAAGCCGCAATTTCGGGCCCTCACGATCAGTTTGTAAGTGGTACTTGAGTGATCATTTTTTTGAAAGTTACGGTTCTCAAGTGAGCCAAAAAAAAGTTATGGCACTTAAGTATTCTCCGTACAAAAGTCATAGTACTTGCACTGTACTTATCCCTGTAACCTAGCATGCGAACTATATGTCATGTGACGACGTGACCTAATTCTAATAACGAACAAATGATTTATTTTTGGTAATTTTTCAATGAAATTCGAAATTAAAAAAACATGTCTAAATTAACATGCAATCTATCTTAATCTATCCTAAAGTAACTCATTCTTTTTGGGATTTTCATGGAAATTCCAAATCTAAATATCCTAAATAATCCACAAAGATTAAAACAATTTCTAATTTAAACTAAGAAATATGCTACTCTAAATCCCAATTTAAATCAAATAATTATCTTGCTCTCTTGGATATATTTAGGATTCTTTAAGCATGCAAACTTTAATTTAAATCTAACTAACAATTTTTTGGATTTTTTTATGTAAAAGGAAAGCAATCAAACAAAGATAATAACCACACTCAAACAATCCATGCAATCCGCAAGATTCTTCAAATTTAGATAAGGCAAAGAAATCAAATTAACGGTCATATCTATAGGGTTATGGATATCGACAGAAAGTTGATTATTTAAATTTGGAAAGAAAATAAAATCTATTATCATATCCAAGTGATTATGGATAAGATAACGATTTTCTGTATCACTACGTATCATACCTTAGGGATAAGGTTGGATAGTCGTTTAGATACGTTGCAAAATTAGAAAAAATTCCTAATTTTGTTCATTCTAGAACATTGTGGATAAAGAAAACATTATCCTAAAAATTTCTAGCAATCCACAGAATATTCACCAAAATATTTGAAATATCGAAAAACTAAGAAAGCAAATATTCCGAAAGTATCGAATAACGTTCCTACCTAATTTTGGGATATTTCCAAATTTGAACTTGTGGATCGAGATTACGGATCGGAATCGCGGATCGGGACGGTGGCCAGCGGTGATGATGGCAACGACGACGTTGCTCACGAATCGTTAGGAATTTTGGTCGGTCACTTGCAAAACAGAATCATGAGCAGGACGATGGACTAACTCACGACCATGGGATTGGCCATGAGGGTGACCCAACAATAGGGGCGTGACTCGACAGCGGGTTCTCGATCAACTTGGGACTTTAGCTTTTTGACCGAATCTGGCTGGTCTTGTGACGGTCTTCTTCTGTTTATCAAACTTTGACTACTTAAGCCCACACAATTAAATTTTCCACTTGTCTGTCCCCAATGCCTCCGTGTGTATCAAACAGAAAGCCTGCAACAAAAATTCAAGTGAATCGCCTAAAAAAAAACTGGTCTTGCTGGAGTCCACGGAGGGGAAGATAGCTCGGCAGCAAAACCGATCTGGTTGTGTAGGGACGTCAAGCTAATTGCTGGATGCTGTGGTCCTCACTTTGGCAAGAGAAGAAAAACAATGACGTCGTGGGCGCTGAACTCGGAGCAGCAAACGATGCTTGGTGGCTTCGTCGTCAGAGGGCTGGCTCAGCGTCGTTCTCGGTGGTGCGGCCACAGGTCTGGCTGCGAAAAGATAGGGGCTTGGCCGTGAAGGATCAAGCCAAGCTTCTTCTCTCTCTTTTCGCTTTAACTCTCTCGTGCTCTCAAGAATTGTGTTCTAG
This sequence comes from Syzygium syzygioides, assembly GCA_031216285.1. Taxonomy (NCBI): domain Eukaryota; kingdom Viridiplantae; phylum Streptophyta; class Magnoliopsida; order Myrtales; family Myrtaceae; genus Syzygium; species Syzygium syzygioides. The sequence goes on from CM062248.1 coordinate 13,422,348, forward strand.
AAATTATGAGAGTCCTCCTGATTATGACGCATAACGACATATTTATATCGCAACCCTAAGTTAATTAACCGGGCTTCCTAGTCCTAATAGGCTTAGACTTAGGCTTTATCATTTAATTTTATTTTAATTCCAAATGTGCTAAATTAATTCGGGCTGATTTAAGATCAAATTAAAACAACCAAAGCCTTTTAGACTTGTGAATTTTGGCCCCCAATCCCTTGAGTGAGTCATGTGCTCGAGCTCGGTTTACGCGATGAATTTTTAGCTTTCTCGCCACTGCCAGTCTGATGCGGAATGCAACTAACGTATATGAACTTAAACTATATTCTATGCAATTTTAATATTTTTGTTTAGGAGTTAAAATTTAATCCCTAATTTTCTATGCAAATTATTATTAAATGGTCGGTTGAAATTTAGGTGTCAACAATTGCCCCTCTTTGAAGGTGAGCTTGAAGAGGTTGCATTCAAAGACTAAATGATGCCTAAATTTTGACCATGAAAATGCATTGAATGTTATTTTTGGTAGGAGTATTAATCCCGTTTTGAAATGCAATATGTCATGATGGATGCTCACGTAAAATAGAAAACATACCTAGAGTTACTCACCTAACTTGATTGGTGAAGTAATTTGAGGCATTAGCATGATTCTTGAGATTGTTTGGCAAATGTTTGGACTCTATCCCAAAGGTATTGCCTGATGAACGCTGATGAACTTCGGTGACCTGCAATTCAGTCAAGACAAGCAAAGAAAGCCCGAGATATCCGGTTATCATATGGGGTTCTCGAGAGAAAGATTCAGTGAAATGGAAAATGTTCCGACCTTTACAAACTACCTATACATCCCCATAGGTATTCGTAAAGATTTGACCGCTGCACCTAATTATCATCGTAGGTACGACACGGGGGAACTTTTTGAGATCAAGAGGATATTCCGACCTTTACAAGATATCTATACATTGCCATAGATATTCGTAAAGATTTGGCCGCTTCACCTATACCTTCCTTATAGGTGAGCCGCGAGGGAACATCTAGGATTGGGAGAACATTCCGACCTTTACGAGATACCTATACATTGCCATAGGCACTTGTAAAGATTTGGCTGCTGCACGTATACCTTTTCTCATAAGCGCGTCACGGGGGAATATCTTCTGAGATTGGAAGAATATTTCGACCTTTATGAAATACATATACCTTCCTTATATGTACTCATAAAGATTTGGCCGCTGTACCTATACCTTCCTCATAGGCATGTCAACAGGGAATCTTCTAAGATTGGGAGAATATTTCGACCTTTATGAGATACCTATACATTATCATCGGCACTTGTAAAGATTTGGCCGCTGTGCCTATACCTTCCTCATAGGCGTGTCATGGGGGAATTTTCTGAGATTAGAAGAACATTCTAACCTTTATGAAATATATATACCTTTCTCATACGTACTCATAAAGATTTGGTTACTATGCCTATACCTTCCTCATAGGTGTGTCACGGGAGAATCTTCTGAGATTGAGGGAAAATTTCGACCGTTACGAGATACCTGGATATTGTCACAAGTACTTAACGATTGGCTAAACCAGGGGCTAGCCCGAATGTTCAGGGGTTCCTTGATAAAGTACCTGAATATCGTTAGAGGTATCTGAAAAGGCTTGATCAATAGATGCCTAGATATTGTCAGAGGCGTCTAGAGATCGCAACAAAATGATCAAATATTGGACATAACAATTGCTCGAATAGGTTAGGGATACCTGGATAGTCACAGACATCCAAGGGATAGAGATATACTTACCTGGTGATATCTTCGACTCTTGAGGGCGTGTCTCTTGCCGGACACAATTTTAGGCAACATGTAATATGCATTCATGGACAATCAAGAACACATATACTCATGCACTATAAGTTCAACTGGTTTTCATGCATGACGATTTTGTCAAATCTGCATTACTAAATTTCACTGGGGAAAATCATGATAAGACAATCCAAACTCACAAGTGGGTGTCTTGAAAATGTCAAATGAGGGACTTCCAGTCCAAAAGGGCTTTCACTTATTCTCATTGAAAAAGGTTGATTTATGAGAATTGCTCTATCTCACCATCATCATGTCGATAAGGGTCTGAGTATTCTCGCAAACAGTACGACCTTACCAATTCGAGAGGTCTTTGCTAGGACCGTAACGTAGGCTTGGTCAATGGCTTAGCAAAAGGCGACTCTTCGAGTCGAGGCTATTGAAAGAATAATACTCCACAAATGTTTCCAAATTTACAAGTCAAGGACCCTGCAAAATGAGATAGAAATGGACTTGCTCACACTTCTTCGAGTTAAGCTTATAAACATCCGAATCCTATGTTAGTTCAAGTGTCATAATCTAAAGAGACTTTGTAAAGGACGTAACTTAAGCTAGGCTCATGGGTTGAGAAATGAATGGATCATTAGGCTCAAAATATGTATAATTGCGGTGAATAAGTTGGTGGTCATCTTAGCATTGTCACCGGTCTTCTTCTCCATCCTCTGGAATTGTCTTTCCAATAAATGCTTCATTGGGCTTGAATTCACCACCTCTATAAATTTGTAGGATTATGACTATCCCATTAGGGATGATTTTGACAGACTTATTTTTCATTGGGCATTGGCCTTGCTTTTACCAGGCACACTGCTCTTTCTTGCCCGCCCTTTTTTTTTGACATTTGAAATACGCTGTTTACAATGCATATGTTGGCCAACTATACTCTGATTGAATGACTCAACATTAAACCTTTAGGGGTAACTGCCTTCGATTGACATTTTGAATATGCTGCTCGGCGGTGACAACTTTTACCTTGCCCTAATATGGGGGATGATCACCAACTGGGTTTAAGAAATGAATTTGCAGGCTCAATTGGGCTTAGCAAAGGATAAAATGTGTGTAGGATAGAGAAATAAATGCTCTTCGTCACCCTAAGACACTTGAATTTCGTATGAATTCATCTGAAAAAGCAACACTCGAAGATTGATGCAAGTGAGAGCAAGACAATCTCTATTCATTTTTCATCTTATAATGATGACTTACCTCCAGTTTACCCCGATGTGGGGTGGTTCTTGACAAGGGTAATTTAAAAGAATTTCTCCAAGTGTTTAGGCTCAAAGTGGCGAAATAATGGATAAACTATTGTGTTTGGGATAGAGAAATGAATTGCCTTTCATCATTTCGGTTGCCGTAACATTTGCGAGATAACCCTTTACCTTGCAGACATGGAATGTTTCCACTCAACTTACTGGGAATTAGTGCGTGTGACTGTATATAGAATAGGGCTTGCCTTTCATCATCCTAATGTACCTCATTCAACACATTCAATTCATTCCACATGAGTTATCAGATTGTCCAAATAAATTTCCTTTTCGAAATCGATGATGCAGACTAACAAAATGTTCAAGCAGAATTTAAAGCCAAGGCACACATTCTATCTTTAAATTGATCGAAACCATTTCTTCATAAGTGAAATATTTGTGACTCAGAGTATAAAACCAAACACTTGAAAACTTTTGCCGCAAAAATATTAGATCTTATCAGGGATAATACATCTTCGCAGCATCAGAATTAACAGGCATGGAAAACTCACGACCATCCACTTCTGCAAGAACCAGGACATCTCCAGGAAGCACCTTTTTGACCACGTATGAACTGATATAGTTTGGGGCCTCTACTCATGCGGTAACTAAATCAGGCATTTCGTCTCACTCTCAGGGGGATTTGCCCCTCTCTTCACTTCCTTGGGTTCCTTCGCATCACCAAAGTTAATAGTGACAGTTTGGCCTGACGTGAGAACTTTGGACTTTTCATGACGTTCTAGATCACGTTGAATATCTGAGGAGTCGTCAAGTTTGTCGGTGTCATTGGAATCAAGCTCAGCTGCATATAATCCATCAGATTGGACAGTTCTCATACCCTCATTTATCACAAGATTGCCCCTGAAACATAAAGTAGAGGATTTAGAAGGATAAATAGGGCTAAACATTGCATGTTTTTCTAAATTTTTCTTTTTTTTCTAAAATTTTCTTTTGAAAATTTTTTTTGTGATTTTTTCTGAAATTCTTTTCAAAAAGGTTTTAACACGACGGAGTATGAAGAAGCCCAGGCCGCATAATTCTCCTTGGACTATATTTTTTTTTATTGGTTGGATATCATCACCGGACTGATTTGATGTACCTCAACATGCCCTCAAAAATGAAAATAACTTGTAATTTCATTGATTATCACCAAATGAATTACATTTATTAGAGTGGAAATTGCAACAATCAAGTTCTAGAAACGAAAAGCCTTGAAAAGTAGCTCTTGAGATGGGCAAGTCCTAAAAAGCAGTAAAAATTCCCACACAGGGGAGTGTGCGAAAAAAGTAAAGGTGTTACTCTTGTGAGCTAGTGTCCATTCCTTTTGGCAGTCCTTCCTCGATAGCTCCAATAAGCATGTCATTGAACAGGGCAGTGATTCCCTCTATCGCATGATAAGGATTTTCTGTCACTGGAGGTATTGGATCATCCATACCTCCCCATCTATCGAGGACAATATCACACGAGTCAATATAGAAGCTTGGGGGAGCCGAGTATTTCACATAGTAGTCAAACTTACCGCTCGGTTGCCCTAAGGTGTCGATCACCTCATTCGCTTCATGTATCATTCTTACAAGACTCGGGGGTGTGGTCCGGATGTTTGGAACTATGAGAAGATTGTCTCGGCCTTAGCAAAGCCACGAAGCATGGAATTTGAATGCCTTAGTATCTAAGAGGTCCTGAACCTTGTGCTTTAGAATATAGCAGTCATCAATGGAGTGACCGACTTCTCCTAAGTGATAGTCACACTTTTTAGATGGGTCGTAGTTGGAGAACCGCTTAGGATTAGGCCACTTCGGCTCAGTGGAAAGCAAGCCCTTTTCCCGAATGATCATTAATACTTGGGATAGAGACCCAAGAAGAAGAGTAAATTGTCTTCTAGCGCTTTGTCGTCGATTAGAGAACGGGTGTCTCGGTGGGCTGTCTTGACATCCAGGGAGTAGTTGTACTTTGCTTTGCTGGGGGTGCGATGTTGGAACGAGTGGATCCTAATTACCTTATTCGTGCTTTACGAACTTTGGATGTAAGGTGCTCAACTCCCTAGGATCAGGGGACTCAATAGTACTGCCAGGTACGATTGCTTTGTCATTTGAGACAGTGCTGAAGGGTTTCGTTGAATCATCACCCTTGGTCCTTGAGGAAAGGGACGAGTCATGGTGAGTTGTTTCAAGCAGTCCAACAGATGCGTCGTTTGTCTCGAGAGTTGTTGGAGAATGACAAAGGCCTGCTTCAGGTCTTTCTCGATATTAGCAAGGCGGTTCGACACTTCACTCTAAGCACTTGTTTTCTCTCATGGCTAGGTAGGAATGGCCGGTGGTTGATGATTCATAATCACTTAGCTTGAGTATCAACTTCCTCACAGCGGTGGCTCATAGCTAGGGGCTTTTCAGCTTGGCGACTAGCCGACGTATGGGGCTCCGAGAAACAAAGACAAGGATGGCATTTATGCATAGAAGCAATAGTCACCACGAGAATGGCAAGTGGTGGATGGAGCTACGGTTTGTGTTGGGCGGTAAGCTCACGATGGCGGAGGAGCAACAACGAAGGAACTCGGCAAGGTTGCCCCTTGGCGAGGCTCGGGTGATGGATCAATAACTGTGGATGACTCGCGGTCACCTGATTCAAGAGAAATGAATCAAACAAGCACATGGTCAAAACAAGGTTGGTCCATGACACGCTTTCTAGTCTTTTTCATTCTTCATTTATTCATAAAAATACTTGTATATGAACGAGACTTTATGGAAAAGTGCTCTAAGCAAAGAAATATAAATAACACTCTAGACACAACCTAGGAAATAGACGCATCGAAATCCCTAATCATAAAACTAGGAAAACTAAAAATTAAGACTCCCTAAAAACTATGAACCGAAAACAAATTTTCTAAAGCTTTTTTTTTGCATTTTTTGTTATAAAAACGATGACAACCTCTTGTGAAAATAATGACCTATGACATATCTAGGAAAATGAAGACATAGATTGAAAATAAATTCTCCAAAAAGCATTCTTTCTTTTTTATTTTTTTATTTTCAAAGGACTCAATTGTTATTACTTTAGAATTGAAAATCGATCTAGACCCATGGACCAACCCAAAAAATATTGAGAAAATAAGTACACTGCAAGATAAAGGTTCAGGAGACTTACTTTACCTGGTAGGACCATGGCAATCACACTGACATGTGCATAAAATATGAAGTTCGATTTCTATCCAGATTCTAGCTTACAAAGTGGAGATGCGAGGATTACCGGGCTAAATCAGTCATGGTAGTGGTTAGGCCAGGGTTCCCTTGACTCCGACTTAGTCAAGGAGCCGACCTGGGTTGCAAAGGGTGCAATCATGGTGGGAACTCAATGACACCGTGAAAGAACTTTCGGGACCAAGGAGTGCAACCTATACCACGCGGGTGTGGTCAGGGTATCCGCTGTCTTAGTACCATCTTAAACCTGTGCCGCCCAGGTACGGTAGCGGGTAGTGTGTGCGGTGTAGTGTAAATGCAAGGCATGCACAACACGTTATATCATACAATGCTTCGTGCATAAAATAAACCATCCATCCAAACACCTCTCTGCAAAACAAAGGTTAACAATCACGCCTCCCCTTATACCTCCCATTCTGCAAAAACATTTAACACCTAAAATGTTAGGGACGTACTTGGGATCCTCGCTGCCAAGCAAAAATATTTTTTGGAAAGAAAAACTGATCTAAGTCCACTAAGAGTTTTAACTCAAGTTCCCAGCGGAGTCGCCAAACTGTCGCGGCCTAAAATTTCTCAAGCTAATGAATTATTAAGACTAAGCCTAACTTGAGCACTCCCAAGCCCTACCAAATCACAACTTAGGGTTTAAGTTTTTAACATACAAAAATTTTCATACTTGAAGTCGCCACTAATCTATTTGTGGTAGGTCGATTAGAAAACTAAATAAAATATAGGGAGATATGTTTTATTCCTACGAACTAGAAATTCTAAGCTTGGAGACTTGGTTATGCCAGATCTAGTCTAACACCCTTTCGGTACCTTTTCTTTTCAAAAATATTTATGCAGGTAGTTTAGATCCATTTTATTATCTAATCACTAACATGTGAGGTATTCATACGGGTGCGCAAACTATAAATTTAACACCCAATAAAGCAATAAATAGAATGCAAGGTTAGGAGAATGACATACCTTAAAGTAACGCAAGCATCTGCATTGTTAGTAGAAAATCACATAGATAATCCTAATATGATTTCTAATTAACAAAGCAAGGCACTCAAAGTGTTCTTTAGGGTTTGCGCTTTATTAAAATGCAAACTAACCTATCTGCAATGACGTGCAAAAAATGACATGCGATTAATGCAACCTAGCATGCGAACTATATGTTGACCTAATTCTAATAATGGACAAATGATTTGTTTTTGGTATTTTTTCAATGAAATTCGAAATTAAAAAAATGTCTAAATTAACATGCAATCTATCTTAATCTATCCTAAAGTAACTCATTCTTTTTGGGATTTTCATGGAAATTCCAAATCTAAATATCATAAATAATCCTCAAAGATTAAAACAATTTCTAATTTAAACTAGGAAATATGCTACTCTAAATCCCAATTTAAATCAAATAATTATCTTACTCTCTTGAATATATTTAGGATTCTTTAAGCATGCAAACTTTTAATTTAAATTCTAACTAACAAAATTTTAGATTTTTTTTATTTAAAAGGAAAGCAATCAAACAAAGATAATAATCACATTCAAACAATCCATGCAATCTGCAAGATTCTTTAAATTCAGATAAGGCAAAGAAATCAAACTAACGGTCATATCTATAGGATTATGGATATCGACAAAAAGTTGATTATTTAAATTTGGAAAGCAAATAAAATCTATTATCATATCCAAGTGATTATGAATAAGCTAACGATTTTCCGTATCACCGCGTATCGTACCGTAAGGATAAGGTCGGATAGTCATCTAGATACGTTGCAAAATTGGAAAAAATTCCCAATTTTGGACATTCTAGAACATTGCGGATAAAGAAAACATTATCCTAAAAATTTCTAGCAATCCACAGAATATTCACCAAAACATTTGAAATATCGAAAAACTAAGAAACCAAATATTCCGAAAGTATCGGATAACGTTCTTACCTAATTTCGGGATATTTCTAAATTTGAACTCGCGGATCGGGATTGCAGATCGGAATCGCAGATCGGGACGGTGGCCAGTGGCGATGATGGCAACGATGACGTTGCTCACGAATCGTCAGGAATTTTGGCCGGTCACCTACAAAACAGAATCACGAGCGGGACAACAGACTAACTCACGACCACGGGATCGGCCATGAGGGTGACACAACAGTAGGGGCATGACTTGACAGTGGGTTCTTGATCAACTCGGGACTTCAGCTTTTTGACCGAATCTAGCTAGTCTTGTGACAGTCTTCTTCTGATTATCAAACTTTGACTACTTAAGCCCACACAATTAAATTTTCCACTTGTCTGTCCCCAATGCCTTCGTGTGTATCAAACCAAAATCCTGCAACAAAATTCAAGTGAATCGCCTAAAGAAAAACTGGTCTTGCTGGAGTCCACCGCGGGGAAGATAGCTCGGCAGCAAAACCGATCTGGATGTGCAGGGACGTCAATCTAATTGCTGGATGCTGTGGTCCTCACGTTGGCAAGAGAAGAAAAACAATGACGTTGTGGGCGCTGAACTCGAAGCAGCAAACGATGCTTGGTGGCTTCGTCATCAGAGGGCTAGCTCAGCGTTGTTGTCAGTGGTACGGCCATAGGTCTGGCTGTGAAAAGATGGGGGCTTGGCCGTGGAGGATCAAGCCAAGCTCCTCTCTCTTTTCGCTTTAACTCTCTCGTGCTCTCAAGAATTGTGTTCTAGAAATTATGAGAGTCCTCCTGATTATGACGCATAACGACATATTTATATCGCAACCCTAAGTTAATTAATCGGGCTTTCTAGTCCTAATGGGCTTAGACTTAGGCTTTATCATTTAATTTTATTTTAATTCTAAATGTGCTAAATTAATTCGGGCTGATTTAAGATCAAATTAAAACAACCAAAGCCTTTTAGACTTGTGAATTTTGACCCCCAATCCCTTGAGTGAGTCGAGTGCTCGAGCTCGATTTATGCGATGAATTTTCAGCTTTCTCGCCACCGGCGGTCTGATGCATAATGCAATTAACCTATATGAACTTAAACTATATGCTATACAATTTTAATATTTTTGTTTAGGGGTTAAAATTTAATCCCTAATTTTCTATGCAAATTATTATTAAATGGTCATTCGAAATTTAGGTGTCAATAGTTACTACGACCAAATCACGTAAATTAGGTATCCGATTAATTTTCTTTGTTTTATCTATTTTACTATTCGATCGCTGGGCTTGTGCAACGAATGATATCAGAGCCAATGGTTGATTGGTAGACCCGTAATCCATTCCGGTGTTTGGTGAATATCTCAACAAAGAACTATCACGATCGACGCTTGTTTTGGGTGGAAATCATCATCACAATTGGTATGGCGAGAAGTGAACATGGACAGTTGGCTTGGTGACGCTAGATAGAGACCATGGGAGATGCAATCCCAAGTTAGTAGTTGATGATGGTACTTGTACATAGTTGTGGGTGCATTAAAATGACTTAGAGATTTAAGTTGAGATAAGCTGATGCAGAAGAATACCTAAATTAAGAAGGAGCAAACCTAATACTGAGTTCATACATGAGGGGGAGATTGTTAAGATACACGTGTCAATTGCGCTAGAAAAGTCTCATATTAGATAATTGATGTGGTGTTAAGCAGTAAATATATCATAATTGGCTTATAACTCATTGGCTTAAGCTTTTTAGTGAAAATGGGCCAAACTAGATATGTTGACGGGCTTGGACTTGAGCTCCTTCTTGGTTATTACCCTAGGTGAAGGTATCGGACTTCTGCTACGTATTCCCAACACTATTGAAGTCCCTCCTATGGTGTATTGGGTTGATGCTAAACTGCACATTAAGTGAGGATTGAGTTAATCTCTTACGAATTTCATATCCTTTATGGATGGCGTACTTATTTTCAATGTAGACTTAATGGAAGTACTTTTATGCGTGTGGAGTAGGGCCATTGATGAGATTCATGGTTGCTATACAACACTCATGAATAACCAGGTGCACACACGGCCTGTTAATGCAAAGCTCGCGTCAAATATGATTAGTGACAACTCTAGCTTACAACAAAAATCCTTGGACCGTGGAAGTTATAAGCTTCACCATTGGTTCTGTAAGTTATTCTCATTTGTCTTAAGTCTAGGTCATAGTCCGAAAGATACTGGATTCAATGCATCGCCCTATAGTGTGAAACCATCATTTATTCCTTCTTTACTTGGATAAACCTTTTTATAAGATGTCAACGATTTTTACAAAAAAAAGTATCTCAAAAACCTTGGTTACTTTTTTTTCGTCGCACGTTACTTGAGAAGTTGTCTATTATTCACTTTATTAGTAGCTTCGGTTTACTAACTTAGTAACAACATGAGCTTCCTCGTATGAACTTGTGTCAAACCAAATGTAAAAATTCGTGGGACCTGTCCAAGGTTCCTTTTAACCAATTTTTTTACTTTTGTCTCGAGACCATAATCAAAAAGCCTCTTTAGGAGTAAACCTTTAATTTTCGTGTTTTGACCATATGTCAAACTAGCTATTGTGAAATTAATCTGCTACCATTTCTTCAATTATGCTAGCCATTTCAAATTTTTTACTTTTGACTTTTGTGTTTTGACCATTAGTCAACTTACTATTGTTATATTTAATCTGCTACCGATTCTTCTTTAATTATGCTAGCCATTTTCACATTATTTGTTCCAGTTGTTAAAACATTTAATCCGCTAACCATTTCTTATTTAATCTTGCTAGGCATTTTCACATTAACTCTCCAAGCTGTTACCTAATATTTCCAACTTTATCACCTTATTTATCCTGTAAATATTAACCCATTCTTGGTCATTCTACACACTATAAATAAACGAAACCTCCTCCTCTCGCTCTCTCTCTCTCTCTCTCCCTCTACTTGTTTCTACTATATCCTTATAGTGCAGTGCAAGCATGCCTTAGATGTTCGTGATTTTTCTATCTATCATTGATGGTTCTCAGAATTTTCACAACATGATCTAAAAGTCGGCCAATCTATGTTTTGTGAATTCAACATTTGAAAATATCTATTTATTTTCCTTTTATACACTAGATGCAAGGCAGTGGAGACCTTGACTATCTATAAGCCCGTGGAACACTCTGTATGTCCATGAACATGTTAAGTCTAGACCCATGCGGATGCCCCAAACTAGAACATTAGCCCACAATTGATGAAATTTAAATAGGTTATCTCCAGTTTCTAAACTAGAACTCCTCTGACCCCTTCCAACTATGTGAACCCTGAGGGTTGGCCACCATAAAATTTAAGGGAGATCATTGATTCATTGAATTTAATTCAATCACTGCTAATGATAGAAAAATTAATTTTTGATCTAATCTAGTAGTTATCGCTCTTGCTTTCACAATCGGTGTCACAATTTTATTCTTGGTATTTCTCTATGAGGTCATCATCACATGGTTATCGCACTGTCCAGTGTCCACGCAGTCTCACACAATTAAAGTTATTTCAAGCAAACAGACCAACAGAGTCTTCAAGTCTTCACGATAACTAGTGTATAATTGTTAATTTACGCAAGATATATCCCGTTTAGGTAGGAAAATAATACGTCTCCGAGTCCAAATACATCCACATGGTTTGGAATCACATAAATAGTACAGTTAGTTTGATATAGAATTTAAAAAATATTAAAATCATTGATTATAAAAGGTAGGGGCACCTGATTTTCGAGATAAGGAGGACACAATACATTTTTAATGGATTTTGGATGACACGGATTTGTATATTGGGTGCTTCTTTCTGGTTGTTTGTGTCCCACACTCATCCGGATAAGGCTAGCCCATTTAGAGCCTTCAATTGATGTACATGACACAGGAAAATCTTTGCAAAAGGTAATGATATCATCTAGGACTTCTATTAGAAATAAATGATTGTTTAACAGGTTTTCATGTGACATTCTGAAAATTAGACCCACTTGGGATTTATGAAATGGATGATTTTATGGATGTGCTTGTAGCTAGATCTCGCTTGGAACTAATCACTTCTGGGATACTAACCGTTAGGGAATAGCTAATTAGGGATTTAAATTCGCGCAACCAAAGAAACTCAACCGTGAACTGACTTTCGACCATAAAAAAATTATCGATGTGACATTTTGAGCCAATATAAGCCGAAAGGATCAATTCGCCATAGTCATACGAGTGGATCGCGGATGATTCCGCCTGGCCACGAGATAAATTGATGAATGACCCTAAACCTATACCAAACGATCGCTCCCGTTGGAACTAGCGATCAATCCTCGCGATTACATGATAACTGAGGTCATCACGATCCGAGTGAACTTAAATGTGACATTCCGGATTTTGGCCCATTTTTGGGGTTTATAAAACGTGTAATTCGTCAGTGTGCTTATAATGGAATTTCACCCGAGAACTGATCACTCTCGGGTTCTCGTTTTTAAAAATAGAAATTCTGCTAGAATCGCACTCGATCGAATTTGGCCGTTATTTATATCCTGAACTTGGCAATCGATTTTCGGGAGTTTCGGGACGAAATAGATTGGACGGTGTCAATATTATTGTGGCCAGCATCGAGATTGTCAGGAATAGTGGAAAAGTGGATTTTTGGATCGGGTACGGATTTGGACTGGTAGACTTCCCTCGTAGTGTGATTTGAGGTATTTTATTTTGGCAGTATGCCCTAGAATATTGTTGGGATTATTCGGGGATCGTTAGGCCTTTTTCCCGAATTTAATCGGGACCGATAGGTCGATTTTTAGTTTGGACCGTGTCCGTTGTATCGCAATTGAGTTTAAAATTTAAACCCTTTCTCTCTCTCTTTCTCTCTCCGCCGGTCCTCTTCCCCCGTGCGCACGTTACCCCCTCTCTCTCCCTCTCTCTCTCTCTCTCTCTCTCTTTTTCCCTTCCCCATGCGCTCGCACGTTCCCTCCCCCTGCATGCTTGCCCCCCTGCTGACCTGTCCCCTCTCCCTCTCTCTCCTCTCTTCTCTCTCTCCTCCTCCCCCTTCTTTTTCCTCCTCTCTCTTCTCTTCTGGTTCTTCTTTTCTTCTTGGCCCGACTGCCCTGCTCGTCTCGAGCTCGCCGTGCCGTCGCGCCGTCACGTCGCCGTACCGCCAAGCCGCTGCACCGCCGTCGCTAGCAGCCTCGCCGCTGTCTCGTTGCCCACCTCGGCCCCTTCCTCCTCTCTCTCGCGCACGCGACAGCAAGCTGGTCGTCGCTGCTCGCCGCGCCCGGAGCCAGCCCAGCCCGCCGGTGTGTCGCCCGGCCGCCGCCTCCGCCCCGTCGCCATCACCGCCGCCCTCTGCAACCGACCCCTTCCTCCCCTGGCCTTTCTCTCTCTCCCCCGGCCAGCAGCCCTGTCCTGCCCGAGCCCGAGCCCGAGCCAAGCCAGCGAGCTCGTCGCCCGCCAGTCTGCTCGTCCCGCCGTCGCGCCGCCGCCGCTGCGCCGTGCCACCCAGCCGGCCAACCCCACCGGCCCGTTCGCCCGTCCGGCCGTCGCCCTCACCGCTTCAGCCCCTCCCCCTCTCTCTCTCTCTCACCCTCACACCCGGCCAACCCCACCTCATCCACTGTTTAGCCGCCGGTCGCCATCGCCGCCGATCACCGCCGCCGCCGGTCGCCGCCAGCCAGCCCAGCCGACCAGCCCCGCCGGCCAAGCTCGTGCCCGGCCAAGCCCGTAGCCCGTGCCCGTTGCCGTGCCCACGCCCGCGCCCGTAGCCCCGGCGCATTGCCCATCCGCACGCCCGAGCGCCCCGGGCACGCCGCGCGTTCACCGTGCCCGCGCACGAGGCACGTCGACCTGCCATTGTGCCCACTTTGGCCGGTCAGCGCGCCCGTGTGGCCCGCACCCACGCCTAGTCCGAACATCCCACCCGGGCCATTTTGGGCCCGAGCCGACTTTTCCCGGGCCAAAATTTGGTAAGCGACTTCCTAGCTTCAGCCCCTCCCCCTCTCTCTCTCTCTCTCTCACCCTCACACCCGGCCAACCCCACCTCATCCACTGTTTAGCCGCCGGTCGCCATCGCCGCCGATCACCGCCGCCGCCGGTCGCCGCCGGCCAGCCCAGCCGGCCAGCCCCGCCGGCCAGCCCCGCCGGCCAGCCCCGCCGGCCAAGCTCGTGCCCGGCCAAGCCCGTAGCCCGTGCCCACGCCCGCGCCTGTAGCCCCGGCGCGTTCCCCATCCGCACGCCCGAGCGCCCCGGGCACGCCGCGCGTTCGCCGTGCCCGCGCACGAGGCACGCCGACCTGCCATTGTGCCCATTTTGGCCGGTCAGCGCGCCCGTGTGGCCCGCGCCCGCGCCTAGTCCGAACTTCCCACCCGGGCCATTTTGGGCCCGAGCCGACTTTTCCCGGGCCAAAATTTGGTAAGCGACTTCCTAGACCCTACTTAGTATTTTGGGTATTTCATTGACCAGTTTCGAGCTAGAACGGCTAGGGCGTGTATTTAATTTAATTATTTTATGATTAAATTAGATTATATGGTGTTCTTATTTGGTTAAATTAGATTGGATTAATTAGAGTGCTTAAGTGGGTATTTGTGCGTGACCGACTTGAACGTCGGGTGTGTGAATTGAGGTGGCGAAGTGTGAATTGAACTGAGTTGAATTGAGTGTGGTGGCATGTCAGTGTGACATTGGTGGAATGTAATGTGGTGAGCATGATCAAGTTTGATTTGTACGATGTGTTGATTGGCGAATTGTGTTATGGTGCATGTGCATGAGAAAAGCCCGGATCAATCAGAGGGCTGCCAACCTGAGGCGTAGGTTACGCGGGTGTGGCGAATAAGGCATGATTGGACTTGAGGCGTGTTTACGCGGGTCATTGGAAAGAAAGTTGAGTCTGAGGCATGTTTACTATAGCTGTGAAAGGCATGATTGGACCTGAGGCGTGTTTACGCGGGTCATTGGAAAGAAAGTTGAGCATGAGGCGTGTTTATGCGGGCTGTGAAAGGCATGATTGGACCTGAGGCGTGTTTACGCAGGTCATTGGAAAGAAAGTTGAGTCTGAGGTGTGTTTATGCGGGCTGTGAAAGGCATGATTAGACCTGAGGCGTGTTTACGCGGGTCATTGGAAAGAAAGTTGGGCCTGAGGCGTGTTTACGCGAGCAGTGAAAATGAGCCTGAGGCGTGTTTACGCGGGCTGTGAGATCGGGCCTGAGGCGTGTTTACGCGGGCAGTGAGATCGGGCATGAGGCATGTTTACGCGGGCAGTGAAAATGAGCCTGAGGCGTGTTTACGCAGGCTGTGAGATTGGGCTTGAGGCGCAGTGGCGCGGGTCGTGGGAAAGATGTTCGACCACGTGTGCGGATTGTGTGATTGGATTGGCTGGTTGATTGTGTGATTGGATTGGTTGGTTGAGCGTGTGATTAGATTGGCTGGTTGATTATGTGATTGGATTGGCTGCTTGAGCGTATGACTGAATTGGCTGGCTGAGCGTATGATTGGATTGACTGATTGAGTGTGTGACTGGATTGACTGGTTGAGCATGTGGATGTTGATCGAATTGACTGATGGTGCGCGTGGATGATTGGATAGGTTGGGTGCTTGTTTGGATTAACTGTTTTCGAGTGGAAGTGCGTGTGCTGGTGATTGTGATGTGACGGTGATTTGTACTTGCATTATCATATTTGGACTAATATGCAGGGTTGGCACGTGGTTCGAGGCGAGGTAAGCCTAGCATGTGAAAGTGATTGTATTGTTTGGTAGTTCGCATGTTAGACTCGTCTAGGTACGCATTAGCTTAGGTTAGGTTTAGGTTGTTGCTTATTGAGACTCTATCTCACGGTTATTATATAACCATTTCAGATCTGTGACCATAAGAGATGGAAGACGCTGCAAGGGTATCTTGGAGATCGAGGACAGGTCAAGTACCCGGCACTTTGAGTTTCCCCTTTTTGGTAGAGGAGTTAAGTTTGCTGCTATTGCCCCTTTTTGAGAATTGTAGTTTTGCTGTTGTGGCTTAGCTTGGGCACTGTCCTTCGTGGACGTAGTATGTATTTGTCAAGTGTAAAAATTCTAGTTATTGTTTCATTCTATCGCTATCCCCCTAGTCATTATTAATTGTCTAGGTTGTTCCTATTTATTTCCGTATGTGCTTAATCTCTGATGTTTTGGGTTTGGTCGGCGACGTATCTGGGACGTTGCATTCAATGATCGACCATCGAGGGATGTCGCGGGCTCGTAAGGTCCGGGGCGTGACATCCCTCGTTGATTTGGTATCAGAGCAAGGTCAGCTCGATCCAAGTCGGTCGAAGCCTGGAGTGATAAAGAGCGATGACTTTGGGGTAGACAGTTAGGGAGACCCGCGTACTATGCGTACCCCAGACATTGCGATTGTGATTGCTAAGTGATTTTTACGCAATATATGTGAGGTGCAGGTGCATCAGGACTTGAGGTAAGTGCACGAATCCTATTGGTTGTGATTGAGTGATGTTGTGATTGGCTGCCTACTGAGTGAATTATTGTGTGATTCACTGCCTAGGGCTTAGACCGGTATAGTTGGCCTAGGTCTTTAATTTCCGAGGGGAATTATAGCAGGTAAGTGGGTGGTGTGACCCTGTGAGTATGAGTAGTTGAGGTCGAGGTCTGGTAGGTCCGCAAATTGGAGTTGTGGGGGAATCCCAGATGGAAGGAGATTTTGAGGGAAATCGAGGAAGTTGGAATTTTAATGAGCAGTCAGACTGAGGAGCGAAATGCTACTGTTACTACTGATGCTGAGGCCACTATTGTTGTCATCAATGGGAATGACGGGAATAATGGGTATAATGGAGATGTTGGGAATCAAGGTCAAGGGCATGTTAATGCAGTCAGACGGATGCGTTAGTTGGGTGGAAAAATTTTTGAAATTTAAACTTTCAAGGTTCGATAGGAAGAAGTGACCCTGACACTACGGTACTTTGGATAGAGGACTTAGAAAAAGGCTTTTGAGGTATTCGGGTGCACTAGTGAGGAGGAAATGACTCTGGCTGTATATCAACTCCAAGTAATTATGATTGATTGGTAAGAGGACCCCAGAGTAGGCTATTTTGAAGGGCATAATTCCAAGCTGGGTGCCGTTATCGAGGCCTTCAATGGGAGGTACTTTCAGAGAGTACGTGAGGACAGAAAATGATAGAGCTTCTTGGGCTTTGATAAAATTGAATGTCAGTTGATCAGTACGAGGTCAAGTTATGAGGTTGCCTAAGTACGCACTAAAGATGGTCAAGGACCATGTGAATGGGACAAGGAGGTCTCAGGATGGATTGGAACTGGAATTTCGTAATCAGTTGGTACTTTTGGGTCTTAAGGAATTACAATGAATTGTATGAGAGAGTTCGATGGTTGACACGGATATGAGTGAAAGGACGGCCGCTTCTGGATTGCGGTTCGCGCCGGCTAGGGACAATGGGAACTGTGGAAAGAAGCCTATGACAAAGAAACAGAAATTGTCCCTCTAGTAAGAAAGAACTTTGAAAAACCGAGCTGCTACTTCAATGCTGCATGTCGATCTTATGGAAAGAGGCATAGGAATGGCCACTGCCAAGGTAGAAGTGGAGCTTGTTGTTGATGTGGACAGTAGGGTCATTAGGTGAGAAATTGTTGAACCGATAGGTTAGATCGCTAATGCAATCGCAGCGACCGCAAGTAGGATATTAAACGAGAGCTGCTCTGTAAATTAATCAGAATCGGCTATAGACATAGGGAAAAGTGTACGTTGTGATGGGGAAGGAATCAGAGGATGTGCCGTGAAAGTCTAGAGGCGTTGCATGTTAATATTGGGTACGATAGGCGGTGATTTTGAAGTTTAACTCTAATGGTCATATAAGACTTATAATCACTTATGGTAAGCAGGCGCGATTAATTTATGGAACTCTAATTCACTAATGCTTTTCTTGGACGAATTCGGAAGGATAAGTGATGCTTGAAAATTTCGGATATTATAAAGAACCGAGGTGATTTGTTTTGGGAGATTGTTGGATTGAAATTGGATGGATTGAACTTGTCCTTGAGGTGTATGATGATAATTATTTTGTGGCTGACTTGTTGGTTGAGGAATCGAGGCTAAAGGACATAGCCGAAGTGTGTAATCTTCCTGATGTCTTTCCTCAGGAATTGTCGGGACTGCCACTTAATCGAGAAGTAGAAATGGTAATCGAGTTAGCCTTGGGATGGAACCAATCTAGAGAGCACTATTTTTGAATGTCGTTGTCAGAGTTGAAAGGATTGAAGGTTCAAATGCAAGGGTTGTTGGACGGAGGTTTCATTCGTCTGAGTGGGTCTCCATGGGGAGCACCCGTTTTATTTGCGAGAAAGAAGGACGGATCATTAAGGTTATGTATTGGCTACAGACCGATAAATTAGGCGACTATTAAGGATAAACGCCCATTGCCAAGAGTGAAGGACCTGTTCGACTAGTTATCAGGGGCATTAATGTTTTGTGAGATCGATTTGAGGACTAATTATTATCAATTGAGGATTAGGAAGGAGGACGTGCCGAAGTCGGCATTCAGGACGAGGTATGGGCACTATGAATTTATGGTGATGCCGTTTGGACCGACGAACGCCCTTGCAGTCTTTATGGATTTAATGAATCGAGTATTCAAGGAATTTTTGGATCAATTTGTAATTGTGTTCATAGATGATATTTTGGTATATTCGGAAAGTTCCACCGAGCATGAGGTATATTTGAAAAAGGTTCTACAGACCCTAAGGGAACATGCGCTCTACGCCAAATTCAGTAAGTGCGAATTCTGGCTTCATCGAGTGGCATTCTTGGGACATGTGGTATCCGGAGAAGGGATTACAGTGGATCCAGCGAAAATCGAAGTCGTCGTGAATTAGCCAAGGCCGACAATAGTAACCGAGGTTCGGAGGTTCTTGGATCTGGCAAGTCATTACAGACGTCTCGTGGAAGGGGTTTTTAACGTTAATAACACCGTGGACGCGTTTGCAAAAGAAGGAAACGAAATTTAAATGGACGGATAACTATAAAATGAGTTTTCAGGATTGAACAGAGTTTGACGATCACGCTGGTGTTGACGGTCCCGTCAGGTTGGGGAGAATATGAAAGCTACAGCGACGCATCATTAAGAGGATTGAGGTGCAGGTTAATGCAACATGGAAAAGTAGTGGCATGCGCATCGCGGCAATTGAGACCACATGAGCAGAATTATCCGATACATGGCTTGGAGTTAGCTGCGATTATTTTTCGCTATTAAGATTTTGAGGCACTACCTGTGTGGGGAGAAATTTTAGACTTATACGGTCCATCAAAGTCTAAGGTATTTGTTCTCTCAGAAGGAATTAAACAGGAGACCGCGTCGATGGATGGAACTACTTAAGGACTACGACTGCGATATTTCATAAAACCCCGGAATGACTAATAAGGTAACGGATGCACTGAGTTGGGAATCGAGCATCGCGCATATGATGGTCAAGGAATGGACCCTGTTGGAGGGAATTCGGGATTCGGAGTTTAAGTTTGAAGTGAGTCATGTTTAGAGTCTGCTTACCGCATTGAGGATTAAACTGGAAATCCAGACTAAGATTAAGGCTTTACAATTGATGGACTTAGAAATCCAGAAGATTCTGGAAATGGATGTCAAAAAAAAAAATTGGATTTTCAAGTATTCGAGGATGGGATTATGAAGTTCCGTGGTCGGTTATGTGTACACAGTGATGCGGAATTAAAAGAAGAGATTTTGTAGGACGTACACCGTAGCAATTACAGTATTCACTGGGGTAGTGCAAAAATGTATTCGTACTTGCGACAGCATTATTGGTGGAACGATATGAAAGTGGACGTGGCTAAATAGGTGGCTAAGTGTTTCACATGCCAACAAGTGAATGCGCAACATTGTAGGTCGGGTAGAATGTTGCAGCCATTGGAAATTCCCAAATAGACATGGGAACACATTATGATGGACTTTGTAGTGGGATTATCGAGAAGTCAAAGGAGCCATGATTCGATTTGTGTGATAGTGGGTCAGTTGACAAAGTCAGCACATTTTCTACCAGTACGAAAGGATTTTTGCTTTGGGAAGGTATGCCAATTTGTATATACGACACATGGTCCGTCTTCATGGAGTACCAATGACGATCACCTCGGACTATGATCCTAAGTTTATTGCCGCTTTTTGGAAAAGTCTTCATACAACATTAGGAATGAGATTACAATTTAGCACGGCCTATCATTTGCAGACGAATGGCCAGTCTGAGAGGAAGATTCAGACTTTGGGAGATATACTGCGAGCATGTGTATTAGATTTTTGGGGAAGTTGGAAAGAATAATTGCTCTTGGTTGAGTTAGCCTATATCAATAGCTACCAATAGAGTTTTAGAATGGCACCGTTTGGGGCATGATATGGCAAGGTTTGCAGAACACCGGTTTGTTGGGATGAGTGGGTGAGAGGAGCATCACGGGTCCCAAGTTGGTTCAGCAGTCAATTGAAACAGTCAAGGCAATTTGGGAACATCATGGAACCGAATGTGCGATGTAGAAAAGTAAAGAATTAATACGACACCAATACCCCCATTTATTTGGATAGTTGGGTTAGATTGTAAATTTCGAGGACGAAATTTTTGTAAGGGGGAAG
Organism: Syzygium syzygioides; assembly: GCA_031216285.1. Taxonomy (NCBI): domain Eukaryota; kingdom Viridiplantae; phylum Streptophyta; class Magnoliopsida; order Myrtales; family Myrtaceae; genus Syzygium; species Syzygium syzygioides. The sequence goes on from CM062248.1 coordinate 13,443,143, forward strand.
AATTGTGACATTCCGGATTTTGGCCCATTTTTGGGGTTTATAAATCGTGTAATTCGTCAGTGCACTTATAATGGAATTTCGCCCGAGAACTGATTACTCTCGGGTTCTTGTTTTTAAAAATAGAAATTCTGCTAGAATCGCACTCGATAGAATTTGGCCGTTATTTATACTCTGAACTTGGCAGTCGATTTTCGAGAGTTTCGGGACGAAATAAATTGGACGGTGTCGATATTATTGTGGCCAGCATCGAGATTGTCAGGAATAGTGGAAAAGTGGATTTTTGGTCGGGTGTGGATTTGGACTGGTAGACCTCCCTCGTAGTGTGATTTGGGGTATTTTATTTTGGCCGTATGCCCTAGAATATTGTTGGGATTTTTCAGGGATCGTTAGGCCTTTTTACCAAATTTAATCGGGACCGATAGGTCGACTTTTAGTTTGGACCGTGTCCGTTGTATCGCGATTGAGCTTAAAATTTAAACCCTTTCTCTCTCTCTTTCTCTTTCCTCTCTCTATCCGCCGGTCCCCTTCCCCCGCGCGCACGTTACCCCCCTCTCTCTTTCTCTCTCTCTCTCTCTTTTCTTTTTCCCTTCCCCATGCGCGCGCACGTCCCTTCCCCCCTGCATGCTGCGCCACCTGCTGACCTGTCCCCTCTCCCTCTCTCTCCTCTCTTCTCTCTCTCCTCCTCCCCCTTCTTCTTCCTCCTCTCTCTTCTCTTTTGGTTCTTCTTTTCTTCTTGGCCCGACTGCCCTGCTCGTCTCGAGCTCGTCGTGCCGTCGCGCCGCCGCATCGCCGTGCCGCTACGCCGCCGCACCGCCGTCGCCAACAGCCCCGCCGTCGTCCCGTCGCCCGCCTCGGCCCCTTCCTCCTCTCTCTCGCGCGCGCGACAACGAGCTGGTCGCCGCGGCTCGCCGCGCCCGGAGCCGGCCCAGCCCGCCGGCGTGTCGCCCGGCCGCCGCCTCCGCCCCGTCGCCATCACCGCCGCCCTCTGCAATCGACCCCTTCCTCCCCTGGCCTCTCTCTCTCTCCCCCGGCCAGCAGCCCTGTCCTGCCCGAGCCCGGGCCAAGCTAGCGAGCTCGCCGCCTGCCGGTCTACTCGTCCCGCCGTCGCGCCGCCGCCACCGCCGCCGCGCCATGCCACCCAGCCGGCCAACCCCGCCGGTCCGTCCGCCCGTCCAGCCGTCGCCTTCACCCCCTTAGTCCCTCTCCCTCTCTCCCTCTCTCTCACCCTCACGCCCGGCCAACCCCTCCCCGTCCACTTTTCAGCCGCCAGTCGCCGTCGCCACCGCCGTCTGTCGCCGCCAGCCAGCCCAGCCGGCCAGCCCGGCCGGCCAGCCAACCGGGCGGCCGAGCTCGTGCCCGGCCAAGCCCGTAGCCCATGCCCGTGCCCGTTGCCGTGCTGGCGCCCGCGCCCGTAGCCTCGGCACGTTGCCCATCCGCGCGCCCGAGCGCCCCGGGCACGCCGCGCGTTCGCCGCGCCCGCGCACTAGGCACGCCGACCTGCCATTGTGCCCACTTTGGCCGGTCAGCGCGCTCGTGTGGCCCGCGCCTGCGCTTAGTCCGGATTTCCCACCCGGGCCATTTTGGGCCCGAGCCGATTTTTCCCGAGCCAAAATTTGGTAAGCGACTTCCTAGACCCTACTTAGTATTTTGGGTATTTCATTGACCAGTTTTGGGTTAGAACGGCTAGGGCGTGTATTTAATTTAATTATTTTATGATTAAATTAGATTATATGGTGTTCTTATTTGGTTAAATTAGACTAGATTAAGTAGAGTGCTTAAGTGGGTATTTGTGCGTGACCGACTTGAACGTCGGGTGTGTGAATTGAGGTGGCGAAGTGTGAATTGAACTGAGTTGAATTGAGTGTGGTGGCATGTCAGTGTGACATTGGTGGAATGTAATGTGGTGAGCATGATCAAGTTTGATTTGTACGATGTGTTGATTGGCGAATTGTGTTATGGTGCATGTGCATGAGAAAAGCCCGGATCGATCGAAGGGCTGCCAACCTGAGGCGTAGGTTATGCGGGTGTGGCGAATAAGGCATGATTGGACTTGAGGCGTGTTTACGCGGGTCATTGGAAAGAAAGTTGAGCATGAGGCGTGTTTACGCGGGCTGTGAAAGGCATGATTGAACCTGAGGCGTGTTTACGCGGGTCATTGGAAAGAAAGTTGAGCCTGAGGCGTGCTTACGGGGGCTGTGAAAGGCATGATTGGACCTGAGGCGTGTTTACGCGGGTCATTGGAAAGAAAGTTGGGCCTGATGCGTGTTTACGCGGACAGTGAAAATGAGCCTGAGGCGTGTTTATGCGGGTTGTGAGATCGGGCCTGAGGCGTGTTTACGCGGGCAGTGAAAATGAGCCTGAGGCGTGTTTACGTGGGCTGTGAGATTGGGCTTGAGGCGCAGTGGCGCGGGTCGTGGGAAAGATGTTCGACCACGTGTGCGGATTGTGTGATTGGATTGGCTGGTTGATTGTGTGATTGGATTGGTTAGTTGAGCGTGTAATTGGATTGGCTGGTTGATTATGTGATTGGATTGGCTGCTTGAGCGTATGACTGAATTGGCTGGCTGAGCGTGTGATTGGATTGACTGATTGAGTGTGTGACTGGATTGACTGGTTAAGCATGTGAATGTTGATCAAATTGACTGATGGTGCGCGTGGATGATTGGTTGGATGGGTTGGGTGCTTGTTTGGATTAACTGTTTTCGAGTGGAAGTGCGTGTGCTGGTGGTTGTGATATGGCGGTGATTTGTATTTGCATTATCATATTTGGACTAATATGCAGGGTTGGCACGTGGTTCGAGGCGAGGTAAGCCTAGCATGTGAAAGTGATTGTATTGTTTGGTAGTTCGCATGTTAGACTCGTCTGGGTACGCATTAGCCTAGGTTAGGTTTAGGTTGTTGCTTATTGAGACTCTGTTTCACGGTTATGATATAACCATTTCAGATCTGTGACCATAAGAGATGGAAGACGCTGCAAGGATATCTCGAAGATCGAGGACGGGTCAAGTACCCGGCACTTTGAGTTTCCCCTTTTTGGTAGAGGAGTTAAGTTTGCTACTATTGTCCCTTTTTGAGAATTGTAGTTTTGCTGTTGTGGCTTAGCTTGGGGACTGTCCTTCGTGGACGTAGTATGTATTTGTCAAGTGTAGAAATTCTAGTTATTGTTTCATTCTATCGCTATCCCCCTAGTCATTATTAATTGTCCGAGTTGTTCCTATTTATTTCTGCGTGTGCTTAATCTCTGATGTTTTGGGTTGGGTCGGCGACGTATCTGGGACGTCACATTCAATGATCGACCATCGAGGGATGTCGCGGGCTCGTAAGGTCCGGGGCGTGACATCTTAAACGTGGCTTGATTTAGTATCGACCACGGGCCAAATATGCGAATTTCCCAAAAGCCACCCGTTAGCTTGATATACACTCAAGTTACGTTTTTTAAATTTAGTCATTAATTAGAGACTAAGTTTGGGCATTGAAAATTTCAAAGGTCACGACAGGATAATTGGACGACATTGTTATTAGCTTGGTCGGTCTTAGATTTGTCCGGATTCTTCAAAAGATTTGAATTCCGGCAAGAAATGGATAAATGACCGTTTTGCCCATAGGACTTTGTTAAGGCCAAGTATAATGTGAGAATGGCATTTTGGTCATTTCACACCAACTTTAGAGATAACAATTTTTAGACAATTTTGCCAATAGACTTTTTGTGAAATTCCAATTTTGCCTTTGGATATTTTTTGTAAGAGTTAATATTGGCTATCGATCTTATGATAAGGATTAATTGTGGCCGTTGATTGGAAAGTAGAGAGGAGGGTAGGATGGTCATTTTCCTAGGGGGTGGGCACCAATTATTGGTTTATTTAGCCTTTTCTCTCTTTCTCTCTCTCACCCCCTCATTCTCTCTCTCTCGACAATCTTTCTCTCACTCTCCCTCTCGGCCGACTCCTTCCCCTCCCACTATGACCGTGGCTGACCGTCCAAGCCAGCCGTCACCACCGTCCACCTATCGTGCACGGTTGCCGCCGTCCGATCGCCCTTGAAGCCGCGACCTCACCACCACCACCATCTCACCGTCTCTCTCTCCCTTTCTCCCAACCGGCCCCCTTCCTTTTTCTTTTGGCCTTGCACGTATGGCTAAGCAAGGGTGATCGCCGCTCGTCCGGCCACCGTCGCCGCCGTTCAGCTGCCGCCCGCTCACCGTGAGACCACTAACTTGCTGTTTCCCCCTTCTGCCCAAGCTAGCCTAGGACTTCAAGTAAGTGGCGTCCTAAACTCTACTTAGGATATCAGGTACTAATAAACTTGATTAGGAGCTGATTTGGGGTAATTAGTAGCTGTTTAGGGGTTATTTTGGTAGGCTGAGTTGGGGGCAGATCTTGGCTGATTTGTGAGTGAATTTGTGATGGTTTTGGGGCTGATTTGTTGCTGAATTGAGTGCTGGAAATCGTGGTTTGAACTGATAAGCATATGGTCCGATTTGGGGACTGAACATGTCGATTTGATGTGTGGTGCCGTGATTGAATTGTGGTGATTATTGTGGCTTGAAATAGACATGAATATGTTAATTTATGCTCATATTAGTGGCTGTGATTGTGGGTCTAGTGGCGATCTTGCATGCTTGTTGGATTATGGAATAATTGGTTGAAATGTGGACCCGTTTATGTGCGTACATGGGCTGAATTGGATTGGCTAGAAATTAGGCATGTTCGCGTGTCAATCGAGCATGTTCATATGATGTTCGAGTGCGTGGTTGGGTGAAAAATTTATGTGATATGTCATGCATGTGGTCACGAAAGTCCCTGAGGCATGTAATGTAATGCGGGGAATTGAGTCTTCCTGAGACGTGTACTTTAACACGGGACGATGCCTGGTACTATTAGAAGACTGCCAACCTGAGGTATGTAATGTAATGCGAGTTGTGCCGTAGGTGGAGGATGTTGGGCTTGAGACGTGTACTGTAACGCGGGCAAGAGACATAGCCTAAGGCGTGTATTGTAATACGGGCTAAAGAGTATTGTGAATTTGAGATGGTCTTATGTGGACCGTGAATTAAAAGTGGACCTGAGGCATAATTACGTGGTTCATTGGTAAGTCTAATGAAAATAGTGTGGTGGTGCATGAGTGAGGGTCTATAAAATACGAGTTTGGAAATAGGATATGTTTGGCTTTGTTTTGGGCATGAAATTAACTTGGAATGTGCATGTGGTTGGAATTGGTAGATTTGAGACTAACTTGCAAGTTATGTGTATTAATAAGAGCCCAGGTAAGTACAATTGTGTGCATGTTGTGTGTTTATTGAGTGATATTGTGTTTGGACTTGTCTGGAGGTACGTGTTAGCCTAGGTGGGGTTTGAGATGTTTGCTTGCTGAGACGTGTCTCATGGTTGTTTAACTAAACCATTTCAGAACCCCAGCCTGGATCATGAATCTTCCACCGCCACCGCCTCAGCGTTTTGGTATACCGATGCATAATGATCCTGCCGTGGTAGAATACCCGATAGATGATAATATGGCTTGGATTAAGCATACTACCATAGTCTGGGTAGATATAGGACAACCCCCTTGGCAGGCCTACACTTATATCGCTTGGTGTTTTCGAGATGGTCTAGACGAGTTTGGTCCTATTCGAGGTTTTGATGTTCCCTTTGACGGAGTGGGAGATTAGGATCTGTCGGCTATACCCTCACCTGATGGTGAGATGACTAGCCTTGACACTAGCCTCGCACAGTCAGGACGTTAACATGTACCTGCAGCACCCGAACCTTCGGTGGTTAAGCCTGACCCGAAATTAGAAGAGTCACAAGCAGGGTTTGACTCGATGGCTGTGGACTTGGGTACAGTGCCAGAGGAGGAACCCGAAGAAGAAGAACTCGAAGAAGAGCCTGAAGAGGAACCAGAAGGAGAGCCAGAGGAAGAACCAGAGAGGGAACCAGAAGAAGAGCCAGAGGAAGAGCGAGAGGAGTAGTTTGAAGAAAAGGAGCGAATTAAGGTTCCATTAGAGTCGGGTAATGAGGACAATCCAATTGAGATCGAGGCAGATTCGGAGTCTTCAGAGGAACAAGTGGCTTAGAGGGAGTCAGATTCGGATTCTGGAGAGATCGACTCGGAGTGGACGCCGTCTAAAGGGCGTAGGGGTTAGTTCAGGGGTAGGGTAAATCTTTTTGAAGTGTCCCATTTTTGGAGTTAGAATATATCCAAACTACTGATCGTTTTGATATCGGTGGTGTAAACTTTAGAAGCCAGTGTGCATATATATTATGTGTATTGTAAATGGTGTGTATTGTACAAGTTAGACTTGGTAATGTGTGTATATTCTCCCTACTACCCTATATAAATATTTTCTGGGTGTGTGTTGCCTCTACTAGTGTTTTATCTCTGGATGTGTGAGGTCGGTGACATCCTGGGATGTCGCGATATTCGACCATAGAGATATGTTGCTAGATCGATGGGGTTCGAGGCATGACATCCCGCATTGACTTGGTATCAGAGCAATGTCAGCTTGATCCAAATTGATCGAAGTCTGGAGTGATAAGGAGCGACGACTTTTGGGGTAGTTGACTAGGGAGACCTTAGCGAGTCATAGGTGTGGAATGAGCTATGTGTGCCTCCAGACTGTTTGTTATGATTGTTGAGTGAATTGAGTGTTATAACGATTGAAATGCGGATGCGTCTGGACTTGAGATAAGTGCACAGACCTTATTGATTGTAGTCTTGTGTTGTTGTGATTAATTACCTACTGAGTGAATTATTGTGTTAATTCGTTGCCTCAGACTAGATTGGTATAGTTGACCTAGGTTTCTAATTCCTGAGTGGAATTATAGCAGGTAGGTGAGTGATAGAAAACCTTGAGGATGAGTTCGAGAGGTAGAGGAACAGGGGGTCAATCAATTTTGCGAGCCCAACCTGCGGGAGATCCAAGAATGGATGTAGTCATGAGGACCCTAGAAGAGATTGGTAATCTGATAAGACGGCAGACTCAGGAACAAGCTGCCACTATTGCCCAAGTTGCTGAGGCCACTGTGGCCGCCACCGCCAATAATAACAATGGGAATTAAGGGCAAGTATAAATGAATGTGAGTAGACAGATGCATCAACTAGTTGAGTAGTTTTTGAAATTAAAACCCTCTAAGTTCGATGGTAAGGGCGACCTTGAGGTTGCATCGCTTTGGGTAGAGGAGTTAGAAAAGGCCTTTGATGTATTAGGGTGCACGGAGAAAGAAAAAGTGATCTTAGCGATGTACCAGCTCCATGGAAACGCAAGTGACTGGTGGAAAGCCACTAGAGGAAGGGTTTTCCTGCTGGTACTGCCCAAACTTGGGCAATGTTTATGGAAATCTTCAATGGTAAGTACTTTTCTGAGAGTGGCCCAAGAAAAGAAGTTAACCGAGTTTATGAGGCTTCATCAGGGATAGAGGATAGTGGATCTGTATGAGGCTGAATTTGATTGGTTATCTAAGTTTGCCCCAAAGATGGTGGAGGACCCGTTGGATAGGACTTGGAGGTTCCGAGATGGTTTGAAGCCGAACCTTTGTAGCCAAATGATTTCGCTGAATTTGAGGGATTATAACGAGATCTATGATCGAGCCCAAGTGATCGAACGTGAGTTAGCGGATAGGGCCGCTGCTTCTAGGTCAAGATTTGCCTCTGGTAGGGATAATCGCCACTTCAGGAAGAGGCCAATGGCAAGTAATAGACGTTTCATCCCCCCTATTAGAAAGAATATTGGGAAACCGAACCATTTCCAGAATGTTCCATGTCGGATGTATGGAGAAAGACATGGAAATGGACCTTGTTTGAACAAGGGTGGAGCCTGTTTCGGATGTGGCAGGTTTGGCCATTAGATAAGGACTTGCCCTAACCTCATGCAGAATAGGTCATCTGCATTGTCGCCACCCCGAAACGGGAACCAAATTGGAGCTGCCCCATCGGCTAATCAGAATAGGCCACCGGCCCAAGGATGGGTGTACGCCATAGCAGGGAGAGAGATTGAGAACGCGCCGGGGGTGGTCACAGGTACGGTTTCTTTGTGTGATCATGCTACATATGCTTTTTTTGACCCTAGACCATCATATTCGTTTATATCAGAACAGTTTGTTAAATTGACTGGTTTAGAGCCGCAATTGCTTGACGTTGAGCTGTGTGTTACCACTCCACTCAATGATAAGGTGATAGTCTCATTAGGGTGCCCGGATTGTAAGATTGTGACTGGTGATAGGAAGGAAAAGATAGATTTAGCGGTTTTAGCCATGTATGACTTTGATGTGATCATAGGTATTGATTGGTTAGTTAAGCAAAGAGCTGTTATGGATTGTAGTAGTAGGGTGATCCAATTTAATTCGGTTGGACATTCGAAATTTGAATTTGTGAGAAATTGAGGAGTGACCTCGATCTCCTGGATTTCGTCGCTAAAAGTGACTAAGTTGTTAAACGAAGGGTGTCAAGGATTTCTAGCGGCTATGGTTGATTCAACGGCTAATGAGCTAAGGCTAGAGGACATAGCCGTAGTGTGTGATTATTCCAATATTTTTTTCTCAGGAATTGCTGGGATTAACACCTGAAAGGGAAGTGGAGTTTGTAATCGAATAGGCCCCTAAGACTGAGCCAATCTCGAAGGCACCTTATAGAATGTCGTTGTCAAAATTAAAAGAGTTAAAGGTGCAAATGCAAGAGTTAATAGATAAAGGTTTCATTCGTCCAAGTGTATCTCCATGAAGAGCGCCAGTCTTAGGAAGAAGGATGGATCATTAAGGTTATGTATTGATTATCAACAGTTAAATCAAGTGACGATCAAGAATAAATATCCCCTGCTAAGGATAGATGATTTGTTTGGTTAATTACAAAAGGCTTCGGTATTTTCTAAGATTGATTTAAGGACAAGATATCATCAGTTGAGAATTAGGAAGGAGGACATATCAAAAACAGCATTCAGGACGAGATATGGACATTATGAATTTACAATAATGCCGTTCAGATTGACAAACGCCCCTACTACCTTTATGGACTTAATGAATCGGGTGTTTAAGGAGTTCTTGAATCAGTTTGTTATAGTCTTTATAGACGATATATTGGTGTACTTGAAGAGCTCAGAAAAGTATAAGTTCCATTCAGGTAAAGTTCTATGGACCTTAAGGGAACACACATTGTACGCTAAGTTTAGTAAGTGCGAGTTCTGACTCAATCGAGTAGCATTTCTTGGACACGTGATCTCTGGGGAAGGAATCTCAATAGATCCAGCAAAGGTTGAAGCTGTAATAAAGTAGCCAAGACCAACGATGGTAACAGAGGTTCGAAGCTTTCTGGGTTTGGCAAGATATTATCGACGTTTTGTGGAAGAATTATTGGCAATAGCAACACCTTTGACACATTTGTTGAAAAAAGAAATAAGGTTTGAATGGACCGATAAATGTGAAAGGAGTTTTCAAGAACTAAAGCGTAGATTGACCACGGCGCCGGTATTGACTTTGCCATCAGGACCAGGAGGATATGAAATTTATAGCGATGCGTCGTTAAAAGGACTGGGATGTGTACTCATGTAGAATAAACGAGTAGTAGCCTACGCATCAAGTCAATTGAGACCGCATAAGTTAAACTAACCGACGTATGATTTGGAATTAGCCGCAATAAAAAATTCACCCTTAAGATTTGGCGACATTACTTCTGCAGAGAGAAATTCTAGATATATACGGACTATCAGAGTCTGAAATATTTGTTTTCTCAAAAGGAGCTTAATATGAGACAGCGTCGTTGGATGGAGTTACGTAAGGACTACGATTGTGATACTTTGTATCACCTCGGAAAGGCCAACCAGGTAGCCGATGCATTGAGTTGGAAGTTAAGCATCACATACTTGATGATCAAGGAATGGACTTTATTGAAAGGAGTGCGAGACTCGGAGTTTAAGTTTGAAGTAAGTCAAGTCTCGAATTTGTTTGCCACTTTAAGAATCGAACCAGAAATCCAAACTATGATTAAGGCCTTATGATTTACGGACTACGAAATTCAGAAGATTCTAGAGATGGATGCTACTAAGAGAAAACTGGACTTCCAAGTATTCAAGGATGGGATCTTAAAGTTTCGTGGACGGTTGTGCGTGTCTGACGATGCAGAACTTAAGGAAGAAATCTTATTGGAAGCACATTGTAGTAATTATAGTATCCATCCGGGGAGTACGAAAATGCATCAGAATTTGAGACAGTACTATTGGTGGAATGGCATAAAGGTGGACATAGTTAAGCACGTGGCTAAGTGTCTAACATGTCAGCAAGTGAAAGCGCAACATTGTAAACCCGGAGGATTGTTGCGACCTTTAGAAATCCTAGAATGGAAATGGGAACATATTACTTGGATTTTGTAATGGGATTGCCAAGGAGCTAAAGAGGCCATGATTCCATTTGAGTGATTGTCGATAGATTGACAAAGTCAGCACACTTTATGGCAGTACGAAAGGACTTCGCATTGGATCGGTATGCTGAGATATACGTATAATAGATAGTTCGTATGCATGGGGTGCCAGTGACAATTACTTCGGATCGTGATTCTAGGTTTACCGCCAACTTTTGGAAAAGTTTGCAAACGACATTAGGATCAAAGCTACAGTTTAGTACAACTTATCATCTATAAACGAATAGCCAGTTTGAGAGGACGATTCAGACTCTAGAGGATATGCTTTGGGCATATGTATTGGATTTTCAAGGCAAGTGGGAAGAGCAATTGCCCTTAACGGAATTCGCGTACAATAATAGTTTTTAGCAGAATATCGGGATGACACCATTTGAAGCGCTATATGGCAGAGCATGTAGAACGCCCGTACGTTGGGACGAAATTGGAGAAAGAAGTATAACCGGGCCAGAATTAGTTCAATAGTCAGTTGAGGCGGTAAAGACCACTCGTGAAAGGTTGAAAATAGCTCAAAACCATCAAAAGAGTTATGCAGACAGAAGGAGAAAACCTTTGGAATTTCAAGTAGGGGATCACATATTCCTTAAGATATCGACCATGAGAGGATTATCCCGATTTGGCAAGAAAGGGAAGTTGAGTCCAAGGTACATGGGACCCTGTGAGATTTTGGAAAGGATTGGAGACTTAGCTTATCACCTTGTATTATCGCCAAATTTGTCGCAAGTGCATAATGTATTCTACGTGTCGATGTTAAAAAAGTATAAACCGGACCCAACTCATGTGTTGAACTATGAAGAGATAGAAGTTGACGGCACAGTGTTGTATGTTGAAAGGCCAATAAGGATCGAAGATCGGAAAGAACGAGTTTTAAGGAATAAGACGATTCCGATGGTCAAGGTTGTTTTGGGAACATCATGGGATAGAAGGCGCTACTTGGGAAAGTAAAGAGCTAATACAACGTCAATACCCCCATTTGTTTGAATAGCTAGGTTGAATTATAAATTTCGAGGATAAAATTTTTACAAGGGGGGAAGAGTTGTGATATTCTGAAATTAGACCCATTTGGGATTTATGAAATGGAAGATTTTATGAACGTACTTGTAGTTAGATCTTGCTTGGAACTAATCACTCCTGGGATACTAATCATTAGAGAATAGCTAATTGGGGATTTAAATTCGTGCGATCAAAGAAACTTGATCGTGAACCGACTTTCGACCATAAAAAAATTATCGAGGTGACATTTTGAGCCAATATAGGCCGATTCAAGGATAATTAAGGATCAATTCGCCATAGTCATACGAGTGGATACCGGTAATTTTGCTTGATCACGAGATGAATTGACGAATGACCCTAAACTTATACCAAATGATCGCGCCTGTTAGAACTAGCGATCGATCCTCGCGATTACATGACAACGGAGGTCATCACAATCCAAGTGAATTTAAACATGGCTTGATTCAGTATCGACCACGAGCCAAATATGCGAATTTCCCGAAAGCCACCCGTTAGTTTGAGATACGATCAAATTACGTTATTTAAATTTAGTCATTAATTAGAGACCAAGTTTGGGCATTGGAAATTTCGAAGGTCACCATAGGATAATTGGACGACGTTGTTATTAGCTTGGTCAGTCTTAGATTTGTCCGGATTCTTTAGAAAATTTGAATTCCTGCAAGAAATGGAAAAATGACCGTTTTGCCCCCGGGACTTTGTTAAGGTCAAGCATAATGTGAGAAGGGCATTTTGGTCATTTCACACCAACTTTAAAGATAAAAATTTTTGGACAATTTTGCCTTTGGACATTTTATGAAGTTTCAATTTTTCCCTTGGATTTTTTTTGTAAGAGTTAATATAATAGCTCGAATTTTGATATGATTCAGGGATCAATGAAAACTGATGTTATTTCGCATTTTATTTTAGTAAGACTCGCCCAGAGCTGATCATTCTTGGGATACTAACCAATGGGGTATGGCTAACTAGAAAACGGTATATGGACTGAGGATCTTATCGCAAAATGGATACCGATCACGAGAAACGCTGAGAGAATATTATGAACCAATGTGGATCGATCTTAGGAAAGGTAACGGATTTGGTTTGGCCAAGGCCAACGATGTACGATCGGATCGCAGGTGATTCTGCATGACCGAAAGTGCACATGGCCAACTAGTCCTGAACTTGAACCGAATGATCGTGACCTTTGGAACTAATGATAATTTCTTATTCTCTCAATGATCGAGACCATTATGATACGGATAACCCTATGTTAATACACGTAACCTCTAAACAACCGCCCATTAGTGAGAGACCCTAAAATTGAAAGTTTAGCGAGTTATGTTCACAGAATTGAGCTCGGATTTCGAGAACGATTTTCGAAGGCTTAAGAGACTATTTTTGGGAATCTGATGTCATATTATGCTGGCCACACTCATTTGAAGTTAGTACAAGCAAAAATTGGAATTTCGGTCCGGGGGTAAAAAATTACAATTTTGCCCCTCGGGACACCAGCGCCTCTTTTTAAGGCCAAATGAGGTTATTTTTCGAGGCTGATGTCATTTTGGGGTGGCCACGCACATTTAGAGTGGTTTCGGTCAAAAATTGGAATTTTGGCTCGGAAGTGAAAAATAATACTATTTTATTTTTAGAACTTGGCAGTCGATTTTTGAGGGCTTAAGAAGCTATTTTTACGATTCCAACGCCACATTATGTTGGCCACACATTTTTAGGGTTGGTACGGGTGAAAAATGGAACTTCGCCCTGGGACCGGAAAAATGATAGTTTTGCCCTTGGGCTATTTTTGGTTCCGAATTTTGGGGGGATAATTAAGGAAATTAATTAAATTTGGACTTATCCTAATTATTGCAGCAAATGACTAAAATGCCTTTGAATTATTGGATAAGATTTAATGGTGGCCCTTGGATGAGGGGCAAAATGGTCATTTTTGCTAGATCTTTGACACTTGGCACCCCTAGCCCCTAATATTTGACCAAGATAAGACTCTCTCTCTCCTCTCACCCTCATCTAGCAGAACAGCCTCTCTCTCTCTTGAAGATCACTCTCTCTCTCATTTTTCTCTCTCGACAAGCTTAGCCGAAGCAAGCTGCCGGTCACCGGAGCACCGCCGCCGGCCGCCGTGCCCCATCATCGACCACTTCGGTCCCTAGCCTTAGCCTTGCCTCTATCCGAACCCTTTCTCTCTCTCTCTCTTTCTCTCTCTTTCTCTCCCTTTTTCTCTCCCGAGCATCACCGCCGCCGCGCCGGAGCCCGATCGGCCCAGCTGCTGCCACTGTGACGTTCCCGACGTCCGTACATCACTATTCATCACCGTCCGTATAGTGATCATACGGCGTCCATACAGTTCGTACAGTTCCGTACACCACCGGCCGTACACCGTCGCCGGGAACACCACTACCGATTCCACTGTTCACCAGTGATCGGCCGCCGTTCTTTGTCGTCATGGTTCAAGATTAAGTGAGTAAAATTTCTAAACTCGGATTAGGATTGATAGTGCATTTTTTCTAGACTGGTTTAGGTATTATCGATGCATTTTGGATTGGCTTAGATAGTATTGGTGTATAGTTCATACTGGGTTGAGGACCGATTGATTGAAATTATTATCAGAAAAATTTAGTGGATCAATGAGAAATTATTGGGGAGAATAAGGCCAATTTAGGAGCCCATTGGTGGAATTGCCGGGTATATCTGGATTGACTGAGTGTACGTAAATTGTGCTTAATTGTGATTGATTACGTACTGCCATGTCGCATGTTGTGTGGTTGACTAATGTGGAGTGCGATTGGCCAATGATTGGCGTGAAATTAATTATTGAATTGTGAATCGCACATTAGGCCACACGATATTAATTGGGCTGATTGAGCACGTGCTGTAACATTGAGTGTTTAAATTAAATTGATGCTCGTGGTGCATTATATTGCATAGCATGGTCACGCATTATGTATGCCAAGAGTGAGGCATGTAATGAAACTGTGCGAGAATGCGTGTCTGTCATGAGCATGTGATCACCTAAAATGCCCTAAAGCGTGTTACGCGGGGTTCAGATAATAATTGGTTATGTGATCACCTAAGGACCTTTGGGTCATGACCTTCGGGTTGATACCGTCCTCATGCACTTTGAAGCAGGACGATGCCCAGTACGTCCGGAAGACAACCATTCTCATGCACTTTGAAGCAGGCTTTGGTTCGTAAGGAGAACAGTATTACGGCTCATGCACTTTGAAGTAGGCTAGAGACACTGGGCCAGATCGGTGCTATGCCTCATGCACTTTGAAGCAGGCTAGACATACCGGGCCGTGAATATTGTTGACTCGAGTCGTAACAAATATTAATAAATTGGGCAATTGCCAGTGTGCCAGTGTAGGCCAGTGGGCCGAGAAATTCATATATTATATTGACGACATTTGCATGCATAAATATGCATGGATTAGCGTGCGAGTGTGTGAGACTCGGTGCATGAGTATGTGTTTGGCATACGTGTGACTATGTGTGCCACGTATGTGTCGTGATTATTATACGCTGAACTGTCTAACCTGCAGAGTCAAAAGCTTATGTGATTATTATTATGTTATGCTTTTGAGTGTTTGTTTCCGGTCAGGAGATTGCATGCTAGCCTAACCTAGGTTTAGGGGTTGAATTCATTGAGATTCGTCTCACGGTTGTGTAAACTGAAACTTTTCAGACCCCCGACCCGGACTATGATGAAGATACACACTTTTTGGGATCTCGACGCAGATTCAGCAGTCAACTAGTATTTTTCCTTCTGGCAATGGGGAGGCATATGTACAGTATCGATCTATGGTTTTCGTTGATGTTAGGGAGTATTTCTATCAAACTCATGAATATGTAGCATGGTGTCTTCGAGATGCGAATGGGAACATGGGTCGACCCCTGAAAGCCTTCGATGCCCCACTAGATGCAAATGGCTTGATGGAGCCCATATATGCGGATGGTGAGATAATAAACCCGTAGGACATTTATGAGGTTGATGGAGTTGACAAGCCCATGGATGGGAAGTCGTAGGAGCCACAAGTGATAGTGGAAGACCCGAACCAAATTGATGGTGAAGAAGATGAACTCAAAGACATGGATTTGGATTCTGATGAAGATCATGGAGAAGTCGCAGAGTTAGGCTCAGATCAAGAAATAGGACTCGATGAAGAGTTAGGACTGTACCCAGACCCGAAACTAGAACCGGATTCTGAAGATGAATGGGCTGGAGCTCAATATATGGACTGAGAGGAGTCTAAGTCATCTGGGAATAGTGAAGAAGAGTTATCGGATGGTTCTTCGAAATTGTCAGACCCTGACTGGGAGCCCTAGGATAGTCCTGGTCTTGATAGGGAAGCTTGTTCCTTTTTGTTAGTAACTTCCCTATAGATAGCTTAACCTTCCCCTGGCCACTTACCTTTTTGATTTAGTGGCGGCTGACTACTGACGTCGTTTCCTTTTTGGTTGTATAAATGAATCTTGTAATCAAAGGCTTTTTATGGTAATGGAAAATGTATGTTGTTGTGGATGGTTATTCTGCCTTGGTCTCACGTATTTATTTTTGTATGGGTGTATATATATATTTATACACGTTATTTCTGCATGTGCCTTATCTCTTATTTGGGTGTTGGGTTGGCGACGCATCTTAGGAGCGTTGCATCATAATTGACCAAGGTAGGGATGTTGCGTGCCGTGGGGTTCGGGGCGTGACAGTTAATCTTGGTTGTCGATTTTAGGATAAGGATTAATCGTGTCAGTTGATCGGAAAGTAGAGAGGAGGGTAGGATGGTCATTTTCCTAGGGGGTGGACACCAATTATTGATTTATTTAGCCTTTTTCTCTCTTTCTCTCTCTCTCTCTCTCTCTCTCTCTCTCTCTCTCTCTCTCTCTCTCTCTCTCTCTCTCGGCAATCTCTCTCTCTCACTCTCCCTCTCGGCCGACTCCTCCCCCTCCCACCGTGACCGTGGCTGACCATCCAAGCCAGCCATCACCGCCGTCCACCAGCCGTGCACAGTTGCCGCCGTCCGGTCGCCCTTGAAGCCACGACCTCACTACCACCACCATCTCACCGTCTCTCTCTCCCTCTCTCTCAATCGGCCCCCTTCCTTTTTCTATTGGCCTTGCAAGTATGGCCGAGCAAGGGTGATCGCTGCTCGTCCGGCCACCATCGTCGCCCATTCACCGTGAGACCGCCCACTTGCCATTTCCCCCTTCTGCCCGAGCTAGCCTTGGACTTCAAGTAAGTGGCATCCGAAACTCTACTTAGGATATCGGGTACTAACGGACTTGATTAAGGCTGATTTTGGGTAATTAGTGGCTGTTTAGGGGTTATTTTGGTAGGCTGGGTTAGGGGTAGATCTTGGCTGATTTGTGAGTGAATTTGTGATGGTTTAGGGGCTGATTTGTTGCTGAATTAAGTGCTGAGAATTGTGGTTTGAATTGATGAGTATATGGTCCGATTTGGGGACTAAATGTGTTGGTTTGATGTGCGGTACCGTGACTGAATTGTGGTGATTATTATGGCTTGAAATAGACATGAATATGTTAATTTATGCTTATATTAATGGCTGTAATTGTGGGTCTAGTGGCGACCTTGCATGCTCGTCAGATTATGGAATAATTGGTTAAAATGTGGACCTATTTATGTGCGTACAAGGGTTAAATTGGATTGGCTAGAAATTGGGCATGTTTGCATGTCAATCGAGCAAGTTCGTATGATGTTCAAGCGTGTGGATGGGTGAAAAATTTATGTGATATGTCGTGCGTGTGGTCACGAAAGTCCCTTAGGTGTGTAATGTAACACAGGGAATTGAGTCGTCCTGAGGTGTGTACTTTAACGCGGGACGATGCCTAGTATTACCAGAAGACTGCCAACCTGAGGTGTGTAATGTAACGTGGGTTATGCTGTAGGTGGAGGATGTTGAGCCTGAGGTGTGTACTGTAACGCGGGCAAGAGACATAGCCTGAGGCGTGAACTGTAACGCAGGCTAAAGAGTGTTGTGAATTTGAGATGGTCTTATGTGGACCGTGAATTAAAAGTGGACCTGAGGCATAATTACATGGGTCATTGGCAAGTCTAATGAAAATAGTATGGTGGTGCATGAGCGAGGGTATGTAAAATGCAGAGTTTGGAAATTCAATGTGTTTGGCTTTGTTTTGGGTATGAAATTAACTCGAAATGTGCATGTTGTTGGAATTTGTGGATTTGAGACTAACTCGCAGGTTGTGTGTATTAAGAAGAGCCCAGGTAAGTACAATTGTGTGCTTGTTGTGTGTTTATTGAGTGATATTGTGTTTGGACTTGTCTGGAGGTACGTGTTAGCCTAGGTGGGGTTTAGGGTGTTTACATGCTGAGACGTGTCTCATGATTGTTTAACCAAACCATTTTGGAACCCTCGCCTGGACTATGAATCTTCCACTGCCACCGCCTCAGCTTTTTGGTATAGTGATGCACATCGATCATGCCATGGTAGAATTCCCAATAGATGATAATATGGCTTGGTTAAGCATACTACCGTAGTTTGGGTAGATATAGGACAACCCTTTTGGTAGGCTCGCACTTATACTGCCTGGTGTTTCCGAGATGGTCTAGACAAGTTCAGTCATGTTCGAGGTTTTGATGTTCCCTTTGACGGAGTGGGAGATTGGAATCCGTTGGCTATACCCTCACCTGATAGTGAGATGATTAGCCTTGACACTAGCCTCGCACAGTCAGGACATCAGCATGTACTTGCAACACTCGAACCTTCAATGGCTGAGCCTGATCCGGAACCGGAAGAATCACAAGCAGGGTTTAACCCAATGGATGTGAACTTGGGTGCAGTGCCAGAGGAAGAACCTGAAGAAGAAGAGCCCAAAGAAGAGCTTGAAGAGGAACCAGAAGGAGAGCTAGAGGAAGAACCAAAGGAGGAACCAGAAGAAGAGCCAGAGGAAGAGCGAGAGGAGGAGTCTGAAGAAGAGGAGCGAATTGAGGTTCCATTAGAGTTGGATAATGAGAACAACCCGATTGAGATCGTGACAGAGTCGGAGTCTTCAGAGGAGCAGGTGGCTCAGGGGGAGTTAGATTCGGATTCTAGGGAGACCGACTCGGAGTGGACGCCGTCTAGAGGGCGTAGCGGTTAGTTTAGGGGTAGGGTAAATCTTTTTGAAGTGTCCCAATTTTGGAGTTAGAATATACCCAAACTACTGATTGTTTTGATATCGGTGATGTAAACTTTAGAAGCTGGTGTGCATGTATATTATATGTATTGTAAATGGTGTGTATTGTATAAGTTAGACTTGGTAATGTATGTATATTCTCCCTACTACCCTATATAAATATTGTCCGAGTATTTGTTGCCTCCGCTAGTGCTTTATCTCTGAATGTGTTGGGGAATATTGAGTGATTAGAAGAGATTCAAGTATTAAGGTCGAAGTGCAAAGCAAGAAACTGATTTAGTCGTCGGCTCATGCCGCATCACTGTCGAAAGCTAAACATTTCATGCATAGATGAGATTCAGCATCTAGGCTACGCCAGTTCCTTTTCTACTACCAGGCCGATGGTGAAAACCATGAAGATGATACTTTCGAAAGGCTTTGCCTATTGGAGGGGTCGCTTTCGAAAATCCAGTGATCTTCTAGCCACTAGTCAGTTGGTTCGTGGAGGAAGGGCTCTTTATCGACTATAACGACCAAGGAGTAGAATTTGTGCACGCCAAAGTGAATGGCCAACTCAATCACCTCCTTGAGGGAGACTGCAATGAGGACCTGCTCAGCTGTTTGTCCGAGTTCTCGTAGGGACTAGCCAGCAATCCCCTAGTCATGATTCAAGTGAACATAGTCGAGTGTAGGGGACTTGTGATCAGCCTGCGAAGTTAGGCAACATATGCACCATGGCAACATTCTTGAATTTATGGGCTACTGTGTGCCGGAGTGGAATCAACAAACTAGCCTAGCTATATTTTGAGCCGTCCTCTTTATTTTCAGTGAAAGGGTCGATAGTCACTTGTTGGCCTCTATCCCGTGGTGGAGAAAATTTTACGATGAATCGGTTCATGTTAAGTGATGTGGCCCTATCAAGACTAAAATTTATTTGCAGCTAAACATGGGCAGATTTTGAGAGTGGAGGTCATGTACACACTTTTCTATTAGATGAACCATGGATTGAGCAAAACACGGCTGCCTAAGGCCCTTTGTGGTTTGCCAATCGATGAACTTGTGCGGGAGAGTCAATCTACCGATACTGACAAATGCATTCAGTAACTTCTATGCCATAGTCATTGGCTGACACACAATGGATCAAAATGACTTAAATTTCAAGGCGTTTGTGAAGGTGATCCACAACACCATTGCGAGTGCCAAGACAAGGTGCACGGTGATAGCGAACGGAGAATCATGCATGAACATGGTGAAGAATCCTATAAGAGAATCCAAGGAATGGGCTCATAGTGATGAAGAGAATGTGGTGGCCATTTCAAGCTGGTGTGGATTCAGATTCTATGACATCAATTTTGGGTGGGGGAAGTCGGACTTGGTGAGCAACACGTGCATTCCTGTCTGAATGGTTTTTCTCATTGATAGTAAATCTGAGGGTGGAATCGACACATGGATCATACTAAGCCCAAAGGAGAAAGTTCTTTTAGAGCAAGACCCCGACATTGTGACTTTCACTTCCTACACCGGGTGTTCATGAACCCACAATTTTGAAGCAATGAGATTGAGTGGGCTGCTGAACATCGAGTGCATCATGTGTCAATAAAGGTGGATAGTCCCACGAAGCTCTATGGTTCTTATCTATTTAGATGCAAGCATTGGGTGTGTGATCAAAAATTGCATTTGCTAGACAAGTAGTGGCTTGTGTAATTTGGACACAATAGAATTAGTGAAATCTCCCAATCTTATATGGGGTTCTCTTGTTGGAGAAGGAATGATTCCTCTAAACAAACTCGGAAAGCGTTTTTTTTATAATGAAGTTTTTCTTGGAACAAACATACCTTAAGGCATTTGTTTTACCAAAAAGTTTCTTGATAAATGAAATTATTTTTTTAAGGAAAATGGTTAGTTTTTATTTGTTTGGTGTTTTAGGGAAAGTGATTCCTTCTTGCCACAAGGAAAAGTTGTTTTTCCCCAATTGAAACTTGTTATTTTCAGTCCATGATTATAATTGGTGCTCTACTATCTACATCACCAATGTTTGAAGAGTTTTGAACCTTGTCTATCTAATTTACATTTCAAGCTTTCCTTAAAACCCAATTAGTGATATTGTATTTTATGAGATCTCTCGGACAGGCTTCTAACTATTTAATCCATTTGACATACCTGGGCCTAGTTCCAAAAAAAGAAAAAAAACACAAACTTTAGGTCGAGTGACAATTCTGGCCCAAACTTTTTTTTGTCTCCTAAAGAAACACCAACTTTAGGTCGAATGGCAATCCTAACCCCAACTTTCAATTAAATCCTAAAACTGGCCTCCATTGACTTAAAACCATTGATTATCCGACTTAACTATTCGAACTCAGTAATAAATCCACGCAGCTTGCAGATTGGATTTAAAGCACTATTCATTATCTAATTCTCTAAGCTATAATTTAAAGAATAACAGTGATGTCCAATTTGAGCTAATATAATATATATATTTATATATATAACATACTTAAAGAGATCAAGAGAGGTATAAATGTGACTAATTGATTTAGGGTACTGCATACTATATCTACTCTGACTGATAATGTCCAATTTGATCTACTATATATTCTTAACAGATGTATGACAACGAGCTCTCAAAATATGCTGGTCCCATAGATTATTTGTTAATATGAATTTTGCAAAGAAAAGAGAGTTACATTTATCTCATCATGGACAAGTGAGAGATGATAGTTTATGGGCCACCCTTGTTGGGCAAATAATAAGCTCATATTCAACAAAAGTAACTACAAAAGGCACTACTTGTATTTAGTGGGATGCAACTTCCAAAAGGGAAGTTAAGTTCTTTTGTTCATCAAGAAATAAGAAGTAAGAAAAAAGTGACATACACAAATACAAAGAAAAACCAGAAAGGAAAAAAGTTCCTTTAACTCTCACTCTCAATCGTTCTCTTATGTGTTCCAAGAACGGAAACCGGAACTCTCCTGAAGTTGCACACGTGCATTTAATATGTAGAAATCAAGCTACGTTCCGTTTCATGATATACCTTTCGACTAGTGATTCAAGTATTCCTAGAGACATTTTCTGCATTTTCTTGTGTATGGTATTTGGAATCCATGTTTCCAACAGGTTGGAATGAGATTGACTTCCATCTACTTTCCACTGTACTCGATGGACACAACAAAATGCAAGCACAGGATTGTCCTAAACACTTCACTATCATCACGAGAATGAGAAAAAGCTATCCTCGCTCATATTGGCATGAATCTGAAGATATTGGACTTCTGTTCACCCGGATGTTTTTGACGTAATGAGAGGGAAGGGAACCAAACACAATGAGACTAAGAAAGTTGTCTGAACTCGATGAGTTCTCTTGTAAAATATCTAAATTATGCTTGATTTGCTTCGAGAACTAATCATTCTGTTTGATCGCTCAACAAAGTGGGAAAATACCCTCTCAGCATCCCATCAAGATTGGACAAAATCATGTTTCACCGGTGCAATGTCTAGTCGAAACTGTGAAAACTAAAAGAAACCGAGTTTTTAGCATCATCCTAAACATAGGCCCAAAATGACTCTGTGGTTATGATGCTAGAGGTCAACGTATTGTCTCAGCCTAAACAGATCAGTATTTTCCTTGAGGAGATTATCTTCGAAAAAAGTTCATCGAGTTGTGGCGAGTACCCAATATTTTCAGCCCAATGAAGTGGCCATTTCTGGTGAAAATGTAGACAGGCAAAATTGCTTGCTGATGCTGACCAACCATCATTAATATTTAGTTCTCACTTCCATTTATTATGTCAAGAAGATACATCACAGAAAGGTTCAGCTTACATACATCAGTGCTGTATGGTTCTTGCACCTTTCACCACATAATATTAAACGTTCCATAAGGTTGCTCTCCAAAGAGTCCAAACAGTCTAGAAGCAGAACACAATCACACATCCCTTTTTTAACATAATGCAGCATAACAGTAGGCTGCACAAAATCATATCTTTATCTGATTCAGGGTTGATTTCCCATCAATTACTTTGCTCTGTTTAAATTCCAGGTAGTCCATGTAATTCATCGAGATGTATGTGGCTTGGTTGTGCTCACCATCTACCAGCTGCTTCGCTGGCACGACGACAGTGTCAGGCGACGGTCCAGTAGAAAAAGGGATCGATAGCCTTGCAGCCTTGCTGTTCACGATAGCTCGATGCAGAACGCTCTTGTATTTCCCATTGCTCATAATCTAGCACAATTGTAAAGTGTTGAGAAAAAAAAAATTAGTTGCAATAAGCTTGATCAGTTCAATGGGAGAAACAAGAGTAAATCACAAAGATTTGTATCAACTTTAACTGATTGATATCCGGTGAAAGAAACAAAGACAATAGAGTAAGTTTTTAGCAAAATTTTAAGACAATTGTATGTATTATAGTTCTATGTATAATTATAATGTCCCTTCCATAATACCTACATTTTATCAGCATCTATAAACCAAGGCACACAGTATTCACACCAAGATTTGAAATTGATTGGACCTCTCTTGCAAGACAGATAAGGGAGATTAGAAAGATGAAACATGGATTTCTGTATATTTACCTCCAGCTGATCAGCGGTGTTGACCACAAAGGCATTTGGAATGAGATCGGCTTTGACCCACTTCCCGTCATGATAAACTTCAAGGCCGCCAACTCCATTCTGCATGAGGATGGTCAACAGGCCATAGTCTGAGTGTGAGGGTAGGCCCATAGCGAGTTCTGGCTGTGGGCACGCCGGGTACAGATTCGCTGCTAATATCTGTAGGCTTGAATCCATGTTCATTGCCTTGTCGATATAGCCCGGTTCGAGTCCTAGGCCCTCCGATATACCCATGAGCAATTCCCTAACTAATTTCCGAAGCGCTCCAGAGTACTCTGCCAAAACTTTACTGCAACAGACATTGCTGTCATTCATCAGAGGAAATGCCGTGGTGGAGTTCTTTTCATCTTTGGGGATTTCACAAGTTTCTATCGCCCAAATCTTTTATCTGGGGCGTTACCAATTGCTTTGCTCTATCAAATTGAATCCGCACTTTGCTTATTTTTTCTAGGCGTACAAATTGTTTGTCTGACGTCAAGATGATCCAAAATAATGCTATCCTAACATAAGAATCGGGTACTTTCTATTGCGATATTTCAAGACTGCCAGATTTCTAGGAAAATATAGATCAACTTTACAAAACTAACGACCCGGAACCAAAGATGCTGAAGAGCTCGCGTCTCAGACAGATTGAAGCTGTTCAAGTTCAGATCCCGCATGATTGATTGAGTGGTCAAGTAGATACGGAAAATCTGGTATCCAAATCACATCGTCTCGCATATAGGCAGCTTTAGAGCTCGGATCTGCCTCCCAAGTGGAATGAGTCTTATACATGGACAGAGATGGGAATTAGTCAAGTCGAAGATTTGGATTCTCGTGTTACCAGGGAGGAAGAATTTGTTCAAGTTCCTATACTCGATTGCGAAAAAAATGTCCACGAGGGAAAGGTTCTGTTGCTTCTGGACTGTAGCATTGAAGCTACGGTTTGGACATGTAGTTGTCATTACCACTATTAGTAAAACGTCAGATTGTTGATATTTGTGGTGTGGTAAACTCAAACTTTTATATCCAAATGGAATTAAGAAATCAGAAATATCAATATGTATATGCAAATTGAGAACATGCACGCAAAGCGTAGAAATAAATTCAAGGGTAAAAGCCACAAAAAATCTCAAATTATATTCACTGTGACGGATGTAGCCTAAAGTTTTTTCTGTGATATCAAAACCCCTATACATGTATCTGTTGTGTTGTACCCGCCGTCAAGGTTCTGTCAATGACCACCGTTAAAAATCTATCTACTTATATATCGGAAAGCAAATGGTGTTGACATGACACTCTCATACTTAAGTGAAATAAAAACGACAATGTTTTAGCTGAAAAATACAAAGTTACAAGTTTGAGATTTTTTATGTCATGAGAGAAAGTTTAGGATATATGTGTTGCAATGGGCTTGATTTGGGACTTTTTATGTCATAATAAAAAGTTCGGGGGTAAACATGTCACGGTGGACACGGTTTAAGGGTTTTTGTGGTTTTTTTTCCCTTATTTCAATACATATTAGACTTTTTTTTCAAAGAAAGAGAGGGAGAGAATGGGGTACCTCAAGCCTTCTGGTTTGTGGGGGCAGTGAAACTCTGGATGCACCGTCATCTTCAAAAAATCTCTCCAGAGGAACACTTTGTCGACCGAAGCTTTGAAGCTCGTCCCGTACCTTATGGGGTCCAACACGTGCTTGCCTTCGAACTCACTCTTCTCCTCCTCTGTCAGATCGAAGAATCCCATCAAAGCCTCGACCGTTGCCTTCATTTGATTCTCGGGCACTCCGTGGTTGATCAGCTACTCACATGTACAACCAAGGGCTATATGATCAATACGTAGCTAGTCATGAGAAATTTATGTGCAGCGCCCAATCTCACGCTTGTTAAGCCATGAGAATAATTTCTCATTAATTCTCTTTAGCTCCAGCATGAATGAACAACCGTCTGTTGAATCAACCAATTCAATTCAAATTGTTGCTAGTCTTTCAAGAATTGGGGAATCCTAAATCTATTGCAGTTTTTTCAATTTAATCATAAATCTTGCAATTTTACAAATTGAGTTCATCTAGTCAATTTTGGCAGGAATTCAATGACGTGGATGTCAACTATGCCAAGTAAGACAACCGGCGTGGACAATTTTAACAATATTTCGATATGTATCGAATTTTTATTTATCTGTCTTTTATTTTTTCTTTTTTTTCTGTCCTTCTTATTTTCTTTTTTTACTATGGCTGGCGAGGGCCCGGCGGCCCTTGCTGGCCGTGGGTAAGGGTCGCGTGGCCCTCATTCGACCTCGCCCAAATGTGAGGGAGGCTGCCGTCGCCGCGGCTATGATGGCTTCATAGGCAGGGGTTGTGGCCGCCTTCACGTTGTAAAGGCAATCCTGACAATGGCAGAAGCAAAGGAGAAAGGGTTGAACATGAAGCCAGGAGGGATGACGCATGGTCTCCATTCTTGTTGGTGGGTGGTGCATGACCATGGGCAAAGGCAGCCTCGCTTAGATTTGGGTGAGGCATGGTGAGGGCCATGTGACCCTCGTTCGTAGATGGCAAGGGCCATTGGGCCTTCCTTGGCCACATTAAAAAAATAAAGAAGGAAAAGAGAAAAAAATGGAAAAAACAAAAAACAAAAGGAAAAAAAATTCAAAAAATGAAAATATTATTTAAAATTGTCCACGTCAACATTGGCCAAGCCACGTAGGAAGGCCGGTGCCCACGTTAGTCAATTCAGGCCAGATGGACTCAATTGACAAATTGTCAAAAGGTTTATCACTTAATTGGTAAAATTGAAAAGTTTATAACTAAATTGACAAAACTATAATAGGTTAAGGACTTTTTTGGATAATTTTCTCTTCAAGAATTTATATCAAGTTTGATAAGCAAAAGCTGATGAAAAATACCAACCATTTGTTTTGCATGTTCTCGATATAATAAAATAAAGGTACTACGAAGCAGGTAATGAACTAGCTAGGAACATTATGTACCATGAAGAAGCCCCAGTCCTCACAAGCCTTTGCAAGATCTGAGACGGCTTTACACCGTTGGTTGGGATTGCTTGAGGAGAGAAGAGTGAAGTCGATGACTGGGATGGAGTCATCGTGAATGGCTTGATCATCGGAAGCGGAGGTGGTGTAGGCATAGTGGGAAGGGATGGAACTGAGGTTGGAAGATCCAGCCAGAGTCTTAACACTTGCTATTTTGATCTTTGAAGAATTAGCTTCATGATGGTATGAAGAGACTGGGCAAACAGTATCCATTTGAGACGAAATTGACTCTCTTTTCGCTATCACTAAACGTTGCTCTCCTCGACTAAGCTAATCACTTGCGGTGCCAATGTGGGAAAACTGATTCATCTTTGTAGATATATATAGTAGCATCCAGTCCAATAGTGGGTAGTTGAATATTCTAATCTCGTGTTGTTCAAGTCTAGAAGAGGCCACGTAAGCATGTTTCCAGAAGAGTTAAGAGTTTGCGGTAAAAAAATGAGCCCACGTAAGCATGTTTCCAGAAGAGGCCCAAACTATTTTTTCAACTAGTTCGGTGGAGACTGCCAATGGAAACTCTTGGCTCTTTCATGTAGATGTGTGGGAGGAGTATAGCTAAAATCCGTATCCCAAGTGCTCTCCGCCAACGTCATACGTACACCCGTATATAAAAACCAAATAAACTATATCCCATTGCCTATAATCCGTAAAACTATATACTTTGTTCCCTTATTCATCCCCTACCAAACATGTCCTGCGCACATGAATTCTTGCGTTTGATATGAGGAATAAAAGTATATGATTGCCAAGGAAAACATGGTAAAAAAAAGGGCCATTGGAGAGAGAGGGAGGAGCCAAATCAAAAGTTAGGTGTCATTAAGCAAACAATTAAGTGAATAAAGAAAGGAAAGATCGCGCTTTTTCCGCTCCACATTTGACTTAGACACTCCCTATCATAGTATTTTGACCATATTATCCCTTACATGGCTCACCTTTTGGCATTACTCTTCTCTTCTTATTTGGTCAAATGTGTTGTTCCTCTTTTTTTCTCTTCTTTTCTTTCGTCACGACCGTAGTGTCCCTCTCTATTCCCTTTTTTTCCATTTTTTCATTCATAAACGCCTTTCATGTCTCGTTATCTCCCATGTTTTTCTTTAAAAAAAAAATCAAATGCAATGCTATGTTGAATGCTTCCTGTGTTGGAACCAACAGAAAAATAATAAAAATTTGGAATTTGGGATAAGGGTACAAAATTGAAGGGAGAAATGGTTCTTAATATATTCTGAATGTAAAGCATATTGAATATTTTATCCTCTCGAACTATCAATTAGGTTGGCATCATTTTATCAATGGCTAATAAATTTAGATTGTAAATAGAGGAATTTTAACGCAGGTTTGTTTTTTTTTTGGTAAGAATTTTAACGCAGATTTGTTAGTTACTTGATTAATCAAAATGACCATGTATAACCCTTAACAATTTAATTAAATGGCTAGGTAATAATTTTATAGGCCGTGCATTTTCCACTTCTCATTTGGTTTGGACACTCTCTATTATAGTGTTTTAACCATATTGTCCCTTTTGTGGCTCACCTTTTAGTATTAATCTCCTATTTTTATTTAGTCAAATGTGTCGTTCATCTTTTTCTCTCCTTCTTTTCTTTCCTCGTAGGTCCCATTTTCCTTGTTTTTCTTGTCTTTCCAGGCCTTCCGTGTCTTCCAACCGTGACGTCCCTCTGTATTTCATTTTTTTCTATTTTTTTTCATTGCAGACACACCTTTGGTGTCTTAATCTCTCCATTTTTTTTTCTCAAAATAACATCCAAATGCAATGCTAAGTTGAATGCTTCCTATGGAACCAAAAGAATAATAATAAAACTTCGGAATTTGGAATAAGGGCACAAAATTGGAGGGAGAAATGGTTCTTACGACGCTTTTTGTTGGCTTCGGTAGATATATAGCACTCACCATCACTTCCTTATATAAAAGCAAAACACGTACAATACATTTAATGATGAAGACAAATAGACCACACACTTATTTAATAGGATTAATACCACAAAAAGCCCCAAATTGGTACATATGTAACAATTTTACCTCGAACCAATTTTTTGACAACTAAAAATTCTAAACTGGTATACTTGTGATAAATTTACCCTGAACTATTTTTTTTACCACCAAAGATTCCAAACTGGTATACTTGTGACAAATTTACCCTAAACTATTTTTTTATCACCAAAAACCTTACACTGATATACTTGTGATAATATTAGCCTAAATTAATTTTTTGACCACCAAAACCTTAAATTGGTACATCTGTGACAATTTGACCCCAAATTAATTTTTTGATCATTAAAAATCTAAAACTGGTACATTTGTGATAAATTTACCCTCGTTAGTGTCCATTAAATTGGTTTAATATCACGAAAAATCACAAATCGGTAAACTTGTGACAAACAGAGGGGTAAAATCTCAAACTGATACACCCTTCAACTATCACGTGTCATCAAACTTAGTAATTTAATAGTAAAATTTAACAAAAACTATCTCAGGATAAAATTGTCACAGGTTTATCAATTTGGGGTTTTTGGTGGTCAAAAAATTAATTCGGGGTAAAATTATCACAGGTATACTAGTGTAGGGTTTTTTGTGGTAAAAAACATAGTTTGGGGAAAAATTGTCATATGTGTACCAATTTGGGGTCTTTAGTTGTCAAAAAAATAGTTTGGAGTAAATTTATCACATGCATATTAGTTTTAAATTTTTCGTGGTATTAACCCTATTTAATATGAGGACCAAATGTCAACACAAAAAAACACATTTCATGAGCCAATAGCTATGAAGTCTTCTAGCAGCTGCTTTTAACAGTTGGTCAAACTTCACGTTTTATGACAACCCAACAAAAGCTCCTCTTTTCCTTGCGAAAGCTGCTAATTGTTGAATGGTGGAGGGGCAAACCAAAGATAGCCCACCGGAAATCATATTGATTTCCTTTCGTCTTGGTTCTTTTTCTAACGCCCACCGTAAATCAAGACATCATTTGAAGAATATTAACAACCAATTCTAGAACGCAGCAACCCACGTGCTAAAGTTTTCAACAATTAATTTTAGATTATTTTAACAACCTCCTTTAAAATTGATTTTGGAATTCAAGAACACCAAGCACCATCTTTAATCTTTCAAACAAATCTACGTTCAATGGTTTTGTCAAAATTTCTGCAAACTGATATGCAAAAATCAAGCTCAAACTCACCATCTCTGACTCGCTCACGGATATGGTGATACTTGATATCAATATGTTTGCTCCTACCACGAAAAACATGATTCTTGGCTAATGCAATAGCCGACTTATTGTCACACATATTTTTGTAGGGCATGTTTGTTTATGCATCAATTCACACAACATCCACGATCATCACCTTTGTAAGATTTTTGTAGAATATCCCATCCTACTTTCATGTCTCCACACTTGATATCTTTTCAAATATCGTTTTCCTCCGCAGCTTGAAAGATCACATACAATGCTTTCTCATCTTTCTTCTGGGACTCCACGAACAAATCTTTCTCCTACTTTTTAAAGCATCGAAGGCTTTAGCATCGGCCACTTCGGTGTAGCCATTTCCCAAAAAATTCCACAAATCTTGTAATTTGAAGAGAATCTTCATTTGGACAAACGGATTATTGACATTCTTTAGGTTCAACTTTGGAAGTTGCATTGAAAGAAAATGTGGATGCCATTTCTAGCTTTGATACCAAATTTTTAAACCGAAAGAATAATAATAAAACTTTGGAATTTGGAATAAGCGCACAAAATTGGAGGGAGAAATGGGTCTTAGAATGCTTTCTATTGGCTGCAATGGATATACAGCACTCACCCTCGCATCCTTATATAATAGAAAGAACACTGACCATACATTTAATGATGAAGACAAACAGCCCACACACTAATTATCCTAAGGACAAAGTATCAACACAAAAAACACACATTTATTGAGCCAAGAGCATGCAGTTTTCGAGTAGCTCCTTCCGACAATTGTTGAACCTTCACATTCATTAAAAAACAAACAAGAGCTCCTCTTTTCTTTATGAAAACATTTACTCACTGTCGAATAGTGGAGTGGCTACCCCAAGAATGCCCACCATAAATCATCCTGATTTTCTTTTGTAACCGGGGACTAGCAAAGTGCTCCCATGATTTTGGTAAAAAAAGCTAACAACACATGCCGTGCTCTTCGTCATCAAGGATTTTACCGACATTTCTTAAATCCGTCATGAGTTTATTGAACTCCTCTAGGAGGGATCGGATAAACGTATCTTCTGTACATCAAAACTAAAATATCCTCTTCAACATATGTAAGTGATTATTCAAACCCTTTCGTTACATAAAGTGCCTGAAGTTTTTCCCACAATGCTGTGGCATCCTTTTGCTCAATCACCTCTATTAACACCTCATCCAATAGGTTCAACAAGATTATACTTCTTTACTTCCTCATTAGCTTGTCCTTTTGGCATCTTTCATTATTTCGAAAACTTAGCCTTGCCCTCCAATGCTTCGACCAAACCTTAAGTTATTAATGCTCCAGAACCCAAAGTTATTCCTTCCATTAAATTTCTCAATTTCTACTTTCACTCCAAACATTATTGCAGTAGTAGAATTTTTAGATCAAAGGAGCAAATGTCCTCAATCAAAATCTAGAAAATCCTGTGCTCCAATTGTTATAATATTAATGTGGATGCTAAATATGATTTTGCAATTAAATTAACGTGAAATCACAAGAGAAATAAATAAGGAACAATAAAGGACACTAAAGATCCACGGTGAGAGAACAACAAATAATCCACTATAATTGGAAAATTAAAGTTATAATTGTTTACTCATACGCTCGAATGTTTCCTACATTTAGATTACATCCAAGTCTATAGTACTTTCAAATAAACAACTCAATATGAATGTGAAAATCATAGCACAAACTCATCGCATATTCTATAGCCCAAATCAAAATTCTTCGCGCGATTCACTTGAGTCCGTACGTTCTTTTTTTTCTTCGTGTGGCGGCTCCTTTGGCATGCTTCTCATCAATTCAGAAAAGGAGGGACCACAAAGTCTTCTGTTCCTTTTATACGGCTTCGGTTGGACAGAGGAGTAAAACCCAAACCCTTGCTTTTGTTTCATTTCCTGACAAAAGACTTCTCTAACCCATGAAATATATACATATATATACATATACATATACATACATATATATAGATAATATGCCCCTTATTTTGTCCTGTAGTGACAATGAGCTTTTCTCCTCTTTTTTTTTTTTCTTCTCTGTGTGGATATAGTTGTGAGCCCTCCAAACAAGTCCAGAAAATTACTGCATCAAATTAATCCAAATTCAAATAGGAAAGTGTACATAGAAGCAAACTCGAGACATAATTTAACTTGATGTTTGGATTACTCTAAACCAAGATGAGATGGTTCTTTTCAAGCAAGATCCGGGCATTGTGCATGGCTTGGGCTTCCAAGCTAGTTCTTCCTACAAATGTTCACATGCAAATTTTACCTATTGATTTTCTTTTCGTTCTCATTCCAACATATTCTGCCCATTTTCTGAATTTTGAATGTTTCTGATCTTGAATAACAATTTGATAGACAATTCTTTCTTTGTTACCCTAACAAGTCCTACTATGTCGGCAGAACTTTATGGTTAGTAAGTTTTGGATCTGAATTTTAAATATTATTTTGAGTTCAATGAGGTTTTAAAAATTTCGGCCTTTTAAAAATGTCACGAAAAATAGTAGAATATACGTCATCTTTCGTCAAGCAAGCATTTATCTTCCATCATATTATATAACAGAAAAATCCAAAGAATATATTGAAAGATTAATCGCACTAGTTTTTTACAGCATTGCTAATGTATTTTATGCCGTTGGGAACACAACAATCATGTTCATGTAGTTGAGACATCGATCGATTATGTGAAATCAGAAAAATTTTCTAGTTAGCAGAAATAAATTTGCACAAGACAGCTATATAATTTGTACAGAAAAAGTTCCTATTTGGTGGTATCGATCGATTATGTGAAGTCGAAAGTAAATTTGGAACTTTAGCATATTCTGACTTCACATAATCGATCAATTATGTGAATTCCTAAGACAATATTCGGAGCTATATCGATTGATTATGTGAAATTAGAGGTAAATTTAACCAACCCCCTAACCATACATTTGGGAAGGAAACAAATAGTTGAAACATTAAGAGAAACGAAACTTATGCCAATTAGAAATTTCAAGTAGAAAATTCTTATTTTAGTAATAAATATATTGCGCGAATTCAAATTCTATCCTGAACCTTTTATTTGTTCTAATTTAGTCATAAACCTTTATGTAAAATTTCAATCTCGTCCTCTTGGTGAAGACTCACTTGAAATTGTTGATCTGACAATCTGGTCATCGCCAACAGTAATATGTTTTGTAGCCGGCAATTTGACGTGGACAGATTTAATCGAAATGACACCATTTTGCATAATTTCCTATTTGCACTTTCTTTTCTTTTTTTCTGTCCTTTTAGATATCGGTCATCCTCTTCATGTGCAAGCACACTTGATTCCACCGCTTTATCTTCGCTCGTGGAGCTCATTGGCCGCAAGTCTCACAAGCTAGCTGGGGAAGCGTGTCTAGTTCTACGTTTGCTGCAAGTGGTTGAGGAAGCTGAGATGAGGAGCCTCATAGCCTTGACTAGTGCGCCGAGATCTAAACCCATGGCCATCAGGTTCACCAAGATCTCAACGACCACAAGCTCGACTGCTATGGAGGCAGAGTGGCTAAAAGAAGTTATTTGTGAACTGTATGCTTGGATGAAGAAGATATATGCTTGTCATAAAAATTCCTTCTCGGAAGTAATGCCAACAGTTCCTATGTTCTAGTATAAGGGGAAATAACATAAATAGTCCATGAATTTTGACCAAATGTGCAATATGATCTTTCAATAATTAATTTGTTCAATGTGGTCCTTGAATTTTAGCCTAGTGTACAATATGATTCCTGAACTTTTAAATTGTTCAATGTGATCCATGGACTTTTGGCACATGTTCAATTTAGTCCCTAGACTATATGAAAATGTTCAGTGCTGTCTCTGAACTTGAATTTATGGAATGACAACATTGTGACATTCCGAATTTCGATCCATTTTTGAGATTTATAAAACGTATAATTCGTCAGTGTGCTTATAGTAAAATCTCGTCCGGGAATTGATCACTCTCGGGTTCTTATTTTTAAAATTGAGATTTCGCTAAAATCGCATTCGATCGAATTTAGCCGCTATTTAGAACCCGAACATTGGTGTCAAATTTTTCGGAGTTTCATGACGAATTAAATTAGACGGTGTTAATATTATTGTGGCCAACCTCGAGTTTGCCTAGATTAGTTGGAAAGTGAAAATTTGGACCGGATGCAGATTTTGACCGATAAACCTTCCTCTGGGTTTATTTTATTTATTTAGTATCCGTTGGTTTTCCTTAGCTTATAATTAGAATTTTTAGTGAGCTGTTAGATCATTTTCGGGTTTGAACGTGGGCCGTTGGATCGCGATAATTACCGTTGACTCTCTCTCTCCTCTACCGCACGTCACCACCTGTCGCGTATGCCCCCCTT
This sequence comes from Syzygium syzygioides, assembly GCA_031216285.1. Classification (NCBI taxonomy): domain Eukaryota; kingdom Viridiplantae; phylum Streptophyta; class Magnoliopsida; order Myrtales; family Myrtaceae; genus Syzygium; species Syzygium syzygioides. The sequence continues at coordinate 13,476,887 of CM062248.1, forward strand.
GCGCACACGTTTTTCCCCTTTTTGCATGTGTCCCATCTGCCCATGCCCTGCCCCATGCAGACTGGCCCACCCCTTTCTCTCTCTATCCTTTCTTTTCTTTTCTTCTCCTTTTCTTCTTCTTCCCTTTTGCTCATTCGTCCCTCTCGGCCGCGCCTCTTCTTCTTCCTTTGCATGACAGCTACCTGTCCCAGCCTTCAGCTCACCATCTAGGCCTACACACCGTTCACCGCCGCTACCACGAGTCGCCACTGCGTCACCCTGCCGCGCCGTCTGACCAGCCAGCCCCCTGACCTAGCTGACCTCCTCCCCTCCCCCTATTCGCACGAGTAGTGAGCTCATTCCCGCGACCGCCGCATGCCCAGCTGTCGCCGTCATCATCGCTTGCTAGCCCAATCATCACCTTACCTCCACATAACGCCCGATCGCTAGCCCACCGTCCTTGTTGTCGCCTACACGCCAGCAACTCGCTGCCGCCACGAGTCGACGCTTGCTGCTTGCTGCTCATCCGCCTAACGCCATCGTCGCTGGCCGTCAACTCGGCACCACTGTCGTGCAGCCGCTCGCCGCCATCGTCCCGGCCATCGCCCAGCCGGCTCCGTCATCGTCCTCGGCCACGCCGTCGTCGCCTAGGCATGTTGCCCGTCCAGCTGGCCCGTCACCTAGGCACGTTGCCCATCTAGCGAGCTCGTGCACCCCAAGCGCGTCTCTCGGCCACCGCGCATGTGCGCCAGGCACACCATCTAGCCACCGTGCCCGTGTTGGTCAATCAACAAGCTCGTTTGGCCCGCGTTTGTGCCGATTCAGCCGTTGCCCCGATTGGTCTCTTAGCTGCCCTTGTGGGATTTCATGGACCTGGATTTAGGTAAGTGACTTCCTAATCCTTACTTAGAGCTATGGGTAGTTTTAGACTTGTTTAAGGATTAGACCGGGTAGATTATGGGCTGTTATAGTTGAATTGCTATACTGGACTGTGTGGATTGAATATGGTTGAATTGTGGAGTGAATTGAGATAGTTATGGGTGCTTATTTGTGATTAAATTTGGTGGGTCCAATGGTCGGCTTGTGATAGTGGTTGTGGGTGATTTGATGATTGATTGTGGCCGACTTGAATGTTGGATTGGTGAGCTCGTGGTTTGAAATTGGGATGATTTTGGGTGCATATTAGTGGCTAATGTTGGTGGGTCAATGATTGGCTTGTGGCATTCGTGGGTAGATTTGATGTTCTTATGTGACTGGCTTGAATGTCGGATTGGTGGGCTAGTGTGATGGGCTTGTGATGTGATTTGGATTTATATGACGTGTTGAATGGCGAATTGTGATGTGGTGAGCATGCATTGAGTTTGAATGGTACAACTTGTGAGAATGGCGAATTGTGTTATGGTGCATGTATATGAGAAAAGCCCGGATTGATCGGAGGGCTACCAACCTAAGGCGTGGTTATGCAGGTGTGGCAAGAAAGGCACGACCAGACCTTAGGCCTGGTTACGCGGGTCATTGGAAGGGGAAAAATGTCCTGAGACGTAGTTACGCGGGATGGAGCTCAGCTTGATCTGAGGGTTGACTTGAGGCGTGTTGATGCGGGTCATGTGAATGTGTGAAATGTCAAGTGAGGGATGAAACTCGGCTTGATCAGAGGGCTGGCCTGAGGCATGTTAACGCGGGTAGTGTGAAAGGACTTAGGAGGTTGTGGAAAGTTGTTCGGCCATGCATATGAATTGAGTGTGATTGAATTGATTGAATATGCGTGGTTATGATGTTTGAGTGGTGATGTTATGATTCTGGATTATTATTGCATTATGGTGTTTAATTAATATGCATAGTGGACATGTAGACTGAGACGAGGTAAGTGCGTGAATGTGAACCTTGTACGTTATTGGTTAGATTGCATGATAGAATTGTCTGGGTATGCATTGGCATATGTTGGGTTTAGAATATTGCTTATTGAGACTCGTTCTCATGGTTATTATATAACCATTTCAGACCCTCAACCCTGACCATGAATGGCCCATCACAGCGTTTTGAGATCCTGAGGAAGGGCCGATGGAGCAAGACTCGAAGAGAAGCCCATGGAGTTGGTGGACCTTTTTGTATAGCTAGGCTAGTCTGCCTGCCACCTATTCTTTTTTTATGATTATGGTAGATCAAACCCTAGGAGCCTAATGCCTGAATTGTACGACTGAATATTGTAAGTAACAGTCTTTTATTTTTAGGATCTTATTGGTTTGCATTATTGTTACCCCTCTGTCATATTTTATTGTCTGAGTTGTTTTAAATTCGCTTCCGCTTGCATACTCATGTGAGGGTTTCTTTTGAGTCGGCAATGCATCCTGGGACGTCGCGTTCAATACAACCAGCGAAGGGGTGTCGCGAGTCCGTTGGGGTTCGGGGCATGACATCCCTATTGATTTGGTATCAGAGCAAGGTCGAGTCAATTGAAGTTGGTCGAAGCCTGAAGTGATAAGAAGCGATGACTTTAGGGTAGTTTGTTAGGGAGACTCGTGTGTCATACGTACCTCAGACTATTTGATTGTGATTACTAAGTGACGTATGCAATAACATGTGAGGTGCAAGTGAATCAGGACTTGAGGTAAGTATATGAATCGTATTGGCTCAGATTGATTGATGTATGTGATTGGTTGCCTGCTTAGTGAATTGTTGTTGTGATTTATTGCCTAGGGCTTTAAACCGGTATAGTTGGCCTAGGTTTCTAATTCCTGCGTAGAATTATAGCAGGTGAGCTTTTATGAGAATTAGTAAGATAAGCAGTAGAGGTCGAGATCGAGGTCGCATAGCCTCGTTAGCTGTAGTTATGGAGGATCCTAGGGTGGATGAAATCTGAAGAGTGCTCGAGGAAGCGGAAATATTATTGGATAAATAGACGGGGGGAAAGAAGTGTTAATGCCGCTGTTGCAACTGCCAGCGAGATTATTGGGAATAATTATAGGCCAGGGGACTAATGTGATTGGTGAAAATCCGAATCCAGTGTAAGTAAATGTGATCAGGCCGATGTCCAAGCTAGTAGAACAGTTTCTGAGGTTGAAACCGCCAAAGTTTGATAGGAGAGGCGATGCTAAGGCTGCCCCAAGATGGGTGGAAGAGCTAGAAAAGGCTTTCGAGGTGCTGGGGTGCACTGAGGAAGAAAAGGTAACATTAGCAATCTACCAGCTTCGGAGCAATGCAAGTGATTGGTGGAGGGCTATCAGAGGTCAAGTATTCCCCACTGGTACTACTTCGAATTAAACCATCTTCACTGAGACCTTCAATGGCAAATACTTCTCGAAAAGCGCCGAAAAGTAGAAACTGGCGAAATTTATGAGACTTCACTAGGGCCAGATGTTGGTGGATTAGTATGAAGCCGAGTTTGCGAGGTTACCTAAATTTGCCCCTAGAATGGTGGAGGACCCAATAGATAAAGCTAGGAGGTTTTAAGATGGGCCGAAGCCGGACCTTCGCAGTCAGATGATCTCATTAAACTTGAAAGGCTATCATGAGATCTATGAGAGGGCCCAGGCAATTGAGCGAGATCAAATGGATCGGGCTGTCGCTTTTGAATTGCAGTATGCCTCGACTAGGGACAACCGTTAAATTGGGAAAATACTCATGGTAGGAAATAGTCGTTTCGCCCCTCCCGCTTGGAAGAATATCAGGAAGCCAAACCATTACCAGAACGCCTCGTGTAGGCTATGTGAAGGAAGGCACGGGAATAGACATTGCCCGAATAGGGGAGGAGCATGTTTTACATATGGTGGATGAGGCCATTAGATGAGAGATTGTCTTAACAATAGGCAGGCTAGGTCACCTGCATTACTGCCACTGCCGCCCTGGAATGGAAATCAAATTGGAGCCATCTAGTCGGCCAACCAGAATAGGCCGACGGCCCAAGGACGGGTGTATGTAATGGCAAGGAGGGAAGCTGAGGACGCGCTTGGCATGATCACATGTACGGTTTCTCTCCGTGATCATGCTGCCTATGCCTTGTTTGATCTGGGAGCGTCGCATTCATTTATATCTGAACAATTCATTAAATTAACTGGGATTGAGCCAAAGCTGGTCGAAGTTATGATGTGTGTGACTACGCCATTGAATGATAAAGTGCTGATTATGTTTGGATGCCCTGATTGTAAGATAGCGTTTGGCGATAGGGAAGGAAGAATAGATTTAGCGGTTTTAACTATTCATGACTTTGACGTGATTGTCGGGATGGGCTGGCTAGTTAAACAGAGAGCTATCATGGACTGTAGTAGCAAGATGATCCAATTTAATTCGATTAGACAACCCTAGATTCGAGTTTGTAGAAAATTGAGGAGGAACCTTGATCCCTTGGATTTCATCACTTGAGGTGACGAAGCTATTAGATGAAGGGTGCCAAGTATTTCTGACGACTGTAGTTGATTTAACGGCTAGAGAGCCAAGGCTAGAAGATATAGCCATAGTGCATAATTTCCCCGATATCTTTCCTCAGGAATTGCCGGGATTGCCACATGATAGAGAAGTAGAGTTTGTGATTGAGTTGGCTCCAGGAACAGAACCGATCTCAAAAGTGCCGTATAGGATGTCACTGTTTAAATTGAAGGAATTGAAGGTCCAAATGTAGGAGTTGCTAGATAAAGGCTTTATCCACCCGAGTGAGTCTCCATGGAGAGCACCGGGTGTTATTCGTGAGAAAGAAAGATGGATTCTTGAGGTTGTACATAGACTATAGACAATTAAATCAGGTGACCATTAAGAATAAGTACCTATTGCCAAGGATAGATGACCTATTTGATTAGTTGCAAGGAGTATCGATATTTTCAAAGATCGACTTGAGGATGGGGTACCATCAATTGAGGATTAAGAAGGAGGATATACAAAAAACGGCATTCGGGACAAGATATGGACATTCCGAGTTCATAGTAATGCCGTTCGAATTGACTAATACCCCTGCTGCATTTATGGATTTGACGAATAGGATATTCAAAGAATTTTTGGATAAGTTTGTGATCGTGTTCATAGACGATATTCTAGTGTATTCGAAGAGCTCCACCGAGCATGAGTTACATTTAGAAAAAGTTCTACGGACCCTAAGGGAACAAGCATTCTACGCTAAGTTCAGCAAGTGCAAATTTTGGTTCCATCGAGTGGCATTCTTAGGACATGTGGTATCCGGAGAAAGAATTGAGGTAGACCTGACAAAGATCGAAGCTGTCCTGAATTGGCTGAGACCAACAACGGTAATCAAGGTTCGGAGTTTCTTGGGTTTAACGAGTTATTACTAACGTTTCATGGAAAGGTTTTCGGCATTGGCAATGCCGCTGACACAATTACTAAAGAAGGAAACGAGGTTTGAATGGACGGATAAGTACAAAAAGAGTTTTCAGAAGTTAAAGTAGAGGTTGAGGACCACGATAGTTTTGACAATCCCGTCAAGACCGAGAGGTTATGAGATCTTCAATGACGTGTCGCTAAGAGGATTGGTATGCATGCTAATGCAATACGGAAGAATAGTGGCATATGCATCGCGACAATTGAGACTGCACAAGTTGAACTATCCAACTCACCACTTGAAATTAGCCGCGATTATTTTCGCCCTTAAGATTTGGAGACACTACCTGTGTGGGAAAAAATTTCAGATTTATATGGACCATCAAAGTTTAAGGTACTTGTTTTCCCAAAAAGAATTAAACTTGAGACAGCACCGTTAGATGGAACTCCTTAAGGACTACGATTGCGAGATTATGTATCATCCCAGAAAAGCTAACAAAGTAGCAGATGCACTAAGCCAAAAATCAAGCATCGCGTATATGATGGTCAAGGAATGGACTCTGTTAGAGGGAGTTTGGGATTCGGAATTCAAGTTTGAGGTGAGTCAGGTCTCAAGTCTGCTTGCAGCATTAAGGATTGAGCCAAAAATCCAAACTAAAATCAAGGCCTTATAGTCGACGGACCTAGAGATTCAAAAGATTCTGAATATGGATGTCACAAAGAGGAAATCGAACTTTCAGCTATCTAAGGATAGGATTATGAAATTCCACAAACGATTGTGTGTACCTAGTGATGCAGAACTTAAGAGGGAGATTTTGTCTAAGGCACACCGTAGTAATTATAGTATTCATCCGGGCAGTACGAAGATGTATTAGAACTTGCGACAACGTTATTAGTGGAACAACGTGAAGGTGGATGTAGTCAAGCATGTGGCCAAGTGTTTAATATGTCAATAAGTGAAGGCAAAACATTGCAAGCCGAGTGGAATGTTGCAACCATTGGAAATCCTCGAGTGGAAGTGGGAACACATCACGATAGACTTTGCAATGGGACTACCAAGAAGCCAGAAGGGTCACAATTCGATTTGGGTAGTAGTCGATCGATTGACAAAGTCAATAAATTTTTGCCAGTGCGAAAGAGCTTCACCTTAGAAAGGTATGTCGAGATTTACGTGCGACAAATAGTCCGTTTGCATATAGTGCCAGTGACGATTACCTCATACCGTAATCCCAAATTCACTGCCATTTTTTGGAAAAGTCTTCATACGACATTAGGAACGAAGTTACAATTTAGCACAGCCTATCACCCTAAATAGATGGCCAGTCTGAAAAACAATTCAGACTTTGGAGGATATGCTTTGGGTATGTGTATTGGATTTTAAAGGTAGTTGAGAGGAACAACTACATTTGGTCGAATTTTCCTACAATAATAGTTATCAGCAAAGTATCTGAATGGTACCATTTGAAGCGTTATATGATAGAGGTTGCCAAACACCAGTTTGTTGGGATGAAGTGGGTGAGAGGAGCATCACGGGTCCCGAGTTAGTTTAGTAGTCAGTCGAAATGGTCAAGGTGATTTAGGACATACTTAAGACTGCTCAGAGCCGCCAAAAGAATTATGCAGACCGGAGACGTAGGCCTTTAGAATTTCAAGTGGGGGACTACATTTTTCTCAAAGTGTCGCCAATGAGAGGGTAGTCACAGTTTGGCAAGAAAGGAAAATTGAGCCCGAGGTACATTGGTTCATTCGAGGTTTTAGAGAGAATCGGCACCCTCACCTATCGTCTCGCACTACCACCTAATTTGTCTCAGGTTCACAACATGTTCCACGTGTCTATGTTAAAAAAATATGAGCCGGATCCAACCTAAGTGCTGAATTATGAAGAGATAGATGTGGACGCAGAGTATCGTACGTAGAAAGGCCAGTCAGGATCGATGACAGAATGAAACGAGTATTGCGAAACAAGATAATTCCGATGGTGTAGGTGATTTGTGAACATCATGGAACCGAAAGGGCGACATGGGAAAGTGAGGAGTTGATGTGACATCAATACCCCCATTTGTTGAGTAATTGGGATGGATTGTAAATTTCGAGGATGAAATTTTTGTAAGGGGGAAGAGTTGTGATATTTTGAATTTTGATCTATTTTTGGGATTTATAAAATGTGTAATTCGTTAGTGTGTTTATAGTAAAATCTCGCCCGAGAACTGATCACTCTTACGTTCTTGTTTTTAAAATTGAGATTTTGCTAAAATCACATTCGATCAAATTTGGCCGTTATTTAGAGCCCGAATTTTGGTGTCGAATTTTTCGGAGTTTCGTGACTAATTAAATTGGATGGTGTCGGTATTATTGTGGCCAGCCTCGAGTTTGCCTAGATTAGTCGGAAAGTGAAAAATTGGACCGGGTGCGGATTTTGACCGATAGACCTCTCTCTGGGTTTATTTTATTTATTTAGTATCGGTTGGTTTTTCCTTAGTTTATAATTAGAATTTTTAGTGAGTCGTTAGATCGTTTTCGGATTCGAACGTGGGCCATTGGATCGCAATAATTACCGTTGACTCTCTCTCTCTCTCTCCTCCATCGCACGCCACCACTTATCGCGCATACCCCCCTGCGCACACGTTTTTCCCCTTTTTTGCATGTGTCCCATCTGCCCATGCCCTGCCCCATGCGGACTGCCCTATCCCTTTCTCTCTCTTTCCTTTTTTTTTCTCTTCTTCTCATTTTCTTCTTCTTCCCTTTTGCTCATTCGTTCCTCTCGGCCACACCTCTGCTTCTTCCATCACACGATCGCTGCCCTTCCCAACCCTTAGCTCACCACCCAAGCCAGCATGCCGTTCGCTGCCATTGCCGCGAGTCACCATCGCGTTGCCCTGCCGCGTTGCCTGACCAGCCGGCCCCTCGACCTGGCTGGCCTCCTCCTCTCCCCCTTTTCACGCGAGTAGTGAGCTCCTCCCTGCAATCACCGCATGCACAGCCGTTGTCGTCGTCGCCATTCGCCAGCCCAATCGCCACCCGACCTTTGCGTACCGCCCAACCACTAGCCTACTGTCCCCGTCGTCACCCGCACGCTAGCAACTCGCCATGGCCACGAGTTGCTGCTCGCTGCTTGCTACTCATCTACCTAATGCCATCACCGCTGGCCGTTAGCCTAGCACCGCTATCATGCAGCCGCTTGCTACTGTCATCCCGGCCATTGCCCAGTCGGTGCCGTCATCGCTCCAGTTGCACGCCCGTTGCCCAGGCACGTCGCCCGTCCAATGGGCTCATCACCCAGGCATGTCGCTCGTCCAGCTTACTCGTGCGCGCCAAGCGCATCGCTCGGCCACCGCGCCCGTGCACCAGGCACATTGTCTAGCCACCGTACCCGTGTTGGTTGATCAGCACACCTGTTTAGCCTGCGTCCATGCCGAGTCAGCCGCTACCCCAACCGGTCTCTTGGCTACCCTTATGGGATTTCTTGGGTTTGGACTTAGATAAGTGACTTCCTAATCCTTATTTAGGTCTATGGGTATTTTTAGACTTATTTAGGGATTAGACCAGGTAGATTATGGGCTATTATGGTTGAATTGCTATACAAGACTGCGTGGGTTGAATATAGTTGAATTGTGGGGTGAATTGAGATAGTTGTAGGGGCTTATTTGTGATTGAATTTGGTGGGTCCAATGGTTGGCTTGTCGTAGTGGTTGTGGGTGATTTGATGATTGATTATGGCTGCCTTGAATGTCGGATTGGTGAGCTCATGGTTTGGAATTGGGATGGTTTTGGGTGCATATTAGTGGCTAATGTTGGTGGGTCAATGATTGGCTTGTTTTGGCATTCGTGGATGGATTTGATGTTCGTATGTGGCCGGCTTGAATGTCGGATTGGTGGGCTAGTGTGATGAGGCTTGTGATGTGATTTGGATTCGTACGACATGTTGAATGGCGAATTGTGATGTGGTGAGCATGCCTTGAGTTTGAATGGTACAACTTGTGAGAATGGCGAATTGGGACGAAGTCGGGCTTAATTTGAGGGCTGACCTAAGGCGTGTTGACGCGGGTCGTGTGAATGTGTGAAATGTCCAATGAAGGATGGAGCTCGGCTTGATCTGAGGGTTGGCTTGAGATGTATTAACGCGGGCAGTGTGAAAGGACCTGGGAGGTCGTAGAAAGTTGTTCGGCCACGCATGTGAATTGAGTGTGATTAAATTGATTGAATATGTGTGGTTATGGTGTTTGAGTGGTGATGTTATGTTTCTGGATTATTATTGCATTATGGTGTTTAATTAATATGCAGAGTGGACGTGTGGACTGAGACAAGGTAAGTGCGTGAATGTGAACCCTATACGTTATTGGTTAGATTGCATGTTAACTTATTTGGCTACGCATTGGCCTATGTGGGGTTTAGGATGTTGCTTATTGAGACTCGTTCTCATGGTTATTATATAACCATTTCAGACCCTTAACCCCAATCATGAATGGTTCGTCACAGCGTTTTGGGATCCCGAGGAAGGATTGATGGAGCAAGACTCGACGAGAAGCCCATGGATTGGTGGACCTTTTTGTATAGCTAGGCTAGTCTGCCTGCCACTTGTTCCTTTTTGATGATTATGGTGGATCAAACCCTAGGAGCCTAATGCTTAAATTGTACGACTGAATGTTGTAAGTGTTGGTCTTCTAATTTTAGGATCTTATTGGTTTGCGTTATTGTTACCCCCTTTCATATTTTATTGTCTAAGTTGTTTTAAATTCACTTCCGCTTGCATACTCGTGTGAGTGTTTCTTTTGGGTCGGAGACACGTCCTGGGACGTCGCGTTCAATACAACCAAAGAAGGGGTGTCGCGAGTCCATTGGGGTTTGGGGCATGACATCAAAATATTTTCATATAATTCAGGGACTAAATTGAACACGCACAAAAAGTTGATGGACCACATTGACTAAATTATAAGTTGAGGGACCATATTGTGCGTCAAGGTAAAGTTTAGAGACCACATTAAACAAATGAATAGTTTAGAAATCACATTACATATTGAGCCAAAGTTCAAGAACCATTTATGTCATTATCCCCTAGTATAATCAAGCGGCATCACATGGGCTTGAGAAGAGTTGTGTAGTAAGAGTAGGAAAAAATCAACAACGCAGAATAAAGCCACAAGAGAAGGTAAGAGTCAGGTGATGAAAGTAAAACAATTGATCCCCGTCACATGTGAACATCTACACCAAATACAAAATCACACTGGAAAGATACATAAGTACATACATAATTCCACAATAACACTATGACCCTAAAACTAAGGCTTGTTGAAATTTGGAGGGGTGACTGAGATTGAAGTTTGGAGGAGTGGCCAAGTGGTTGAGTGTGCTGAGATCAAGAGGAGCTGTGGTCGAGCTGGTTGACATCTTGATGCTCGACCATGGCCTTCGAAATCCCAAAGATTTCAACTGACACGAGCTCAACGAGCATGCAGGAAGAGTGTTGAGCTCTCGGAGGTTTAGTAGAGAGAAAGGGATTTGAACATTTAATCATAAAAAGGAAGAAGTAGGAGCTAGACCTGACTGAAGGTGGAGCAGAAAAGAAGGGAACAAAAGAATAAAGAAAAGAAACGAAAAAAGGAAGTAACCAAAAAAAAAGAGATGACATTGAATTTAGGGCAAAACAATGTTGTTGAGATTGAGTTTGTTCATGTCAAATAGCCAGCATGCCATATAAAATGACCGGCAATGACTGGACCACTACATCAACAATTTCATGCTAGTCTTAAGCGAGAGGGCTACATTGGAATTTTACTAAAAGGTTTAGAACTGTATTGGAACAATTGAAAACTTTAAAAATTTAAATAGCAATTTTCCCTAATAGTAATGATTGTATTACAACCTTTGTGATTAAAGATCCCATGGCTAATAAGAAATCATAATAGTTTTAGAACTAAAATAGCAATTTAACATAGTATCAACGTGATTTTATCCCAACCAATCGTAAGTTATTTGTTGATACTGTAACACCAAAGTATATTTGTTGAAAATATGTCTCAAGTTTGGGCTTGAAAATAAAAATTTCCTAATTCAAGTAAGTTTTCTATTTTGAATAGGTTTCCTAATTAAATGGTTTCTTAGTTGGAAAACGTTTTCTAATTGGAGAAGGTTTCCTAAAGGGAGATTTCCTATTTTGGATATGTTCTTGTTCGTAAATAAGAGGTGTGACTTTTTATGCAGATCATCATTTGTTGGGAATGCATAGCAGAAGCCTGATACCTTCACCTAGGGAGATCGCTAAGACGGAGCTTAAGTCCAAGTCCGTAAACATAGCTAATTGAACTCACTTCCATTCAAAAACTTAAACCGATGAGTTACGAGCCAACTTGAATATATTAACTGCTCAACATCACATCAATTATCCGATGTGGAACTTCTCTAACACAACTCACACGTTTATTTCAACAATCTCCCTCTCATATGTGAGATTAAAGAGGAGCTCCTGCTAGTAAATTACACTATGAAGATATCCGAGTGTTTGTAGCGATTAAAGTTTGCGGTAAGATTTGTGTCCAATTCATTCGTAATATTGAGAGATTATTTCGTGAGAAATTATGGGTTAAACACTACATGAGTTATCGGATATAATTGGGGCTTGGAAAACACTGTGAGTGTTTGAGTGACCTGAGTGTGGTTGTAATCTTCGTTGTATCTCTTGATCTATAGCGAAATTTCGTGTTACTATCCTTGTGGACGTAGGTCATTACAATCGAATCATGTAAATCAAGTGTTCGATTTATTTTCTTTGTTCTATTTATTTACTGTTCGATCGCTTGTCTTCTGTAACAAATAGTATTAAAGCTTATGGTTAATTAGTGCACTCCCAATCTGTTCCGGTGTTTGATCAATATCTCAACAAAGAAATCCTACGATCGACGCTTGTTTTGGATGGAAATTGTCATCACGGTTGATTTGGCGATGAAGGACCATGGACAGTTGGTCTGGTGACTCGAAATAAAGACCATGGGTGATGCAATCCTAAGTTAGCCGTTGATGATGGTTGTTGTGCATAGTTGCGGGTGCATTGCAATGAGTTGGAGATTCAAGTTAAGATAAGCTGATGCAACTGAATACCTAAATTAAGGGGAAGCAAACCTAATACTGAGCTCCCATGTGAGAGGGAGATTATTAAGATACATGCGTAAGTTATGCTAGAGAAGTCCCACATCTAATAATGATGTGGTGTTGAGCAGTTAATATATCCTAGTTGGCCTATAACTTATTGGCTTAAGCTTTTAAGTGAAGGTGGGTCTAACTGGATATGTTGATGGGCTCGGACTTGAGCTTCCTCTTGGTAATCTTCCCAGGTAAAGGTATCAGGCTTCTGCTATACATTCTTAACAATATTGAAGTCCCTCCTATGGTGTATTGGGTTGATGCTAAACTGCACATTAAGTGAGGATTGAGTTAATCTCTTAAGAATTTCGTATCCCTTATGGATGGCATACTTATTTTCAATGTAGACATAATGGAAGTACTTATATGAGTGTGGAGTAGGGCCATTGCTATGAGATTCATGGTTGCTGTACAACACTCATGAATAACTAGGTGCACGCACAGCCTATTAACGCAAAGCTCGCGTCAAATATGATTAGTGACAACTCTAGCTTACAAAAAAAATCCTAGAACCATGGAAGTTATAAGCTTCACCATTGGTTCTATTAGTTATTCTCATTTGTCTTAAGTCTAGCTCATAGTCCGAAAGATACCAGATTCAATGCATCACCCTATAGTGAGAAACCAGCATTTATTCCTTCTTTACTTGGATAAACCCTTTTGAAAGATGCCAACGATTATTTAAAAGAAGGTATCTCAAAATCCTTGATTATTTTTTTTTTGTTGTCTCACGTTACTTGAGAAGTTCTCTATTATTTACTTTATTAATAGGTTCGGTTTACTAGCATAGTAACAACATGAGCTTGCTCGCATGAACTCGTGTCAAACCAAATCTAAATATTCGTGGGGCCTGTCCAAGGTTCCTTTTAACCAATTTTTTTGCTTTTGTCACGAGACCATATTCAAAAAGCCTATTTAGGAGTAAACCTTTAATTTTCGTATTTTGGCCATATGTCAAACTAGCTATTGTGATATTTAATCTGCTACCATTTCTTCTTCAAGTATGCTAGCCATTTCAAATTTTTTACTTTTGACTTTTGTGCTTTGACCATTATTCAAACTTACTATTGTTCTATTTAATCTGCTACCGTTTCTTCTTTAATTATGCTAGCCATTTTCGCATTATTTGTTCCAGTTGTTAAAACATTTAATCCGCTAAACATTTCTTATTTAATCTTGCTAGGCCTTTTCACATTAGCTCTCCAAGCTGTTACCTAATATTTCCAACTTTATCAGCTTATTTATCCTGAAAATATTAACCCATTCTTGGTCATTCTACACACTATAAATAAATGAAATCTCCTCCTCCACCTCCTCCTCTCTCTCTCTCTCTCTCTCTCTCTCTCTCTCTCTCTCTCTCTCTCTCTCTACTTGTTTCACGTTTATGTTGTTTCTACTACATCCTTATAGTGCAGTGCAAGCATGCCTTAGATGTTCGTGATTTTTCTATCTATCATCGATGGTTCTCAGAATTTTCACAACCTGATCTAAAAGTAGGCCGATCTATGTTTTGTGAATTCAACATTTGAATTTATCTATTTATTTTCCTTTTATACTCTAGAAGCACGGTGGTGGAGACCTTGACTATCAATAAGCCCGTGGAACGCTCTATAAGCCCATGAACCTGTTAAGTCTAGGCCCATTCAGATGCCCAGAACTAGAACATTAGCCCACATTTGATGAAATTTTAAAAAGGTTATCTCCAGTTTCTATACTAGAATTCCTCTGACCCCTTCCAACTATGTGAACCCTGAGGGTTGGCCACCATAAAATTTAAGCGAGATCATTGATTCATTGAATTCAAATCAATCACTGCTAATGATAGAAAAATTAATTTTTGATCTAATCTAGTAGTTATCACTCTTGCTTTCATAATCGGTGTCAAAATTTTATTCTTGGTATTTCTCTATGAGTTCTTCATCACATGGTTATAGCACTGTCCAGTGTCCACACAGTCTCACACCATTAAAGTTATTTCATGCAAACAGACCAACACAGTCTCCAAGTCTTCACGATAACTAGTGTATAATTGTTAATTTACGCAAGTTGTATCCTGTTTAGGTAGGAAAATAATACTTCTCCGAATCCAAATACATCAACATGGTATGGAATCACATAAATAGTACGGTTAGCTTGATAGAGAATTTAAAAAATATTAAAATCATTGATTATAGAAGGTAGGGGGCAGCTGATTTTCGAGATAAGGAGGACACAATAGATATTTAATGGATTTTGGATGACACGGATTTGTATATTGGGTGCTTCTTTCTGGTTGTTTGTGTCCCACACTCAACCGGATAAGGCTAGCGTGTTTAGAGCCTTCAATTGACGGACATGACACAAGAAAATCTCTGCAAAAGCTAACGATATCATCTAGGAGTTCTATTAGAAATAAATCATTGTTTAACGAGTTTCCAGGTAACAAATGATGCGTGCGTGGGCGAGTGATTCCGGAAATGTATGGACGGTTGTGTGTTTACAAGATAGTTACCGAAGGGTAATAAGGATAGATTACGATCGACACCAAGGCATAAAGGATGCACTACCAACCGAGGATGAGGATCGAGATCGATGAAGTTCACTACCGAAGCTTAAATGACAAGCCACCTGCCAAGGTTAAAGGATTTTGGGATAGGAGAAACTTACCACTAGGGGCTAAAAGAAAACTACTAGCTGGGGATAAAGTGCGTCTTGGGTAACCACCGAGGAGTAATCCACTCTCCTAGGATAAAGAAACCAAAATAAGAATTATCCACTATCCAAAGATTATCGTGACATAGAGGAAAATCTCACATATTCTCATTCAAAATCATTTGTACTGCAACGAAGGACTCTCCTCTATTTATAGAGGAACTAGGACATAGGAAATAACCAAACATTAAAAGACACGGGAACTACCCAACCAATTAAGGACTTAGGAACTAGAAAGCATTAAATACCTAGGAACTAAAGACTTTGACTCTTGAGACTCACAAAACAATTAAGACCTAGGAACTTAGAAATACATTGATCATACATGGAGACTCAAAATCTTGAGACTTGCAACTTATTTTCCAAAATTCGTGCTCGAGCCTTGATGAGAGGATAACTACCTCAATAAATTAGTGTATATCATTGGAACTTGCTTAAAACAACCACCCATCGATATATTATTGTAACACTGTAGGTCTACACCATGTAATATTGTCCGCTTTAGGCCCACTGACCATCATGGCTTTAAAACGCATTTCACACAAGCTTCCACTGTGCTGAGAACAAAACCCTCAGGGAGGCTTGTAGCTGGGATGGTGGTGCGTTCGCACCAATGTGGGAGGCCCCAAGAGGACAATGTCGGGTTGGGCTGAGGAATGGTAGTGGGGCTGCACCTCTACCTCAGATAATGCATTTTAAAGCTGTGAGGGTCAATGGGCCCAAAGCGAACAATATTACATAGTGTAGACTCGAGGTGTTACAATTATCAATCCATATAGAAATTAACTACTAATCTTGTCAAAAAGATATTGAATATCTGAATGGTTAAAGAAGAATTGACAACTCCTTTAATTGATAGCCTTGTTGATAGTTTCCTCGTTCACAACTTCATTCTTTGTCCCATCGATGCAGATCATAACCAAAATCAGTTTTGGCTTGGATGATCATTGATCGTACCAGACTTATCGATGGAACTGATTGGGAATGATCCACGGTATAGGATGCTCCTACATCAACAAATCTTCACCGACCAGGTTTGAGTGCATCAAAAAAGGAAATTCCAATTTCTTGGGGAACATCGAGTGATTGGAAGAGATTCAAGCATGAAGGTTGAAGTGCAAAGCAAGAAATTGCTTAAGGCATCGACTCATGCTGCACCACTGTCAAAAGCTAAACATTTCATGCATAGATGAGATTCAGCATCCAGGTTATGCCAGTTTCCTTTTCTACTACCGGGCCGATGGTGAAAGCCATGAAGATGATACTTTCCAAAGGCTTCACCCTTTGAAGGAATCACTTTTGGAAATCCAATGATCTTCTACCCATTAGTTGATCAGTTCGTGGAGGAAGGGCTCTTTATCGACTAGAACAACCAAGGAGTAGAATTTGTGAATGCCAAAGTGAATGGCTAGCTCAATCAGCTCCTTGAGGGAGACTTTGACGAGGACCTGCTCAGATGTTTGTCCGAGTTCCCGCAGGGACTAGCCAGCAATCCCCCAGTCGTGATTCAAGTGAACGTATTTGTGTGCGGGGGACTTGTGATCAGCCTGCGCTCGTCACAGGTTAGGCAACATGTGCACCATGGCGACATTAGTGAATTCATGGTCCACCGTGTGATGGAGTGGAATCAACGAACTAGCCTAGCCGTATTTCGAGCTAGCCTCTTTATTTTCAGTGAAGGGGTCAGTAGTAACTTGTTAGCCTCTACTCCGTGGTGGAGTAAATTTTATGATGAATCGGTTCATGTTAAGCAGTGCGGCCCTATCAAGACTAAAATTTAGTTGCGGCTAAACATGGGCGGATTTTGAATGCGGAGGTCATGTGGGCACTTTTCTGTAAGATGAACCATGGATTGAGCAAACCACGGCTGCCTAAGGCCCTTTATGGTTTGCCAGTCGATGAACTGGTGTGTGAGAGTCAATCTACTGATACCGACAAATGCATTCAGTAACTTCTATGCCATGGTCATTGGCCGACACACAACGGATTAGAATAACTTAAATTTTGAGGCATCTGTGAAGGTGATCCATGACACCTTTGTGAGTGCCAAGACAAGGTACGCGGCGATAGTGAACGAAGAATCATGCATGAACATGGTGAAGAATTCTATAAGAGAATCCAAGGAATGGGCTCACAGTGATGAAGAGAATGTGGTGGCCATTTCAAGCTGGTGTGGATTCAAATTCTGTGACATCAATTTTGGGTGGGCGAAGCCGGACTTGGTGAGCAACACGTGCATTCCTGTCCTAATGGTTTTTCTCATTGATAGTAAATTTGAGGGTGGAATCGATGCATGGATCATACTAAGCCCAAAGGAGAAATCTCTTTTTGGGCAAGACCCTGACATTGTGGCTTTCCCTTCCTACACCAGGTGTTCATGAACCCACAATTTTGAAGCAATGAGATTGAGTGGGCTGATGAACATCCAGTGCATCATGTGTCAATAAAGGTGGACAGTCCAACCAAGCTCTATGGTTCTTATCTATTAAGATGCAAGCACTGGGTGTGTGATTAGAAATTGCATTTGCTAGACAAGTAGTGGCTTCTGTAATTTGGACACGATAGAATTAGTGAAATCTCCCAATCTTATATGGGATTCTCTTGTTGGAAATGGAATGATTCCTCTGAACAAACTCAGAAAGCATTTTCTTTTGTAATGAAGCTTTTCCGAAAACAAACATACCTTAAGGTGTTTGTTTTACCAAAAAGTTTCTTGATAAATGAAATTATTTTTTAAGAAAAATAATTAGTTTTCATTTGTTTGGTAGTTTAGGGAAAATAATTCCTTCTTGCCACAAGGGAAAGTTGTTTTTCCTCAATTGGAACTTGTTATTTTCAATCCATGGTTATAATTTATAATTGGTGCTCTACTAACTACATCACCAATGTTTGAAGAACCTCAAGCCTTGTCTATCTAATTTACTTTCAAGCTTTCCTTAAAACCCAATTGGTGATAATGTATTTTATGAGGGACAGGCTTCTAATTATTTAATCCATTTGACAAATATGCTATATCTTCGCCGAGTGTCTTAGCTTACACTAAACGTTTGTAGCCACCAAAAGCTATTAGAAATGATATCCTTAAGTTCAAAGTTTATTGCGGGGTTGGATTCCTTGGATTTCTTTTTTGGGCCTATCTTGGACTCTGGCCCATCTTTTTATCCATATCATTGACAACATGGTTTACATTTGATACCTGAATTGACCTTGCACCCTAAAATCCTCCAACTTTAGCTTTAATTTCAATTATATCTTTTGTCTTATAAAAAATCTTCAACTTTAAGTCAAGCCTCAATTCTGCCATAAACTTCTTTTGACTCATAAAAACCGTCAACTTTAGATCATATCTCAATTTTACTGTAAACTTTTGTTTTGTACTATGAAAAATCCCAAACTTTAGGTTTTGTCCTAATTTTACCGTCTAGTCCCAATTTTACCCAAAATTTTTATAGTCTCATAAAAAATCATAAACTTTTACTTGATACACAAATTTACCATATTAACCCTCCGTCCAAAATGTCTTCTTGACAACTAAGAGATATAAAACTCCCAAGCATGAGCTGTTCAAGCATGATCTCTCCTACCCGAGAGATGGAACATTCCCAAGCACAAGAGATTAATGAGCACAAAATTCCTAAGAGCAGTTTTGACGAAGGGTTAATGGAGAGTAGATTTGGAACTCAAGTAAAACTTGGTCATCTTTTATGAGACAAAAAGATTAGTATGAAATTGAAACAGAACCTAAAGCTAGGATTTTTTTATAAGACAAAAAAATAGGGTAAAATTGGTACTGGACATAAAGTTGAGGGTTTTTTATTAGACAAACATAATTTAGGTTAGAATTGAGACATGACCTAAAGTTTGCAATTTTTTATGAGATTAAAAAAAGTTTAAGGTTGAATTGGGATAGGACCTCCAGTTGGAGGGTTTTTTATGAAACAAAAGCCAAAGTAGGAGGTTTTTTAGGGTATTAAGCTTACCTGAATTGAAATTTGTGGGAACCTGACTTGAGAAGAAAAATAGAGGTTTAGTAGAGACAATGGGCACACCACACTATTTTTCTCAAGTAATTAGGTTTTAAGTAGAGACATAAAGAGTCTTAAGATTTTTTGAACCACTTATTGTAATTCTTGAATTTCCAAAAAGAATTTTGCTTCTTCTCTCCTCGTGATTTTTCCAGCAAGGGTTTTCTACGTATATTTATTTGTGTTTTTATTCTTCTCAATTGTAATTTCATTGTAGTTTCTGTATTGGTCATAACACTCAATAAGAGAAACACAACAAGAATACTTATACAATATCGATATTCTTGTTCAGGAGTTTGAGTTCAATCCTTAATTTTCTTATCCAATAAAGGACGAGACTAAATGTCAAATTTAGGTGTCAACGTTATGACAAAAAAACAATGTCCTTGAATGGAAACATGCATTATGGCGACATCAACAAGCTCATGTGCACCTTTAACACGAAAGACAAAAGGACTTCACTTCCCAAAAGTGTTGGCTATAAATGAAAGATTCTCGTATCATTTTAAAAGCCATTTTTCTGAACTAAAAAAAAGAACTGAAAACTAATGCAAAATAGAGATGACTAAGGTGAAGGAAAATGCAACTAGAATTTGAAAAGGATTAAACTGAATTGGGTTGTGATAATTTATGGGCCATCCTTATTAGGTAAATTAGCCCATATTCAACAAAAGCAACTACAAAAGGGGGTTACTTGTATTTTAGCGGGATGCAACTTTCAAAAGGGAAGGTACGTTCTTTTCTTCTACAAGAAATAGGAAGAAGCAAGAAAAAAGTGACATACATGAACAAAAAGAAAAATAGAAAGGAAAAAGGTTTCTTTAACTCTCACTCTCAGTCGTTCTCTTCTATGCTCAAAGAACATAAATCGGAACTCTCTCGAAGTTACAAATGTGAATTTAATCTATAGAAATCAAGGCATGTTCCGATGCGTGATATACCTTTCAAGTATTCCTAAGGACGTTTTTCGCATTTTTTCATTTATGGTATTTGGAATCCATGTTTCCAACATTGGTATGAGAGGAATGTCTTGCTCTTGTTTACTGATTGTATGTTGTTTGTAATAGAAATTAGTGTGATAGATGTGTTTTGGCAAAAGTACACTACAAGTGCCATAACTTGTGTACGGCGCTCACTTTAGTGCCATAACTTTTTTTTGGATCACTTTAGTGCTAAAATTTTTGAAAAACGATCACTTAAGTGCCAACTCCGGTGCCGTACACAATTTTTCGCCGGAAATCTAACGTGGCATTTTTTTATTAATTTCTGAAGCTGACGTGGCTCGCCGAAGTCTCGCCGGAGATTGGCATTTAAGTGATCGTTTTTAAAAAATTTTAGCACTTAAATGATCGTTTTTCAAAAATTTTAGCACTTAAGTGATCATTTTTAAAAAATTTTAGCACTAAAGTGATTCAAAAAAATGTTATAATACTTAAGTGATCGTTTTTCCTCCGACTTGGCACCAAAGTGATCCGAAAAAAAGTTATGGCACCAAAATGAGCGCCGTACACAAGTTATGGCACTTATAGTGTACTTTTGCCGATGTGTTTTCATATGCACTGTTCACTGTTCATACATGATTTTTTGCTTGCTCATCAACAAAGACCGGTTGGAAATTTCGAACTGGTTCCGATGGCCACTTGATTATGAAAACCACACCCAATCGTACTATTCGGGACCACTTCTTGGAGTTCCACCCATCAACAACCATTTTTTAATACATAGGATGGCAGCACTCGTTGAGATGAGTAAAACAAAGGGTGGCATGTCGCTGGGGGAGGCCGCACGTGCCCCCACAGGCAGCCATAAGGGGTGGCCTCGCCTCACGTGCCAGCACGCCCTGGAACAATGCCCGCCTACGCAATTTGTGTGTGCATCAACCGCGCGCAGGGGTGGCTGATGTCATGCTAACGTCAGCCACGAGGGTCACTAGTTGGGCCGACCCAACCCAGTTGACCCGTTACTTGACCCGATGGATCGATCCGACCCAGTTGACTCGCTGTTGGCCGATTGTTGACCATTGACTGACCCGAAAAAGGAAGGAGAAGGGTGAGAGCTTCAATTGGAGCATCCTTTATACCGGCGTTTCATAATGGCTTGCTCTACATTCTGGTATATTCATATTACATGTTTGATGCTTGTAAGGATGTGAAAATGCATAATGATACCCTATAATATGCATTTTTCTAGGTATTTGTGGTATTTTCTTTTGTATTTTTGAAAATACAATTGTTGGCTCACGTGTATATAAATAAGCGTTCCCTATTTTGCTATACCATGGGTTATGAGTAATCCTTTTTTGTTTACCATTAGTTGCAGGAACAATGGTACATAGGATACCCTCATTTATATTTCCAAGAAAGGATGAACAAAAGTCGAGACTCTAAAGGCGAAGAAATAAGTTGGCCATTTATCGATAGGATGATCGTGTTGACATGACAACGCACATTATTAAGGTCAACAACATGATACAAGTTATCATTCAAAATGGTTACCTTATGCCAGATTTGGAGAAAGTTAAAGCCCTAATAGCCACTCTTCCAATGGAATCTCGAGAAGTATTGAATGGTCTTTGGGAAATCAATATTGTTTCGAATTACAAGAAACTTGTGGAGGATTTCCTAAGAGAATATATGAGGGTTGGGGCAACGGCAACGTTGACGCTTGGCATGAATGCATCTTGGTGTAGAATGAATGCACCCTGGCAGAACCCTAAGCGATTTTCGAGGGATTCCCCTTGGCTACCAAATTCAACCATAAGATTTACTATGGATTTTTGTGAGTCTTTCCCAATTTATGTACAGCACGTGAGACGCTGAGGTTATGTCTTTAAGTTTAGTCATCGCTTATGGATATTTTCTTTATGTTGATATTTATCATTTCTTTAGGACTAGTTGATACTTCCATCTCATGTAATACTTATACGTCGTTTATGGAATATTTAGTTTTGAATATTCATCGGCTTTGTTCTTATATTAATATTTCCTTGTGTATGTTATATGTGAGTGGATAGTTTTGGAAAGTTTTAGTAGCTTAAAAGAACTTAATTTTACATAAATAATTATATTGATGATAATTTCAAGCTACGATTTTTAGATGATGATTGTGAACGTAATGACCTTTCGAATCTAAAATCTTATGTGAAATTATTCATCAATGTAATTTGTTTGTGTAAAATGGATGCATAAATGTTAGACATTAATAATTCGTGCATATATGTCTGAAATGTTTAGATACAATCGCTTCAATATCTAAGAACATAGTGGCTGAACTAAACAATGGAGAGAAATTGAAGGACGATAATTATGAGATCTAGAATATGAAAATCCAATATGTGATATATGAGCAAGAAGCACCTGAAGCTCTTATTCAGGTTATGGAAGGACTTGAAGATGGAAATACTGCACAACACAAAAGGGATAAAGATGCATTTGATGCATGGAAGAAAATGAACTCTATTGGTCGCATAACGTTGCTGAGTAGTATAAAAAATTATATCATGACAATGCCAAAGACATGTGAGCAGCACTGACAGCAAGGTTTAGTCAAACTTCTGTGACCACATTGAGATAACTCACAATTAGGTTTGACTCATATAAAAAGCCTCATGAGCAACCATGAAACAACATTTGAGGCAAATGTCAAACATGATAAGTGAGTTGAAGGATGCTTGCTTGTTAACACCTATTTTTAATTGCCCAATTAGAATAATTACAAAAAAATTAGAAGTTAAATTTTTAACCCCTAAACAAAAAAACTTTCATTTAATTGCATGGCATGTAGACCTTAGATGCATTTTGCATTAATAAGAATTAAAATAATTAAAATAATTTTATTAAAAAACATTTACTAAAAAATTTTAAAAAAATTCAGAATGGGTTGGGTCGACTTGGCCCTCTCTCTTCTTCCCCCACGCGGGCCCAGCCCATCTCTTATCTTCCATTCCTTTCGTGCGAGCTGGGCTCAGCCTAGCCCGCTCCTTATTTCCCTCACAGCCGACCTCTCTCCCTCTCTCCTCCTTCCCCTGTTCTCCCCTGTATTGACTGCTACTTGTGAAGACACGGGGAAGTCACTCTAATGTGCAAGTCCAGGCACCAAAGTTGTAGAGTAGAGAGCAGTTGAGAGCCATTAAGGGTAGCAGCTTCTGGGGCTGGACAAGAGGCCACTGGCCACTATAAAAGACAGACATAAAGAAGAGAGAGGGGGCGGCCCCTTTGTTTAGAAAATAGAGCATAGAGCGAGAGAGAGATTTTCAGAGAGTACGAGAGCGAACCGAGAGTTTACAGGTTGTAACGGGTAGCCAGAAGCCTCATCGTTGCTCGCAGATTAGCCGACAATCCCCCGAGCTGATGCCTCCAATCGGTGAGCTTACTAGGCCTTCAAACTCCCCTGTTTTGGCCTGTTTTCCCTGCGCAGGTTGGCTAGGACTCACGTCGGCCGTTTTGCACTAGTTCTGACCCATACCAATCCTATTTGAGGTCAAGATTCATTGTCAAAGGTGATCCATGGCCATCAGGATAAGTCAAAGCCTCTGAACAGGTCATAGTTGCCCTATTTCAATAATGAACACCAAGTGTTCGACGGATTGCCTCAATGAGGCTAAGTTGATCTTGGTTGCCGGCTAGCGAGAGAACGGTGGGACGGCGAATTAGGCGGTCGACGAGCTTCGTGGGGGTCCTAGGAGGTGAAAGCCAGGCCAAAGTTAGCCTAGGTTGGTCGGCGAGACGCCAGATCTTGCTTGGCTGACATCGCCGCATGCCTACGCACGTGGGGACCAACCCAACCCGGGTTGATCGCCTAACCTGGTTCAGATCTGAAGATCCAACCCAAGTCTATCGACCCGACCTAGTGATTATTATATTAATATTTTTCATTTTTTTGCCCTGTTATTAATAATAATATTATTATTTCTAAAATATATATAAATCATTTTTTTATTTCTTTTAAAATTAGGAAATATTTTGGAAATTAGTATTTTTGAATATTTTTCTAAATTATGTGAATTATTTGATTATCAATCATGTTTAAAGTTGGACAGGCCTATAGGGCTGTACGGTAGTATTTTGTATGTTATTTTTACTATTGTTATATTATTATTATGCAAGTTGTTTCTAATTAGAATATATTACATAAAATGTCATGTTTTGAATGTCATCGCCTTAATTAGGATTAGAACCTTAAACTGCATATTTATCTTGACTACTAATCGTTAATGATTAGGCACTCACTTGAACACCCACATGTTAGGAAATAGGTCATAAAATCAATCCAAACTGCTTAACTAATATTTTCTGAAATAAACAGGATAAAAGGTACTGAAAGGGCACTAGTCACTTAACTAGTGTAATCAAGTCCCCGAACTCATTTAATTTCTGGTTTATAGGAGTATGATGATTCTCCTGTCGCCTTATTTGGGTTTCTAATTGACCCACCTCAAATCAATTGGTGGCGACTCTTAGATAAAAATCACTTGCAGGTTAAAAACCTAAATCCTAAATTGTGATATGGTATGAGCTTGGGAGAGCCCAAGTTAAGTCCTGAACCTAGACTTAGCACGTACCAGGTGAGACCATCCTTTTCTTTGAGAAAACCGGAGGTCGGTTGCGATAGACTGGCGACTCCGCTGGAGAACTTGTTTAAGTGGATTTAGGTTAGAAATTTTATCCTGTTCAAAAACATTTCTATTTGACAACGAAGATTCTAGGTACGTCCTTGACTTTTGAGGTATTAAATGTTCTTGTAGTTAAGAGTTATAAGAGGCATAATTTTTGTTGACCCCTTATTTTGCAAGTTTGAAGTTTGGGAGTGAGAGTTCATCTCTTAAACATTTGAAGTAATGATTGTTTATGAATTGTTGTACATGCTTTAATGATTCAGCACTATATTATTGCACACACAATCTTGCTGCCGGACTTAGGCCGCGATAGGGCATTTTAGGATGGTGTTAAAAAAAATACAACCTCGAATGCGAGACCGCGATATAGAGGTTGCCTTTCTTTTGCCCGGAATTTCTTTTTAAATGTCATCAAGTGTCTATTTTTAGCCGCTATCCACGTAACTATAATATTTTCCTTTCGACTTGGCTGAGCTTAAAAGGGCTTGATACCAATGCGAGACTGCGATGGTCAGGCATCCTTTCAGCTTCACTTTACCGAACCAGTCTAGATAAAAATCGAACCTCACTTCTCATGCACATATCTCTGTGATTGCCATCGTTCCCGGTAAAGTAAGTTTTCCATTCCTGCACTTTGCAATTTATTTATTTTCATATGTCCAGATTGGTCCATAATTAGTCTAGGTTAGTTGTGGGTTTAATACCGTGGTCATTTTGGAAGAAATAGTCACTAAAACATTTTTAGAATATTTACTTCCAATTTACACTATTGTTTTTATAAGTGCGTTATAAATCATTGTTTTTCCCATGCGATTTCTTGTTGTTTTTCAAAATGGGGAGAAAATTATGTATAAATAAAAAAAGATGTGCCCCATTGACACTACCAGTGCCTTGGCCTGGTGGTACCCAGGAGTGAAGCGGTCCAGAGCGATCGAGGTTCGAATCTCAAGGTCATCGTTGTAAAAAAAATAATGTAAAAAGAATTTTGCATTTCTTATTTTTGCAAGAAAGGAAAAGTAACAGGGTATGAAAATACAGGATTAGACTAAGTCATGGACTAATTCCTTGTGAGGTTTTATACTAATTCATTGTCACTTCTTGATAGGTAGTAGGCAAAAATGGCCGAGGAAAGCACGCTCGACCTTCTCACTAACACGGAAAACGAAATTAAGCTAGTCCTTAATGTAATGCAAAATCTTACGAAGTAGGTGGAGTCCATCCAAAGCAAACTCACTCCCATGCTTACATCAATTGAGGTGATGTTACCGCCATCATCTGTTGGAAATGATCAAGCTACAGCCAGTAACAACAAGATGCCCATGCTAGAAGAGGATCCGCTCCCACTTGCAATCAGGAAGGATGAACTCGTAAGTACACTGATGACAGAACATGAAAAATACCTTGCAAAGGTTGAGGAAATGTTGAAACAGTTATAGGGCTCACAACATTCTATCCAACTTGACCTATCTATGTACAAAAGGGTCAAGGTCCCAGAAAAGTTCAAAATGCCAGAATTTGAAAAATATAATGGCATCTCATGTCCCAAGCACCTCATGCCTTAGACACTACTTGCACATGTATCATATGCGAATGATCCAGTATGTCGACAATGAACTCCTCATGATTCAGACCTTTTAAGCAAGCTTGACAAGACCAGCTTTAACATGGTATATGTCAAAAGATGTAGATGCCTTCAAATCTTAAGATGATATCGTTGATGCATTCCTTAAGCAATACCAACCTCGATGTCATATTTTCTCGCGATGACCTCAAACGCATTGAGAAGAAGAACAGCGAGTCGTTTAAAGAATATGCCACCGGATGGAGGAACTTGGCCGCCCAGGTCACTCTAGAATTTCTTGACCATGAGGAAATGAAACTGTTCATTAAGTCTCTCTCCTATGAAAACAGACATTGCCTGGTTGGTGCCACTGCTAAGTCACTTAACCGGCTTGTCCCAGTAGGTGAATGAATTGAGACGGGATTGTGTGATGGGTGGTTCATGGACCCCGCCTCCACAAGCAAGAGACTCAACACGAAGAAGGAGAAATAACCCTGACATATGTGGATGTTGCATACTCCCACACAGTTCGTCCTTCGCTGACAATTTAGATGAGCAGTGGACAGCAACTGGCCTCATGCCGCCAGCCGTCCTAAAGGCAATCTAACAAAAAGAAGTTGACCCTACTCCCAGGATCCGTTTCTTAGGTGCTGACCATACGCCGCAAGAAGAATTTACTCTTAGCCAAGCCAAAGTGGGCTAACCCAGAGAACTTTTCGAACTATAACCCGTCCAAGAAATGCGACTATCACATGGGCGAGATAGGATATTCAATGGATAACTACTATACCCTCAAGCACCGGGTTCATAATTTATGGGACACTAAGGCATTTTCGTTTCAGATGCCCAAGCTAAATGTCCAGAACAACCTATTGGCGGAGCATGAGAGTGAAGTCAATGCCATATTCGGTTTCGACGGTGGTCAAATTAAGAATGTGAGGGTATACACCACAGACATTTATGACGGATTGGTGAGGGTAGGATACTATCCTAAAGATGAGGTACCACCCCTCGCCCTGATGAAAGAGAGAGTTGCCAAGATGGTGAAAGCAAGCTTGATTGTGTATGCCGACCATACCGGTATAGTGGCCACCATTTCCCAAGCCATCGGCGATTGGGAGGAGGAATTCATGGCACTAAGTGCCGGAGGAAGTGAAACAAGCTCTGTGTCAAAAAAATCCCTTGCTAAAATAATATGGCGGGATGATTAGTTACTACAGTGGCTGGGTGATATACGACAATACTTGCCAACCCTTTAGTCCATAGACATGATATTTCCTATCCTTCTATGGAAGAAAATGATCACAAGGAAGCCAAGACATGCTACCCCCGAGTGCTCCATTAATTATAATCCCTCTAGGTCTCATGACTAACGCTCCGGAGAAGTCGGGCACTCATTGGATGATTACAGCGCCTTGAAAAGCAGAGTCTAAGACCTACTAGATGTTGGGGCATTCATTTTTCGCACCCTGTGGCTATGCTACGGCAGGAATGATCTCCTAGTTATGCCTAGTGTCCATGCCTCTGCCCCTGGACTACCCTACAAGAATAGCATCCTTGATGGATGGAATGGCATGGATATGCTGACATTAGTGAAAAGAAGAGGCAACAAGCTGGATTCCTGGAATGACAAGTTTGGAGACTTCTTCGTCAGCGCAATTGACAAAGGACTGGTGGAGAGAATAGGTGTTAGCCCGCTTGAGTAGAATTCCTCTTCCCCCTTTTTTGCATGAATCCCTGGAAAAGGGACTATCCTTGCTTTTTGTCTTTTTTTGTCGTCATTTCTGCCGGAAAAAATGTCTTTTTGAACTATCCCTCTCCTTAGATTGTAAATCTATGTGTTGTAAATAAATAGTATTTTGAGGTAGTACCCCTAACCGGCCCATTGATGATATCCAGTCACGTAAAGGAAAGTGTTTTGAGGCCCTAGCTTCCTCATGCTTCCTTGTTTATGAACTTTTGAAAATAAAATGAACGTTCAATCATTTTTCAAAAGGACCGAAAAAGTATGTCGATAGAAAGATGTGCATGCTCATAAGCCTTGTTTGTTTTTCTAACTCGCTCACTTCATATCTCAAAGTATACTCCCTTTCGATTTGTTATTAGGACGGGGCATTTAGAAATGACACATCAAGCCCCAATGATGATGACAAACTAAAAAACATGCCGTTCTTCCTAAGCACAGGATTGCCGACATGCACACTATGTCGTCCTTCCTGAGCACGTGGGCGATGGCATATCGCAGAAGTATTCACAAGGTGATCCACTCGTGCTTCGATCTATCATCTATTTTACCGCCAAGAGAATTGCCCAAGGTCGAGCCTCCAGTCTAATGCCAGGTGCAAAAATATGTCATGAAAAGATTTGTGTTCGACAGCTTTCCATCTCGAAACTCAAAGCTGTCGCGAAGAGGAAAGGGTTAAATTCCAAAAGGGAACCCTCACGTGTGGAACTGGTCATGGTGCTCATGTCGATTGCTCTCTTGGACATTACCAAGCTAAAGAACGCGCAATCCAAGCCGTTCCTAATTGCACACATGGTGAACTTGCGTGGAAGGACAGATCTTCTACCGCACGAGAATTCCTGCGGTAATCTCTACACGGTGGTGCACTGGAAGTCCGTGGTCCAAGTGAATGAGCCCGGATTACATGGCATGGTGGGTATGATGCGAGATGCGATAACAACCTCACTTGCTAAGTTAGCGAGTGCGATAGACGAGGAGCATTTGGGCGAGATGGTGAAGAACTCGGGGGGACAGTTTCAAGAAGAACTGTGAAAAGGTGGCACCAACGTGCTTGCGTACACCAGCTGGTGTCAGTTTCCGCTTCACCAGGTTGATTTGGGTTGGGATGAGCCTGAGTTTGTGAGTAATTTATGCTCTCCGTTTGACTTGGTAAGTTTGATGGATCACAAGAAAGGTGACGATGATGGTGGAATTGTGGCGCGGGTGAGCTTGACTGAAGACAACATGGATCTTTTCTATAAACAACGAGACATTCTAGAATAAGCTTCCAGCAAGTAGAAAGCTTCAATACGAATTGATTGAATATGCCGCGTAGTTAGTGAAATGCACGATCCTATCATATAGTTGTCCGCATATGATCAGTGGAATATATAATTTATACATGCAGATCGTAAACTCAAATGTAATGTCAAGATCTTCTATTTGATTGATTTAAATTTTTAGTATAATAGAAGTATGTGGATTGGCGCAAATTACTTGCGCATGATCATACCAATTTCTTGCACATGATACTTTTGGACCATGTCAGCACATTTATCGTTCCAATTCGCCAACGGACTTTGATTGGGAAATTTTTGCAAATTCAAGTATTTGGTTGCAAAAATTTATATTAGAAGGACCACATCGAAGAATCCAATACTGACTAGAAGTCTGTCTCGATAATTGATCTTGACGTGCCGAACAAAACGAGGGGAGTCCAAGATGACTCATTGCCGTCTCGGTATGAACGCCTCACTCGGAAAGGAGTAGGTAAAGCATGAGTATTCTCTACGATTGGTCAGTACTTTGTATGTTAATTTCAAGTAATCTACCTGCTCAACTTGTATTTTAATACTCTGCGGTTAGTGAACCATCACCAAGTTAGTTCGACAATGGCTCAAATGACAATCTTGAGGAAAAGGTGTGACGGCCCAGGTAGCTGTGACGCCCCCACCTCGGGGTTATTCAAGTGATGTCCCGTTCATTATTATCTTTCTTTAAACACAAGCGGAAGCATATCTCAGGACAATCACATTTAAAATAAACAGCGGGATTAAGACAAGCAGCACATGAGCAAATCTTATGTTTACAATGCATACAAACATATTTTAACAAGCCTTTCGGGCCATGACAAACAACACATGTTTCATAGCCGACTATAAATAGCAAATCTTGACTTGAGTTATCTTATACTCACTACGGCTTCTCACTCCTTGCTTCTTCACCTCCACTCCGGTCCCATCCACCTGGCCATCTCACATCCCACCCGTGGCTTTATCCTGGAGCCGGCCCGCCCTGAGGCACCAAGTCCGTTAGGCCCTCATTGAACATCAAAAGCGTCGTGATTTGGCGATAGGCACACTCTTCTCTGACATCTATCACGGTGACAACTTTGGCTCTTTGCTCCACGAGATTGCCAACGCGGGCTGGGGGAGATGCCATCCTACGACCTAAAAAAAAGGGAAACAACGGGGGATGAGTCGGGGAGACTTAGTAAGTGAAAACACTAATATCAAGCAAGGATATATCAATCGCCATTAACATAAGTTGGCCCTTACCGCACCCGCATCGATGGCAGATCAATAGCAAAGTTCAAACAAGAGAACATCACGCATGGCCACATCGTGCACACTTTACAAACCAAGGCTATGTTTTATCTCAAAACAACATCAAACATGAAACATGATCAAATCGAGAAATGAACCAACTACGACCAACCAAACGACCGAGAAACGGTCCAAGCAAGCCACATCACAACGTATCTCAACATCCTTTCCCGATATTAGAGAATTCACTTATCCAACAATTAAACAAGAACTAAAGAAAACGAGGCGTGTGAAGGACACGCGAATCTCGGCGATTCTCGGATGATTCTTGGTGGTTCTCGGGCTTAAACACGAACACACGGCCTTGGATGTGGCTTCGTCACTCGATCAAACCACAAGAGAGACACGGGCTAGCCGGTGAGCTTGTTTTCTCTTTCTCGGTCATGAATATGAAGCAAGAAATAAGAAAGAAGGTTGGCCAGAGCTCTCGGGGCATGAACTAGGAAGCAAGAAGACCAAAGAAGAAGGGGATGGCGTGAGGGAGGAGAGGAAGGCGTGAGGAGGGAGAGAGAGAGAGGCGTGAGAGAGGAGAAGGGGGGGCTTCACGTGAGGCTCTCCCACTCTCTCTCTCTCTCTCTCTCTTCCTATTTATACATAGAAGCCTTACTTGGTCACCACTCAAGACATTTAATGTTGGTCATGATGACGGTACCTCCAAAGTCAACTTCCATTAATACGAGTAATGATGAAGGGCCCTAAAGTTTTGATTCATTAATGTAAGACATCATGAAGGGCCACTAAAGTCTAAGCAATCAACACAAGCCATTATGAGGGTAGCCTCCAAAGTCAAGAACAATAATAGCCAATTGATAAAGCTTGGAGGATAAGCTTTGACTCGATCAATGCTTTATCCTCTAGATTCCTCTACAAATTTCTCGAACCATGTACTCCTTAGAATCTTCTGACTTTGCTGAATGCTCATGCAAATGACTCGGGCCAATCGGGTCACACGAAATAGATCATTTGGCACAAAAATCGCAACCCACATCATAAACATCTAACTTATTTTTCGAGGATTTTCTACAATAAATATGCATATTAATTCCATCCAACCCGAGGTTCGATGTGGGAAATCCTCTAAATATGCCTCAAATATCACCAAAAGACATCAAGTCGGGATTCCAATGTTCTCACATAGAAACTGATAATTCTTTGAAATATAATAAAACTGACAGCTTTGCACTATTCACGAATTCGGACTTGAAAAAATAGTAAACGGACTCTGAAAATTCTCAAATTTGAATATATCATAAACAAAACCTTAACAAACATTTTTTTATGAAAAACATGAAATCTGAATCGTTTTGTAAACACCATTTTTAGTAGCTCAAAGATAGACTAAAAACAGTTCGCTGGAACAGAATCTTTGCTTCTCAAAGTAAGGTCTGTCCAGAATCCAAATCATCTTGAAAAATTCTCAAATTTATAGACGTTATAGAAAAGGAAGTTCTCAACAACTATCATGAAGGAATCTTTTCTAAAATCAGCTCGAAAAATCTTGTAGAAAATAATGAAAGGGTGAACATCACCGAAATACTCATTCTAGGCAGTTTTACACAGTCCGAAAATCAAGCCATCATATCACTCATATCAACTCCAAAAATTCTAAAATTAAAGTATGTAAAACTTCAAGATGTTTGGAACAACTTTCAAGAAAAAAGTGTTTGGAAATTCAGACCACAAAAGTCTTTCCAAAAATAAAAACATGAAGGGGGTACAAATGATCCAAAACTGGGTCTTCTGAAACAAGAGAAAACAATTTAGTTCTGATAGGAAAACCACAAAACTTAACCCATAATCATTTCACAGGGATTGAAATTGAGGATATTACAATTTACCTGCGGCTTCCCGGGCCCAAAAATCGGGATGTGACAATTCTCCCTCTCTAATAAAATTTCGTCCTCGAAATTTAAACGCTTACTTGGTTCCTCGAATAAATGCATGTATAAACTTTTCCTCAATTCTTCACTCTCCCATGTGGCTTCTTTTATGCCCCGGTGACACTATAGGACCTTAACTAAGGGAACGGCCTTACCTCTCAACTCTTGCTCCTTACAATCTACGATCCACACCTACTTCTCAGCATAGGATACTCTGCTGTCCTCTTCAACCTCGTTGAAAAATTTAGGACGCGTGCTGGATCGAGCTCACATTTTCACAATATCAATACATGGAACACAACATATGCCTAAGTAAGTTTCGATGGCGGTGTCAACCGATAAGCTAAATTCCTTATTCTTCCTAGAATTTCAAAAGATCCTATGTACTTGGAACTTAACTTACCTTAGTACCTTTATAGCATCCACTATAATGTGGACTAGCTCTGGACCAACGACCTTTTTCTTTTTTCCCGACCTCGATCCAGCATACTAGAGTGCAGCAAGCTTGACCATGCTTCCGCTGTACTACTCTAATAAAGTCTTCCTCAAACATAGTTTACTTACGTATAACAACCATGAAAATCACACTTATCATTTCAAGTAACAATTCCCGTCTTACTTTCAATTCAGTATCTAGTTCGGTTTATTCCTTTTCTTACCCGCCATCTTAGAAGCTTGCCAGGAGTTGTACCTTGTCCAGGTCTTTAACCTCGGCGATCACTCTTTCTAGAAGCCGCACTTTGATCATGGCTTCTTGCCCTGGCATCCACATCCTAGCCAATAGCTGCTCCTTGATCAGGTTCTGCCCTAGCGATCACTTTCCGCCCTCATCGGATTGGGTTATATCAAAATTCAATAGCCTTCTCTTGGCTCAACACCGAACTGCAACTTACTAGATGAGAACCTGCTTGGACTTTTCTTTCGAGATCGTGGCATCCTGATGGGACTTTCCTTTTTCCTCAGCGATCGCAGCCTTGTCGTGAGCATTTATTTTGCTATCAATAGTCTAAGAAAACTTTCTACAATACAAGAATAGGTCAGTGATTAATAACAAACAAGAGCACTTAACCTATTCAACCATAATCAATCATTCACATACATAGGGGTGTTTCCTAGCTAATTACCCCAACTTCAGCGCGCCTTATCACTCCAGATCTTTATTCACGCTTTGATTTCATAATCGTTTTCCCAATTTGGTGAACAATTCAATCATTCTTGCCATTAGCCATCCTAGAAGCCAGCCAGGAGTCGCTCTATGATCAGGCCCTTCACTCCGGCGCCACTTTTGCCCAGAGGCCGCTCAATGATCAGGCCTCTTACCCCGACACCACCTCTATCAGAAATCACTCAATGATCAGGACATATGGCACCGACGCTACTCCCCGCCCTCGTCGAACTGGCCAGTTGCAAGCTACCCCGAACTGCACCTACTAAAGGGAAAACCTACTCTGATACCAAATTAATCAGTAATGCCCCCACCTCGAGGTTATTTACGTGACGTCCCATTCATTATTATCTTTCTTTAAACACAAGCGAAAGCATATCTCGGGACAATCACATTTAAAACAAATAGTGGGATTAAGATAAACAGCATCATGAGCAAATCTTATATTTACATTGCATACAAATATGTTTTAACAAGCCTTTCGGGCCATGACAAACAACACATATTTCATAGCCGACTATAAATAGCAAATCTTGACTTGGGTTATCCTATACCTACTACGGCTTCTCGCTCCTCACTTCTTCACCTCCACCTCGCTCTCGTCCGCCTGGACATCTCACATCCCACCTGTGGCTTTATCCCAAAGTCGGCTCACCCTGAGACACCAAGTTTGTTAGGCCCTCATCGAACATCACAAGCATCGTGATTCGGCGATAGGCGCGGTCTTCTCTGACATCTACCACAGTGAGCACTTTGGCTCTCTGCTCCACGGGATTACCAACGTAGGCTGGGGGAAATGCCATCCTATGAACCTGAAAAAAAAAGGGACACAACCGGGGATGAGTTGGGGAGACTCAGCAAGTGAAAATACTAATATCAAGCGAGGATATATCAATCGCCATTAACATAAGTCGGCTCTTACCGCATCCGCATTGATGGCAGGTCAATAGTAAAGTTCAAACAAAAGAACATCACGCACGGCCACATAGTGCACACTTTACAAACCAAGGCTCGGTTCTATCACAAAACAACATCAAACATGAAACATGATCAAATCGAGAAATGAACCAACTACGACCAACCAAACGACCGAGAAACGGTCCAAGCAAACCACGTCACAACGCATCGAACACACGGCCTTGGACGTGGCTTCCTCACTCGATCAAACCACAAGAGAGACACGGGCTAGCCGGTGAGCTTTTTCTCTCTTTCTTGGTCATGAATATGAAGCAAGAAATAAGAAAGAAGGTTGGCCAGAGCTCTCGGGGCATGAACTAGGAAGCAAGAAGACCAAAGAAGAAGGGGATGGCGTGAGGGAGGAGAGGAAGGCGTGAGAAGGGAGAGAGAGAGAGGCGTGAGAGAGGAGAAGGTGGGCTTCACGTGAGGCTCTCCCACACACTCTTTCTCTTGCTTTCTTCCTATTTATACATAGAAGCCTTACTTGGTCACCACTCAAGACATTTAATGTTGGTCATGATGACGGTGCCTCCAAAGTCCAACTTCTATTAATGCGAGTAATGATGAAGGGTCATAAAGTCTTGATTCATTAATGTAAGACATCATGAAGGGCCACCAAAGTCCAAGCAATCAATACAAGCCATTATAAGGGTGGTCTCCAAAGTCAAGAACAATAATAGCCAATTAATAAAGCTTAGAGGATAAGCTTTAACTCGGTCAATGCTTTATCCTCTAGATTCCTCTACAAATTTCTCGAACCGTGTACTCCCTAGAGCCTTCTGACTTTGTTGAATTCTCACGCAAATAACTCGGGCCAATCGGGTCACACGAAATAGATCATTTGACACAAAAACCACAAGCCACATCATAAACATCTAACTTATTTTCCGAGGGTTTTCTGCAATAAACACGCATACTAATTCCATCCAACCCGAGGTTCGATGTGGGAAATCCTCTAAATATGCCTCAAATATCACCAAAAGACATCAAGTCGGGATTCCGACGTTCTCACATAGAAACTGATAATTCTTTGAAATATAATAAAACCGGACAGCTTTGCACTATTCACGAATTCGGACTTGAAAACATAGTAAACGGACTCCGAAAATTCTCAAATTTGAATATATCATAAACAAGGCCTTAACAAACATTTTTCATGAAGAACATGAAATCTGAATCTTTTTGTAAACACCATTTTTAGTAGCTCAAATACAAACTAAAAATAGTTCGTTGGAACATAATCTTTACTTCTCAAAGTAAGCTCTGTCCAGAATTCAAATTATCTTGGAAAATTTCCAAATTTATACACATTATAGAAAAGGAAGTTCTCAACAACTTTCGTAAAGGAATCTTTTTCAAAATAGGCCTTGAAATCTTGTCGAAAATAATGAAAAGGTGAACATCACCGAAATACTCATTCTGGGCTGTTTTACACGGTCCGAAAATCAGGCCATCATATCACTCATATCAACTCCAAAAATTCTAAAATTAAAGTATGTAAAACTTCAAGATGTTTGGAACAACTTTTAAGAAGAAAGTGTTTAGAAATTCGGACCACAAGAGTCTCTCCAAAAATAAAAAAATAAAGGGGTACAAATGATCCAAAACTGGGTCTTTCAAAACAAGAGAAAACAATTTAGTTCTGATTGGAAAACCACAAAACTTAACCCATAATCATTTTCCAGGGATTGAAATTGAGGATATTACAATTTACCTGCGGCTTCCCAGGCCCAAAAATTGGGATGTGACAGCAGCGGTGCACTGGGAGGAGGGATGGCGGTGCGTTTGCGCGTTGGTCCTATGACGTGTGCAGGGAAGGAAGAGAGAGCCTCTTTTATCCCACATCGCTAATGGGGGAGTCCTAAACTGGTTTATAAGGCTTGGGGTTCTGTATCTGTGTAACGCATTTTAAATCCGTGAGGGTTAGTGGGCCCAAAGAGGACAATAGTGTACAGTGTAGACCCGGGTCGTTACAGGTGATATCAGAGCTGACTCCCAATCGCGTGTGGGGCCATAGGGCTTAACAAACTATTTACCAACTATTTAATGTAATTAACAAACTTTTTTTTCAAACGACTTTATGACTTTTCCCATTAAATAACCCATCAGCTTTGTTTACTAACTCTCATTGAGTTGCTTCCCAACTATTCTCTTGAGTTTCACCGCTTTAATTTGTCTTAGGTTACCTATTCTTTTTACAATTAAGTAATCAACTAGTTTTGCCTCACCAATTTCTTATTTGAGTTAGTTACCAATGCTTATTTAGTTTTTTTTTGCAATTAATGACTTCTTTTGTCTCTAACAAAATGAATCTTCTCCTATCTATAACCAACTTTTATTTACCTTTCTTACAAATGCCTTAAATGTACTATATTGTTATATGAAATCACCAATCTTTATTTTATTGATTTACCGTCCTTTTTCCTAATTGAGTAGCTCTTTAAAAGAATATTCATTCCACCGCTTAAAAGGATAAGTAATCTCGGCAAAAGAGTGCACAAGATAAGATTTGGTCAAACTTTGATGGGATGAAGATGAGAAAATATTTGGTGGATTTCATGAATTTCTCTCCCGAAATAAGACGCCTACACACACGAGGCTGGGAGTGAGGCGTCTACGCCTCATCACGGTGAAGCCTTCCAGCACAGGCGACACCTTCTGTGATTTGAGCAGCAAATCCGTTCGCACCCCCTGCACCAGCGAACACCAGAACTTCAACAGTTCCACCCGCGGCGTCTGCCAGCAATCTGCGAGCGCCCATGACATCGGCAGGCCCCTGCGAGCTTCCAAGTCCTGCTGCCGCGTCCCTTCTCCTCCCGGCGTCTGCCATGACCACTCCTCGCCGCCGGTTGTTGTTCAAGTCGAAACCCCAATTAAGGCAGTTTCTCGATTGAATATTTAACTGCCTAAATTGAGATTATTTGATTGTAACTTGATTTGATTTGATTTGTTAGGCGTTACTGAATAGGCAGATTGCTTGTTTAGGCTGTTTCATATATATGTTTAATAATTGGGGATCTGATCTTTGGGACTAAAGATTGGACCGTCAATTAAGTTTGTTTCCTTTTTTGTAAATATTAAATTAATATAGTCAATCATGTAGGGTGGTATATTTTATATGTAATTAAATTAGGCACATGCATCATATAAACAATGTCAAAAAAGATTGAATTGCATTCATGTATCCTAAATTAGAAATTCATATCTTAGATGCATTAGGAATCATATAGTAATTTGAGAAAAGAATAAACTTCATTTAGTGCATAATTAGGATTTAATATATATTATTCATAATTGGTTAAAATCATTTATTTTAAATCATAAAAAGGAAATACCAAAAATAGTTAGCATTGTATTGTTAGGTCATCTTTTAATAAAGGTCATTAAGTCGTACAAGGCATCCTAAAGTTTAGTCTTTTATTTCTATAAAATATTTAGATAATAGGATTGGACATAATGGAGCTTTTGGTTTGCTTAGCACATCAAGGTTCTCTATCCTTTTCTAGCAATTTATTTATTATTTTGATTTATCGAGTGTTAAATTCTTGTTTGTGCACGTGCATGATCACCAATCAAATACTATTGGTTTAAAATTAAAATTGATGATATTTTTTAAATAAAAGAAAAGGTACCAAAAATACATTAGATTTATTTAGCGTAATTAAGTCCCTATATTCATAGAATCTCTGATTCCCATAAGTAAAAGGTTCTTGCAATTGACTTGGGTTTCTAATGAACCCATAATTGAATACTGGTGAGTCTTAGATGTTTACAATTGCATGTTTAATTAATTAAATTAGAACCCTAAAGTTGATATTGGTATGGGCTTGGGATTGTTTGCACTAAGTATTTGCTTAGTAATCCATTATCTTTCCCTTGGTGGTTCTCTAGGAAGGTCGCGACATTAACCCAATGGAAAAGTTGGTAAATTAATAAAAAATTAGACATTAATAGATAACTCATTAAAGAGTTGATAATCCAAAACTCGTAGGTAATTTGATAGAAAAATTGATGAATTATTTAAATAAAAGTCAGTAATTTCATATAAGAGTTGGTAAATTCAAGGAGTACTTGAAAGGGTTAAATAAATTGGGTAAAAAATTAGAATAGTCGGTAATTAAAAAGAAACTTAATGAGTACTAAAACAATAGTTGGAAACAAAAACACTGATGGGTAAATTAAATAGAGAAAAGTTAGTAAGCACCTATGATTAAGGCTCGTAATTTCTAAAATATTTGATAAATTCAAGGTGTTGCTAAGAAGTGCATATGCAATTTGGTAAACAAAAAGAAAGTTGGCAAATATAAAAAAAAATCAAATAAACATCGATAAGTGACTCAAATAAGTGTTGGTATCTTGATATTATGTGGTAGTCTTATGGGAGAATGTAAGGTTGCTAACCAAGACGTTTATAAATCAATAGAAAAGTTGATAAAAATTTAAAAACAATTATACGCTGTTAAATAAATTAAAGGAGAGTCAACATCCCAAAGATAGTTTTTTTTTTTTTGTAAAGGTAAGTGTATCATCCCAAAGATAGTTGGTAATTTAATTTGACAAAACTCTTACTTAGGTTGGCAATTTCATATATGAGTTATTAAATTTGACATTAGTAAGTTATGTAAATGGAAGTTAGTAAGTTAGTAGAAAATTGCTAATTTCTGAAGTTTAAAAAAGAGTTGGTACTTATATAAAAATATGTAGGAAAATCTTTAAAAGTTCCCTGAAAACAAAAGGTGAACAGTCATCTTTTTACCAACAGATTTTTGACACTTTCCCGTACTTGTTCAAATTTACCAAAACATTATTATTTTCGAGTACGGAACAATAGAATTATGCATCATTCATCAATGTGGCAGGATACAAGTAATATTTATATACATAAGCGGGACATATTCCGAATCTGTAACGTGACTTTCTATGTCAATTTGATCGACCAATCTAATTACGCGTAGCACTTTTCCAAGATTTAAATGTTGTTTAAGAAGTCTATAAAACAAGCAATACTAATCCATGAGAGATCTTCTTATATGCCTTCTGAAATAGTCCTCCTTCGACCAAATTAGTTCCATATCGAAGTACTGATCTGCACATATCCTCAAATCCTCCAAGAATGAAGGTGGAAGTACAGTGGAAGAAGGTGGTGAGGCCGTCAGCGCCTACGCCTCATCACCGGCAAAAACTAAAGTTGTCTTCAATGGATGATCTTCAAACGCCAAATTATGTCGGCATCATCTTCTACTATAGAGATAATGCTGAGAATTCAGGAGTTGATACTCTTAAAAGGCTACGCCGGATGGAGGAGTCCCATTCGGAAACTCTAACAATCTTTTATCCTGTGGCAGGGAGATATGTCGAAGACGACGGTTGCTTCATCGACTGTAATGACCATGGAGTCGGGTTTGTGCATGCCGAAGTGGATCCCGGATCGATTGGATTATCCATGGAGAGCCTGATTTGGATCTGCTCAATCATTTGTCAAAATTCCCGATCGAAGCAGTGGTGAATACTTGGCTGTGATTCAAGCGAACGCGTTCGAGTGTGGCGGATTAGTCATTGGCCTGCGCATTTCGCATAAGATTGGTGATATGTACACCGTGGCCATGTTCATGAATGCGTGGGCCACCATGTGTCGGGGCAACATGCACAAAATAGTTTGTCCAATTTTCGAGCTATCGTCTATATTCCCACCGAAAGAGCTATCCTTTGGAAGTTGGCCTGAACCTGGTGTTGGAAATGAGAAATTCGTCATGAGTACCTTCAGGTTCGACGGTAAGGCTATATCCAAACTGAAAGCCCAAGATACGGCTGATGCGCCGGATTCAATCGCTAATAATTGGCAGCCGTCAAGGGTCGAGGTCTTTTCAGCACTAATAACCAGGGCTCTTGTTGATATCAATCGAAACAAACATGGCAAACTAAGGCCTTTCGTGGTTTGCATGACAATGAACTTGCGCGAGAGAATTGGCCTCGCGATACCTGCTAATTCTTGCGGCAATCTCTACACCACGATTGCTGCTCAACTCGGTAGATCCATGGTCGATGAAAGCGAGTTGGTGTTCCAAGAAGCTGTGAACATGATAAGCAAAATGGTAAGCAATTCCAGAGCAAGATATGCAAAAGTAGCGGATGCAGAGGAGCTACGTTCAATGGTGAAGGATTCTCGAATGGATTTCACGGAAGTGGCGTTCAGAAGTGAAGAGCATTTGATTCCTTTCAGTAGCTGGTGCCAGTTCGGGCTATACAAGAACGACTTTGGATGGGGACGGCCAGCTCTAGTCGGCCTCGCATCACTGAATTTCAAGTCGGTTTTCCTAATCGACGATGAAGACAACGGAGGAATCTATATGCGTGGGTGACCCTCAAGGAAGATGAGATGATTCCTTTCAAACATGATGCAGAGATCCGGGCAGCCACTTCCGAGTCGGAGATACATGTCGCCTAAAATATTATATCGTTTGCGTACTCATTGTACTTTAAGAATTTCATAGACCGTGCAAATCAAAATGACGAATTGAGGTCTTAATAGAAAATATAGAGTATACACCTCTAGCGTAAACGAGATTTTACCCAAATGTCCTCACTAGTTATATGTACATGATTTTGTTGGGTTTCATGATGTGTTTTTTTGTTGGTATGATTGTCAAAAAAAGTTCTAAACCTACTATACGGTAGTCAATTAAATCATAAACCTTTCGATTGTGTCAATTCAGTCTTAAACCTTTTGAGAATTTGCCAATTTAGTCATAATTTTTTTTTGTCAATTTAGTCCTAAACCTTTTAACAATTTGCCAATTTAGTCATAAATCTATTACTTGGATATTTGGTCGGAAAGACTATATTGGCAAATCATCAATAAGTTTAGGACTAAATTGGCAAAATCATCAGAAGGTTTAGAACTAAATTGGTAAATCGGCTAAAGATTTAGGACTGAATTGGCTTCCATAAAATAGGTTTATGACTTTTTGAATAATTTTTCCATATTTTGTTCTTGCGAGAGAATTCGTACATTATGTTTATAAAGTCCGTATGTGACAATGGCAACAAGGAATCAAAACTATTCAAGAGAAGCTCCTGCTAAAGCCTGCGAACTCCATATTCTCCTCGTCCTAAAGGAAGGAAAAATTCCGGAATTCTCCACTAATGCACATGTAGAAGGGGACAAAAATTGAATTATATTTTTTAAAAGGAAAGCGAAAGAAAAAGAAATATGACAAAGAAGCCGGCAAGGATCTTAAATGCATCCAAAGTTGTCTCCGGAAAGACAAGAATTGCTCGTCTCTTAGACCAATCTTTAGACTCTATCGACACTACTTACAAGTAGATGGTTGTGAGTGAGAATCTTGCTCTTAGCTCCAGCGACTGGGGATGGAATCTGTCAACTAGCATTACTCAATTTTTGTCGAATAATACGAGGGATTGCACCCAATTTTACGTCCTCGTTTGCCTAGAAAATATAATGGCTAAGAAAGTGATGATTAATGGATTAAATATGTATGTGAAAAATAGCCGAGACAAGTGGGCATAGTGATCGTTTCAACAAGAAATTGTGGTGTATGTTAAATGCAAATTAGCAAAGCACGCTAGAAACAAAAAGAAAAAAGGACAATATGTTTCTAAGGTGCGTGCATAAATCAAGACGTATCTATAGTTAGAGCATAGAATTTTATATGATGTCTTACAAAATATAGATGATGACATCATAAATAGACTATCATCTAGAAATAGCAATAAAATGATCGAGTTCCTAAATCTAGAAAACACTACCTCGTTTTATTTTATTTAAGATTCCTTTTGTTTTAGGCTCGTGCTATTTTCACCCTTTCATTGGCTCCTATCTCTCTCCTATCACATTAATTGAGGAGGGTAGCTCAAGTGGTCACCCTTCCTACTTGAAAAGAGAGATGTGGGAAATTCGATTCTCCACCTTGTATGAGGAGTTGGGGATGGGGACGTATGAGTAAGGGAGTAGAGTTTTGAAACATGCGCACAACATATAGCACACATAGTAACTTGTAAAATAGAAATAGGATAAAACTAGACAAAAAAAAAAACACCCCCGATCATATTGAACTGACTACATTATCCCTTGATTGTCACGCCCCGAGCCCTAACGGGCTCATAACACCCCTTCAATGGCCGTATTGATAGTGACGTCTCAGGACGCGTCGTCGACCCAAATGAAACACTCAAAGTCGTATGCAAGCAGAAACGAAATTTAAACAACCCAGATAATTAATAATGACAAAGGAATAGCACAAAACAATAATTTCATAACGATAGTTTGAGACCACAAATTTCATACAATAGGCTCCTTAAGTTAGTATCCACCTTCATCAATAAAAAGGGACTGGTGGTAGGGTAGACTACTAACTGCCCAGAAAGAGACTCTACCAAAAAGGGCTTTTAGGCTCAACACCTAAACACCCCTACGGTGCCCAATTTGAATCAGACCCTAAAGGCTCCGACTCCGTGTTCGAGTCAATCTCAATTGGCTCCTCCTCAGGCTCGGGCTCGAGCTCGGACTCCTCGAATTCTTCTTCAAGCTTGAGGTTTGCAGAGGCTACAGTTTTGGGTTCGGGCTTCGGTACGGGTTCGGGTTCTGGACCAAGGTTCTCTGGTGGGTTGTCGGGGTCCGTCACCTCATCATCGAGAGTAAACTTGTCCCAGGGCTCCCAATTCACCGCACCCCCATTAGCATGCTGTAACCTCTCAAAACCATGGATTGGCCCAGTAATC
Source organism: Syzygium syzygioides (assembly GCA_031216285.1). Taxonomy (NCBI): domain Eukaryota; kingdom Viridiplantae; phylum Streptophyta; class Magnoliopsida; order Myrtales; family Myrtaceae; genus Syzygium; species Syzygium syzygioides. Next base: position 13,520,223 of record CM062248.1, read on the forward strand.
TCCAACACGACACAATGGGATCAAGCCAAATAGGTATGGTGTTGCAGGTCCTCTAATCCCTCATCTACCCATACAGTGTAAGTTTCCTAATGTACATCTGATCCGGGCCTACCGGATACTCGGCCTCCTCATGCATCGTATGCATGGGGACCCCAAAACGCCGAGGTGGTGATATGCTCAAGGTCGGGGATCTAAAAAGGTTTGCACTACAGCAATGAGAATAAATCTCAATAAGTAGACAATCTAAGTCTCACCTAGGCCAATACATATCCAGACAAGTCTAACATGCAATCCACCAACCAACACAATCAATTTTCATACAACATATTTACCTCATCTCAAACTACGTGCCAACTCTGCATATTAGTCAATTCACCATAAAACAATAATAATTTAAGAACATAACATTGCCACTCAAATGCTATAACCACGTATATTCAATCAATTCAATTACATTCAATTCGCAATCGTGGCCGATCAACTTTCCACGACCTGGGTCAACGCCCCATAGGTTAGCCCTCCGATCAATCCGAGTTGTGTCGCTTACGACCTATGTCATCACGCCTCAAGTCAACCGTCCGATCAATCCGGGCTCCGTCCCTCACTGGACATTTCACATTTTCACGCAACCCGCGTTATCACGCCTCAAGTCAGCCCTTCGATCAATCTGGGCTCCGTCCCTCACTAGGCATTTCGCATGCACATACACCACATCACAATTCGCCATTCTCACACGTTGTACAAGTCCAATTCCAATCATAAACTCATCACACTAGCCCAACAATTTGACACTCAAGTCTATCCAATCAAATGTCAATTTCACCCACAAACGCCACTACAGTCCGATCATTGCACCCACATAAATTAGCCACTAAACATGCCACATAATCACCACAAATTAATCTACCAATTAACCACATTCATAAATTGGCCCTAACCTAAGTTTAAACCATAATCCGGTACTAATCACACCCTAAACAAGTTTAAAAATACCCATTATACTAAATAGGGTTTAGAAAGTTACTTACCTAAATTTGACCTGGGAAAAATCCATACGGGCTCAAAATGGCCCAAGTGAACAGTGACAGGCTCGGTACGGGCGAGAGCGCGACGGGAAAAATGGCCGGTAAACTCAGCATAGCCTTCAGCACGGCGCTTTGCCACGACCAGGGGAGTGGCCAAGCGGGCTAGGCGACAGATGGGTGATCGGCTAGCTAGATTGCCGGGCGGTCGAGCGGATGAGCGAGCAGCTGGCTAGGACGGGCAAGGCGCCGGGTAGAGGGCAAGGGGCCGAGTCGCGCGGGCAACGGGCTAGGCCATGGCCTAGGCAGTCCGGCCACGGTTGGGCGAGCTAGCCTAGCTGGCCGGCGAGCCGCGGCGGTGGCGGCGGCGACGGCGACGGCGACGGCAACAGTGACGGCGACGGCGGTGAGATGGCACGGTTGTGTCGTAGGCAGTGGGGCATGGTCGGATGAGCTGGCCGGAGGTTCGGTGGAGCCGGGCCGAGGTGGACACAGCGGCAAGCTGCTGCTACGTGCGAAAGAAAGGGGGAAAGGACAGCCAAGCCGAGGGGGTCGGCCGAACGGGCGGCATGGTGGCTGGGCGAGCGGCACGGCAGTCGGACTCGGCGATGGTGATGGCGGTCGAGCACAGTGAGTAGCAAGGAAGAAGCGGGAGCAAAAGAAGTAGGAGTCGAGGGCTGAAGAGAGGAAGAAGAAGAGAAGACGAAGGAGAAGAAGAAGAGAAGACGAAGAAAAGAAAAAAAAAAGAAAACAAAGGAAGAGAGAGAGAGGAAACATAAGTGGAAAAGGGGGGGAAGGGCGTTGCATGCATGGGGCAGAGGCGCGGTAGAGGGGGAGGAGAGAGAGAGAGAGAGGACAAAAGTCAAAATTTATCCTCGAGTGCGATCCAACAGTCATTATTCAAACTCAAAATCGATCTAACGGTCCACGAAAATCCTAATTATATTTTAGGAAAAAGGACAAAAGATAATAATTAAAACATACTACGAGGGAGGTCTACTAGTCCAAATTCCCACCCGGTCAAAATTTCACTTTTTAAATATCCCGAGCAATATTGAGACTAGCCATAATAATATCGACACCGTCCAATTAAATTCGTCCCGAAATTCCGAGAAATTCAGCACCAAAATTCGGGCTCTAAATAACAGCCAAATTCAATAGAGTGCGATTCTAACGAAATCTCTAATTTAAAAATAATAGCCCAAAAATAATCAGTTCCGGACAAAATTTTATTATAAGCGCACTGACAAAATACACGTTTTATAAATCTAAAAAATGGGCTGAAATTCAGAATATCACATTGATAGTCCTACTCTTAATTTAAGATTTTATTTTTACCTTTTTTATTTTTTTATTTTAATTTTACTAAAAGACAAAGCTACTCACATCCCTTAGAAACAACTTTTTTTCACCCCAGCCTCTTCTTCCGCACATATTTCATTTTAACATTTCCTTCATGTTTGTCTTCTTTGAACTTATTATCCACCGTTGTAAACTGAGCAATTAGTAACTATATATTGGAGTAAAGAAATGTTGGTTCCATCTACAAATTATTTACTTTATTTTCTTAGATTATCTTAACGATCATGAATTTCAACTTCGATATTGTGGTTGATATATGTATTATACACAATGCATTGTAAATTGAGCTTGGGGATTTGTTCATGCTAAATTGCTCTAATGCCCTTTTGCGTACCATTTCATTTATTTATGAAAACATTTAAGTAGGCTATTTGAATTAATTTTAAATCTATTTATTAACATCTGAGGTAATCATACAGGTGCGCAATCATTAATGTAACATTCAAATAATCTAAAGCACTGAATAAATTGCAAAGACAGAGAGGGATTTACTTACCTCGAAGTAACGTAAATATCTAGAAAAATATTAATTAGAAACGCACATTCAACCTAGGCATGGTCTGACCGGTTTGCCATGGTTGGTCGGCTCGCGGTAGGACTACGTCGTGGGTGGCTCAGCTCGGCAGCATGCCGATGGCAGGAACAGCGTCGGTCTTGGCGTTAGGGACTCATCACGGTTAGCTGGGATTGGAGGCGCGACATGGACCAGCACAAGCAACGGGCAAGGGGAAGCAGCAATTTGGGTGGTGGAAGCAGCAGTGAGTCACCTCGGTGCAGTAGCTTAGAATCGTCGTTGATTTAGGGCTCATCCTTGCGCATCACAGACGGCAACAACATCTTTGTCACCTTGGAGGGGCAGCAATATTGCCGGATTTGACTCGGGTCAAGAATGTTGACACCTAAATTTTTGCCCAAAAATCATTTTCGAAAATTGGAACTTGTTTTCCACAAAAAATATATTTCATTAGATGTCAAGTTCTTGAATCGCTCATGCATTTAGTACAACTTTCTAATTGATATTTATTCCCTTAGAATTTGTTTTAAAAAAATGACATAAAAAAGATAAAAAAAAATATATAATAAACAGAACAAAAAAAATTTAAAAAATTAAGAGAGAGATGGCATGGGCAGATGTTGATTGAGGCAGTGGAGAACAAGGAATGCGAAGAGCTCATCAGCTCACGTCGGTCACCAACCACGCACGCACACACTCACCTTCAGCAAGTTGGAGAATGGATTGTCAGAATTCATTCAAAGCCACAAAACCAACGGTAAGAGGATGTCGTTCCTGTTTTCAAGAAAATGGACCAAGACGAAAAGAACAAATGAAGAAGAATAGGGCATGGGCGGAAATCAAACGTTGAGTGAAGCAGAGGAATAGCAGTGGATAGGAGCATTGATCGGTGCATGAAATTAAGGAAAGAAGGCAGAGGACAAGTTGAACATCCAGCGCAAGACAAGGAGAGAAGATAGAAGATAGACTGAAGGCAGAGCGAAGCAATGAGAAAGCAGGGCGCGGGCACTGAACAGTGGAAGCAAGACTGAGGATGCTTGAGCGAAGTTGAATGTATAAGAGAGGAAGGATGACGAACTTCAGGGGACGAAGGAAAAAACCCATATTAAACGCCAACCTTCCTCCTTCGGGAACCTCCGAACGACACCACCACCGGCAATCCACCACCAAAGCCAATCAATCAGTCTCGGCCCCTCTCTGTCCGAAGTGACACTCGGCTGAGAATGACAGTGGAAGAACCCACGTCCACCACCAACTTCATGGCCATCATATAACCATCTTCGGGCCACCACTCCTCACAGTAGCCCCACCGTGAGCCCCCACTCCTCCTGCCAAAGCAGCGCCTTGTCCTCGCACCATTGCGGCATCTTCCCTGTGACACCCTCAACAAGTGCCGGCACCTCGTCAAGTTTTCCCTCGAGCTTGGATCCCCTACCACTCCTCCAGCCGTGACCCAGCGCTGCTCTGTGTTCCAAGCAAGAGGGGTCCAAGTGCTTCGCACTCGCTCGATCTGATTCCATTGGTTCAAGCTTCGTTCGTGGACGACCACAAGTGCTTCGAACATTAACTCGTACGCTCGCTCCAGTCCGGCATCGCAGGAGAACCAGGTAATTACACCCTCCCTTGTTCTGCCCTGTCTCAGTAAAACCCAAGGCCGAGGTGCGTTTGTGTTACCCATATGTGAATCGCTGCAAATCTGAAGTTTCTATTGATAATTCAGGATGATTTTGTTGTTCCAGTATCGTTTCAAGATAAGAACTAGTTCGAATTCGTGAGTAGAGCCAATTTTTGTCAATGCACACAAACTGTTCGATGAAATGCTTGCACAAGACCATGCAAATGAGCAACTTTGAGAGGTCCTTTTGGTGTGTTCAATTGACCATTCCCCAAGAAGTTAGTTGCGTTTGAAAGCATGTGTTTCACACTTTCATTTTGATCAAATATAGTTTTCTTGAAATATTTGGTGCGGTATATATAAGGGCGTGAACTTGGGCAGTTCACTGGTCTGGCTGTTCTAGGTTCAACTCAGACTAGCAGGGATAGCCAGACCCACGGCTTTGGAGGCGACTTTAACCACAACTTGTTGAGTTTCGTGAACTGTTACTGAGATTTTCGTCTCTTGGTGCGTATTAGTATAACCTCGATACTTTATTCCATTAAAAGATCAACTGCAGATTTCAATCGAGAGCCACGAGCATGGTTTGAAGAAACAGGTTTCGGCAATCTAATGCATACCAAATGTTCGACAAAATGCCCAAACCAAGTTTCAATCTTGAATGGTTGATTCGAGCATGGTTAATATGATTTGTGTTCTGAATTTGTCCATGTGCATGTAAACCAATCATAGTTCAGTTTGATGACTTAAAATTATTTTTCAAAAAAAAATAAAAGATTAAAAAAAAACGAAAAATCTAGGAATTTTCAAAAATGTAGGTTAGTGCTAAATTAGGCAGAAACGACTTCTTTAGAACTTTCCTAATTTTCTAAAGTCATTTTTTAAAAATTTAATTCATTTGTTTGTATTTTATGGATTAGGATAATCATTTTCTTAAATAACCCATTTTGCACAAATTTGAATTACGAAGTGTAATTTCATGCATTTAGAGTAATTTCACACATGTTTACAATTTCGCTCATGAGAGTCCTTTCCCAAGGCGTAATAATAAGGCCATGTAATATTCTTTACCCGACTTGCATCGGGTTTTCCTTCTCCGCATTTACTTTCAAGTCATTTTAATTTCTTGGTTGCCTACTTACCACACCACTTATCAATGAATTGAGTGTTAATTTCTTTCCTAGATTAGATTAGGACTAGTCTAGATAGTGGAGAAGACAACCCTACAAAAACATTTGCATTGACACTTAACAGCTTTGATACCTTGGGTTTATAATTAGTAATCAAGATTACATGGCCACTTAGATAACAGCCTTTCAAGTTAGTGGTACCGAAAGGGCGCTAATATAAATGTTAACGTAAACAATTCCCAATTCTTGAAAATCTCTGATTGCGTAGGAATCGAGATAACACTCTCGCTTCTTGATTAGTTTCTATCCGACCTCAATAGGCTAGTGGCGACTCCTGGAATTACTTAAGTCGTAAAAAACTAGAAGCAAGCCCAATGTCACACGGGGTATGGCCTTCGGGAGAGACCTCACCTAGATCAACGGGCCATTGGCCTGCCTTTTGGTTAGTACTGCCTAAACCGTTCCTTTTTCCCCTGACGGGAAAAGAGGGTCGCGACAAAGAGCAGCAAGTGTCACGGAGGAGGTGGCAGCAGCAGGCTCTACCGGAAGAAAGGGTAGTGGCTCGTTGTAACCGAGGCAAGCGGGGTTGTCGTGGTATTGCTGGTGGTTGTGTTGGTCGTGGATAGAGGCAATGACGTATGAAGGGACGACGTTGGCAAGGACGTTGGGTTTATTATATAATTTTATTATATAACATTATATTATATAATAAAATTATTCTTTTTCTTTTTGCTCGAACGCAAATTAATCCGGACGTCGAAAAAGCATTTTTGACTCCAAACGGACATTCGACGTCAAAATTAGTCGTTTGGAGTTTATCTCGTTGAAAAAGCATTTTTAACTCCAAATGGACATTCGACGTCAAAATTAGTCATTTGGAGTTTTTTTTTTTTGGTAAGGATTAGTCATTTGGAGTTTATCTCGTTTATATCTGAGAATCTAAGGCCAAAATTGGTCAGGATCCTGATGGAGGAACTTTTGCGGATCCATTGATTGTCTAGTGTTATGTATCATCGATATTTCGAAAATTGAGTTATTCATCACCTTAGTGTACTCGACAAGTTTCTTTAGAGATTCCGACTAAACAAAAAAATAATTAAGTTCATTTAGAGATGTTCTTAAACTAGACTCGAAATCATTTTCTCGCTTGCAATGCCATCTGACGGGGGGAACTTTGGACTTACTAGTAAATGAGAGCCCATGTATCGGAATGCCCTTGCCTAAACCCCTTGTCCTCGTCCCGTGTTTCATTTGGGGCAAATTCCCTTCATCTTGTTCCTATCTCTCGTAATAATTACGTGATTTGCCTCATTTATCCGATAGAAAAATTGTTAAAAGAATAATAAAATTGAATTAGCATTTGAAATTACTATACTGTCTACACCTTTGAAAGAAAATCACTCAATAAATAATCCCAACAAGCGCGTGCGCTTGTGTTTCTTGACTTAATGATCCAGGATCACGGCCATGTGTCTACGAATTAAACGTGCAACGAATGCTCAATCGATTCCCCGCTCCTTCCAACACAGATCATTTCGCGTCCGGATTACGTACACATTCGAGTTTCGACCCGCGTTTTACTTTTCGATCTAACAAAACTTCACCCACTTAAGAGCGAGTGGTCTTCAGGACATAAGCAGGAGAAAACGTGGATGGAACGAATTTCATCAATGGCGGACTTCCCTTTTCTTGGGTTTCAACACTCCCTTCCGAGGGAGGGAGGATGGGGAAGGGGATGCAAAAAGTCGCACCGTGTCCGAATCACTGAATACGATGCAACGACATTCGAATATAGTTCATTGTGAAGTCGTTTTGGTTGTTTTATTTTTTTGTACTTAAAGATTTCGACTTTTCGAAAATGAACTCAAGATTCTTTCAGTTGAGCTTCGTAGCATGGTTCAACAATGTGTTTTCTCTCATAAGTTCGTAACTTCTCAAGAATTGTAAGAGAAGGTTTCTTTTTTTGCTCGGAACAAAAACCACCCGTGCGGCTGGTAGGTTATTCTTGGAAAGTAAATACATAATACATAATATCTCGTGAGAAAGCCAATCAGGAAAATAGTTATCTATGAAAATAAAATCTTTAATTGCCGCCATTTCCATTCGAATAATTACAAGGGGTGTGCAAATCGGACCGCAGGAACTGGGAATCGCCCAGACTGAACCAAACCAGCTGATTGGTCCAGTTCCTTGGAGTATCGGTCCGGTTTCTGGTTCGTAAAAGTGGAACAGGTGTCTGAGTAGTCTAGTTCTTGGTTCCAAGGGGGAATCGAACCTGATCAGACCAACTACATATATATATTATTTCTTCAAAAAAATTAGTAAAATGTGAACTAAACGCCTCCTTCAAAATCTTCATAGAAGTGTCCCGACACTTGCTAAAGTTTCTACCCCTTCAAAATTAAAACGTAACATCAACCACCTCCCAATAAATTATGTGAACACTCTGAACATCCAAATGGGACACCACCTCATGGAAACCATGGAAATGTCATGCCAGCTTCTTTTCTAAAACAAAAGCATCTAGTTTTTACAAGAACTAATACACTGCCGTTCGAAAAAAAAAGTGATTGGTTCCATTGGATCAGACTAGAGATTCGGTCTAGTTCCCGATCCTAGGAATAATCGGTCCAATCCCCAGTTCCCAATTTTGGGAACCCGGAACCGATCACCCCAAATAATTACAAAAAAAGTCATAAATCTATTGTACAAATGTTAGTCCAGAACTTTTTAATTTGATCAATTTAATCCTAAACCTTTTAACAATTTTTCAATGTAGTCCTTTTGACTAATTTTTGCTACTAATCGCTAACTTGAACGTTGGCCATCCTACGTGGCTTGATTGAGGCTGACACAAATAATTTTTGCAATTTTTTTAAAAAATATTTTGATTTTTTTAATAATTTTTTTGATTTTTTTCTTCTTTTTCTTTCTTTCCTTATTTTTCTGCTGAAGTTCGGCAATGGTTGCGGCCACAGGCAAGGGTTGTAGCCCTTGCTCAATGTCTGGCAAGGGCTTGGGTGAGGGTCGTGACCCTCACCTGTGGTCGGCAACAGCTTCGCAGCCCTTGCTTACCTACAATGAAAATAGAAAAAATAAATAAAAAAACATCATCTATTGATGGAATCGCATATATGAGTTGGAGTGGGGCCGCTCTTATGAGATTCATAGCCAAATCTCTAGAGTACTCAGGGACAATCAGAAGCACGCATGGCCTATTAGTGCAAACTTGTGTTGAATAGCAGAATTTGTGGGGATTAACGTAATGATTAAAAACTCTAGCTGACAATAAAAATCCTTGGATCATGGAAGCTATAAGCTTCACCATTGGTTCTATAAGTTATGTCTCATTTTTCTACGTATGGTTCAAATTCCAAAAGACACTGGATTCAATGCATCACCCTCTAATGAGAAACCAACCTCTATTCCTTCTTTATTTTGATAAACCTTTTTAAATATGCTGAAGATTATTGTAGAAAAGTACTTCAAAAAACTTGATTCCCTTGTCTTTCACTGCCACCCATTGCTTGATAAATTCTCTTTTGATCACTTTATTAATAGGTTCAATTTACTAACTTCTTAACAAGAAGAAAAATATGTTTAGTTTGCCCATATGAGCTTGTGTCAAACGAAATGTGAAACCTTTGATTTTTTATTTTTGTCTCAGGAACTTTTCAGGAAAACCTATTCACAAATAAACCTTTGATTTTTGTGTTCTGCCATTAGTCAAACTAGCTGTTGTCATATTCAATTTGTTACCGTTAATTTTTTCATTCTGCTAGCCGTTTTCACACTAGTTCTCCTAACCATTATGACATTGAATGCGCTAACCGTTTCTCATATAATTTTGCTAGCCGTTTATAAATTAATTCTCCTCGCCGTTCCTTGATATTTCCAACTTCCGATCAGCTTATTTCTCCTATAAATATTTACCCGTTCTTCTTCATTCTACGCATTAGAGATAAACAAAACCCTCCCTCGTCCTCCATTTATGTTGTTCCTGCTATAACCAAATAGTGTAGTGCATACTAATCACAAGGTCCGTCGAATCTTGGAGGATAGTTGCATCTACCCTCTGCATTCACTGAAGGGCGGTAATTATCCTTTAAGACAATGTTGACACCTTAAACTTTCATGATTTTTCTATCTACATTCAATGATTTTCGGAATTTCCACAATATCTAAATTGGGGGTACCTTTAAATGTAGTTATTTGTTTACATTTTATACTCTAAAAGGACGAGTGTGAAGACCCGGCTATTTATAGGCCCACGAAACACTCCTTGAGCTCCAAAATTGGTTAAGTGTAGACCTATATAGGTGGCCCTAAACAAGAACAATTTGCACATAGTTAATGGAAGTTGAACGGACGGCTCCAATTCTTGGAATTCCTCCTACGTCCCAGCCAGCTGTGTCACCCCTTAGGGTTGGCCAGCATTAAATTTATCTGAGACCAATCAATCGCTGCCATTGATTCATCATGCTTTTATAATCGGAATAACAATTTTATTCTTGGTATTTCTCTGTGGGGTGATCATCACATGGTTATAACACTGTCCACCCAATTTCACACCATTAAAGGTATCCTCATGCAAAGAGACGGACATAGTCTCCAAGTCTTCACGATTGCTAGTGTGTAATTATTAGTTTACGCAAGTTGTATCGCGTTTAGGTAGGAAAATGAAGCTTCTCCGGATCCAAATACACCCACATGGTCTAATATCACATAAATAGTATTGTCAATTTGATAGGGAATGAAGAAAGATTGAAATTATTGGTAATGGACATTAAATTTGATTTTCTATCAGAAGGCCATGTACATAGGACGCTTCTCTCTGGTTTTTTCTATCTCACACTCAACCGGATTAGGCTAGCCTATTAATTGCCTTCAATTGACGGATGTTGTACAAGAAAATCTCTGCAAGAGCTCACGATAGGCTCTTTTTTTATATTTTTTTATCATAACCTTTGACTACCTTTCATAGACTAGATTTTTTGTAAAATTCGTCTAGGAGTTCCCTTATAAATGGATCTTTGTTTGATGAGTTTCTAAATAACCAATCTTCACCGACCAGGTTTGAGTATACCAGGAAAGGAAATTCCAATTTGTTGTGGAGTACAGGAGTGATTGGAAGAGAATCAAGTATGAAGGTTGAAGTGCAAAGCAAGAAACTGATCAAGCCATCGTCTCCAACACCTAACCACCGTCGAAAGCTAAACATTTCATGCATAGATGAGCTTCAGCATCCAGGTTATGCCGGTTTCCTTTTCTACTACCGGGCCGATGGCAAAAACCATGAAGACGATACTTTCCAAAGGCTTTGCCTTTTGGAGGAGTCGCTTTCGGAAACCCTAGTGATTTTTTACCCTCTAGCTGGTCGGTACGTCGAGGGAGGGCTCTTTATCGATTGTAATGACCAAGGAGTAGAATTTGTGTATGCCAGAGTGAATGGCCAGCTTGATCATCTCCTCCAGGGAGACTTCGACGCGGACCTGCACAACTGTTTGTCCGAGTTCCCGCTGGGACTAGCCAGCAATCCCCTAGTCATAATTCAAGTGAACGTATTCGAATGCGGAGGACTTGTGATCAGCCTGCGCTCTTGTCACAAGTTAGGCGATATGTGCACCATGGCGACATTCATGAATTCATGGGCTACCGTGTGCCGAAGTGGAATAAATGAACTAGCCTCGCCGTATTTCGAGCTGTCATCTCTATTCCCAGTGAAGGGGTCAGTAGTCACTCGTTGGCCTCCACTTTGTGGTGGAGTAAAATTTACGATGGATAGGTTTGTATTCAGCGGTGCGGCCCTATCGAGACTAAAACTAGCTGCGGCTAAAAATGCGCCGATATCGAGAGTGGAGGTCGTGTGCGCACTTTTATGTAAGGTGTTCGTAACCTTAGATCATGCAAAACATGGCCGCCTAAGGCCCTTTGTGGTTTGCCAGTCGATGAACTTGCGTGGGAGAGTCAATCTACCAATCCCAGCAAATGCGTTCGGTAACTTCTACACCATGGTCGTTGGCCGACACACAATGGATCAAAACAGCCTGAATTTCGAGGCATTTGTAGAGATGATCCACGACACCTTTGCGAGTGCCAAGACAAGGTACGCGGCGATAGCGGACGGAGAATCATGCATGAACATGGTTAAGGATTCTACAAGAGAATCCAAGGAATGGGCTCACAGTGATGAAGAGAATGTGGTGGCCATTTCAAGCTGGTGTGGATTCCCATTCTATGACATCAATTTTGGGTGGGGAAAGCCGCACTTGGTGAGCAACACGTGCATTCCTGTCCGAATGGTTTTTCTCATTGATAGTAAGTCTAACGGTGGAATCGATGCGTGGATCATACTAAGCCCAGAGGAGAAGGTTCTTTTTGAGCAAGACCCCGACATTGTGGCTTTCACTTCCTAAAATCTCTATTGGAGGCGGAGCGGTCGTGGGCACTCTCTTCTAACCAAATCATAAATCTGAGAGTTGCATTTGCTAGACAGGCAATGACTTCTGTAATTTGGACCCAATAGATTTAGCAAAATCTCCCAATCTTATAAGTGTTGGGTATAATTGAAAGATTCTCGTATCATCTGAAAAGCCATTTTTCTGGACTCTAAAAAAAAGAACCGAAAGCTAACACGAAATAGAGATGACCGAGGGGAAGGAAAATGCAACTAAAACTTGAAAAGGATTAAACTGAATTGGGTGGGAATGAGATTGACTTCGACCTACTTTCCACTGTACTCAATGGGCACAACCCATTGCAAGCACCGGATTGGCCTGAACACTTCATTATCATCACGGGAACAAGAAAGAGCCATCCTCGCCGATATTGGCATGAATCTGAAGATATTGGACTTCTGTTCACCAAGGTGTTTTTGACGTAATGAGAGGGAAGGGAACTAAGCAGAAAGAGACTAAGAGAGTTGTCCGAACACAGTGAGTTCTCTTGTAAAACATCTGAATTATGCTTGATTTGCTTCAAGAACTAATCATTCTGTTTGATCGCTCAACATAGTGGGAATACACCCTCTAAGCATCCCATCAAGATTGGACAAAATCAGGTTTCATCGGTGCAGTGTCTAGTCGAAACTGTGAAAACTAAAAAAACCGTGGTTTTAGAATCATCCTAAACATAGGCCCAAAATGCCTCCGTGGTTATGATGCTAGAGGTCAACGTATTGTCTCAGCCTAAACATATCAGTATTTTCGTCGAGGAGATTATATTCTAAGCAAGTTCTTCGATTTGCAGGAGTACCCAATATTTTCAGCCCAATGAAGTGGCCATTTCTGGTGAAAATCTAGACAGGCAGATTTTCTTGCTCATACTGACCAACCATCATGATTTGGCACTACAAATTCAGTGATTAATCAGACATTATTTAGTTCTCACTTCCGTTTATTCTGTCAAGAAGATACATCACAGAAAGGTTCAGCTTACATACATCAGTGCTGTTTGGTTCTTGCACCTTTCATCACATAATATTAAACGTTCCATAAGGTTGCTCTCCAATGAGTCCAAGCGGTCTAGAAGCAGAACACAATCACACATCCCTTTTTAACATAATGCAGCATAACAGTGGGCTGCACAAAATCATATCTTTACCTGATTCAGGTACGGTATCCCATCAATTACTTTGCTCTGTTTAAATTCGGCTTGGTTGTGCTGGCACAACCACAGTGTCAGGCGACGGTCCAATAGAAAAAGGGATTGATAACATTGCAGCCTTGTTGTTCACGACAACTCGATGCAGAACGCTCTTGTATTTCCCATTGCTCATAATCTTGCACAATTGCAAAGTGTCGAGAAAAAAAAAATTAGTTGCAATAACCTTGATCTGTTCAATGGGAGAAACAAGAGTAAATCACAAAGATTCGTGTCAACTTTAACTGATTAATATCCAGTTAAAGAAATCAAAAAAATATCCAGTTAAAGAGCAAATTTTTAATACAACTGTATGTACTATAGTTCTATGTATAATAACAATGTCCCTTCCATAAAACCTAGATTTTGTCAGCATCTATAAACCAAGGCACACAGTATTCACACCAAGATTTGAAATTCATTGGACCTCTCTTGCAAGACAGATAAGGGAGATTAGAAAGATGAAACATGGATTTCTGTATATTTATCTCGAGCTGATCAGCGGTGTTGACCACAAAGGCATTTGGAATAAGATCAGCTTTGACCCACTTCCCGTCATGATAAACTTCAAGGCCGCCGACTCCATTCTGCATGAAGATAGTCAAAAGGCCATAGTCTGAGTGTGAGGATAGGCCCATAGCGAGTTCTGGCTGTGGGCACGCCGGATACAGATTCGCTGCTAATATCTGTAGGCTTGAATCCATGTTCATTGCCTCGTCGTTATAGCCCGGTTCGAGTCCTAGGCCCTCCGATATACCCTTGAGCAGTTCCCTAACTAAATTCCGAAGCGCTCCAGAGTACTCTGCCAAAACTTTACAGTGACAGACATTGCTTTCATTCATCAGAGGAAATGCCGTGGTGGAGTTCTCTTCATCTTTAGGGATTTCACAAGTTTCTATCGCTCAAATCTTTTATCTGGGGTATTAACAATTGTTTTGCTCTATCAAATTGAATCCGTACTTGATTATTTTTTCTAGGCGTACAAAATTGTTTGGCTGACATCAAGATGATCCAAAATAATGCTATCCTAACATAAGAATCGTGTACATTCTATTGCGATATTTCAAGACTGCCAGATTTCAAGTTAAATATAGATCAACTTTACAAAACTAACGAACCGGAACCAAAGATGCTGAAGAGCTCGCGTCTCAGACGGATTGAAGTTGTTCAAGTTCAGATCCCACATGATTAATTGAGTGGTCAAGTAGATACGGAAAATCTGGTATCCAAATCACATCGTCTCGTATATAGGTAACTTTAGAGCTCCGATCTGCCTCCCAAGTGGACAGAGTCTTATACATGGACGGAGATGGGAATTAGTCAAGTCCAAGATTTGGATTCTCGTGCTACCAGGGAAGAAGAATTTGTTCAAGTTCCTCATCAATTTCTTTTTTCCGATGTACCTGATAATTTTATACTGTGCACTAGATCTGGATGCATTGATAACTCTGAACATTATTTTAGCATAACAAGTTGAGAAGAGTGACAACTTGTTTTGCTCTACCCACATACTTACTCTGCAATTTTTCACTCCCTTAAGATTCTGTAGGTTCATCCTATACTCGATTGCGAATAAAATGTCCACGAGGGGAAGGTTCTGTTGCTTCTGGACTGTAGCATTGAAGCTACAGTTTGGACATATAGTTGTCATTACCACTATTAGCAAAACATCAGATTGTTGATATTTGTGGTGTGGTAAACTCAAACTTTTATATGCAAATGGAATTAAGAAAACAGAAATATCAATATGTATATGCAAACTGAAAACATGCACGCAAAGCGTAGAAATAAATTCAAGGGTAAGAGCCACAAAAAATCCCAAACTATGTCCATTGTGACTCATGTACTCTAAAGTTTTTTCCGTGACACTAAAATCCCCATACGTGTATTTGTGCGATATATTTACCCACCGTCAAAGTTCTGTCAATGAGCACTGTTGAAAATCTGCTTACTTATACAGTGGAAAGCAAATGGCATTGACATGACACTCTCATTCTTAAGTGAAATAAAAACGACATTATTTTGGCTGAAAAATACAAAGTTAAAAATTTGGGGCTTTTTATGTCATAAGAAAAAGTTTAGGATACATAAGTCACAGTGGGCATGGTTCGGGACTTTTTATGTCACAATAAAAAAATTCAGGGTAAACATGTCATGGTGGATGTCACGACCGACCTCCCGCTTTTTATCGACATGTAAAAAAAGGGGAGTTTCGCCTGGTATGCGCTAAGTCTAGGTCCGAGACTTAACTCGGGCTCTTCTAAGCCCATACCATATCGCGACTTAGGGTTTAAGTATTTAACATGCAAGTGGTTTATATCAAAGAGTCGCTACTCATTGATTTGGGGTGGGTCAGTTAGAAACCCAAATAAGGTGATGGAAGAATCACTCTATTCCTACGAACTAGAGATTAACTGAGTTCAGGGACTTGGTTACACTAGTTGGATAACTAATGCCCTTTCGGTACCTTTTTATCCTGTTAATTTCTTGAAAATATTTGTCAGACAATTTGAATTGATTTTAAGACATTTTTCCTAACATGTGAGATAATCAATCAAGTACATAATCGTAAACAATCAGTAGTCAAAATAGATATGCAGCCGTAGATTCTAGCCCTAACTAAGGCGAGCAACAATTAAAACACAACAATTTATGCAATTACTATTCTAATTAAAAAACAACATGCATAATAATACAACAATAATTTAACACATTACGATATATCACATGATTAAAAAAATCATACAATACTATGTCTAAATTATATCCTCATTTTAACAGAAAGAAAAAAAAATTGAATTTTTTTTAAATAATAAAAAATAATAATAATATAATATTAAACCGAGTCGGGTTGTGAATCCGGGTTGGTTGGAACCGACTCGGGTCAATGGACCCGATCCATTGCATTGACTTGGGTCGAATCTTCGGATCCGAACCGAGTCAGGGGTCAACCCGGGTTATTGACCCGAGTCTGGACCAGATCAGGCCCGATCCGGTGAATATGGACAAAACAGGGATCGGTTTGACTGGGTCAAACCGGCCTACACGGCCTGACCTGGTCTACAGACCGGTCCAGACCGGTTCTTGCGTGCCTAACCGTCGGTTGGCGAGACCCGACGTCTCACTGGCCGACCCAGACCAAATCCAGTGCGGCTTTCACCTCCCGAGACACCCACGAAGCTCACCGACCTTTGAGTCCACCGTCTGACCATTCGCTCACCAGCTGGCAACCAAAATCATGTTCAGCTTCATTGAGGCATTCTGACAAACACTTGGAGTGCATAACTGAAAACAAGAAACTCGGACCTGTTTTGGAGCTCCGGCGTCTTCCGGTGACTACGGCTCGCTCCCAATGGCGACTATGGACTGGGAGGAGGATTGGTATGGGCCGGGATTCACGCCTAACGGTTGGCATGAACCCCGGCCCATCGGCGAGCCTAAAATAGAGCAACAAAGGGCAAGCTATCCTCACCGATTGCGGTTGTGGCTAGGGAGTCATCTTCGATTGGTCTGCTGGCACCGGTGAGGCAGCTGGCTTCCTCCCCAATTCCTGCAAACAAAAAACGACTCTCCTTCTCTATTTCTCTCTCTCTTCTCCGGTTTTCCTCTCTCTCTCTCCATTTTTCTCTCAAACAGCCGACTGTCTGCCTCTCTCTCTTTTCTTCTCTGGTCTTTTATGATGAGAGACAACTCGCTTCTGCTCCATTAAATTGCTTTGTAACGGCCTACACCGGCCCACTCTGTTGGCTTGACTTTGGTGGCCGTTTTAGGCCTGTGTAGGGGGTATGTTCTGCTTCTCTGTTTCTCGCTTCCATGGCAACGAGGAGAGGTAGAGGAGAGAGGGAAAGGGGCTGGGCTGAGTTGAGCAAAAGAGGAAATGGCTGGGACGTGTGCTGGCGGAGGGGAAGGCTGTGGCTCGTAGTTGTTCGTCGCACGCAAGAGAGAGAGGGAGAGCTGGCTCACGCAAGGAAGGAGGAGGAATGGCTAGGTTGGGCCGGGCCGGGCCGGCCCAATCCCGTGCGAAAGAGAGGGAGAAGAGAAGGTTAGGTTGGGCTAGCTTCAGCCCAGCCCAATCTGATTTGATTTTTTTTTAATTTTTAATTAATTTTTTGAATTTTTTTTAAGAAAAATACATTCTTAGTAATGCAAAATGTACCTATGTCTATATGCAATACAATTGAAATTAAAATATATATTTTGATTTAGGAATTAAAGACATTAACCCCAAAATTTTTGGTAATTAATTTTAAGCAATTAAAAATAGGTGTCAACAGTGGACACGGTTTAAGGTTTTTTGTGATTTTTTTTCCCTTATTTCAATACATATTAGACCTTTTTTTATAAAAAAAAAAAAAAGAGAGAGAGAGAATGGGGTACCTCAAGCCTTCTGGTTTGGTGGGGCAGTGAAATTTTGGATGCACCGTCAACCTCATAAAATCCCTCCAGAGGAACACTTCGTCGACCGAAGCTTTGAAGCTCGTCCTGTACCTTATGGGGTCCAACACGTGCTTCCCTTCGAACTCACTCTTCTCCTCATCTGTCAGATCGAAGAATCCCATCAGCGTCTCGACCATCGCCTTCATTCGACTCTCAGACACTCCGTGGTTGATCAGCTACTCACATGTACAACCAAGGGCTGTATGATCAATACGTGGTAAACAAGAAATTGTTGCTAGTCATGAGAATAAATTTACGTGCAGAGGCCAATCTCACACAGGTTAAGCCATGAGAATAATTTCTCATTAATTCTCTTTAGCTCCGGCATGAATGAACAACTGTGTGTTGAATCAGCCAATTCGATTCAAATTGTCGCTAATCTTTCAAGAACTATTGCAGTTTTGTTAATTCAATCCTAAATTTTTCAATTTTACCAATCAAATCCATCTAGCCAATTTTGACAGGAATCCGATAACGTGGATGTCACCTATGCCAAGTAAGACAATTAGCGTTAACGTGGACAATTTTAACAATATTTTGATATATTTTGAATTTTATTTATCTTTCTTTTCTTTTTCCTTTTGTTTTCTCTATCCTTTAATTTTTTTTGCGGTGGTGAGGTAGGGCTTGGCGGCCCTTGCTGGCTATGGGTGAGGGTCATGTGGCCCTCGTTTGGCCTCGCCCAAATGTGGGGGAGGCCGCCTTCGCTGCAGCTGCAATGGCTTCATAAGCATGGGTCGCGGCCACCTTCACGATGCAAAGGCCACCTGACTATGGCAGAAGCAAAAGAAAAAGGGTCAAACACAAAGCAAGGAGGGATGGCGCATGGTCTCCGTTCTTGCTGGTGGGTGTTGCTTGACCATTGGCAAAGGCAGCCTCGCCTAGATGTGAGGGAGGTAGGGTGAGGGCCGCACGACTCTCGTTCATGGATGGTGAGGGCCACTGAGCCTTCCCCAACTACATTGAAAAATTAAAGAAGGAATAGAGAAAAAAAGGAAATAATAAAATAATAAAGAAAAAATAAAAATTGGAAAAAAAACTTAAAATATTATTTAAAATTGTGCTCATCAATGCCACCCATGTCACGTTGGATGGATAGCATCCACATTAGTGAATTCAGGCCAGATTGACTCAATTGGCAAATTATCAAAAGGTTTATGACTTAATTGGTAAAATTGAAAGGTTTATGACTCAATTGGTAAAATTGTAATAAGTTTAGAACTTTTTTGGATAATTTTCCGTTTGAGAATTTATGGCAGTTGGATAAGCAATAGCCGATGAAAAATACCAACAGTTTGTTTTGCATGTTCGCGAGATAATAAAATAAAGAAAGGTATTATGAAGCAGGTAAGGAACTAGCTAGGAACATATGTACCATGAAGAAGTCCTAGTCCTCACAAGCCTTTGCAAGATCCGAGATGGCTTTAGACCACTGGTCGGGATTGCTTGAGGAGAGAAGAGAGAAGTCGATGACCGAGATGGAGTCATCGTGAATGGCTTGATCAACGGAAGCGGAGGTGGTGTAGGCATAGTGGGAAGGGATGGAAGTGAGGTTGGAAGATTCAGCCAGAGTCTTAACACTTGCTATTTTGAGCTTTGAAGAATTAGCTTCTTGATGGTGTGGAGAGACTGGGCAAACAGTATCCATTTGAGACGAAATTGACTCTCTTTTCGCTATCGCTGAACGTTGCTCTCCTCAACTAAGCTTATCACTTGCGGTACCAATGGGGGAAAACTGATTCATCTTTGTAGATATATATAGTAGCATCCAGTCTAATAGTGGGTAGTTGAATGTACTAATCTCGTGTTGTTCAAGTCTCTCAAGGACAAGTTAAGAGTTTGCAGCAAAAAAATGAGTCCACGTAAGCGTGTTTCCAGAAGAAGCCCAAACTATTTTTTCAACTAGTTCGGTGGAGATTACCAATGGAAACGCTTGGCTCTTTCATGTAGATGTATGGGAGGAGTATAACTAAAATCCGTATCCCAAGTGCTCCTCCGCCAACGTCATACGTACACCCTTATATAAAAACCAAATAAACTATATCCCATTGCCTATTATCCGTAAAACTATATACTTTGTTCCCTTATTTATCCCCTACCAAATCTGTCCTATGCACATGAAAACTTGCGTTTGATGTGAGGAATAAAAGTATATAATTGCCAAGGAAAACATGGTAAAAAAAAAGGGCCATCGGAGAGAGAGGGAGGAGCCAAATCAAAAGTTAGGTGTCGTTAAGCAAACATTTAAGTGAATAAAGAAAGGAAGGGTCGTTCTTTTTCCACTCCACATTTAGCTTAGATACTCCCTATCATAGTATTTTGACCATATTATCCCTTACGTGGCTCATCTTTTGGCATTACTCTCCTTGTTTTATTTGGTCAAATGTGTTGTTCCTCTGTTTTTTCTCTTCTTTTCTTTCGTCGCGGCCGTAGTGTCCCTCTCAATTCCCTTTTTTTCCATTTTTTCCTTCATACACACCTTTGGTGTCTCGTTATCTCCCATTTTTTCTATAAAAAAAAATTCAAATGCAATGCTATGTTGAATGCTTCCTGTGTTGGAACCAACAAAAAAATAACAAAAATTTGGAATTTGGAATAAGGGTACAAAATTGAAGGGATAAATGGTTCTTAATATATTCTCAATGTAAAGCATATTGAAAATTTTATCCTCTCGAACTATCAATTAGGTTGGCATCATTTTATCAATGGCTAATAAATTTAGATTGTAAATAGAGGGATTTTAACGCAGACTTGTCAGTTACTTGATTAATCAAAATGGCCATGTGTAATCCTCGACAATTTAATTTAATGGCTAGGTAATAATTTTATAGGCCGTGGATTTTCCACTTTTCATTTGGTTTGGACACCCTCTATTATAGTGTTTTAACTATATTGTCCCTTATGTGGCCCACTTTTTAGTATTAATTCCCTATTTTTATTTAGTCAAATGTGTTGTTCCTCTTTTTCTCTCCTCCTTTTCTTTCCTCGTTGGTCCCATTTTCCTTGTTTTTCTTATCTTTCCAAGCCTTCCGTGTCTTCCAACCGTGACGTCCCTCTGTATTTAATTTTTTTCTATTTTTTTCACTGCAGACACACTTTTGGTGTCTTATTCTCTCCATTTTTTCTCAAAATAACATCCAAATGTAATGCTAAGTTGAATGCTTCCTATGGAACCAAAAGAATAATAATAAAACTTTGGAATTTGGAATAAAGGCACGAAATTGAAGGGAGAAATGGTTCTTAAAACGCTTTCTGTTGGCTTCGGTAGATATATAGCACTCACCATCACGTCCTTATAAAAAAGCGAAACACGTACAATACATTTAATGATGAAGACAGATAGTCCGCACACTTATTTAATAGGATTAATACCACGAAAATCCCTAAATTGATACATCAGTGACAATTTTACCCCAAACTAATTTTTTGACTACCAAAACCCCAAACTGGTACACTCGTAATAAATTAACCCCCTTAATATTTTTTTGATCACAAAAACTCTACAGTGGTACACTTGTGACAATTTTAACCCGAACTAATTTTTTGACCACCAAAACTCTCAAACTAGTACACCTGTGACAATTTGAGTCCAAACTAATTTTTTGACCACTAAAAATCCCAAAGTAGTACATTTGTGATAAATTTACCTTATATTATGCTCTGTTCGTTTGGCGGAAAATATTTTTCTTTTGGAAAATATTTTCCTAGAAGTCATTTTTCTAAAAAATGTTTTCTTGGAACACAATTTTTTGGTATTTGGTTAAAATATGAAAAAGCCTCGGAAAATATTTTCCGTTGTTCGGTATAGAAATGATTTTCCTCCTTGCAATACTTTTAATATTTTTAATATTTTTTTTCTTTTTCTTTTGCTTCTTCTCCTGCAGGTCACCGGCAACGGCTGCAGCTAGCGGTCGGCAACTGGCCGGAGGTGAGCTTGAGCATCGCCCTAGGCCGATGAGGCTCGAGCTCGTCAGATTCTGGTGAGGTCAAGCCTCGCCGGCTTGTGGCGACGCTCCGTCTCGCTTGATCCGGCGAGGCCCACGAGCCCGTTCTCGCCAGATTTGGCGACCTAGGCAAGGCTCAAGCCTTGCCCGAGGTCGCCGAAGCCTCGTCAATGTCTGGCTACCTCGGGCAAGGCTCGAGGTCGTCGGATCTAGCGAGGCCCAAGTTGCCGTTGGCGATCGAGTAGCCTGAGGAGCCTCGCCCACGAACAAGAAAAAGAAGAACCCATGAACAGCCTCAAACTGGTATACCTGTGATAATTTTGTCCCGAACTAATTTTTTGACCATCAAAACCACAAACTGGTACACTTGTGACAATTTTACCCCAAACTATTTTTTTGCCCACTAAAAATCCTACATTGGTACACTTGTGACAATTTTAGCCCAAATTAATTTTTTGATCACTAAAAATCCCAAACTAGTACACCTATGATAATTTAAGTCCAAACTAATTTTTTGACCACTAAAAATCCCAAACTGGTACATTTGTGGCAAATTTACTTTTTGTTAGTGTCCATTAAATTGGATTAACATAACGAAAAATCACAAATCGGTAAACTTATAACAAACAAAGGGGTAAAAAATTAAACATTACATCCGTCAACTACCATGTGTCATCAAACTTAGCAATTTGATAGTAAAATCTAAAGAAAAACAACGGATGGTAAATTTATCATAGATTTATCAGTTTGGGATTTTTTGTGATAAAAAAATTAATTCGGGATAAAATTATCATAGGTGTACCAGTGTGGGATTTTTTATAGTAAAAAATATAGTTCGGGGAAAAATTGTTATAAGTGTACTAATTTTGAGATTTTGGTAGTCAAAAAATAGTTTAGGGTAAATTTGTCACGGATGTATCAGTTTGGGGTTTTTCGTAGTATTAACCATGTTTAATATAAGGACGAAATGTCAACACAAAAAACACACATTACATGAGCCAATAGCTATGAGGTCTTCTAGCAGCTCCTCTTAACAGTTGGTCAAACTTCACGTTTTTTTTTACAAAACCCAACAAAAGCTCCTCTTTTCCCTACGAAAGCTGCTAATTGTTGAATGATGGAGAGGCTAACCAAAGATAGCCTCTTTTCCCTCTGGTTGGATCTACTGAAGGTCGAGAACCCCATTAGGTACCTTCCTCGTCACTTCTCTGCTGATTTCGTACTGGTTGTGTTGGGCATCGATTCAGATTGGAAGTTCTGGCTGGGGTACGTACCTGTTGTTGGTGCTGACTGTGGGGGTGCGACTGGTTCTCTGGAACGAGTGGTTGCTTTGTTGCTGATAGGGTGAGACCTGAGCTAGGATCTATCTTGGTGTTTCATTAATGTTGGCGGGGCTGGAGCTGTGATTCTGAGAGCATTATTCTGGAGGACTTTTATTACGTCCCCTGGTTCCTGGTCTAAGGAGAGGGTGGATGCCTGGTAGGTGTTTGGTTTAATGCCCATATGGACGGAACTTCTGTTTTGAATGATTTGACGCCTACAATGGACACTGAACCCTCTCCTGGTACTGAGGCAATTCAAGCCGGTTCTGGTACTCACTTGAACCATGCAGCTACTGCACCCCAAAGGAATTCAAAAGCTGTCACTCAAGAGGAAGAACAGCCTACTGGTCCTAGTGGGAAGTCGGTTGGTTTTACTAGGCAAAGCCCCCCTGGTTCTAGAGTTGGCCAGATTGGAAAGGCTAGGCGTAGCCGCAGTAGAGGGCGGTCTCATAGTCGTCACCCTCCGTCTAGACATGGCCATGTCGCCAGTCCTCCTACTGGTTCTGACCTCAGAACAAACGCAACAGACCGTGTACATATGGCCAGACCGAACTCCTCTGGCCTCCATCCAACTGATAATGCTGGAACTTCTAATGCAAATGGACAGATTCCCAGCAAGCCTCAAGGACAACAAACCCCTCTCCCAAAAACCAGAACTTGGGCTAATATTGCTCGAGTTTTAACCAAAGGCTATAGCTTAACGTATGTACCTCCATGGGTGGTGGATGGTGTAGAGATTGTGGATATCACACCAGATATAGCTGCTGGTGAGAATCCATTCAGGATGCAATGTGTTGTAGGCCGGTTTATAGGGAAGAAAGTCCCATTCAAGTTGACCGAAGAGGCGATCAGAAAGGCTTGGGGGGATAAAGTTGCTGAGATCAAGCTTCATGAGAATGGCTTTTATTTCTTCCATGTTCCTGATAATGAATTCCGTAGGAAGATCATTGACTCGGGCCCTTTGTCTATATTCAACTGTACCTTGTTATTACAGCAGTGGCACTCCAAGCTCAAGCTCAGGAAGGGAGTTTTGGACACTATCCCGGTTTGGGTACGACTTAGAGAAATTCCTTTTTCGTTATGGTCCCCAGCTGGCATTGGGTCCATAGCCAGTGCTATTGGCAAACCCCTATATGTGGATCTTCAAACTCAATAGATGGCAAGGATTTCATTTGTCCGAGTTTGTGTGGAACTCCAAGCTACTAAGCCAAGAGTTGAGCAAGTCAAATTCTGCTGGGATGGTAAGGTGAATATTGTCAATGTTGAATACGAGTGGAAACCGTTGGCATGTCCTTTGTGCGGTATCTTTGGACATAAATAGGGCTCTGCTGGTTTTGATTGTAGACCTGATCAGCCCATCGTTAAGGCTGTAACTGTTGCTGCAGACTCCCCAAACCTTGTTCACCAAACTGGCCATGATGGGCAACTGCACCGGGATGAAGGATGGGTTCATGTCCACTCCAGGAAAGGTAAAACTTCCATTGCTAGGTCTACTCCTGATACCAGCCATTGTCCTCCGGCGTCTGCTGAAGGCCCAGACCAAACCTCCTCCATTTCGCTGGTACTACAGAACCATTCTCTCACAGCTTCGGTCCCAGCCCCTGATCCTCCTCGTCTTCCTCACTCGTTGGAAGCTGTCCCTGACGAGCTCCTTCAACCTCCCTGCCCAGCACAGATCACTATAGGGCAGAGCACTGTTCTACAGCGATTTGTCCATCTTTGGGACCCGGTAGAGAAGCCATTGAGATGGGGCCATGCCCAGACCCCCCGGCGGGCCAAAGCCAAACCATTGCTCAGGTTTCTACTGAACTCACTGATCAGCAGAGTTTGGCTCCTCTTCCTTCACCACAGGACTCCACCGAAGACTCTTCTGGCTCCCGGTTAATTCTAGAGGATTCTACTGTTTCTGAAGATAGATTAGGAGTGGAAATAGCTGCAGTTTCCCCCCTAACACCAGATCTCGCGCACTTGCTTACAGTGCCTCTAAGGATTTGCCGAAACCATCTCCTGGTCCTACACATAGCTTGAAGTGCCCTTCATGTGCGCCTGGCCCCTCCTCCTCAAAAAAGAAATCTAAAAAGAGGAGGACTAGCAAAAACCAGCGATAGTTTTCCTCTTTGTCTATATGTTTTTTGGATTTTGGAATATAAGGGGACTAGGTCAACCCCTCAAACAAGCGGAAATTCGTTCCTTTATTAGGAAGAATCATCTTTGCTGTATTGGTATAGTAGAGACTAGAGTCAATTGTTCTCGGTTTATTGACATCTCTAAAAGTCTTTGTGCAAACTGGACTTGGCTTTCTAATTATGAACACTCTCCCCTTGGTAGAATATGGATTGGCTGGGATCCAAATGAGATTGAGATAGAACTAATATACTCCTCTGCTCAACTAATTCATGCTCGAACAAGGTCGATACATATGCAGGATACTTGTATGCTTACAGTAGTATATGGAGAGCACACTTTTGTGAATCGAAGACATTTGTGGGCTGATCTCATTCGGCTCTCCTCATGTGACCTCCCATGGCTAGTCGCTGGGCATTTCAATGCGATTAGAGACCCAGATGATAGAGTGGGCAGCTCCACTCCGTGGATTCCATCTTTTGATGACTGTAGGGATTGCCTTAACAATGTGGGTCTGGAGGATCTCCGCTATGTTGGATGTAGATACACTTGGTCGCATTCTTCAGGTGCAAACCGGAAAATGCGAAAGATTAACCGAGTACTCATCAATGCTACCTGGACTCAAAGCTTCTCCTTCTCCGAGGCTAACTTCCTTCCGCCTGGCATCTCTGATCATTCCTCTATGGTGGTTAAGATTGTTCCTCCGAATACTTCGAACAAGCCTTTCAAGTTCTTTAACTTTTGGGCTTCCCATCCACTATTTATGGAGCTAGTTACTCAAGTTTGGGATACACATTTTGTGGGTACACCTATGTTCAATGTTTGCTGCAAACTTAAAGCTCTTAAAGCTAAGTTGAAACACTTGAATCGTACTTCCTTCTCGGAGATCTCCACGAGGACAGAACAGGCTAGGTCGGATTTATCTATTGTTCAGATGGCCTTGGACTCGAACCCCTTTGACCAAAACCTTCTTGCAAGAGAAGTAGAGCTTCAAAGAATATTCTCTGATTTGAGACTACAAGAAGAATCCTTCTACAGACAAAAATCCAGAATACGCTGGATAAAGGAAGGAGACATGAATACCGCTTTCTTTCATCATCACGTCAACCATAGACGACTCCATAATAGAATTTTGTCTGTTACAACAGAGAGTGGGGAGGTTATCACTGAACCGTTGGCGGTCAGAAACCATATTGTCTCTCACTTTCAGCAACTTCTCTCTGGTACTTCAACTACCATCCAGGCCCCAGCTCCGGAACTGAATGGCTTTATTGGAAAGACCCTAGATGAGAACCAAAGGCTGTTCCTTGCACAACCAGTAACTGATGAGGAAATCCAATCTACGCTATTTTCGCTTGCTAAGGGCAAGGCTCCAGGTCCAGATGGCTACAACGTTGAATTTTTTAAACTCACTTGGGGGATTACTGGCCCTTTGTGTTTGAAGGCGATCAAGAATTTCTTTGAAACTGGCCGCCTACTCAAAGAGATCAACAATACCATACTTACCTTGGTACCGAAGAACCCCAATGCGTCGAGCATGAACAACTTTCGGCCAATCGCGTCCTGCAATACCTTGTATAAATGCATCTCCAAAATCCTTGCAAGGCGAATTGCGCACATCTTACCTTCGATAATTGGGTCAACTCAAACGGCTTTTGTCAGAGGTCGTAGGATGAGTGACAACATTCTGATCGCCTAGGAGTTGTTTGCGGACTTCCACCATGAGGCTTACTCTCCGAAGTGCGCCATCAAGGTAGATTTCCAAAAAGCTTACGATACGATTGACTGGAGCTTCATACAGAACATGCTTTCAGCCTTTAAATTTCCAGAAAGCTTTACTCAGCTAGTATTGGCGTGTGTCTCTACCGCCAAATTCTCAGTTGCAATAAATGGGGATCTACATGGCTTCTTTGCCAGTACTCGGGGTATACGGCAGGGAGATCCACTCTCGCCATACCTATTTGTCTTAGCTATGGAAGTCTTCTCCGGTCTGTTGAGACAGAAAACTGATAACTCGGACTTCCGATGGTTCTAGCGGTGTAAGAAAATGAGTCTCTCCCATCTTTTCTTCGCCGATGACGTCCTCATCTTTGCGCAAGCACACTTGAGATCCATCCAACTTATCAAGGAAGCAATTGACTTGTTCTCGAATTGGTCGGGTCTAAGACCGAATGCGAGAAAAAGTAATGTTTACCTCTCGGGAGGGAACTCGGAGCTACATAGGGGCATTCTTCTTTGCCTTGGGTTTCAACAAGGCTCTTTGCCTTTTCGTTATCTAGGCGTGCCTGTTATATCTTCGAGACTTCGCAAAGAGGATTGTAAATACTTGATAGACTCCATTACATCGCGAGTTCGATCTTGGACTCACCGGTTCCCGTCTTTTGCGGGCCGGTTGCAATTTATCCGTTCGGTTCTACATTCTATTCAAGTCCACTGGGCCACAATCTTCTCTCTACCTAAATCAGTGCTTTATGGTATTGAGGTTATTCTGCGACAATTTCTATAGAAGGGCCCGGATCTTGTTACGGGTGGCGCTAAAGTTGCATGGGAATCGGTTTGCTTACCCAAAGAAGAAGGAGGTCTTGGGATCCGTAGACTCACTGATTATAATAGAGCTTTATTACTCAAGCACATATGGCTTCTTTTCACCGATAAGGAGTCCATGTGGTGTAAGTGGATCCATTCGAACTTCCTTAAAAACTCCAACTTCTGGGTTGTATCCAAGCCCACCATTTGCTCCTGGACGTGGAAAAAAGTCATCGACTTGCGAGATTCTGCTCGATCTATGTTTCGGTGGAAAATTGGTAACGGTCGTTCAGTTTCTTTTTGGTTCGACTGGTGGCATGACAAAGGCCCCCTCTATCTTTTGTTCAGTAATACGAATATCTACCGGTCTCGTATTCCACGGGACACGTCTATTCGTACTTTTTATGATTTCGTATGGCAACACTCACCTACCTTGCTTTCTTTATCAAGCTGGACAGAACCTACCCCTAATTTTGAGGATGACGTTCAAGATGAGCTCATTTGGGCGCCCCAAACCTCCTCCACCTTCTCAGTGGCCTTGGCGTGGAATCATATAAGAAGAAAAGGACTCCCGGTTCAATGGCATTCCTTCATATGGGATCATCACATTGCCCCACGACACGCTTTTCTTCTTTGGATAATCTCTCTCAATCAGTTGCCTACACAGGCTGCGCTTATCCATAATAACAGGATTGACTCTGCTATGTGCGCGTTTTGCGGAGCTAACCCGGACTCAATAGATCACCTCTTCTTCGAGTGCTCCTCTACAAGAAGATTGGCGTTCTTTTGGGCAACAAATTGCTGCCTTCCATGGCGTAATCGGCCGTGGCGTAAGCATATTATATGGGCAATGAAGGTTTGTGGAGGCCCATCTTTTGCACACCGTCTGGCCAGGTTCTCTTTTGGTGCCCTTTGCCACATAATTTGGACGGAAAGAAACAACTCTATCTTCCGAAACAAGAGTATCTTCATTCCGGGTATGTGGGAACACATTACCAAAGTGGTAAAGGACAAAGTTGCAGCTCTTGGAAGAATTCAAGACACGCCTTTGAACAGAAGACTACAGAGGAGCTGGGGCCTTTCACCTTCCATATTTTCTTAGTTGGGTTGTATTACGCCTCTCTTGTATATCTGGCTTTTCTTTTTCCTCATTCCTGGGTTGTGTGTTCCCTTGTTTAGTCCTTTTGGACCTGGCTAGTCTCTTTTGCTGGTTGTTGCTGCTTCGGGCTATTTCGGTGGTATAGGCCTCCGTTCTTCTCCGTCCGCATGCTGCTGCCGAAGACATGGAATGCCCTCCAAGCTGCAGATTGGTTTGGGCTCTTCCTTTTCGGTTTAGTTTCTTCTATTTGGCTGGCTATTTGGCCCGTTTGTTTCTAGCTCTTGCTGGTCCTTTCTTGACCTTATCTGGACATCTCTGTGTCCTAATATGGTTAGGAATAGGTCTGAGCTTAGTTTGTACTTGGTGATATGGAAAGTTATACAAACACTTACTTTTACCAAAAAAAAAAAACCAAAGATAGCCCACCGGAAATCATATTGATTTCCTTTCGTCTTGGTTCTTTTTCTAACACCCACCATAAATCAAGACATTATTTGAAGAATATTAACAACCAAATCTAGAACGCAGCAATCCACATGCTAAAATCTTCAACAATTAATTTTAGAATTTTTTAACAACCTCCTTTAAAATTGATTTTGGAATTCAAGAACACCAAGCATCATCTTTAATCTTTCAAACAAAAGCGCGTTCAATGGTTTTGTCAAAATACGTGCAGATTGATAATTCGATCTGCAAAAATCAAGCTCAAACTCACCATCTTTGACTCGCTCACGGACATAGTGATACTTGACATCAATATGTTTGCTCCTACCATGAAAAACATGATTCTTGGCTAATGCAATAGCCGACTTATTGTCACACATATCTTTACCAAAAAAAAAAGACTTATTGTCACACATATTTTGGTAGGGCATGTTTGTTTATGCATCGATTCACACAACATCCATGATCATCACCTTTGTAAGATTTTTGCAAAATAACCCATGCTACTTTCATGTCTCCGCACTCGATATCTTTTCAAACGTCATTTCATTCACGGCTTGAAAGATCACATATAATGCTTTCTCATCTTTCTTCTGGGACTCCATCAACAGATCTTTCTCTTCCCTTTTAAAGCATTGAAAGCTTTAGCATCTGCTACTTCAGTGTAGCCATTTCCCAAAAAATTCCACAAATCCTGTAATTTGAAGAGAATCTTCGTCTAGACAGATCGATTATTGAAATTCTTTATGTTCAACTTTGGAAGTTGCAATTGAAAGTAAATGTGGATGTCATATCTAGCTTTGATACCAAATTTTGAAACCAAAAGAATAATAATAAAACTTTGGAATTCGGAATAAGGGCACAAAATTGGAGGGACAAATGGTTCTTAGAATGCTTTCTATTGGCTTCGATAGATATACAACAGTCACCCTCACATCCATATATAATAGAAGAACACTGACCATACATTTAATGATGATGACAAACAGCCCACACACTAATTATCCTAAGGACAAAATATATACACATAAAACACATTTATTGAGCCAAGACCATGCAGTTTTCGAGTAGCTCCTTCCGACAATTGTTGAACCTTCACATTCATTAAAAAACCAACAAGAGCTCCTCATTTCCTTATGAAAGCATTTACTCACAGGAGGGGCTAGCCCAAGATAGCCCACCATAAATCATGCTGATTTTCTTTGGTAACCATGAACTAGTAAAGTGCTCCCACGATTTTTGTTAAAAAAGCTAACAACACATGCCGTGTTCTTCGTCATTAAGGATTTTATCGACGTTTCTTAAATCTGTCATGAGTTTATTGAACTCTTGTAGGAGGGAACTAATAAACGTATTTTCAGTGTATCGAAATTGAAATATCCTCTTCAACATATGTATGCGATTATTTAAACCCTTTGTTACATAGAGTGTCTGAAGTTTTGCCCACAACGCTGAGACATCCTTCTCCTGGACCACCTCTATTAACGCCTCATCCAATAGGTTCAACAAGATTATACTTCTTGCCTTCCTCATTAGCATATCCTTTTGGCATCTTTCATTATTCAGAAAGCAACTTAGCCGGGCCCTTCAATGCTTTAACCAAACCTTAAGTTGTTAATAGCGCCTCCATATTAATGCTCCACAATCCAAAGTTATTCCTTCCGTTAAATTTCTCAATTTCTACATCACTCCAAACATTATTGCAGCAATAGAATTTTTAGATAACAATCAAAGGAGCAAATGTCCTTAATCAAAACCTAGAAAATCCTATGCTCCAATTGTTATAATATTAATGTGGAAGCTAAATATGATTTTGCAATTAAATTAACGCGAAATCACCGGAGAAATAAATAAATAACAATAAAAGACACCAAAGATCCACAATGAGACAGCAGCGAATAATCCATCATAATTGGAAAATTAGAGTTACAATCGTTCGCTGACACGCTCGAATGTTTCCTACATTTAGATTACATCCAAGCCTATAGTACTTATAAATAAACAACTCAATATGAATTTGAAAATCACAGCACAAAATCATCGCATATTCAAGCCCAAATCAAAATTCTTCGCGCGATTCACTTGAGAACGTCCATACGTTCTTTTTTTTCTTCGTGTGGCGGCTCCTTTGGGATACTTCTCGTCAATTCAGAAAAGGAGGGACCACAAAGTCTTCTGTTCCATTTATACGGCTTCGGTTGGAGAGAGGAGTAAAACCCAAACCCTTGCTTTTGTTTCATTTCCTGACAAAAGACTTCTCTACCCCATGAAATATATACATACATACATATATATATATATATATATATATATATATATAATATGCCCCTTATTTTGTGCTGTAGTGACAATGAGCTTTTCTGCCCCTTTTTTTATTTTCTTCTCCGTGTGGATGTAGTTGTGAGCCCTCCAAACAAATCCAGAAAGTTACTGCAACAAATTAATCCAAATTCAAATAGGAAAGTGTACATGGACTCAAGCAAGATCCAAATTAACTTGTTGCTTGGATTACTTTAAACCAAGATTAGATGGTTCTTTTCAACCAAGATCCGGACATTGTGGCTTCTGACTTCCAAGCTAGTTCTTCCTACAAATGTTCACATGCAAATTTTACCTATTAATATTCTTTTCGTTCTCATTCCAACATATTCTGCTCATTTTCTGAATTTTGAATGTTTCTGATCTTGAATAAGAATTTGATAGACAATTCTTTCTTTGTTACCCTAACAAGTCCTACTATGTCGGCAGAACATTATGGTTAGTAAGTTTTGGATCTGAATTTTAAATATTATTTTGAGTTCAATGAAGTTTTAAAAATTTCGGCCAGTTAAAAATGTCATGAAAAATAGTAGAATATACGTCATCTTTCGTCAAGCAAGCATTTATCTTCCATCATATTATATAATATAAAAATCTAAAGAATATATTGAAAGATTAATCGCACTAGTTTTTTACAGCATTACTAATGTATTTTGTGCCATTGGGAACACAACAATCATGTTCATGTAGTTGAGACATCGATCGATTATGTGAAGTCAGAAAAATTTTCTAGTTAGCAGAAATATATTTGCACAAGACAGCTATATAATTTGTACAGAAAAAGTTCCTATTTGGCGGTATCGATCGATTATGTGAAGTCGAAAGTAAATTCGGAACTTTAGCATATTCTGACTTCACATAATCGATCAATTATGTGAATTCCTGACACAATATGCGGAGCTATATTGATTGATTATGTGAAATTAGAAGCAAATTTAGCCAATCCCCTAACTATACATTTGGGAAGGAAACAAATAGTCGAAACATTAAGAGAAACGAAACTTATGCCAATTAGAAATTTCAAGTAGAAAATTCTTATTTGAGTAATAAATATATTGCGCGAATTCAAATTCTATTGTGAACCTTTTAATTGTTCTAATTTAGTTATAAACCTTTATATAAAATTTCAATCTAGTCCTCTTTGTGAAGATCCACTTGAAATTGTTGATCTGACGATCTAGTCATCGCCAGCCATCATATGTTTCATAGCCGGCGATTTGACATGGACAAATTTAATCGAAATGACACCATTTTGTATAATTTCCTAATTTCACTTTCTTTTCATTTCTTTTCTTTTTTCTATCCTTTTAGATATTGGTCATCCTCTTCATGTGCAAGCACACTCGATTCAACCGCTTCAGCTTCTCTCGTGAAGCTTGTTGGCCGCCAGTCTCACAAGCTAGCTTGGGGAGTGTGTCCACTTCAACGTTCACTGCCGAGTGGTTTAGCAAGCTGAGATGAGGAGCCCTGGAGCCTTGACTAGTACACTGAGATCTAGACCCATGGCCATCAAGTTCACCGAGATCTCAATGGCCACAAGCCTAACTACTAAGGAGGCAGAGTGGCTAGAAGAAGTTATTTATGAACTATATGTTTGGATGAAGAAGATATTTGCTTGTCATAAAAATTCCTTCACGGAAGTAAGGATAACAGTTCCTATGCTCTAGTATAAAGAGAAATAACATAAATGCTCCTTGAATTTTGACCTAATGTGCAATATGATCTCTGAATAATTAATTTGTTCAATATGACCTTAAATTTTAGCCTAATGTGTAATGTGATCCTATAACTTTTAAATCGTTCAATGTGATTCATGGACTTTTAGTACATGTTCGATTTAGTCCCTAGGCTATATGAAAATATTAGGTGTTGTCTTTGAACTTGAATTTATGGAATGATAACATTGAACATTTTCATATAGTTCAAGAACTAAATTGAACATATATAAAAAGTTCATGAACTACATTGAAAAATTATAAGTTCATAGACCATATTGCACATTAATGTAAAGTTTAGAGAATATATTGAACAAATTAATAGTTCAGAAATCACATTACACATTGAGCCAAAGTTCAAGAACCATTTGTGTCATTATACCCTAGTATTATACAAGCGGCATCACGTGGGCTTGAGGAGAGATCTCTAGTAAGAGTAGCAAATAATCAACAACGTAGAATAAAGCCACCAGAGAAGGTAGGAGTCAAGCAATGAAAGTAAAACAATTGATCCCTGTCACATGTGAACATCTATGACAAATACTATGACCCAAATACACATCGAAAAGATACAGAAGCACATACATAGTTCTGCAATAACACTATGACCCAAAAACTGAGGCTCACTGAAATTTGGTGGAGTGACTGAGATTGAAGTTTGGAGGAGTAGCTGAGTGGCTAATTGTGCCAAGATCTGGAGGAATTGTGGCCTAGCTGGCTGACATCTTGATGCTCAGCCATAGCCTTTGAAACCACGAAGATTTTGACTAACACGAGTTCAACGAGCATGGAGGAAGAGTGTTGAGCTCTTAGAGGTTGAGCAGAGAGAAAGGGGTTTGCACATTCAATCGTAAAAAGAAAGAAGTAGGAGCTAGATCTGGCCGAAGGAGGAGAAAAGAATGGAACAAAAAAAAGAAGAAAAGAAACGAAAAAAGGAAGTAAAAAAAAAGAGAGACGACATTGAATTTGGGGCAAAATAATGTTGTTGTGATTGGATTTGTTCACGTCAAATCGCCAATGTGCCATATAAAATGGCCAGTGATGACTGGACTGCTACATCAACAATTTCGGGCGAGTCTTTAGCAGGAAGGCTATATTGGAATTTTACTAAAAGGTTTAGGATTGCATTGAAACAATTGAAAACTTTAAAAATTTAAATAGCAATTTTCCCTAATAGTAATGATTGTAACTCAACCTTTGTGATTAAAGATCCCATGGCTAATAAGAAATCATAATAGTTTTAGAACTAAAATAGCAATTTCCCATAGTATCAACATGATTTTATCCCAACCAATGTGATTGGAGATCACATTGTAAGTAATAAGTTGTTTGTTGACACTGTAACACCAAAGTATATTTATTAAAAATATGTCTCTAGTTTAAGCCCGAAAAGTAAAGTTTCCTAATTCAACTAGGTTTTCTATATTGAATAGGTTTCCTAATTAAATAATTTCCTAGTTGAAAAAGGTTTCATAATTGTAAAATATTTCCTAAAGGGAGGTTTTCCTATTTTGGATATGCTCTTGTCTACAAACAAGATGTGTGACTTCTTATGAATATCATCATTTGTTGGGAATGCGTAGAATAAGCTCAATATCTTCACCTGTGGAGATCACCAAAGTGAGCTCAAGTCCAAGCCCGTCAATATATCCAATTGGATCCACCTTCACTCAAAAGCTTAAACCAATGAATTATGGGCCAATTATAATATATTAACTGCTCAACACTACATCAATTATCCGATGTGGGACTACTCTAACACAACTCACACTTGTATCTCAACAATCTCCCCCTCACATATGAGATCAAAGAGGAACTTCTGCTAGTGAATTACACTTTGAAGATATTCAAGTGTTTGTAGCGATTAAATCTTGCAGTAAGATTTGTGTACAATTTCGTCATGAAATTGAGAGATTATTTCGTGAGGAATTGTGGGCTAAACACTGTATGAGTTATTGGATATAATTGAGGCTTAGGACAATTGAAAGTATTTGAGTGACTCGAGTGTGGTTGTAATTTTCATTGTATCGCTTGATTTATAATGGAATTTTGTGCTGCTCTTCCCGTAGACGTACGTCACTATGATCGAACCACATAAATCAAATGTCCGATTTATTTTCTTTGTTTTGTCTATTTCATGTTGGCGAGGTTGATCAAAAATGTTTGCTCTTTTTTTTTCCTTGAGAGCCTCTAATTAGAAAGCAAATGAGAAAGAGTTATATCAATCAAAGCTAGATTCTTAGTATTGCATTATTGAGAATTGTTGTTGTTGGGGTCTCTCTGTGGATTTAGCAACATTTGTTCTTCCTGTGCTCAAAACTCAGGTCACCAAATGCTTGGAGATCAAGCACAATGTAGAGGTTATGGCCACAAAAAAAAAAGAAAAAGAAAAAGAAAAAGAAAAATGAATCTCCTCTTCTGCATTGTGCATTGATGATGGCGGTGTCCTTTGGGTATGGATGTGAGCCGAAGGAGAAGATGGTGAAAGGTGGGTGAGAGAGAGAGAGAGAGAGTAATGGTTGTGGGCAGAAAAGTTTGGGTTGAGAGGGGGACGGGCAGGAGAGAAAGCAAAAGTGAATAGCGGGACCATATTGCCACGCGTCGCCCAATGAATGGAGTGACTTATGGATCATGCGGAAAATCAGTCCTCCCGGCTGCTTTGTGATGCAAGCAATTCAGAAAACCATTATTTTGTCCTCTAATGACATTGACATTCTCTCCCTTTTTTTATATTTTCTTCTGTCTCGTGCGGATCAAGTTGTGAGCCCTCCAAACAAGACTAGAAAACTGCCTCATCAAACCTATTCCAAATAATCATGTTCATGTAGTTGAGACAGCGGTTGATTGTGTGAAGTTTGAAAAAATTTTCTAGTCAGCGGAAATAAATTAATACAAGACCGCTGTATAATTTGTACAGAGAAAGTTTCCTCCCCAATATTTTCTCCCTCCCGGCTGCTTTGTGATGCTTCTCAGCAATTCAGAAAACCATTATTTTGTCCTCTAGTGACATTGAGCTTCTCTCCCTTTTTTTCTATATTCTTCTGTCTCGTGCGGATCCAGTTGTGAGCCCTCCAAACAAGACTAGAAAACTGCCTCATCAAACCTATTCCAAATAATCATGTTCATGTAGTTGAGACAGCGATTGATCGTGTGAAGTCTAAAAAAATTTTCTAGTCAGCGGAAAT
This sequence comes from Syzygium syzygioides, assembly GCA_031216285.1. Taxonomy (NCBI): domain Eukaryota; kingdom Viridiplantae; phylum Streptophyta; class Magnoliopsida; order Myrtales; family Myrtaceae; genus Syzygium; species Syzygium syzygioides. The sequence goes on from CM062248.1 coordinate 13,556,622, forward strand.
AAATTAGTACAAGACCGCTGTATAATTTGTATAGAGAAAGTTCTTATTTGGCAGTATCAATCGATTACGTGAAGTCAAAAGTAAATTTGGAACTTTAGCATATTCTGAGTTCACATAATTGATTGATTATGTGATTTCTTGACATAATATGTAGAGCTATATTAATCGATTATTTGAAGTCAAAAGTAAATTTGGAACTTTAGTATATTCTGAGTTCACATAATTGATTGATTATGTGATTTCTTGACATAATATGTGGAGCTATATCGGTTGATTATTTGAAGTTAAAAGTGAATTCGGCCAATCCTCCAATTGTACATTTGGTAAGGAAAGTTGAAACATTGAGAGAAACGAAACTTATGCCAATTTGAACTATCAACTCGAAAATGTTTATTTCGGTTCTAATCCTATTGTGTGGATTCAAAATCTATCATAAATCTTTTAATTGTTTCAATTAAGTCCTAAACCTTTGTGTAAAATTCCAATTGAGTCCTCTCGGTGAAGACTCTCCTGAAATTGTTGATTTGATGATCTAGTCACCAGCCATCTTATGTGTCACGGTTAGTGATTCAATGTTGACAAATTCACTCAAAACGATGCCATTTTGCATAATTTTTTGATTTTTGATTTTGTCTTTTCTATACTTTTGGTTCTGGTCATCCTCTTCATGTGATAGCACTCTCGGTTCCACCGCTTCAGCTTTGCCCATGAAGCTCATTGGCCGCAAGTCTCACAAGCTAGCTCAGCGAGCGTGTCCACTTCTGCATTCACTGCGAGTGGTTGAGCAAGCCGAGATGAGGAGCCTTTGAACCTTGACTAGTACGCCGAGAACTCAATCCATGGCCATCAAGTTCGCCGAGATCTTGACATCTATGGTGGCGGAGTGGCTGAAAGATGTTATTTTATGAACTATATGCTTGGATGAAGAAGATATTTACTTGTCATAAAAGTTCCTTCACGGAAGTAACGCCAGAAGTTCCTATGCTCTAGTATAAGGGAAAATAACACAAATGATCCCTAAACTTTGACTCAATGTGCGATGTGATTCCTTAATTTTTAATTTGTTCAATGTGGTTTCTGAACTTTAACTCAAAGTGCAATGTGTTCCTTAAATTTTTAAATTGTTCAATGTGATTCACAAACTTTTGGTACAAGTTCAATTTAGTCCTTGAACTATGGGAAAATGTTCAATATTATCACTAAACTTGAATTAATGGAATGACAACATTGATCATTTTCATATAATTCAGAGACTAAATTAAATATGTACCAAAAATTTATGGATCACATTAAATAAATTAAAAGTTCAAGGACCACATTGCATATTGAGGTAAATTTCAAAAACTATATTGAACAAATTAAAAGTTTAGGAACTACATTGCACATTGGACTGAAGTTTAAGGACCATTTATGTCATTATTCCCTAATATAATATAGATCACAATATCACATGGGCTTTAGGAGAGATCTCTAATAAGATAAGCAAAATATCAACAGCGCAGAATAGAGCCACAAGAGAAGACAAGTCACGCGCTGAAAGTAAAAAAGTCGATCCCCATCAAATGTGTACATCTACGCCAAATAAAAAATAGACTGGAAATATACAGAAGGACATACATAGTTCCACAATAACACTATGACCCAAAAACTGAGGCTCGCCGAAATCTGGAGGAGTGGCTGAGCTCGCTGAAGTTTCGAGGAGTAGCTGAGGGGCCGAGCATGCCGAGATCTGGAGGAGGTGTGGCCAAGCTGGCTGAGATCTTGACGCTCGGCCCATGGCCTTCAAGTTCACGAAGATTTCGACTGACACGAGCTCAGAAAGCATGGAGGGAGAGTGTTGAGCTTGCCGAGGATGAGCAAAGATACAGGGGTTTTTCTTTGATCTGAGGAAACGATGCCGTTTTTTCCAAGCAAAACAATGTTCTTATGAATTTCATTTCCCTTATGGGTGGTGTACTTATTTTAAGTGTACAATTGACGGAATCACTTATATGAAACTCATACTATGAGTGTGGAGTGGGGCCACTCCTGTGAGATTCATAGTTGAATCTTTACAGCACTCACGAATAACCGGATGCATGCACGGCCCATTAGTGCAAACTCGCGTTCAATGTGATTAGTGAGAACTCCAGCTTACAACAAAAATTCCTTGGACCATGGAAGTTATAAGTATCGCAATGGGCTCTATAAGTCTGGTTCATAGTCCAAAAGATACTAGATTCAATGCATCACCTTATAGTGTGAAACCAGCATTTATTCCTTCGCTACCTGGATAAACCTTTTTGAAATATGTTAACGATTATTAAAGAAAAAGTATCTCAAAACCCTTGATAACTTTGTTTTTTGTTGTCCCATGTTACTCGAGAAGTTCTCTATTATTCACTTTATTAATAGGTTCGGTTTACTTAGTAGCAAATGAGCTTGCACGCAAGAAGTTGTGTCAAACTAAATGTAAATATTCGCGGGGCCTGTCCAAGGTTCCTTTTATCCAAATTTTTTACTATTGTCTCAAGACTAAAACTAGTTGCCGCTAAAAATGGGCGGATTTTGTGGAGGTCAGGCTGACACACATTGGATCAGAACGACTTGAATTTCGAGGCATTTGGGAAGGTGATCCACAACACCTTTGTGAGTGCAAAGACAAAGCACGCGGTGATAGCAGACGGAGAATCGTGCATGAAAATGGTGAAGAATTCTATAAGAGAATCTAAGGAGTGGGCTCACCGTGATGAAGAGAATGTCTTGGCCATTTCAAGCTGGTGTGGATTCCCATTCTATGACTTCAATTTTGGGTGGGGGAAGTGGGACTTGGTAAGCAACACGTGCATTCCTGTCCGAATGGTTTTTCTCATTGATAGTAAGTCTAACGGTGGAATCGATGCGTGGATCATTCTAAGCCCAATAGGAGAAAGTTCTTTTTGAGCAAGACCCTAGCATTGTGGCTTTCACTTAGGAAAAACGTACCAAAAAAGTCCTAAACCTATTGCATTGATATCAATTCAGTCCTAAACTTTTTAATTGGACCAATTTAGTCCTAAACATTTTCACATTAGTACCAATTCAGTCCAACTGGTCAATTTAGGTTGGAAATCGCTGATGTGGACGCCAACGATCCTACGTGGTACCGCCGACGCTAACGTGAACAAATTTTATAATTTTTAAATAATTTTTTCAGATTTTTTTAATGTTTTTTTCTCTTTTTTTTTCTTTCTTTTTTCTTTTCCTAGAACTGGTTGGCCAGCGAGGTCACCGGCCGACCATCGCCGGCCATAGGCTGGTCTAAGTAAGGGTTGCCGTGCACTCTCCAGCCAACCAGTTCTCGGAAAAGAAAAAGAAAAAAAAGAAAAGAGAAAAAAAATTTTAAAAATCTGAAAAATTATAAAATTTGGCCACGTCAGCAATTTTCAGCCTAAGTTGGCCGGATGGACTGAATTGGTACCAAAGTAAAAAGGTTTAGGACTAAATTGATTTAATTAAAAGGTTTACAATTGAATTGATATCAATGCTATAGATTTAGGACTTTTTTTGTACTTTTCCTCTCACTTCCTACATCGGGTGTTCATGATGAACCCACAATTTAGAAGCAATGAGATTGAGTGGGCTGATGAACATCTAGTGCATCATGTACCAATAAAGGTGGACAGTCCCACCAAGCTCTATGGTTCTTATCTATTTAGATGCAAGCATTGGGTGGATGATTAGGGATTGCATTTGCTAGACAGGTAGTGGCTTCTGTATATTGGACACAATAGATTTAGTGAAATCTCCCAATCTTATATGGGATTCTCTTGTTGGAAATGGAATGATTCCCATAAACAAACTCGGAAAGCTTTTTTCTTTATAATGCAGTTTTTCTCAAAACAAACACCTTATTCATTGAAAAGTTTCATGATAAATGAAAATATTTTTCAAGGTAAATGGTTGGTTTTTATTTGTTTGGTGTTTTAGGGAAAGTGATTCATTCTTGCCAAAATGGGAAGTCGTTTTTTCCCAATTGAACCTTGTTGTTTTTAGTCCCTGGTTATATTGGTGCTCTACTATCTGCATCCCCAATGTTTGAAGAGTCTCGAAGCTTGCCTATCTAATTTACATTTCAAGCTTTCCTTAAAACCCAATTGGTGATAATGTATTTCATGAGATCTCTAGGATGGGCTTCTAATTGTTTAATCCATTTGACAGAAATGCTATATCTTCGCCGAGTGTCTTAGCTTAAACTAAACGTTTGTAGCCACCAAAAGCTATTAGAAATGATATCCGAAAGTTCAAAGTTTTAGGGGTGAGCGGTTTCCGGTCTGGTCCGGTCCCACCCAAGAACCAGGAGCTGGACCGGGAGGACTGGTTCCCATTTTCTAGGACTGAGGATCGGACCGGCTAGTCCTAGGACCGTGAACCGGACCAGACCGATGGTCGGGTCCGATTCCAATGGAACCGATCATGTACTTTTAAATTAGGCTTTCTATTTTAAATAAATAAATGTATTTATTTTTCTATTTTCAAATGGAACTAATCACGTTCCAATGGAACCAATCCTTAAAAAAATTGGTAAAGGCAAGAGGGAATAGATTAGGCTTTCTTTTTTTTTTTTGGTAAAGAATAGGCTTTCTTTTTTCTTCAAAAAATTTAAAAAGTAATTATATATGTATTTATCGGTCTGGTTTGGTCCGGTCCGGTCTGATTCTCACCCTAGAATCGGGAACCAGACCGCCCGAAAACTAGTCCCACTTTTAGAAACCAGAAACCGAACTGCCTGAAAACTGGTTCCATTTTTAGGAATCGAGAACCGGACCGATACTCTCGAGAACGAGACCAAACCGGCCGATCTGGTCCAGTCCCGGTTCGGGCGGTCCATCATGCTCACCCCTACAAAGTTTATTGTGGGGTTGGATTCCTTGGATTTTCTTTTGGGCCTATCTTGGACTTTGGCCCATCTTTTTATCCTTATCATTGATAACACTGTTTACAATTGATACTCGAATTGACCTTATACCCTAGAAACCTCCAACTTTAGCTTTAGTTCCAATATTACCTTTTGTCTTCTAAAAAATCTCTATTTTTTTTACCATAATAAACCTTCAACTTTAGGTCATGTTCCAATTTTATTATAAATATTTTTTTTGTAAAATGAAATACCCTCAATTTTAGGTCTTGTCCCAATTTTACCTTAAAATTTTTATAGTCTCATAAAGAACCACAAACTTTTACTTGAATCACAAATCTACCTCCATTAACCCTCTATTCAACATTTCTCGTTGACAACCAAGAGATATAAAACTCCCAAGCACAAGCTATTCAAGCATGAGCTGTCCGACTATGAGAAATGAAACATTTTCAAGCACAAGAGATCGACAAGCGCAAAATCATTAAGGGCGATTTTGATGAAGGGTTGATGGAGATTAGATTTATAACTCAAGTAAAAGTTGATAATCTTTTATGAGACAAAAAAATTAAGTAAAATTGAAATTGGACCTAAAACTGGGAGCTTTTTATGAGACCAAAAATTTTAGGGTAAAATTGGTATTGGATCTAAAGTTGAGGTTTTTTTTTTAGAGAAAAAAGTTTATGGTAAAATTGGGATATAATCTAAAGTTTGGGGTTTTTTATAAGACAAAAAAAGTTTATAATAGAATTGGGAGAAGACCTAGAGTTGAAGATTTTTTGTGAGACAAAAGGTAAAATTGGGATAAAAGTTAAAATTGGAGGTTTTTTTTTATGGTATTAGGCATATTCGAATTCAAATTTGTGGCGACCCGACTTAAGAAGAAAAATGGAGGTTTAGTACAGACAATGGGCATAACACATTGTTTTTCTCAAGTAATTAGGTTTTAAGTAGAGGCATAAGGAGTCTTAAGGTTTTTGAGCCACTTATTGTAATTTTTGAATTTCCATAATGAATTTTGCTTCTCCTCTCTACGTGATTTTTCCCGCAAGGGTTTTCCACGTATATTTGTGTGTGTTTTTCTTATTCTCAATTGTAATTTCATTGTAGTTTCCATATTGGTCATAACACTTAATAAGAATACAAATACAATATTGATATTCTTGTTCAACAGTTTGACTGGGCCTACGGTTTGGAACCGGCCCGTGGCCTACGGGCCCGGTTCCGATTCCAATAATTTTGTAATCGGCCCAGAACCGTTAGTTTTGGGCCTGGTTCCAAAAAAAATGTACATTTTGATTACATTTTATATTGAATAATTAATTATTTCGTAATTTGATGATTCATTATTTTTTTATATCATAATTTATTTTTTTAATTCTTATCGGCCAGTTCCGAACCAAGCTAGAATCGAAACCGGCTCGAAACTGCCGGTTTTGATTCATACATGGCCACGAACTGGAATCGGCCGGTTCCAAACCATGGCCATGTCTATCTCTTCCATCACCGCCCTCCATCGCCATGCCGCTGCACCACCCGTCGCCATGCTGCTTGTTGTCATATCGTCTACTTGTCCTCGCCATTGCCACCATCCATTGTCGTGCCGCTGTTCTCACCGTACCACCACTTGTTGCCCCGCCACCACCTCACTGCCATCTCATGCCCTCTTTACCATCCTCCCATCATCACCACCATGTCGTACCGCTTGTCGCCATGCCGCTGTTCACCATTGTGCCATCCTCGTCGTCATGCAGCCATTCGCCGCCGAGCCGCTCATTGCCGCCGCACCACCATGACACCATTGCCGTTTGTTCGCCGTCGCCATTTGTCTATCTTCGTCCGTAGTCTAACCGGTTTCGTAAGTAGATCTTCTAATCCGTGGATAGGACATTATTCTACACATGTCAGACTTAGGTTTAGTCTTGTTTGAACTTGTTTCATTGTGCGTGTGGCTGTTCTTGGTAGGAATCATTATGGATGGGTTGCGCAGGTATGGAACGTTAATTGGAACTATCGTTGAGTGATGCTATGCTTATCTTGCTTTGTTTTGCTTGTTCTAGGAAGAGGAAGCCCATGTATTAATTTTGTATGGTTTGCTCATGAAATGCTTCCAATTTTAGTGCATCATTATGTGTGTGGAATTTTAGATGTTCTAATCACGTGAGCATGAAACACTCTTGCATTGGCCTAAGAGAAAGACAATAATTGGCTTGAGTGCTTGATGTGCTTGCGTGATCACATAAATGGTTCCGTACCCGTATGATTGCGGGGGACGATGCTCAATGGATTTTGGTTGCCATTCATCATAGAGTTCGGAGCAATGCTCTTAATTGAATACCATCTTCAAGTGAGGTCAAGATGTTGCAGTGCTTGATGGGGCAGGACGATGCTCGGCAATGCCGAATGACCACTGGCACGAGTGTCGATTGTGGCCCTAAGCGGTCATAATAATCGAAACACGTGTGGATGCATTGTGCATGGTTATGTGATATGAAGTGTTCTTAATTACTATGTGCAATTGTCACATGCCAATCGGAAGCGAGGCTTCAAGTGTGATTATTTGTGTGAATTGTATGTGACAATAGAAGGTAAGTATTCATGTGTGATTAATCGATTACGTTTTGGCATATCAAGAGGTTGAGGTTACCGTTCGCATTTCCGAGGCGAGGTATCATCCCACTCAAGGTTTAGAGGTTTTACTTTTTGAGTTATACTCATGTGTTGTTGCTTAATCCTTTTTAGGCTTCTAGTATGGATACTCGGATTGTACGTTTTGGTGTCCCGATAGACTAAGACGTAGACGTGGTTTAGTATGTAGCACTAGGGACGGATAAGACATACGAGGAGTATACGACGACCGTTTGGGTCGACAATGGGCTTACCAACTTGGTTCCTCATCGTTTTAAAGTATTGTATGTTTGGTTCGGGGGAGAGAGTTCGGGACCTCTCTGGGGCTTTGACAAACCTCTGGGTGCACCGGGCGCAATCCCGTGGGACCATGTGATGTCAAACACCCCCGATGGTGTTGTTAGTGATCCGAAGTCGGATCTGGACTACAACCTCGAACCCGAGCCATAGAAAGCTCGAATGTGGAGGAAGCCATATTCTTTTTTAGGTAGCCCTTGTAGATAGAGGAGCTAAGTAGACCTCGACCCTCTCTCCTTTTTGTGATGTAATCAAAAAAGGGCCCGTGTAGTGGGCGTGTATTTATCCTGGCTTCCGATGTGAGTCATTAATGCATATATATAAAGCATGCTTTTGTGAATGTGTTTTCAGTGCTGTCCCTATTGTTGTTGTTACTGTTGGTTGGGTGATTTAGATTTCGCTTCCGTATGTGCTTATTTGTTAAATAGTAGGATAGGTTAATGACGCCTCCCAGGACATCATAATTAAATGACCTATGAAAGGGGTGTCGCGCACCCGAGCCATGGGGGATAGGACCAGGGCGAGACAACTCCGTCGATTTAGTATCAGAGCATGGTCATTACCTAGAGTGATAAGATGTGTTGGGATTTTTGGGATAATTAGTTAGAGAAACACCCCGTGCTTGTGAGTGTTGATTGTTTTCTTAGTTGGGTATTTTGAATTCTTGACCTTTTGTTGGGATTGTAAAGCGAGCTTTCCTCTAGAACTCTTGTAAGATGAGTAACCCAAAACCAAGGGCCCCTAGAGGAGGGTAACCCAGGGCCAAGCAGGTGGAAAGGGAAAGGCACAAGAGGATCATTGACTTGATAGGATTATGCAAGCCCTAGAAACCATGGGAAATTTGATGGGACAGGAGGCTCATAATCAAGCTACTGCTGCTACTGCCGCTCACAATAATGCTCCGTTAGCTGAAAATAGGAATTGTGGACGATAGATGCATAAGCTGGTTGAGCAATTCTTGAAACCAAAGCCATCAAAGTTTACTAGGATGAGTGATCCTGAGGTAACGACCCTATAGATCAAAGAGCTGGAGAAAGCTTTTGCACTCCTGAGGTGCTCAGAGGAAGACAAGGTAATAGTGGCGGTATATCAATTGTAGGGTAATGCCAGTAATTGGTGGGAGGCCACCCAAGGAAGGATATTTCCTAAAGGCATAGTCCCAACCTGAGATGCCTTTGTTGAAGGCTTTAACGGAAAATACTTTTTTGAGTGTGCAAGCAAGCAGAAGATGGCATAATTCCTGCAACTTCGCCAAAATCATCTGACAGTCGACCAGTATGAGGCCAAGTACGCAAAGCTATCAAAATATGCACCCAAAGTGATCGAGGATCCAGAGACCAGAGCAAGAAGGAGCCGAGATGGCCTGAAGCCAAAAATCTGAAGTCAATTGGTGCCCCTGTACCTGAAGGACTACAATGAGCTGCATAAGCGAGCCCAGCTAATAGAGAGAGATTTGCCAGAACTAGCAGCTATGTCTGGATCACGGTATTCTTCTATCCAAGACAATTATTGGTTCGGGAAGAGGCCAATGACCTCGGGAAGACATTTCATCCCTCCTAACAAGAAGAATGCCGGAATATGCCAATTTTGTGGAAAGCGACACGGAACAGCCCCATGCCCACCAAAACCGGAGCATGTTTCGGGTGTAGCCAACAAGGCCATTAGGTGAGAAACTGCCCATGTCAATCAACATAGCTGTGACCTCAACCGTTGCACATGGGACAACAAGCCAGAACCACACTGCAGAACAACCCCGTTCGACCCCCAGCACAAGGAAGAGTGTATGCTATGACCAGAGAGGAAGCGAAGGATTCTCAAGCCATAATCATAGGTACAGTCTCCTCACATGAACATGTTGCTTATGTACTCTTTGACATGGGAGCCATACATTCGTTCGTAGATGAACAGTTCGTTAGATTAGCAAGATTAGAATCGAAACCTTTAGGAACGGTCCTTAGTATTTCCACCCCAATGAAGGACGAGGTGATGTCTATCTTAGGTTGTCAAGGGTGTGAAATAGTTATAAGTGATCAGAAGAGACCATAGACTTAGATGTTTTGGCTATGTATGACTTTAACGTCATTATCGGAATGGATTGACTCAAAAAGCGAATATCTACAATGGATTGCTATAGTGAGATAATTCAGTTCAACCCGTTTAGCGGCCCTAGCCTCGAGTTCGTAGGAAATGAGGGAGGACTTTCTATACCCCTGATCTCGTTGCTTGAAGCAGCCCAACTGCTGAAGGAAGGTTGCTTAAGTTATTTGGCAACCGTGTTTAACATGACCATGGAAGAACCAAAGTTAGAAGATATCGTCGTGGTACAAGATTTTGCCGACATCTTTCCAAAGGAATTACCAAGATTACCCTCAGAAAGGGAGATAGAATTTGTTATCAAGTTAGCTCCTGGAACATAGCCTTTTTCCAAGGCCCCCTACCAAATAGTGTTGTCGGAACTAAGGACCTGAAGGTGCAGATGCAAAAGTTGCTTGATAAAGGGTTCATTTGCCCTAATGCATCCTCATGGGGAGCGCCAGTTTTATTCGTGAAGAAGAAAGATGGATCGTTGCGTCTTTGCATCAACTACTGACAACTCAACCAAGTGACGATTAAGAATAAGTATCCATTACCGACGGTCAACGACTTGTTTGATCAACTTTAAGGAACTTTGATATTTTCTAAGATCAACTTAAGGATGGGATACCATCAGTTGAGAATTGAGAAGCAGGATATTTCGAAGATAGCATTTCGAATGCGTTGCAGCCACTATGAGTTTACGGTGATGCCGTTTGGTTTAACCAATGTCCCAGCTGCTTTTATGGATTTAATGAATCAAGTGTTCAAGGCATACTTGGATCAGTTAGTCATAGTGTTCATCGACGACATACTAGTATACTCATAGAGCCTAGCGGAGCACAAACAACATTTGAAGATGGTTCTACTAACCCTCCGAGAACACGCGCTTTATGCCAAGTGCAGTAAGTGCGAGTTTTGGCTTAGTTGTGTGGCTTTTCTTGGTCACGTAATATCCAACGATAGGATATCAGTGGACCCAACAAAGATAGAAGCAGTCATGAATTGGCTAAGGCCGACGACAGTAACGGAAATTCGAAGTTTCCTAGGCCTAGCTAGCTATTATCGGCGATTCGTGGAACGATTCTCCAGAATAGCTACTCCCTTGACGCAACTACTGAAGAAGGAGATAAAGTTCAAATAGATGGATAAGTTCGAGAAGAGTTTTCAAGAACTCAAGCAAAAATTGACTATTGCTCCAGTTTTGACAATACAATCTAGTCTCGGAGATTATGAGATTTCCAACGTGCTTCTCATGAGGGGCTGGGCTGCATCTTAATGCAATATGGAAGAGTGGTGGACTACGTGTCTAGACAACTAAGGGCCCACGAGCTGAACTATCCGACTCACGACTTAGAATTAGTAGCGATTATCTTCGCTTTGAAGATTTGAAGGCACTAATTGTGTGGAGAAAGGTTCGTGACCTTCACAGACCACCAAAGTTTGAAGTATCTATTTTCTCAAAAGGAGCTACACATCAGGCAGTGAAAAATGTTCTTCATAAAAGTTGTTCACAAGATCTTGATCTATAACATATTTAAATTTTAGATTTTTCTGAGCTCAAATGCGTTACACGAAGGTCCAATTTCTTACCGAATCAAAACTATTTTATACTATGGATTCCGTGACCTTCGTGCCTTCTCAGATTTTTATAAAAATTTCCAGTTTGATTTCAACCATACTTCCTACACAAGATTTGTAAACGAAATCCATGTCTACAACGTATAAAAATTTCAGAGTGTTTTGAAAGGATTTGGTTTGTAAAATGAGTATATGTTTTGGTTCAGTTCCCTTGTTCCGGTGGACCAGTTCTGGGTTATTTCCGAGCCATCAAAAGTGATCTTTGTGTAAGGATTTTGGGATTGTGTTCTTCATGGAAAATATTTGTAAAGGTCTTGTTTATAACATATTCGAATTTTATAATTTTTGGAAACCATTTGCTATGCTTTTGAAGTTGATTTCCCAAATCATGCAAATCTATCCAGTTTTACTAGAATTCCATAATTTGCCAGTCTTTACTTGAAATCTTTGGCTTTCGATTTTTGGCCTAATAGAGACAGTAACCACAATTACCTAGCTTTTCAATAATGTTTATTTGGCTATGATCTGATGTTGAATATTTTTGTAAATTCATGTTTTAAAATAAGGTTCACAAAGTCGATTGACCGTTTGCATGTGTTACCACTTGTTATTGTTGTGTGGCATTGATGTGAGAACGATTCATGGATGCATTGGCTAAATGAAAAGATAAGAATTGGCTTGAATGCTTGTGTGCTCGTGTGGTCACACGTTGGAGCTGTCTTGCTGTAGATCGCTTGACGATGCCTGATTTATCGGGGTCTTGCTGAAGATCACTTGATAATACTCAATTTATCGGATGCCTGGAGATTTTCTGGATTGCCGATACTCTGGATGCCTTGTCACGGCCTGAGGCTAGACTTGATACTCCTTACAAGATACCATCTTACTGTAGATCGTTTGATGTTGCTGTATTGGAATGCCGTCTTACTGTAGATCGTTTGATGATACCGTGCCCGAAGGGTGGGATGATGCCCGGGTAGGTCTGGAAGACTGCCATCTTGTTGTAGATCGCTTGATATGTAGTGGTCCCGAAAGGGCGTAATAAATGGAATAAGCGTGATGCATAGTGCTTGATTATGGAGTAGAAACTACTAGACATGGTATGGAACGTACCCAAGTGGATTTTGCCTTATACTTGAGACTGCGCGACTTTGATGCATTGATGCATGGGAAATCTCATTACATGTTCTGGGTATGTGATATGTTTGATGCATCGTTGTAACATATGACTATCTATGTTATGCATAATATGTGTGCCAAGGCAAGGTAAGGATGCCTGTGGTTGGTTAATGATTTGTGTTCAGTGCATGGTCGCGTGATTAGGGACCGCCGAGGTGAGTTGGCCTTCTAAACGGGGCTTAGGCGTTAACTTGTTGAGATTTTTATCTCATTTGTGGTTGTTAAACATTTTTCAGGCCCTTAGCATGTTGATGCACCCAGTATGGTTGGGGTGCCTGGAAGTTGACTTTTGGTGAAGTAGATTGACCCTAGCGTGACATCTTTTTGTAGACTTTTATGGAAATGCTCGAAGTGGCCTTGTAAAAATGTTTCCAGGGGTTAATCAAGTAAATGTTAAAATGGTGTTTTGATTTCAATGTTGTAAACCGTTTTCCTATCTATCCTTTTTATTGTTATGGTTTGGGTGAATCTTTGTTTAGCTTCCACATGCGTAATCAAAAGATAAAATGTTAGGTCGGCAACGCTTCCTAGGACGTCACATCATAATGACCATTACAAGATGCTGCGCACTCGCAAGGTTCGGGGCATGACACGGCGAATATAGATTTGCTGCTAATATTTGTAGTCTTGAATCCATGTTCATTGCCTTGGTGACGTAGCCTAGTTCGAGTCTGAGGCTCTCTAACATACCCTTGAGCAGTTTCATAGCTAATTTCCTCTAATGAATGAAAGCTTAGAAGCTTGTGTTCCTCTGTATAAAGCCTGTGCAAAAGGTATTTTGAATATTATTCTCTCTCGTTTGTGTATTTGTGCGCTTCTCACCAAAATCTTCCAAGTTTCTCTATATCCTTTTTGGTTCCTACAATTGGTATCAGAGCTAGCAATGGCATCCACCAGTTCTATTCAATTACAACTTCCAAAGTTGAACGGAAAGAATTTTAATAATTGGTCTTTCCAGATGAAGGTTCTTTTCAAATCCCAAGACTTATGGAACCTGGTGGAAAATGGCTACACCAAAGTAGCTGATGCTGAAGCTTTCGAGGCTTTAAGAAAGGAGGAGAAAGACTCTTTGGAGGAGTTTCGGAAGAAAGATCAAAAAGCATTATATGCAATCTTTCAAGCCATGGATGAAACGATATTTGAAAAAATATCGAGTGCGGAGACCGCAAAAGAAGCGTGGGATATTTTGCAAAAATCCTATAAAGGTGATGATCGTGTCAGACGGGTGCAGCTCCGAACACTATGAGGAGATTTTGAGTCTTTATGCATGAATGACTCTAAATCTATCTCGTCATACTTTGATCATGTGCAAATCATCGTTAACCAACTGAAAGTTAATGGTGAAGAACTCCAAGATGTTCGAGTTGTAGAAAAAATCTTAAGGTCTTTGACTGAGAGATTTGACTACGTTGTTAGAGTGATTGAAGAAGGCCAAGATATATCAACCATGACGTTGGAGTGATTGATGGGTTCATTAATGCTCACATGAGCAAAGAATGAATCAAAAGTCCATTGGTTCGAATCCCGAGCAAGCATTACAGAGTCGAGTCGCTCACTTAAATCGAGGAGGCCATCATGGTGCCCGAGGTCATGGAAGTGCCCAAGGAAGAGGTGGAAATTTGAATTCCATAGGAAGGTATAAAACACGTGACAAATATAAGGTCAAGTATTTTAAGTGTAATAGATTCAAACATTACAAATCCGAATGCCAAGCAAACATGGGGCATGAGCAGCTAGAACATGTACATGTCGTCGATGCTAATGAAAACGTGGTGTTAGCATGCAAAACAGATGACTCTAGTACCATGGATGCCAATATATGGTATCTCAATATCGAGTGCAGTAATCACATGTGTGGCCAAAAGGAGCTATTCTCGCAATTATATGAGACGGTTCATGATGAAGTCAACTTCAAGAATAAATAAAAAATTCTCATTTTGGGCAAAGATAACATTGATATCAAATCAAAAAATGGTACTGATGTTACTATTGTAGATGTTTACTTTGTGCTAGGACTTTTCTAGAATTTGCTTAGTGTTGGGCAACTTTCTGAAAAAGGTCATAAAGTTAATATTGAAAATGGAGTTTGCACTATCAGAGGTGTAAACAATAAGTTGATCACGACAGTGCAGATGACGAAGAACCGGATGTTCCCTTTGTCCCTTCAGACGAATACTCTATTGAGTTTTCAAGCGATGGCAAAAGATAGCAAGTGGTTGTAGTGTGACATTTCGAATTTCGGTCTATTTTTGGAATTTATAAAATGTGTATTTCGTCAGTGTGATTATAGTTAAATCTCACCCAGAACTAATATGACATTTTGAAATCTCACCCACTTGCGATTTATGAAATGGATGATTTATGAACATGCTTGTAGTTAAATCTTGCTTGGAATTAATCACTCCTGGGATACTAACTAATATAGAAAGGCTAATTGGGGATTTAAATTCGCGCGACCAAAGAAACTCGATCATGAATCGACTTTCGATAATAAAAATTGTCGAGGTGACATTTTGAGCCAATATAGGCTGTCCAAGGATAGTTAAAGATCAATTCGCAGCTATCATACGAGTGGATCGCAGGTGATTCCGCTTAACCATAAGATGAATTGACGAATGACCCCAAACCTATACCAAACAATCATGCTTGTCGGAACTAGCGATCGATTCTCGCGATTAAGTGACAACTGAGGTCGTCACAATCCGAGTGAACTTAAACGTGGCTTGATTCAGTATCGGCCACGAGTCAAATGTGCGAATTTCCCTAAAAGCCACCCGTTAGTTTGAGATATGCTCAAGTTACGTTAATTAAATTAGGTCATTAATTAACGATCAAGATTGGGCCTCGAAAATTATGAATGTCATGATAGGATAGTTGGACGACGTTGTTATTGGCTTAGTCAGCCTCAGATTTGTCCAGATTCTTCGGAAAATTTGAATTCTGGCGAGAAATGGAAAATGAATGTTTTACCCCTGAGACTTTATTAAGGCCAAGTATAATGTGAGAGGGGCTTTTGGTCATTTCACACTAACTTTAGAAATAGAAATTTTTTGACAATTTTGCCCTTGGAAATTTTGTGAAATTTCAATTTTGCCCTTAGGTATTTTTGGTAAGGATTAATCTAGACCATCGAACTTAGGATAAGATCGAATTGTGGCCGTTGATTTAGATAATAGAGAGGAGGGTAGGATGGTCATTTTATAGGGGGTGGACATCAATTATTGGTGTCATGGGTATTTCTCTCATTTTCTCTCTCTCCCCCTCATTCCCTCTCTCATTCACGCCAATCTCTCTCTCCTTCACCCCTCTCTCAGCCGAGCCTCCTCCTCCCCACCGTGAAGTGACCAGCCAGCCACTCCCATGGCTGCCGCTTCCACCGCCGAGCCAAAGCCACCGCCTCCGCTGTGGCTGCTCACCATCGTCACCACCATCGCCTCATGCCTCTTTCTCCCCTATTTTTGTCCCACCAAAACACCAATTACCCCATCTCATCCCCTATTCAGCTGCAGAAAACCAGCAGCCCATCGCCACCGATTGCCGCCGCTCGTGGACACCGGTACTCCTTTTTGTGAGACACTGCTGCCACTGATGTTTGCCCTCTGTGCAGCCATTGTTGAGACCTCAATTTCATGTAGGAATCACAAGTAGGTGATATCCTAACCCTCGCCTAGGCTAACGGGTATTTTCGGGTTAGTTCGGGGCCGTTTTAGGAAGTTTTAGGGGTTAATCGTGGAATAACAGTTGGACTAATTTGGCTGAGTGCTTTGGGTGAAATTGTGGTGATTTTTGAGGTGGATTGGAGGTTAGAAATGATTCGTTAGGCAATCGGAACGGTTACGGGTGATTATTGTGGCTTATGGCACGAAAAATGGGCTTGAATGTGCCATTATGGTGATTTTTTGTGGTGGCTGAATTACTGTTCATGCTATGGCCAAATTAGTCCATATTGGTGATTAAAATATAGTGCATGTTGATTCGAGGGTTGTCGGTAGGAGAACGACACCCGTGAATGGCGGAATTTGGCCTAAAATGCAGAAATTTGGGTTAATTGTGCACGTGCGAATTGAATTGGGTTGACTTGTTTGTGTGGCTATTGTGGCTTGAAATAGACATGGAAATATTGAATTTATGCCCATGATCTTGCCGTGATTCCGGGTCCATTGGCGGCCTTGTATATTTGTTGGTTTGTGAATTAATTGATTGAAATGTAGACCATTATATGTCCGCATGGGCTGAATTGAATTGGCTAGAAATTAGCCATGTGTAGGTGTTAATTGAGCATGAGAAATTGCGTGATGTTTCGTGTGTGTGGTCACGAGAATTCCTGAGGTGTGTACTTTAACGCGGGGAATCCCTAAGGCATATACTTTAACGTGGGGAATTGTGCCATCTTGAGGTAGTACTTTTACGCGGGACAATGCCTGGTATTACCGAAAGACTGTCAACCTGAGGCGTGTACTTCAATGTGGGTTGTGCCGTAGGTAGTGGATGTTGAGCCTGAGGTGGTACCAATACGTGGGCAAGATATATAACCTAAGGCGGTACTATTACGCGGGTTAAGAAGTGTTGTGAATATAAGATGGTCGCAGTGGACCTGAGGTAGTACTATTACGCCGATCACTAGCGAGTCGAGTGAAAATAGTGTGATGAGGCATGAAGAGTGTATGGAATGTGGAATTGGAAATGTCATGTGTTCGACTTGTGTTTCGGGCATGAAATTAATTTGAAATGTGCATGTGATTGGAAATTGTATATTTGAGACTAATTTGCAGATTACGCATATCAAAAGCCTAGGCAAGTGCAAATTATGTGCTTATTATGTGGTTGCTGAGTGTTAGTGTGTTTAACTTGTCTGGAGGTACGTGTTAGCCTAGGTGGGATTTAGGGTGTTACCTGCTGAGATGTGTTCTCATGATTGTTTCAACCAAACAATTTCAAAATCCCCGCCTGAGCCATAAACCTCCTACCACTGTAGCCTTAGCATTTTGGGATTTCGATGCACACCGACCATAATGTTGTAGAGTACCCGATAGACAAGAATATGACCTGGATCAAGTATACTATGGTAGTCTTGGTAGACATAGAGCAACTTCTTTGGCAGGCCCACACCTATACCACCTGAATGTTTAGGGACATGATGGATGAGTTTGGCCCCGTCCATGTCTTTGATGTTTCGTTTGATGGAGTAAGGGATTGGGACCCATCAGCCATACACCCTCCTGACAGTGAGGTGACTAGTCTAGATACCAGTCTCACCCAGTCCGGACATCAATCTGCGCCTACAACACCTGAACCTTCGGTGGCTAAGCTTGATATGGAGTCGGAAGAATCACAAACAGGGCATAACAACCGATCACTCTCAGGTTATTTTAACTTTAAGATTTTGCTAAAATCGCATTCGATCAAATTTGACCGTTATTTAGAGCCTAAACTTTAGTGTCGAATTTCTTGGAGTTTCGTGACAAATTTAATTGGACGATGTCAATATTATTGTGGCCAGCGTTGATATTGCCCCGGATTAGTAAAAAGTGAAATTTAAATCGGGTGTGGATTTGGACTAATAGACCTCTTTCGTAGTATATTTTATTTAGTGTTTTTTTGCCATTTCCTAATTTATAATTAGGATTTTTCGTGGACCGTCGGATTAACTTCGAGTTTGAACAAGGACCATCGAATCACACTCGATTAGGATAATTGACTTTTCCCCCCTCTCTTTCTCTCTTCCCCCCGGTCATGTCCCCTCCACCCCATGGTGTGCACACGTCCCCTCTCCTTCTTCCCCATGCAAAGTCTCTCTCTCTCCCCCCTTTTTCTTTCTTTCCTTCTTCTTCTTTCTTCTTCTTTTTCTTCTCTTCTTTTCCTTCCTCTTAGCCGTTGCTTCTGTTTTTTTCTTCCTGCTGCTCAACAACCAACCATCGCTCGCCGGAACCAGCCTAGCCATAGCCCCCCATCCACCTTGCGTTGCCGCTCGCCAAGTCACCGCGCCGTCGACCCGACCATCCCCCCTAGACTCAGTTGTCCTCCCTCTCCTTTCCTCTCGCCTGTCCCTACTCGGCCACCTGCGATGTAGCCGTGCTACCTCCGACCACCGCTCGTTGCCCTCTTAGTGACCATCGCTGCTACTGCTCACCGCTCATACCCAGCCGACTCTCTCTCCCTCTTCTTTCTCCCCTATGTCGCTCATCGATGCTGCCTAGCTCGCCAGCCCAGCTCGCCGGTTGCCCTCTAGCTCACCTGGCCAAGCTCGTTGCTACCGTCACCATCACCGTCGCAGTCCAAATGCCATCCCTAGCTCATCGGTTGAGCTCGCTTGGCCGTTGCCCAGGCCGTGGCCAACTCGCCTAGCCTCTACCCCAAGCCTTGGCTGGACAGTCCCAACCATGCCCAACTGCTTGTCCACTCACTTGGCCAGTTGCCTAGTCATGGCCAAGCCATCCTAGCAGTGCCCGTACCGTGCCCAGCCGCTCGCCCAGCTATGGCTGAGAGTCCCAAGTGTGGCCAAAGGCTATGTCAAACCGTGGCCAGCCATCGTGCTTGTGCTGCGCTGAGCCCGCCACTATTCCTCTAGGCCACTTTGGCCTCTTACCGATTTTTCCTGGGCCAAACCGAGGTAAGTGACTCCCTGAACCTTACCTAGTATAATGGGTATTATTTAGACTTGTCTAGGGGTTGATTAGTATCACTTTAGTGGCTAAGTTAAGGTTATTATTGATGTTTGAATATGGCCTGTTGGTAGACTAAATTGCAATGATATTGTGGCTTAATTAGTGGCTGAATTATGGTGGGTTCAATGGCTAGTTTGTTGTGGTATTTGTGGGTGAAAATGGATGCTTGATTGTGGCCAACTTGAATGTTGGATTAGTGAGTTTATGACTGGAATTTGAAGGCAAAAGGACACTATAAGTGCCATAACTTGTGTATGGCGCTCACTTTAGTGCCATAACTTTTTTTCGCATCACTTTGGTGCCAAGTTTGAGGAAAAATGATCACTTAAGTGTCATAACTTTTTTTTGGATCACTTTAGTGCTAAAATTTTTGAAAAACGATCACTTAAGTGCTAAAATTTTTGAAAAACGATCATTTAAGTGCTAAAATTTTTGAAAAATGATCACTTAAGTGCTAATCTCCGGCGAGACTCTGGCGAGCCACGTCAGCTTCAGAAATTAATAAAAAAAATGCCATGTCAGATTTCCGGCGAAAAATTGTGTACGGCACCGGAATTGGCACTTAAGTGATCATTTTTCAAAAATTTTAGCACTAAAGTGATCCAAAAAAAGTTATGGCACTAAAGTGAGCACCGTACACAAGTTATGGCACTTGTAGTGTACTTTTACCAGGGTTTGAATGTTATGATGTGCTATAATGGTGATAATGTAAGTATAGCAAATTGTGTTGTGGCACTTGTGCTTGAGAAATGTCCTGAGGCGTGGTTACGCGGGACTAAGCCCGGTTTGATCGGAGGGCTGCCAACCTGAGACATGGTTATGTGGGTGTGGCGAGAAAGGCAAAAATAGACCTAAGGCGTGGTTACCCAAGTCTAGGAAAAATCTCCTGAGGCATGGTTACGCAGGACTAAGCCCGGATTGATTGGAGGGTTGTCAACTTAAGGCGTGGTTACGCAGGTCGAAGGAAATGTCCTAAGGTATGGTTATGCAGGACTGAGCCCAAATTGATTGGAGGGCTAAGCCTGAGGTGTGTTAACGCGGGCTGTGATAATGGACCTAAGGTGTGTTGACGCGAGTTGTGGATAGTTGCTTGGCCACGCATGCAAAATGTGTTTGGTTAAATGGAGTGAATGTACGTGGTTATGGTGCTTGAGTGTTTGTGTTACGTTCTTGAGTTATTATCGCATTATGGTGATTTAACTAATATGCAGAATTGACACTTGATTTAAGGCGAGGTAAGCCTAATTGTGTGGATTCGAATGTGTTGGTTGCTAGTTTGCATGTTAGACTCGTCTAGATATGTATTGGCCTAAGTGAGGTTTAGGTTGTCTGCTTATTGAGATTTATTCTCATTATTGTAGTGCAAACCTTTTCAGACTCCCGACCTAGACCTTGATCATGCCGTCTCAACATTTTGGGA
This sequence comes from Syzygium syzygioides, assembly GCA_031216285.1. Lineage (NCBI taxonomy): Eukaryota > Viridiplantae > Streptophyta > Magnoliopsida > Myrtales > Myrtaceae > Syzygium > Syzygium syzygioides. The sequence continues at coordinate 13,577,341 of CM062248.1, forward strand.
TTCCCCTACATATCAATCACATGGTAACGGAGTATCCAGTGGGGGCGAACATGGTGTACTATAGGCATGCTAGTGTGGTGTATGTAGACAAGGGCTCAGTGAATTAGAAACCCATGGTATTTTTGGCTTGGCTGTATCGAGAGAATGGTGGAGAATTGGTAGGGTCGATACAAGAATTTGATGTTCCCCAAGGAGGTTTAGTGGTAGGACTTGGGGAATAGGACTCAATGGAAGTTGTCCCTCCTGACGGTGAAGTCATCGATCCGAAGTTCATCCCCAAAAACCCTGACCCGGAACTAGAGTCAATGGAGTCTGACCCGGACCCGAAACCTGTAGTTGAACCATCTGAGTCCGAGCCTGAAGGAGAGCCCATGGAGTTGAAGCCTGAAGAAGAGCCGATCGAGATCGAAGCTGATACGGAGTCGGAGTCTATAGGATTTGATTCTGATTGGTCACCATAGAAACATTTAGGTGTTGGGCTTAGAAGCTTTTTGGTAGAGCCCTTTTTGTGCAGCTAGCTAGCCTACCCTACCACTTGTTCTTTTTTTATGATGAAGGTGGATGTTAACCCTAGAAGCCTATTGTGTGAATTTTATGGTCTCAAGCTAATGATATGAGTTTATTAATTTGTACAAGTACGACCCTTTATTGTCTGGGTTGTTTGATTTCCGTTTTCGCTTGCATTTGTCTCCGCATGTTTCGTTTGGGTCAACGACGTGTCCTAGGACGTCGCGTTCAATACAACCTTCGAGGGGTGTTGTGAGCCCATTAGGTTTCGAGGCGTGACATCCCCAATTGATTTGGTATCAGAGCAAGGTCAACTCGATCCAAGTTGGTCGAAACCTAGAGTGATAAGAAGCGATGACTTTGGGGTAGCCAGTTAGGGAGACTCATGTGCCATGCGTACCCCAAACTATTTGATTGTGATTGCTGAGTGATTTTATGAATAATGTGTGAAGTGCAAGTGCGTCAAGACTTGAGGTAAGTGCATGAACCTTATTGGCTGTGATTGAGTGCTATTTATGATTAGCTGCCTGCTTAATGAATTGTTATTGGAATTCACTGCCTAGGGCTTTAGATTGGCATAGTTGGCCTAGGTATCTAATTTCTTAATGGAATTATAGCTGGTAGGCAGGTGTGAGATCCTGTGAGAATGAGCAGCCGAGGGAGAGATCAAGGTAGATGTCGAGGTCGCATGGCCCCACAAGTTGGAGTTGTAGAGGATCCCCATGTGGATGGAATTATGAGGTCACTACAAGAAGTCAGGATTTTAATGGGTAGAAAGACTGAAAAAGTGAAATGCTATTGTCGCTACTGCTGTTGAGGTCGCAGTGGCCAATGGAGCCAATGGAAACAATGGAAACAATAAGAACCATGGGAATAGTGGACACCCCGCTCATGGCCAAGTGCAGGCATATAGGTCGATGTCTAAGCTGGTTAAGCAGTTTTTGAAGCTAAAACTTCCGAGGTTTGATGGTAGAGGTAATACTGAGGCTGCACCTCGATAGGTGGAAGAGCTAAAAAAAACTTTCGAAGTACTAGGATGAACTGAAGAGGAAAAAGTAACCCTCGCAGTATACTAGTTTCAAGAAAATGCAAGCGATTGGTAGAGAGCCACCAGAGGTCAAGTGTTCCCTGCTGGTACTATCCTAACTTGGACTGTTTTTACCAAGACTTTTAATGTTAAGTATTTCTCGGAAAGTGCCCGAGAGCACAAGTTGGCTGTATTCATGACACTTCGCCAGGGTTAGATGTCGATGGATCAATACGAAGCCGAGTTCGCAAGGCTATCCAAGTTTGTTCCAAGAATGTTAAAAGACCTAGTGGATAAAGCTAAAAGGTTTCGAGATGGACTGAAGCCGGACCTCCGCAGTCAGATGATCTCACTGAACTTGAGGGCTATCGTGAGATTTATGACCGAGCTCAGGTAATTAAGCATGGTTTGATGGATCGGGCTACCGCCTCTAGATCACAGCAAGCTCGTACTTAGGACAACCATTGTTTTTGGAAAGATACCCATGACTGGAAATAATCATTTTGTCCCTCCTGTTTAGAGAAGTATTAGGAAGTCAAATCACTTTCAGAATGCCTCGTGTCGGTTATGTAAAGCGAAACATGGGAATGGACCTTGCCCAAATAAGGGCGGGACATATTTTAAATATGGCGGAAGGGGACATCAGATAAGGGACTTTCCTAACAATAGCCAGGCTAGGTTACCTGCACTACCGCCACCGCCATCTTGAAATGGAAATCAGTTTGGAGCTATTCAGCTGGCCAATCAGAATAGGCCGCCAACCCAAGGAAGAGTATATGCAATGGCGAGGAGAAAAGCTGAGGATGTGCCTAGCATGGTCACATGTACGATCTCTCTCTGTGATCATGTTTCATATGCTTTATTTGATCTAAGGGTATTGCATTCATTTTATATCTGAGCAGTTTGTTAAATTGTTTGGAATTGAGCCGAAACCGCTTGAAGTTATGCTGTGTGTGATGATTGCGTTGAATGATAAAGTGCTGATTGCATTTGGATGTCCTGATTGTAAGATAGTGATTGGTAATAGGGAAAAAGGATAGATTTGACGATTTTAGCTATGTATGACTTTGATGTGATTGTTGGTATAGACTGATTAGTTAAATAGAAAGTTGTAATGGACTATAGTAACAGAGTGATCTAATTTAATCCACTTGGACATCCTAGATTCGAGTTTGTGGGAAACCGAGAAAGAATCTCGATCTCTTGGATCTCGTCATTTGAGGTGACTAAGCTGTTGATGAAGGGTGCCAAGGGTTTCTAGCGAATGTAGTTGACTCGACAGCTAGAGAGCCGAGGCTAGAAGAAATAGCCGTGGTGCACAATTTTCCCGATGTCTTTTCTCAGAAATTACCGGGATTGCTACCTGGTAGAGAAGTAGAGTTCATGGTTGAGTTGGCCCCAAGAATAGAACCGATCTCAAAAGCACCATATAGGATGTCGTTATCAGAATTAAAGAAATTAAAGGTCTAAATACAAGAGTTGTTGGATAAAGGCTTTATCTGCCCGAGTGCATCTCCCTGGGGAGCGACAGTGTTATTTGTGAGAAAGAAAGATGGGTCGTTGAGGTCGTGTATTGACTATAGATAGTTGAATCAGGTGACCATTAATAATAAGTACCCACTATCAAGGATAGACGACTTGTTTGATCAGTTGCAAGGAGCATCACTATTTTCTAAGATTGACTTGAGGACAGGTTATCACCGACTAAGGATTAAGAAAGAGGACGTGCTGAAGACGGCATTCAGAACAAGATATGGACACTACGAGTTTACGGTGATGCCGTTTGGATTGACTAATGTCCCTACTGCCTTCATGGATTTAATGAAAAAGGTATTCAAGGAATTTCTAGATCAGTTTATAATCGTGTTTATAGACGATATCTTGGTATACTCACGAAGTTCCACCGAACATGAGTTACATTTGAAAAAGGTTATATGAACTTTAAAGGAACACGCACTCTACGCTAAGTTTAGTAAGTGCGAATTATGGCTTCATCGAGTGGCATTCTTAGGACACGTGGTATCCGAGGAAGGAATTATAGTGGATCCGACAAAGATTGAAGCCATCACGAATTGGCTGAGATCGACAACAGTAACTGATTTTCGGAGCTTCTTGGGTCTAGCAGGTTATTACAGATGCTTTGTGAAAAAATTTTTGGCATTAGCGACACCATTGATGCAGTTACTAAAGAAGGAGACGAGGTTTGAATGGATGGATAAGTGTGAAAGGAGTTTTCAAGAGTTAAAGCAGAGATTGACGACCGCACCAGTGTTGACAATCCTGTCAGGTCCAGGAGGATATAAGATCTACAGTGACGCGTCGCTAAGGGGATTGGGATGCATGCTAATGCAACACGAAAGAGTAGTGGCATATGCATCACGATAATTGAGACCACATGAGTAGAACTATCCGACGCACGACTTGGAATTGGCCGCGATTATCTTTTCTCTTAAGATTTGGAGACACTACTTGTGTAAAGAGAAATTTCAGATTTATATGGACCATCAAAGTTTAAGATACTTGTTTTCCCAAAAGAAATTGAACATGAAACAGCATTGTTGGATGAAACTTCTTAAGGACTACAACTATGATATTTTCTATCACCTCGGAAAAACTAATAAAGTAGTGGATGCACTGAGCCAGAAATCGAGCATGGCGCATATAATAGTCAAGGAATGGACTCTGTTGGAGGGAGTTTGGGATTTGAAGTTTAAGTTTGAAGTGAGTCGTGTCTCAAGTCTACTGGCTGCATTGAGAATTGAATCGGAAATCCATACTAAGATTAAGGCTTTACAATCGACGGACCCAGGGATTCAGAAGATTCTAAAAATGGATATCACAAAAAGGAAATTGGACTTCCAGGTACCCGAGGATGGGATTCTGAAGTTCCATGGACGGTTGTGTATGCCCAGTGATGCAAGATTGAAGGAGGAAATTTTGTCAGAAGCTCACCATAGCAATTACAGTATTCACCGAGGTAGTACAAAGATGTATCAGAACTTGCGACAGCATTATTGGTGGAATGGCATGAAAGTGGATGTAGCCAAGTACGTAGCTAATTGTTTAACATGCTAACAAGTGAAGGCATAATATTACAAACTGGGTGGAATGTTGCAGCCATTGGAAATTCCTGAGTCGAAGTAGGAATACATCACCATGGACTTTGTCATAGGATTATCGAGGAGTCAGAAAGGTCACGATTTAATTTGGGTGGTTGTCGACCAATTGACAAAATTAGCACATTTTTTGCCAGTGCGAAAGGACTTCGCCTGGGAAAGGTATGCCAAGATATACATGTGACAAATAGTCTATCTGCACGGAGTGCCAGTAACGATTACTTCATATCATGATCCTAAGTTTACTACTGCTTTTTAGAAAAGTCTTCATACGACATTAGGAATGAAGTTATGGTTTAGCACGGCCTATCATCCTCAAACGGATGGCCAGTCTGAAAGGACGATTCAGACTTTGGAAGATATGCTGCAGGCATGTATATTAGATTTTAAGAGTAGTTAGGAGGAACAGTTGCATTTGGTTGAGTTTGCCTATAACAATGGCTATCAACAGAGTATCAGAATGGTCATCTATGGTCATGGTTTGATTTACCAAAAAAAAAAAACAGAGTATCAGAATGGCACCATTTGAAGCGTTGTATGACAGAGCTTGCAGAACGCCGATTTATTGGGATAAAGTTGGTGAGAGTAGCATTATGTGTCTAGAGTTAGTTCAGCAGTAAGTGGAAATAGTCAAGGTGATTCGAAACAGGCTTAAGACCGCTCAAAGCAGTCAAAAGAATTATGTAGATCGGAGATGTAGGCCTTTGGAATTTCAAGTGAGGGACCACATTTTCCTCAAAATATCGCCGATAAGAAGATTGTTATGGTTTGGCAAGAAAGGGAAGCTGAGCCCGAGGTACGTGGGTCCATTCGAGGTCTTAGAGAGAATTGGTACTTTGACCTATTGTCTCGCACTACCCCCAAAATTTGTCCTAAGTTCACAACGTGTTCCACGTGTCTATGTTAAGGAAATACGAACCGGATTTGACTCACGTACTGAATTATGAAGAAATAGACATGGACAATAAAGTGTCATATGTGGAAAAGCCAGTAAGGATCAAGGACAGAATAGAACAAGTTTTGTAGAACAAGATAATTCTGATGGTCAAAATAATTTGGGAGCGTCATGGAACCAAAGATACAACATGGGAAAGCGAAGAGTTGATGCGATATCAATACCCCCATTTGTTCGAATAATTGGGTTGGGTTATAAATTTCGAGGACGAAATTTTTGTATGGGGAAAAGTTGTGACATTCTTAATTTCGGCCCATTTTTGGGATTTATAAAATATGCATTTCGTTAGTGCGCTTATAGTTAAATCTCGGCCAGAACTGATCACTCTCGAGTTATTTGAAATTTGAGATTTCGCTAAAATCACATTCAATCGATTTAGCTGTTATTTAGAGTTCGAACTTTGGTGTCGAATTTCTCGAAGTTTCGTGATAAATTTAATTGGATAGTGTCGATATTATTGTGGTCAGCGTCGATATTATTCGAGATTAGTGAAAAGTGAAATTTGGACCGGGTGCGGATTTGAACTAGTAAACTTCCCTCGTAATGTGTTTTATTTAGTGTCTTTTGGCCAAATCCTAATTTATAATTAGGATTTTTCATGGACCGTTGAATCGATTTTGAGTTTGAATAAGGATCGTCATATTGCACTCGATTAGGATCTCTGTGTCCACCCTCGATCACATCCCCTCCCCCTATGCTGCGTGCACATCCCCTCTCCTCCTTTCCCATGCAAATTCTTTTCTTTCCTTCTTCTTCTTCTTCTCTTCTTTTCCTTCCTCTTAGCCGGTGCTTCTGCTCCTTTCTTCTTGCTGCTCATTAACCGACCGCCGCTCGCAGGACCAACTCAGCCACTGCCCACCGTCCACCTTACGCCGCTGCTCGTCAAGCCACCACGCTGTCCGCCCAACCATCCTCCCTTCGACTCGGCTGTCCTCCCCTTCTCTTCCATTTGCGCAACACTTTACTCGTGTTGCACCCAGCCGAGCAGTGGCAGGTGAGCGGCTGGGTGCAACACGAGTAAAGTGTTGCGCGAAACACTTTACTCGTGTTGCACCCAGCCGCTCACCTGCCACTACTCGGCCGCTTGCGACATCACCGTGCCACCTCCGAAAGCCATCGGTCGCCCACCTGGCAACTGTCTCTATTGCTGCTCGCCGCCCATACCTGGTTGATCTATCCCTCTTCTTTCTCCCTCGTGCCACTCGTCGGCGCTACCCAGCTCGTTAGCCTAGCTCGCTGGCTACCAGCCTAGCTCGCCGGTAGCCCTCTAGCTCATTCAGCCATCGCTGTCCAGCCGCTAGCCCAAACTCACTGGCCAAGCTAACCTGGCCGCTGCCTAGGTCGTGGCCAGCTCGTCTAGCCATTGCCCCGAGCCTTGGCCGGACCATCCCAGCTTTGCCCAGTAGCTTGCCCGCTTATCTGGCCGGTTGCCTAGTCGTGGCCAAGCCATCCCAGCTGTACTCATGCCGTGCCCAGCTGCTCGCCCGCTAGCCTAACCGCTCGCCCGGCCATGGTCAAGAGTCTTGGGCGTGGTCAAGGGCTATGCCAAGCCGTGGCCGACCACCGCGCCCACGCCGCGTCGAGCCCGCCACTGTTCCCCTAGGCCATTTTGGCCCCTTTTCGATTTTTCCCAAGCCAAACTTAAATAAATGACTTCCTAAATCTTACCTAGTATAATGGGTATTATTTAGACTTGTTTAGGGGTTGATTAGTATCGGTTTAATGGCTAAGTTAAGGTTATTATTGATGTTTGAATGTCGCCCATTGGTAGACTAAATTGTAATGATATTATGGCTTAATTAATGGCTGAATTATGATGGGTTCAATGGCTAGTTTGATGTGGTATTTGTGGGTGAAAATGGATGCTTGATTGTGGCCAACTTGAACGTTGGATTAGTGAGCTTATGACTAGAGTTTGAATGTTATGATGTGCTAGAATGGTGATAATGTAAGTATAACAAATTGTGTTGTGGCGCTTGTGCTTGAGAAATGTCCTGAGGCATGGTTACGCAGGACTAAGCCTGAATTGATCGGAGGGCTGTCATCAAGAGGCGTGGTTACACGGATGTGACAAGAAAGGCAAGAATAGACTTGAGGCGTGGTTACGCAAGTTGAGGGAAAATGTCATGAGGCATGGTTATGCAGGACTAAGCTCGGATTGATCGGAGGGCAACCAATCTGAGGCGTGGTTACGCGAGTTGAAAGAAATGTCCTAAGGCGTGATTATGTGGGACTGAGCCCAGATTGATCGGAGGGCTGAGCCTGAGGCGTGTTGACGCGGGCTGTGATAATAGACCTAAGGCGTATTGACGCGAGTCATGGATAGTTGCTCGACCACGCATGCGAAATGTGTTTGGTTAAATTGAGTGAATGTGAGTGGTTATGGTGCTTGAGTGTTTGTGTTACGTTCTTGAATTATTATCGCATTATGGTGATTTAACTAATATGCAGAGTTTGCACTTGATTTAAGGTGTGGTAAGCCTGATTATGTGGATTCGAATGTGTTGGCTGCTAGTTTGCATGTTAGACTCGTCTGGGTACGCATTGGCCTAGGTGGGCTTTAAGTCTGCTTGTTGAGATTTATTCTTATTGCTATAGTGCAAACCTTTTCAGATCCCCGACCCAGACCCTGATCATGCTGTCTCGGCCTTTTGGGATACCCTTGCATATCGATCACATGGTGATGGAGTATCCAGTGGGGGAGAACATGGTGTACTATAGGCATGCTAGTGTGGTATATGTAGATGAGGGCTAAGTGAACTGGAAACCCATGGTGTTTTTGGCTTGGCTATATTGAGAGAATGGCGGAGAATTGGTGGGGCCGATACAAGGATTTGACGTTCCCTAAGGAGGTTTAGTGGTAGGACTTGGGGACTGGGACCTAATGGAAGTTGTCCCTCCCAATGGTAAAGTCATCGATCGAGTTCGTCCCTAAAAACCCTAACCTGGAACTGGAGTTGATGGAGTCTGACCCGGAGCTGGAACCTGTAGTTGAACCCTTTGGGTCCAATCCCGAAAAAGAGCCCATGGAGTTAGAGCCCAAAGAAGAGCTATTCGAGATCGAAGCTGATACAGAGTTGGAGTCTACAGGGTTTGATTCTAATTGGGCACCGTAGAAACGTTTGGGTGTCCGGCTTAGAAGCTTTTTGGTAGAGCTCTTTTTATTCAACTAGCTAGCTTACCCTATCACCTGTTCCTTTTTTATGATGAAGGTGCATGCTAACCCTAGAAGCCTACTGTATGAATTTTATGGTCTCAAGCTAATAATATAAGTTTACTGATTTGTATAAGTACTACCTTTTTATCATTGTTTATTGTCTAGGTTGTTTGATTTCCACTTTCGCTTACGTTTGTCTTTACGTGTTTCGTTTGGGTTGGCGACGCGTTCTGGACGTCGCGTTCAATATGACCTTCGAGGGGTGTCGCGACGCCGTTGGGGTTCGGGGCGTGACATGTGACATCTTTGATTCGGTCATCTAAATTTTTGTGGACTAAAATTACTCGTCCAAAAATAGATGGTGACTGGCATGCCTTTGATCGACAGCCCAGACCACCCATGTGAAGGATTTCTCGTTGGAAAATAGCATCGAGAATCCTTTCCAGTTGGAAATGCTAGAAGAGCCAAGTAGCCTTTGGAGCTTGTACATACAGATATATATGGCCTTGTTGAGGTGGAATCAGTTGGACAAAAAAGGTACCGCTAATTTTTGTCGATGATTTTACCAAAAAAACATGGGTATATTTCTTAAGAGAAAAATCAAAAGCTTTTGGAAAATTTAAAGAATTTAAAGTCTATGTTGAGAAACATAATGGCTTTAATCTAAAGATGTTGAGATCGGATAGAGGTGGAGAATTTACTTCTAATGAATTTGACAAGTACTGTAAAATTCATGGAGTAAAACGTTAGTTGACTGCTAGCTATATTCCTTAACAAAATGGTATAGCAAAAAGAAAGAATAGAACGATTTTCAAAATGGCAAGGAGTATGCTAAAGGCCAAAGATTTACCAAAGAAGTTTTAGGCAAAAGCCGTTACTTGTGCTATGTTTGTGCTAAACAGATGTCCAACAAGGAGTGTTCTTGGAAGAGCCCCAAGAGAGGCTTGGAGTGGCAACAAGCTAGTGTTTCATTCCTACAAGTATTTGGGTGTATGGCATAGCTCTATATATCAAATGAACAGAGAAAGAAGTTGGATGACAAAAGCGAGAAGTGCATCTTCATTGGCTAGAGTGACACAACTAAAGGTTATAAGCTGTATAACCTAGTCACTGAAAAGATAATCATCAGCAGGGATGTCCAGTTTTTAGAAGATGAAGCCTGGGACTAGAACCAAAAAGGTGACCAGAAAAACATTTCCATCAAAGATGAAACGTTGGAGGGAGATACAGGAAAAACCTCCATTATCTTCAACTAGCGGTGCATCTTCTTCATCATCTTCGATTGGTGGTGCAAATGGATCCATTCAAACTTCTTACATAAGAAAAACTTTTGGACTATTTCCAAGCCCACTTTTTGCTCATGGACTTGGAAGAAGATACTTGACCTGCGTGTCTCGGCCCAGACCCTTTTCTGATGGAAGATTGGCAATTGCCTGACCACCTCCTTCTGGTTTGATTGGTGGCATCCGAAAGGGCCCCTCTATTTTTTTTACAACAATGTGGATATATACCGGTCTCGGATCTCGAAAGACGCCTCGGTTTGGGATTTCTTTCACTTAACAAGGCAACCGTCATCCACTCTGCACTCTATCATGGAATGGATGGAAGCTCTTCCAATTTTTATTGATGATACTCCGGATTGCTTCATTTGGAACCTTAACCCGACTGAACCCTTCACGGTGGCCCGGGCCTGGAACCACATTCGGGAAAAAGCTCACCCAGTTACTTGGCACTCATTTGTATGGGACTCTCACATGACCCCTCGCCACTCCTTTCTCCTATGGATTGTGTCACTAAATCGGCTACCTACACAGGTTTTTCTTCTCCAAAATCGTCGCATAGATTCAGGACTATGTGCTTTTTGTTGCCTTATACCGGACTCCATCATCATCTTTTTTTCGAGTGTTCCGTGACTAGCAGGCTGGCTTCTTTTTGGGCCACCAAATGTAATCTTCCTTGGTGCAACCGCCCCTGGCCTGACCTTATTTTGTGGGCAAACATAGTTTGTGGAGGTCCTTCCTTTGCCCACAAACTGGCTAGGTTCTCCTTTGGAGTTCTTTGCCACATCATATGGATGGAGCGGAACAACTCTCTCTTCAGGAACAAGACCATCTTTATTCCTGGAATTCGCAAGCACATTCTCAAGATGGTGAAGGATAAAGCTCTATCCTTAGGAAAAATTCCTGACACGCCGAGAAATAGAAGGCTCCAAAGGAACTGGGACCTCTCACCTTCTATCTTTTTGAACTTGGATGCTTAGTTCTCTAGCTTGTATAGGGCTATCTGCCTTAGTCTCTGTCGTATATAGGCCCTTGCTGTTTTAGACTCTGTCTTGTATAGGGCTTTGCTCTTTGGTTAGGCTGTTGAGTGGCCCTCTTTCCCCCTCTTGCATATTATGCCCCACTGGGGAAGAGGGTTGTTCTTTGTTTTTTCTTTGTACTTGGTGTTTTTGAAAAGTAATACAATTCTTACCTTACCCAAAAAAAAATCACTATTACATCATTCACAGTGACTGCAAGAGACTCCAGCAAAATTTAGGGATTATGTGGTTACAAGAAATAATGACAATGATAGTGACGAAATCACTGATGAAATTATGGTAAATTTTTATTTTTTTGCTGAATGTGACCCTGTATCCTATGATGAAGTAGCTGTAAATGAAAAGTGGATCCAAGCAATGGATGAAGAAATCCAGTCCATTGAAAAGAATGACACATGGATGCTAACTTCTTTACCATATAATAAGAAGCCCATTAGTGTCAAGTGGGTGTACAAGACAAAGTACAAACCTAATAGTCAGGTGGACCATTACAAAGCTAGACTGGTCGTGAAAAGCTATAAGGAAGAGTTAAGGATTAATTATTTTGAAGTGTTTGCACTAGTAGCTCAAATGGATACCATTCGGATGGTCTTAGCACTCGCAGCTCAGAACCATTAGAAGATTCATCAAATGAATATGAAATCAGCATTTCTGAATGGGTTCCTTAAAGAAGAAGTCTAAGTGGAGCAACTACAGGGTTATGAGAAGAAAGGGCATGAAAATCAAGTTTACAAATTGAAGAAAGCATTGTATGGGCTAAAACAGGCACCTCGAGCTTGGTACACAAGGATCGACACATACCTGTTAGAGCATGGTTTTCAAAAGTGCACATATGAGCATACACTATATATCAAGTCAAATACTAATGATGATATTATAATTATATGCCTTTATGTTGATGACTTGATATTTACAAGAAACTGTGAAAAGATATTTGCTGAATTCAAGGAGGCCATGACGAGCCAGTTTGAGATGACAAATTTGGGATTAATGTCATATTTTCTAGGCCTTGAAGTGAAGCAGACAAATGATGGCATATTTGTTTCACAATAGAAATATACTATTGATATTTTGAAGCAACTCAAAATGGAATTGCTCAAGCCAATTTGAACTCCGTTGCAGATCGGTTGGAGCTAAAGAAAGAAGGAACTGGAGAACTAGTAAATCCCACTTATTTTAAAAGCATTGTTGGTAGTTTAAGATATTTGACTTCTACTATGCTAGATATTACTTATGGCGTGGGAATTATTAGTCGGTTCCTGGAAAAACCATACCAATCACATTTGCAAGCAGTAAAAAGAATTCTACGGTATGTCAGTGGAACTCGTGATCATAAAATTTTCTATTCTTACACTAACAATTTCAATTTAGTGGGGTATACATATAGTGATCGGGCAGGAGATACAAAAACGCAGAAGAGTACTTCTGGATATGCATTCTTTCTCGAATCATGAGTAATTTCTTGGTCCTCGAAAAAACAAGTTATTGTGCTCTCAACAATTGAAGCAGAATACATGGTAGTAGCTTCAGCAGCATGTCAAGGGATATGGCTTTGTAGGATGCTTTGTGAACTAATGCATGACCAGAAAGGTCCTACAAAATTAATGTGTGATAACAAGTCAGCGATTGCATTAGCCAAGAATCCTATTTTTTATGACAGGAGCAAACACATAGACATTAAGTATCATTATATCCGTGAGTTGGTCAAAGATAGAGAGATTGAACTTGATTTCTGCAAATTCGAGGATCAGATTGTGGATATTTTGACGAAACCATTGAAGGCGGATTTGTTCGAGAATTTGAAGACGATGCTTGGTGTTGTTGATTTCCAAAATCAATTTTAAGGGAGGTTGTTAGAAATATTAAAATTGTTTTGTCTTTAATACAAACTTGGTCTTCAAGACGATACAAACTTGGCCCTCAAGTTTGACAAACTTGGTATTCAAGAAAATTTCCTTAGGAGTAGTATAAATAGGTTGTCCCCTCCCTATTTGTGTAAGAATGTGTGTGGAAAGCCATAGAAAGAGAGAGTTGAGAGTTGTGAGAAAAAGCTTGTAGAGCTAAACTTGTATTTCTCTGTGTAAATCCTATGCAAAAGGCATTTTGAATATTATTCTTTCTCGTTTGTGTATTTGTGTGCTCCTAACCAAAATCTTCAAAGTTTTTCTATATCCTTTTTGATTCCTACACTCCCAAGTGAACAAAGTCTTATACATGAACGGACATGGGAATTAGTCAGTCGAAGATTCAGATTCTCCAGTTACCAGGGAAGAAAAATTTATTCAAGTTCCTCATAAAATTTTCTTTTTTCTGATGTACCTGATAATTTTATACTGCTAACTAAGATCTGGATGCATTGATAACTCTGAACATTATTTTAGCATGACAAGTTGAGAAGAGTAACAACTTCGTTTGCTCTACGCACATACTTACTCTTCAATTTTTCACTCCCTTAAGATTCTGTAATTTCGTCCTACACTCAGATTGCGAGAAAATGTCCTCAAAGAGAAAGGTTCTGTTGCTGCTGGACTGTAGCATTAAAGCTACAGTTAGGACATATAGTTGTCATTACCTCTATTTGTAACCTAATGATCACTCACCCACAAAAAAAAACAGAAATATCAGTGGTGAATTTCTCAAACATGAGATTGTTAATATTTTTTTTTTGGGTAAGGTGAGATTGTTAATATTTGTGGTGTGGTAAACTCAAACTTTTATATACAAATGGAATTAATAAAACAGAAATATCAGAACGTATATGCAAACTGAGAACATGCACGCAAAGCGTAGAAACCATTTCAATGCATAATAGAACTTTTTTTCAAAAACTAAAAATAAAAAAACCAGAGAGAGAGAGAATGGATGCCTCAAGCCGTCGGGTTTGGGAGGGCAGTGAAACTTTGGATGCACCGTCGTCTTCAGAAAATCTCTCTTGAGGAACACTTTGTCGACTGAAGCTTTGAAGCTCGTCCAGTATCTTACGGGGCCCAACACGTGCTTTCCTTGGAACTCACGCTTCTCCTCCTCTGTCAGATCGAAAAATCCCATCAGCTCATTGACCCTCGCCTTCATTTGACTTTCATACACTCCGTGGTTGATTAACTATTCACATATACAACAAAGGGCTATGATCAATACGGAGCAAACAACACAGTGTCGAATCATGTGTAGAGAGTTTATGTCATACTGACGAAGAATGACTCCAGCTTTGATACCAATTACGAAAAATGGATTTAAATATACAAAGGTGCTCGGTTTGATTTACGTGCAGCGCCCATTCTCACGCAGGCTAAGCCATGAGAATAATTTGTCAGTAATTCTCTTTAACTCCGGCATGAATGAACAACTATCGGTTGAATTAGCCAATTCAATTTATATTCCTAGTCTTCTAAGTATTAATAACAAGTTTGACAAGCGAAAGCTCATCAAAGATATCAACTGTTTGTTTTGCATGTTCATGACAAAATCCAAATAAAGAAAAGTATTATGAAGCAGATGATGAACTAGCTAGGAACATATATGTCACGCCCCGAACCCCTGTCGAGCCCGCGACATCCCACCTCCGGTCAAACAGTTGCGACGTCCCAGGTTATCGCCGACCTCAACTAAACATCAGAGATTTAATTGCGCAAACAGAAACCATAAATACCCTGACAAATTAAACCGGGGAGAATTGGGAGCATATACATTTCCATTTCTTGTTCAACTAGTTCTACCATATATACAATAAAACAAACTTCTGTCTACCAGTGCACACTTTGTTGGAGAAAGATGCGATTTTATCTTTAACCTTGATTTGAATTGATTCAATCAAGGATATTCGGAGATACAGTAGGAGAGTGTAATCGCTGTAATCTTGCTTATTCTTTCCTTTTTTTTGTATGATAAATGCATATATGTACAAAGTGAAGGTAGAAGAAAAAAATAAGATGGAAAAATTGCCCCAAAATATGTCTTCGTTGTTCTTGTTTTCTTAACATAGTATCAGAGCACTAGGTTTTGATCTTTGGGGTATTGTACGTCAATCATCAACTACGGCGGTCCCGTAGCTTTTTTGGGCTCGCTTTCTTTCTCTATTGCGCCGTCCGGCGTCCGTCTTATCCGATCTTCTTCATCTTTGTTGCACGATTGAACTTGGATCCATGTTGGATCAGAACCCTACCGGAACAATGATTCCCCACCAGAACCAGGGGGAATTCGACCACGGAAGCTCTTTTGGAGGATCTAACTGCCAAATTAACTCAGATTCTCACTTAGAACCAGACGAACCCTCCTCTTCCTTCACCAACACTGTAGAATGATTCGGTTTCTTCTCAAATTGTGATTAAATTGGATGGATCCAGCTATGGATTCTGGTCTCAGGTTGTCGAGATGTACATCACCAGCAAAGACAAACTGGGATATATCAACGGAGACTTTCCTCAGCCACTACCTACAGATCCTGGCTTTCGGAAGTGGAAAACAGAGGACTCGACTGTGAAAGGATGGCTTATCAACTCCATGGATCCGGCGTTGATTAGCAATTTCATTCGCTTCCCAATAGCAAAATTTGTCTGGGATGCAGTTACGACGACGTTCTTTGACGGAACGGATGCCTCTCAGGTTTATGACTTGAAGAGGCGTGTTGCTCGGATGCGACAAGGAGGAGGATCAATTGAGGCGTACTACAACAACCTGCAGGGTTTATGGAGAGAAATTGATTTTCGCCGCCCGAATCCTATGGTTTGCCCTGTTGATATCGAGTGATATAATCCAGCTATTCAGGAAGATCGGGTCTATATCTTCCTTGATGGGTTGGATGACCACTTGGATAAAGTTTGAACGGACGTGCTTCAAATGCAGCCTTTTCCCACAATTGAGCAGGCCTATGCTCGTGTCCGACGGGAAGACGTACGGTAGTGTATGATGCTAGCACATGGAGATACCACACACCCATCTGCAGCTATGGTGTCTCAAGGAGGCAAGAAGGGACTGCAGATCTTCGACTGAACTCGAGATGTCACATCCCGATTTTTGGGCCTGGGAAACCGCAGGTAAATTGTAATATCCTTAATTTCAGTCCCTGGGAAATGGCTATGGTTTAAGTTTGGCGGTTTTTCAATCAGAATTAAATTGTTTTCTCTTGTTTTGGAAAACCTAGTTTTCGGATCATTTGTACCCTTTCGTTTTGTTATTTTTAGGGAGACTTTTGTGATCTGAATTTCCAAACGCTTTCTTCTGGAAACTTGTTCCAAACATTTTGAAATTTTACGTAATTTAATTTTAGAATTTTTGGAGTTGATATGAGTGGTACGATAGTCCGATTTTCAGACTGTGTGAAACTGCTCGGAATGGGAATTTCGGTGATGTTTACACCGTCTTGATTTTCTACAAGTTTTTCTGGGCTGAGTTTGGAAAAGTTTCCTTCATGAAAGTTGTTGAGAACTTCCTTTTCTATAATGTGTGTAAGTTTGAGAATTGTCTGAGATGATTTGGATGCTGGACAGAGCTTATTTTGTGAAGCCAATATTCTGTTCCAGCGAACTGTTTTTAGTCTGTCTTTGAGTGACTGAAAATGGTATTTACAGAGAGAATTAGATTTTGTGTTCTCATGAAAAAGTTTATTAAGGTCTTTTTTATGACATATCTGAATTTGAGAATTTTCAGAGTTCATTTACTATAATTTCAAGTCCAATTTCGTGAACAGTGCAAAAATGTTCGATTTTGCCAGATTTCAAGGATTTAGCATTTTCTATACGAAAACGTTGGAATTTAGACTTAGTTTCTTCTGGTGAGTTAAAGTAAACATCCTGAGCTTTCAAATGAGATATTTTATGCCTTGATCGGAGGTCAGACCAGGGGAAAACGAAATTTGGAAATAAATGGCCAAGAATGAAGCTTGTTCAAGAAGCCTAATTAATGGCTTGTATTAATGCTTGGTCTTCTTTTCCACAAGCATTTATTGGCCATTAATATTCTTGACTTTGATGACCCTTCGTGATGGCTTGTGAGGTAAGCGATGACCTCACGCGCCCCGATGACACACGCGCTTACATCATCCTTTTCTTTGGCCCCAAGTTTTTGTCTCTCTAAATAGAGAGAAGGGCCATTCGGCCAAAGAGAAAGAGAAGCCGCAAGGGAGAGAGAGAGAGAGAGAGGACCAAAGTTAGCATCTTCATCATTTCAGTCCATTAATAGCCATTAATGGCATTAAATACTAGCCATCATGACTTTTGACTATTGTGCTCATTCACACTTGGCTTCTTTTTCAAGCTTATTTGTCTATAAGAAAGCAAGAAGCCTCACGTGAAGTTTCCCCCCTTCTCCTCCTCTCTCACGCCATCCTCCAATCTCACACCAACATCTTCGTCTTCTTCCCTTGTTCTTATTTTCTCACTTTGGCCGAGAAACTCACGCC
The DNA here is from genome assembly GCA_031216285.1 of Syzygium syzygioides. Taxonomy (NCBI): domain Eukaryota; kingdom Viridiplantae; phylum Streptophyta; class Magnoliopsida; order Myrtales; family Myrtaceae; genus Syzygium; species Syzygium syzygioides. Next base: position 13,594,820 of record CM062248.1, read on the forward strand.
CGAACCAACCCCGAACCGGCCCGTGTTCCTACTGTTCCCATCCAAGAGCCACGATTTGGCCTTGGTAGGCCTCGTCTTGGTCGGCCAAGCAAGAAGGAAGCAAAGAAAAAGCCCAAAACTTCCCGAGCTCACCCGTCTCGAAACTTGTTCTCTAGTTCTTGTTTTATTCATTGTGTAAGTAAACTTCCTAATATCGGGAAAGGAAGTTGTGATACGTTGTGACACGGTTTGCTTGGACCATTTCTCGGTCATTTGGTTGGTTATGGTTGGTTCATTTCTCGATTTACTCATGTTTTGTGTTTGAAGTTTGTTTCAGAGGTAGAATCGAGATTTGACTGGTAAAGTGCACATGTTATAGCCATGTTTGATGTTCTCTTGCATGAACTTTGCTATTGATTGTCTCAACCAAGCAGGACTAGATGACCTTAGATACACGGGATGCAGATACACGTGGTCCCATTCTTCTGGCGCCAACAGGAAACTCCGTAAGATCGACCGGGTACTCATCAACGGCCTTTGGTCTCAGCACCTTTCCTTCTCGGAAGCCTCTTTCCTCTTGCCCGGCATATCGGATCACTCTCCAATGGTCGTCAAAATCTCCTCGCCTCTAAGTTCCAGGAAACCCTTTAAGTTTTTTAACTTTTGGGCCACGCATCCCAGCTTCCTGGAACTAGTAGCCCAAGCCTGGAACTCTCCGATGGACGGCTCTCCTCTTTTCAAGGTTTGCTATAAACTTAGGCTGCTCAAAGCCAAGTTAAAGCACTTGAATAGGAGTTCCTTTTCTGATATTTCTACAAGAACGGAGCAGGCCAGATCCCAACTCTTTGCTGTACAGTCAGCCTTGGAACTCCAACCTTTTGACCAGAACTTAAAGGATGAAGAAGTGGATCTTCTCCGGTCCTTCTCGACTTTGAGATTGCAAGAGGAATCCTTCCTTAGGCAAAAATCTCGAATCCGATGGCTTAAAGAAGGGGACCTGAACACCAGTTTTTTTCACCACTTTGTAAATAAAAGGTGTACTTAGAATCATATTCTCTCTGTTTTCACTAGTGATGGTGTCCTTCTCTCAAACCCGATAGAGGTAAGGAACCATATTGTCCTTCATTTTCAGCAGCTTTTTAATGATCATCCTGTGCTTTCCCAACCAGCTATAGGCGATGTAGGCTGCTTCATTGGTCAAACCCTTGATGATATTCAGCGTGACTACCTAGCCCAACCAATCACCGATAGAGAAATCCATGATACTCTTTTTTCGTTCGCTAAAGGCAAAGCCCCTGGGCCGGACGGTTATAATGTGGACTTCTTTAAATCCTCTTGGGAAATTGTTGGCCCCTCCATTCTTAAGGCGGTCAGACATTTTTTTGAGATTGGTCACATGCTGAAGGAACTTAACACTACCATCCTCACCCTAGTGCCTAAGTCTTCCAATGCCTCGACCATGGCCGACTACCGTCCGATAGCTTGTTGCAATACCCTCTATAAGTGCATTTCTAAAATCTTGGCAAGGCGTATAGCACATATTCTCCCGACCTTGATCAGCACCTCCCAATCTGCTTTTGTCAAAGATCGCAGAATCAGTGATAACATCATGATCGCTCAAGAACTGTTCGCTGGCTTCCATCATGAAGCTTATCTACCCAAATGCGCTATTAAAGTTGATTTCCAAAAGGCCTTTGACACCGTTGATTGGGCCTTTATTGAAACTTCTCTCAAGGCCTTCCGGTTTCCGGATTCTTTCATCAAGTTGATTATGGCATGCGTATCTACTGCAAAATTCTCCATCTCTATAAATGGGGAATTACACGGTTTCTTCTCTAGTAGCCGTGGTATACGGCAAGGGGACCCGCTCTCGCCATACCTTTTCATCCTGGTTATGGAAGTCTTTTCCGGCATTCTCAAGTCAAACGTGACCTCTCCGGATTTCCACTGGTTCTGGCATTGCAAGAAGACCCGTATATCTCACCTCTTCTTTGCAGACGATGTCCTCCTCTTTTGTGAAGGCCACCTGAAATCTATTGAGATCATTAAGCGATCTCTCGACTTATTTTCTAGATGGTCTGGTCTCTACCCGAACAATAGCAAGAGCAGTATTTTCTTATCGGGAGGGCCCCCGACCTTACATAGACAAATCCTGCATTGCCTTGGCTTTCAATTGGGATCTCTCCCCTTCCGATACTTAGGGGTTCCTATCATCTCCTCAAGGCTTCGTAAGGAGGACTGCAAGATCTTAGTTGACTCAATAACGGCGAAGGCCCGATCGTGGATTCAACGTTTCCTATCTTTTGCAGGAAGACTCCAGCTCATCAAGTCTGTTCTTCACTCCATTCAGGTTTACTGGGCTACCATCTTCTCCCTCCCAAAATCTGTTTTAAACAGTATTGAGACCATCTTGAGACAGTTCCTCTGGAAAGGACCTGATCTTGGCCCAGGCGGTGCAAAAGTAGGTTGGAATTATATTTGCCTTCCCAAAGAAGAAGGTGGCCTTGGTATTCGTCGGTTGGCTGAATACAATAGAGCTCTGTCACTAAAGCACATTTGGCTCCTCTTCTCGGACAAGGAATCATTATGGTACAAATGGATTCATTCCAATTTTATAAAATTTAACTTTTGGATTGCTTCCAAGCCCACTTTCTGTTCCTGGACCTGGAAGAAGATTCTGGACCTACGCTCTTCAGCTCAGTCGCTTTTCCGATGGAGGATAGGCAATGGTCGCTCTGTTTCCCTATGGTTTGACTGGTGGCATTGCAGAGGACCTCTTTATCTTTTATTTTCTAATGCCGACATTTACCGGTCCCGGATTCCCAGGAATACTTCGGTTAGGGAATTTTTTGAAGGCACCTAGCAACCTTCACCCATTCTCGACTCTATCCTCAGCTGGAATGAGCCGCCGCCTAACTTCGTGGACGCGCCTGATAAACCTCTTTGGAATCCAAATTCTTCGGAGTCCTTTTTGGTTTCCTCAGCTTGGGACCATCTCAGAAGCAGAGGAAACCTGGTTCCTTGGCACTCTTTTATTTGGGATCGCCATATTGCTCCTCGCCATGCTTTCCTCCTATGGATAGTCACCCTCAATCGGCTGCCTACGCAAGTCCTTCTCCTTCAATATCTCAGGATTGAGGATGCTTTATGCGCTTTCTGCGGCTCAGGACCGGACTCGATCAATCATCTCTTTTTCAGCTGCGCTTCCACTAGAAGGCTAGCTTCTTTTTGGGCTACCAGGTGCAACCTCCCATGGCGGAACCGGCCGTGGAATGAGCACATCACTTGGGCCATGACAGTTTGTGGCGGCACTTCTTTTGCTCACTGCCTCTCTCGTTTTTCCTTTGGGGCGTTGGTTCACATCATCTGGTCAGAAAGAAACAACGCCACTTTCAGGAACAAGACCATTTCCCTCCCTGGCATGCGCAAGCACCTTCTCAAGGTTGTCAAAGATAAAGCTCTTTCTATGGGAAGAGTCCAAGACACTCCCAGGAACCGGCTTTTCCAAAGAAAGTGGGATCTCCCGCCTTCTATTTTTTATGTGGGCTGATCCCCCTTGATACCCGGTCTCTTGTTTAGTTCCGGGCTCTCTTTAGTCTTTTCGGTGTCTGTATAGCCTTGCAGGGCCTTCCCTGACCCAATCCGGACATTTTGTCCTAATAGGGTCGGGCATAGGTTCGTGCTTAGTTTGTATTTGGTTTTTGGAAAGATATATACACATTTACCCTTACCAAAAAAAAAAACTTTGCTATTGATATGTCATTTATGCGAGTGCGGTAAGGGCCGACTTGTGCTAACGGCGATCCCCTCGTCCTCGCTTGGTATTAGTAGGTTTACTTGCTAAGTCTCCCCGACTCACCCCCCCTTTTTCCCACCTTCAGGTCCATAGGATGGTCGAATGGACGGCGGCGTCAGGAGGAGTTCGAGCCACGTTGGAGTTCGGGGAAAGCGAGGAGCGAGAAGCAGTAGTGGGCATAGGACAACCCAAGTCGAGTGTTGCTATTCCTAGTGCGTGTAAAAAAATGTGTTATTTGTCATGGCCCGAAGGGCTTGTTAAAACATATTTGCATGCATTGTAATAATAAGGTTTGCTCATAATGCTTGTCTTAATCCCGCTGTTGTTTTTATTGTGATTGTCCCGAGTATGCTTCCGCGTGTGTGTAACGAAAGATAATAATGAACGAGACGTCATGTTTATGACCCCGAGGCCAGGGCGTCACACGAGACATACCAGCATTACAAATGACAAAGCCGAGTGGTTTGACAAGAGGAGGTCGACCGGGTGGAGCATCGAGGAGTAAACCTTCCTCGACAGTAGTTGGTGGCTGCTCTAATTGTGGGAGTGCGAAGCATACCCGGGAGACGTGTTTCAAATTGATTGGGTTTCCCAATTGGTGGAAGGAGCTGAAAGCACGCAAACAAGTAGAGATTGCAACGAATGGTGAAACAGGGAAGGCATCACTTGTTACCGGGGAGGCTCAGCTATCAATGATACCACAGGTAGAATCAAACAATGAATCAATCACTGGAGGTGAAGGTAATTATGGTCATGCTTTCATTAGTAATTCTCGAGATAAATGTAGTCAGTGGATTATTGACTCAGGTGCAACAGATCATATGACCTTTACAATAGATGATTTTGTCAGTTATACTAAACCTAGGCGGCAGAATATTTGAAATGCTAATGGGATTGTATATCCAGTGACCGAGACCGGAACTGTTGCTATTTCCTCTTCTATATCACTATTGAATACTTTACTTGTACCATCTTTGTCCACGAAATTAATATCAGTGGGGCACGCGGCTGAAGATTTGAATTGTGTTATCTTGATGTATCCACAATTTTGTCTTTTTCAGGATATTCTCACGAAGGAGATAGTTGGGCGTGGTACTAAGAGGTGGGGACTCTATTATTTGGATGACTTCAGTTCTTGGGGGGTGCACCAAGTGAGAGGCTTATCTAGTAGCAAAGAGAAGCAAATTTGGCTATGGCATCACCGATTGAGGCATCCTTCATTTGGCTATATGAAACATTTACTTCCTGAATTATGTTCCAGTTTAGCATATTCAACTTTTCAATGTCAAACTTGTATTTTGGCCAAAAGCCATTGCGTGCCATTTCCAATCAGTTTGAATAAGAGTAGCGTTGCGTTTGCCTTAGTCCATTCTAATGTTTGGGGGCCTTCACCCGTTACCGCAGTTTCGGGATATCGCTGGTTTGTTATATTTGTGGATGATTGCACAAGAATGACTTGGCTCTATTTCTTGAAACATAAGGATGAGGTGGCTAATGTTTTTCGGGTATTTCATAGAATGGTGCAAACACAGTTTGGTGGAAAGTTACAAATGTTAAGAAGTGATAATGGTGGAGAGTACGTTAATGCGCAACTTAAGGACTATTTTCAGGAACATGGTCTACTGCATGAGACGTAATGTGCTCACACACCACAACAGAATGGAGTAGCGGAGCGGAAGAACAGACATATTTTAGAGACCGCTTGTGCCCTTCTCACTGAAGGTCACGTTCCTAAACGTTTCTGGGACAATGCAGTTGCGATAACTATTCACCTTCTAAACCGAATGCCATCCAAGGTATTAGATTTCAAGACACCTCTGCAAGTGCTATCTACACATGCTACCTTACCATCTGTCTTGCATATTTCCCCTCGAGTATTCGGTCGTGTTGCTTATGTCCATATTTCAAAGACTCACCGAACCAAACCCGATCCCTGTACGGTTCGATGTGTTTTCTTGGGATATGGTACACATCAGAAGGGTTATCGTTGCTATCATCCGGCTACTAAAAGAACCTATGTGACAATGGATGTCACGTTTGTTGAGTCAGATTTTTTCTATCCGAGCACCAATTCTTCCTTTCAGGGGGAGATAGAGGAAGAAAGTGTGAATTGGTGGCAAGTTGGTGGTGTCATGTCTGGAGAACAAAAGGAAGCGCAAAAGGTGCAACTCGGAAATGAGCAACAACCGGGGAGAATGTCTGGAGAACAAAAGCAAGCACAAAAGGTGCAACCCGGAAATGAGCAACAATTGGCGAGAATGTCGCCAGAAAATGAAAAGCAACTAGTGGAAAATGGTGACAATGAGCAAGCTCTACAACCGACAGTTATGGATGTACAAGAACCGAATATACAAGAACAATCCCCAAAACCGAATATAGAAGAACAACCCCCTCTCTCTTCAGCACCCAAATCTGACTCATCTCCTGAGAATATCCCTAAGGTAATTTTCCCCACTACTACATCTTGCTTGCTTGATGATTCTGATAAATCTGTGGGATATAAGTTACCTGACAGACATAATAGGGGCAAGCCTCCTGACCGATACTCACCTAATGCTGGGGGGAAGAAATCCAAGTACCCTATTGCAAACTATGTTTCGACGAAGAGACTATCAGAACCATTAAAAGCGTTTGTGTTGAATGTATCTTCAGTTCACATCCCGAGTGGCATGCAAGAGGCTTTGGAAGATCCTAAGTGGGTTCAGGCGATGGAGGAGGAAATGGAGGCATTGCAAAAGAATAAAACTTGGAAGTTGATGATGTTACCTGAAGGGAAGAAGACAGTGGGTTGCAAATGGGTCTTCACGGTTAAGTATAAAGGGGATGGTTCCGTCGAGAGATACAAAGCACGGCTAGTAGCGAAGGGATACACGCAGACATATGGGGTAGACTATCAGGAGACGTTTTCACCTGTCGTAAAACTTAACACTGTTCGGGTCTTACTATCTTTAGCTGCGAATCTAGATTGGCCACTGCATCAGTTTGATGTCAAGAATGCATTCCTTCATGGCGATCTGGAAGAAGAAATTTATATGGATATTCCACCGGGGTACACTTTTCCTTCACGGCTTGGATTGGTCTACAAGCTAGAACGATCTTTGTATGGGTTGAAACAATCACCCCGTGCTTGGTTTGGCCGGTTTAGTGCGGCGATGAAGAAATATGGGTACATTCAGAGTGGTGCAGATCACACATTATTCTTAAGGCGTTGTCAAGAAAAAATAACTGTATTGATTATCTATGTTGATGATATGATTATTACAGGAGACGATTTAGAGGAAATCTCTAAACTCCAAGAAAGACTGTCCTTAGAATTTGAGATGAAAAACCTAGGAGGACTGAAGTACTTCCTAGGAATAGAAGTGGCACGATCAAAAGGTGGAATATTTCTTTCACAAAGGAAGTACGTGTTGGACTTATTAGCAGAAGTGGGGATGCTAGATTGTAAGCCCGCAGACACTCTAGTTATGCAGAACCATAGACTTGGGGAGTGTCCAGATCAGATACCAACTAATAAAGAAAGGTATCAAAGGTTGGTGGGAAAATTAATTTATCTGTCGCATACTCATCCTGATATTGCTTATGCTGTGAGTGTTGTTAGTCAGTTCATGCATGCCCCTAGTGAAGATCATATGGTTGCTGTGATAAGAATACTGCGCTAATTGAAGGGAGCTCCAGGAAGAGGAATTCGTTTTTTGCAGAATGGACACCTTGAAATTGAGGGGTTTACAGATGCTGGCTGGGCTGGGAGTATATCTGATAGGAGGTCAACTTCAAGATATTTTACTTTTGTCGGAGGAAACTTAGTTACTTGGAGGAGCAAGAAACAAAATGTTGTAGCATTATCAAGTGCGGAAGCAGAATTCAAGGGGATGCACAAAGGTCTTTGCGAACTTCTATGGCTTAAGAGATTAATGACAGAACTCGGTTATACTCCTATGTCCGAGATGAAGTTGTTTTGTGACAACAAGGCAGCCATCAATATATCTCATAATCCTGTTCAGCATGATCGTACAAAACATATTGAGGTAGATCATCATTTCACTAAGCAGAACCTGGATACCAAAGTGGTTCGGTTTCCGTATGTAAAATCGGAAGATCAACTGGCGGATATACTAACGAAGGCTATATCGAGTAGGTTCTTTTACAGTTCACTTGACAAGTTGGGCATCCAAGATATCTATCCACCAACTTGAGGGGGAGTGTTGGAGAAAGATACGATTTTATCTTTAACCTTGATTTGAATTGATTCAATCAAGGATATTCGGAGATAAAGTAGGAGAGTGTAATCGCTGTAATCTTGCTTATTCTTTCCTTTTTTTTATGATAAATGCATATATGTACAAAGTGAAGGTAGAAGAAAAAAATAAGATGGAAAAATTGCCCCAAAATATGTCTTCGTCATTCTTGTTTTCTTAACACACTTTACTGAAACTACTAAAATAAAAAAAAGAGTCGATGACCTGATGTTCAACCTCAAAAATGGTTCTCATCCAAGGCAAGCTTTCCTACTTCTACAAACAGGGTCGTTGTGTGTCTTGTCCAGGTCATTCCGTCATCCATCGAAAACTCAGCTACCTCATACTCTGTATACACTGGTACTCCAAAATATTCTGGTGGTTGTGGCGGATTATTCACGGCTCAGGTGGGGGTTCTGAAATGTTTGGTTGAAAATAACCGTGAGACACTTCTCAGTAAGTACACCCCTAAACCCAACCTAAGCTATCACGTACCTCCAGACAATTACGCAATCACACACATACATTCACACATGCTCATGTCAGATAATAATATTGCAAGGCTCAATCGTGCGTACAACAACATTCAAACTCAATCATGTCAAATGTACACATGCACATGTATCATTCTCATCCCACTGTTCCTTTCATCCTCATTCCTCTTTCATATTCCTCGCAATGACCCGCGTTGAATTACACGCCTCAGGCACACTGCGACAATTCATTTTCCACAACACTCGCCAGTGACCCGCGTTGAAGTACACGCCTCAGGCACCCTGCGATCATTTACCACATCCGACCCGCGTACCCATTCACGCCTCAGGCTCTAATTGCGACCTGAGCATCAGACGCACCGAGCCTGATCCCAACTCAGCCCACGCCAAATGCAACAGGCCTACATGATTGGAACCTGAGCTTATGATGCCTCGGTCCAATCTCGATCTCACCCGAGTTGATCGTGCCTTGAACCGATTCTCATTCTTGCTTTTTCAAACCTCAGCCTGTGCCAAATGCAACAGACCTACGTGATCACGGCCCGAGTTTATGATACTCGGCTTGATCCCAAACTCGCACTTTCGCACTTTCACACACTTTCCCGCTATCACTTGCCACACCACAACATCTCCTTACTCATGCACACGCTCTACATGTATTTACTACACGCAATCGGCCCATCACATGTGGCTTGTGCACGCATCACTTCACACATAAAACACACTCACTCAGTAATTCACATGGCCGCTGTCAACAATTAATTCAATCTAGCCCACGCGTGCACCAAACATGCATAATTCTATTATATAATTACACAACTAAGCACCCGATTAAATCAACTCCATCTAGAATAATTCCAAACACGCCTAAAACACGTAAATTGCCAATTTCCTCTAACCATATGGCGTTGGGTTAATTCCGATCCTTCACGCCACTTCTCGCCATTAAATGCCTATTCTAAAAAATCCAACTTGTGTCCCAAACAAATCATCACAACCCCGTTAGCAATAAATCACAGTTTGTAAATAGTAATTCACAGCTTATAAACACACATATAACCATCACAATCGCAAGTTATTTTAGTCACAAGGACCCTCACAATTCAGCCACGACATCACACAACAATCCGACACATATACATCACAAATCAAGCCATAAACACATTATTCCAAACCACAAATTCCAGCATGTATACTTCTCGTAGGCAGCCCTTATTTACTCTCTAAATAACCCCAAAACCATCATAATTCCAGCCATAATTTCACCCAAGGTGAACTCAATAAATTTGTCCATGAAACAAACCCCAAAATTTGCCGAACACTAGTCCTTTAATACTGAAATCATTATTTTTCTTCCACCAAACAACGTCAAATCGATTTCGGTCCTTCACGGGACTTTTTCACCATAATTTCTTGGTTCTAAAAATCCAATTTGTGTCATGATCGGCCCATCACGGCCCTATGAACAGTAGATCACAGCCACTATTATTTTCTAATTTCCAATAATTAATGCCCGAATTAAATCCCAAGGCCCGCCATAAAATTTCCACTATCAATTCATACAATTCCGCACCTAACTTTATACAGATTTCGCTCAAAATCGTCCGTCGATACCCGAAGTCCTAAATTGGGTTTAGAACGCGACTTACCCGCATTCTAGACTATCGCGGCTAGAACGGAAAGCGGCGGCACTTAATCGGGGACGACGGCGACGGTGTATGGTCCCGGGTGGTGGCGATCGGCTTGGGTGGCGACGGCGCGAATTACTCGGCCGTGGGTCTTGCCTCACATGAGAGAGAGAGAGAGAGGGAGAGAAAGAGAGAGACGGTGGCTGGTGGTGGTGGCTTGTGGCTGGTACTGTGGCTTGAGGGCGGTCCGGATGGTGGTGGCGAGCGGCGACGCCGGTGGTGGGCTTCCCGGTGGATGGCAAGGAGTTCACGGTGGAGGGGAAAGGGTTCACGGCCAAAACAAGAAGGGGGAAAAATTCACGATGGAGAGGGGAAGAGAAATGGAAGAGAGAGAAAAGGTCTTCTTGACCTAAATAGTGATTTTTGACCCAAAAATTTCTAAGGCACAATTGACCAAAATGCCCCTTGCCCTAAAAACGAATCCTTTATAAATCCTTAAGGGCAAAATCGTCACTTTCTCCATTTCTCGTCCAAATCGAGTTTTTCCGAAGGAATTGAGTGCACCAAAAATTGACACGTGTCACGTGCAACGTCGTCCTAACGTTCTGACGTGACTTCCTAATTTTCCGGTGTCCAATTTGGGCAAAAATTTCATAATTAAATTCTATTAAACACAACTCGAGCATTTCTCGAGCTAACGGGCGGCTTGCTGGGGAAATTCGCAGAATCGACTCATGACTGATACTGAATCGAGTCACGTGCAAGTCCGTTCGGTACGTGACGACCTCGGTTGTCATTAAAATCGCGAAAATCAATCACTTGATCCGAGAGGTATGATTGTTCGGTATAATTTCAAAATCATTCATCAAGTCGTTTCGCGGTCCAACGGAATCACCCGCGATCCACTACTAGGACAATGGCGAACTGATCCCTAACTATCCTTGGATCAGCCAACAGTAGCTCAAAATATCACTTCCGCGATTTAATGGTCGAAATCCATTCACGATCGAATTTTCTTTAGTCGTGCGAATTTAATTTCCCTATTAGCCTTTCCCTAATGGTTAGCATTCCTAGGAATGATCAGTTCCGGGCGAGAATTTACTGCGATCACATCTCATAAAACTCAATTATTCAATAAATTCCAATTGGTAGAATTTCGGAATATCACAATATGTACCGTGAAGATGCCCCAATCTTGACAAGCCTTCACAAGATCCGAGACGGCTTTAGACCGTTGATCAGAATTACTCAAGGAGAGGAGAGAGAAGTCAATGATGGGAATGGAGTCATCGTGGTCGCAATGAACAGCTTGATCACCAGAAGTGAGTGTGGTGAAGGCATAGTGGGAGGGAATGGAAAAGAGTTTGGAAGATTCAGCTAGAGTCTTAGCCCTTGTTATTTTGAACAGAGGCGTACTAACTTCCTGATGAAGTGGAGCGACAGGAGAGACAGTATCCATTCGAGACGAAGCTGACTCTCTTTCTCCACCTCTAAATTTTGCTCTCATCAACTTAGCTTGTCACTCGCCGATACCAAGAAAACAAAATAAATAGATGGAATTATCACCCCAAACATTTAATTAAATGGTCAGTGCTTTCCCGTGGGCAACTGGTTAACCAAGTGACCGACAATTATTAGAATCCCCTTGTTTACGATTTAAATTTATTAGCCAATAGTGAAGTGATATCAACCTAATCCATGGTTTAAGAGATTAGAATATACTTAATGTGAACCACATTGAATTATGATGCTACAATTTCAATGAAAAATCCGAAACTTGACATATTTTTTTTATCAGTGAGTACTTTCGAATATTTGGAACCGTCTTCAACTCCCACTATGGAGGATCTCACTACTTTGTAGCTTTTTGTGGATGATCACCATAGTTATGCGTGGTTTATCTTATGAAAAATTGATATAAACTTACTCATGTCTACCGTTGTTTTGTTGTCATGATAAAAACACAATTTTCTCAAGATACAAAGGTTTTTTGTACTCGATCATTTATTGTTCTTGTCCAGAAATTTCCCAACAAAATGGTCTAATGGAGCGTAAATATAGGCATATCTTAGATGTTATGTGCACTCTTCTAACCTCAACCGCTTGTCCAAATTAATTTCGGAGAGAGGCTGTCACACTCCGTACCCCACGAAGCACAGCATCCCGCCAACAGTCGATTTTGGTGCAACGCTCCCAGGAAGCGTCGCCGACCCATGCCCAAACAAAGATCAAGCACAAGCGGAAGTAATAAATAAATCACCCTGACAGAAAGATTATGAACCAAGGATAGCCCAACAACAATCAAACAATTCTGAAAATATATACACTTTGTATTATTATAGGAAAACCTTTGTTACAATATATTCTTCACACATAACCAAAAAGGTACAACGCAGAATACGATCAGCAGCCACGCCACGTACACTTGGGTATGGTAGTATAATTCTCCCAGGTTCATAAATATAACTGAGGGTGTACACTCGGTGACCGCTGAATATGATGCGGCATCCTAAAAAGAAGTGGTGTCCTCAGCATCCTACGGCTGGGGGTCTGAAAATATGGGTTATTATAACCGTGAGATAAATCTCAGCGAATATAACCCCTAAGTCTAGACTAGGCTAACATGCAATCTCCTAACTAGAAATAAACACTCAAAAGCATAACACAATAATAATCGATCAAGTCTCTGACCCTGCAGGTTAGACAATTCAATATATAATAATCACAGCACATATGTGGCACACATTGTCACACGCACGCCAACCGCATGCTCATGTACCGAGTCTCACGCACTCGCATGCCAGTCTATGCATGTTTATGCATGCAAATATCGTCGACATGTCATGCGCATTTCCCGGCCCACTGGCCCACACTGGCACACTAGCACTCGCCCAATTTATTATTTATTACGACTCGAGTTGACAACATTCACGGTCTGGTGCGTCTAGCCTGCTTCAAAGTGCATGAGGCGCGACAACCGATCTGGCCCAGTATCTCTCGCCTTATTCAAAGTGCATAAGGCATAACACTGATCTCCTTACGAATCAAAGCCTGCTTCAAAGTACATGAGGATGGTCATCTTCCGAATGTACTAGGCATCATCCTGCTTCAAAGTACATGAGGACGGTATCGACCCGAAGGTCACGACCCGAAGGTCCTTAGATGATCACACAACTCATTATTATCTGAACCCAGTGCAAAACACTTCAGGGTATTTTAGGTGATCACATGCTCATGGCAGACACGCATTCTCGCACAATTTCATCATGTGCCTCACTCTTGGCATACACAAAGTGTGTCCATATTATGTAATGCAATGCACCACGAGCACCAACATAATTCAAACACTCAATATCACAACACGTGCTCAATTGGCCCAATTAATACTGTGTGGCCTAACATGCGATTCACAAATCAACAATCAATTTTAAACCAATCATAGGCCAATCGTACTCCACATAATTTAGCCATACAACATGCGACATGGCAGTATGAAATTAATCACAATTGAGCACAAATTACGTACAACCAGTCAATCCGGACATACCTGGTAATTTTCCAGTGGGCTCCTAAATTGATCATTTAATCCAATTAATCTCCCCAAATAATTCTCATTAATCCACTAAATTTTCTCAATAATAATTTCTATCAATCAGTCTTCAACCCAGTCTGAAATATACACTGACAGTACCTAAGCCAGTCCAAAATGCACCAATAATACCTAAACCTATCCTGAAAAATGCACTATCAGTCCTAATCTGGGTTTAAAAATTTTACTCACTTAATCCAAGGTCACGACGACGGGGAACGGCGGTCGATCACTGGTGAATAGTGAAACCGACGATGGCGTACGGTCACCCGTAGAGAACCATACGGACACAGTACGGCCGGCTATGAACAGCGACGTATGGACGTTGGGGACGTCACAGAGGCAGCAGTTCGGCCATTCGAGCTCTGGCGTGGCGGTGGTGGGGCTCCGACATGACGGCGGTTCTAACCCAAAAGAGAAAAAGAAAGACAAAAAATAGGGAAAGGGAGAGAGAAAGGGGTCGGACAGAGGCGGGGCTGAGGCTGGGGACCGAAGTGGTCCACGACGGGGCACGGCTGCCAGCAGCGACGCACCGGTGGCCGGCGGCTTGCTCTGGCAAGGCTTGGCCGAGAAAGAGGAAATGAGAGAGAAGAGAGAAAACTGAAGAGGGGCTGATGTTCTGGGGGGTTCTGGACGTGAGGGGGAGTGAGGAGAGAGAGAGAGAGAGGTCAGATTGGGTCAAAAAGGGCAGCCTAGGGGCGACACGTGTCGCAAATCCGGCGGTTTTGACGAAAATACCCATAATCTAACGGTTATAATTTGATCTTATTCAAAAAGTGAGGGGCACAAGGGTCAATAGGGCCAATAATTGAGCTAATAACCTTCCATAATTATCCTAAAATTTTCCCAAAAAAATTCGGACCAAAAACAGCCCAAGGGCAAACCCGTCATCTTTCCGATCTCGAGAAAAAATTTCAATTTTCACACATACGCGTTCCATATGTGCGTGGCCAACATAATATGACGTTGGATTCGTGAAATTCACTTTCTAAGCCCTCGAAAATCGACTGCGAAGTTCTGGGAATAAAATAATATTATTTTTCTAATTTTTGTCGAAATTCCAATTTTTATCCATAACGACTCCTGGTATGCGTGGCCACCCAAAAATGGTGTCGACCTCGAAAAATAACCTCAAACGGCCTCAAAATCTAACACCAGCTCCCATAAAGGCAAAATCGTAATTTTTCACCTCCGGACCAAAATTTCAATTTTTACACATACTAACTCCAAACGTGTGTGGCCAGCGTAATATAACGTCAGATTTCCAAAACTAGTCTCTTAAGCCTTCGAAAATCGACGTCGAAATCCGGATCCAATTCCGTAAACAAAACTTGCTAAACTTATAATTTCAGGGTCTCTCACTAACAAGCGGCTGTTTAGAGGTTACGTGTATCGACATAGGGCTATCCATATATTAAGGGTCTCGATCATTAAGAGAATGAGAAATTATCACTAGTTCCAGAGGTCACGATCATTCAGTTCAAGTTCGGGACTGGTTGGCCACGTGCACTTTCGGTCTTGCAGAATCACCTGCGTCCCTATTGTACATCGTAGGTCTTGGCCAAATCCAATCCATTAACCTTTTCTATAATCGGTCCACATCGGTTCAAAATATTCCTTCAGTGTCTCTCGTGTTCGGTATCTGTTTCACGATAGGGTCCACAGTCCACGTACTGCTTCTTAATTAGTCATACCCTATTAGTTAGTATCCCGAGAGTGATCAACTCTGGGCGAGACTTACTAAAATGAAATACGTATTAATATCAGTTTTATTGATCCCGGAATTACATCGAAATTCGAGCTATTACAATTCTTCCCCCCTTACAAAAATTTCTTTCTCGAAATTTGCAATCTACCCTTAGCTACTCAAACAACTAGGGGTGCTGACGTCTCATGGCTTCTTCACTCTCCCAAGTGGCACCTTCCGTCCCATGGTGCTCCCAAACTACTTTGACCATCGAAATCGTCTTATTCCTTAGCACACGGTCTTTCTGATCTTCAATCCTAACTAGCCTTTTCACGTATGACACTCTATCGTCCACTTCTATCTCTTCATACTTCAGAACGTAGGTCAGGTCTGGCTCGTACTTCCTCAATATCAGTACGTGAAAAACATTATGTACTTGGGATAGATTAGGCAGCAAGACAAGTCGGTAAGCCATATCACCAATCTTTTCCAATATCTCAAATGGCCCAACGAACCTGGGACTGAGTTTTCCTTTCTTACCGAATCGGGACAATCCTTTCATAGGCGATACCTTGAGGAATACGTGATATCCAATTTGGAACCCCAAAAGTCGTCGTCTCCGATCGGCGTAACTCTTTCGGCGACTCTGCGTTGTCCTCAATCTATCTCGGATAATCTCAACGACTTCCACTGATTATTGTACCGACTCCAGGCTTGTGGTACTCTGTTCACCTACTTCATCCCAACACAAAGGCGTCCTACACACCCTACTATATAAGGCCTCAAACGGTGCCATCTGAATACTTTGCTAATAACTATTATTGTAGGCAAACTCTATCAAATGTAACTGTTTCTCCCATTTGCCTTGAAAATCCAATACGCAAGCCCTCAACATGTCCTTTAAGATCTGAATTGTCCTCTCAGACTCACCATCTGTCTGTGGATGGTAAGCTGTACTAAACTATAACTTAGTTCCCATGGCCACTTTCAAACTTTTCCAAAAACTCACTGTAAACCGTAGATCTCTATCCGATGTGATTGTTACGGGTACCCCATGGAAACGTACTATATGCTACACATATAACTCTGCATACCTTCCTAGCTCAAAATCCTTCCAAACTGCTAGGAAATGTGCTGACTTGGTCAATCGATCAACTATTACCCATATCGAATCATGACCTCTCTGACTTCGAGGTAAACCTGATGCGAAATCCATCGTGATATGTTCCCATTTCCATTCGGGAATCTCTAACGATCTCAATAGTCCTCCAGGCTTACAGTGTTGTGCCTTCATTTGTTGGCAGGTTAGGTACTTGGCTACATACTTGGCTACATCTTTCTTCAGTCCATTCCACCAATAATGCTGCCTCAAATTTTGGTACATCTTCGTACTACCTGGGTGGATACTGTAATTACTGCGATGTGCCTCACCTAAAATTTCCTCCTTAAGCTCAATATCATCGGGCACACACAATCGTCCTTGGAACTTTAGAATTCCATCCTCTCTCGCTTGAAATTCCGATTTCCTTAAAGTGGCATCCATTTCGGTAATCTTTTGTATCTCTAGGTCTGTAGACTGAAGTGCATTGATCCTTGTCTGAATTTCCAGTTCGATCCTCTGGTAAATAACACATATTTCACACGCATACTTTAGAGGCTCATCC